>PPMW02000005.1:0-662747 GCA_003707025.2 Yamadazyma scolyti | reverse complement strand
CCCACACCAGGACACACACAACACCCACACCAGGACACACACAACACCCACACCAGGACACACACAACACCCACACCAGGACACACACAACACCCACACCAGGACACACACAACTAGTCTCGTCACCTTCATCACCTCTAAACCTTATAGGCAATTTTCCCAATCTAGTCATTAGCAGCAGTCGTGCGAAATTGACAATTTTATTCACTGCTTACAGAGCAGATTGAACCCCTGAAATCGAAAGACACTCGATTGCATATCCCATCACATCACTGCAAGAGACTACAAAAGTATTTAAATTGAGAAGCATTTCTGAACTGCACTCATATATATTAAAAACAAAGAACTAATAATGGACATTTTTTCCGTACATGACGTTTCTGAAGTTACCTCTGCACAAATCAGCAACATCACTCTTGGAACTTTTCAAGTTAAGAGCGACGATTTCTCTCGTGGGCCTGCTGAAAATGTCGTCAACCTCTTCCAAGGACTTACCTTTTGTTTCAACGACAAATAAAATTTGGTAGACAAACCCAAGAGCAGCAATCCCACCATAAAAACCAAGCGTTAAACCTGTTTTTGTCAATTTTTCAAACATATCACTAAAGTTATAAGTGATGATGAAACTCCATAAGTACAATAGAGCTGATGTAACGGTGGTTCCATAGGCTTTTAAGTATGTAGGATAGACTTCTGCTGGTGTGACCCAGGTCAAAGTGGAATAAGAACCAAAGAAGAACATGTAAAGGATAACTCCCGTCAAGTACAAACCCTCAGCAGCTTGTGATGTGGTAGGCAAGAGATAGGCAACACCAACCAAAACTAAACCAACGAAGAATGCAGGCAAACAGGCGTTAGCCCAAAATCTTCTACCGCACTTATCCATCCATAAGATAGCAGGAATGGTACCGAGAAGAAGTGCACCTCCTCCGACAAGAGACATGAAAACACTCCTTTTGGTGTCAAAACCAATAGCAGCCATGACATCAGAGAGGTAGTACAATAAACCATTGATTCCTGTAAACTGACCAAGAAAAATCATGATATTAGCATAGATGATTGATCTTCTGGCACGAGCATTAGTAACAAAGTCAAGCCATTCAAACCGCTTTTTCCTGCCGTCATCCAACTTCGCTTGCTCTGCACTTTGTAACATATCAAGAAATTCCATTTTGTTATGAACGTCGTCAACATCACGAAGGAGTTTCCATATTCTCCAACCGTGGCCAACTTTTTCCTGGGTAACAACCAAGTAACGAGGAGACTCTGGAAGGAAGACCATACCAATAAATAAAAGGGTAGAAAATACTAGGGAGCTACCCAATATAAACCTCCAGGCTTCATGAACTTCGTAGAAAATAGCGGCAATAGCGTAACCAAATACTTCACCTAACGCAATATTGAACTGGTAAAGAGACACCAAGTTACCTCTTATATGACTAGGAGAACATTCACCTACATAAGCAGGAATAACCGATTCCAATCCAATACCTACACCAATAAAAATCCTACCAGCATAAAGCCCGTGAACATTAGGGGTCAAACCGCAAAGTAATCCACCTACAGTGTACATAATACAAGCTACCATAACACTTATCCTTCTCCCTATCTTTTGGTTAAGTGGAGAAACAATGATAGAGCCAAGAATGGCGCCAACAGGAACAAGGGAACTCACAAGAGACTGCTCATGGCTAGTCAAGTTTAAGTCAGGTACTAGACTGACATTAGCTCCAGAAATCAACGATTGGTCTACTCCCGAAAGCATACCACCCATACTGGCAAAAAATCCCAACATCCAAGTCATGTGGCGCTTGTCTTTGAAATGTATCTCACGACATGTGCCAAAAACAAGTCTGTCCCACCAATTCTGATTAGCAACAGCTTCTTTCTCGAGCTGCTCGATTCTGTCAAACTCGGAATCAAAATCAATACCTTCAAAACGCTCAATATTTGCTAGCTTTTCTACATTGTCATATCTGATATCCTCTGGCTGCAAAGACTCACCTGAATTGTCCAGCTTAATATCCACTTCACTGGTTTCTGGTTTTTGTTCAAATATTGACATGATGGATAATAAATAAACGGAAAAATTACCACATTTTATACGATTTTGGGAATTTGGGGATTGCCATTGTCAGTTTTGGTTGGACGATGAAAGATCTTCCGGCCGCGCCCAGAAAGGAAAATCCTATTGTTCCAGGGAAAACTGAAACTGGAGATGCGGGGCACTACGCGCAACGAATATCCTGGGACCCAAATAAAAGTGGAGTGTGTGGAGTGTGTAGAGTACATAATGTGGAGAATTAGTATGAAATATATAGTATAGGAGACTATAGTTTGATTGAAGTTTGTCCCGCCAAATTCATCTTCTTTGTATTCATGAAGTATTGACCCCACATTATTTTCCGACATTCCATCCGGAAAAATAAAAATTTGATCCGGGACGATCTTGGCATTTTCCCGGGAATGGACTTAAGGGATCCACAGTCATCATGGGGTAAATGGACTTAAGAAATCCGCATGGCAACAAAAGAATCTTATCAGGCATTTAAGATTGCTATCTCTCTCTACATCTAGTATAAAGTATTGTGTTTGCAGTAGCCAGCTTTCATTCTTGATCTTGTTCATCGTCAGTTAAAGAGTGATGTGGTTGTATATTTCTATAAAGTTGCCGGAACTTTTTTTTTTTAATTTTCAAAACTCAAAATGAAATGAACCTCTATTCGCTGAAGCTAATCCGCCCCTTGATTATGCCATCCCTGCGAGTAAGGTAATAGGCTACTCCCGTGAGAACAAGCCCGACACTAGATAGTAATGCGGTGTAGGTGAACCCGGTATGATAACGTGGTTGATCCTCGGTATTCCATACAAATATTGGAACCCAAGCCGCTGTGACATAAGCTAAAGTATTAGTTATTACGAGAACAAAATTTCTCTTCAAATCGTCACCGACAAGTAAGCGATTTACCCAGCTAAATATGAAAGGTTGCCCAAAACTATTTGGAATGCCAATTATCCAATAAGCTGCCCAGTGAAGTCCATTGGGGATATCCCAGATACTTAACAAAACGCATCCAATGACTGTCATTACAAAAAATAAAGCAACCACCCAATGATTCTTAGTGCCTCCTATAAAATTGTGGGTATAAGCAAGAACCATAGCAATTACGATTCCAAATCCCGTCACATACGAAGGATATATGTTATAATATTCAGGGCCTAAGTTAAGATCATACTTCATCCAAGTTTGAAAAGTTGGTTGACCCCATGCTGCACCACTATTATTGAATGCTAGAAATACAAGAGGGAACACCCAAATGTGCCAAGTATTAAAGAAGCTCTTTATTTTCTCTATACTAAACTCCTCTTTGGTATTTAACTGGGCACCTATTCTTCTTCTTCTCTCCAACCCAACTAACTTATCTTCTTTAGTAAAGTACCAACTGTCTGTAGTTAATGGAGTATTAGGGTTAGTGAAAATGGTGTATATGCCGACAGGAATGGAAATCAATGCATCAAAAATAAACATCCATTGGAATGGTGGTAATTTTGAATCTGTAAATCTCTTCAAAATAGCCAATTGCAAAGGGCCAGAAACCAACGTAGCCAAATTAGAAGATACGGCAAATAATACCGATCTGGACGTGATCTCTGCAGCAGAATAATTGGATCCAAGTAAGTATTCTAAGCCTGGAAAATATCCAGACTCTAACAATCCAACCAAAAACCTGATTGCATACATACCTTTGAGACTCTTACAACTAACCATGAATAAAGTCAAAAATGCCCAGCATAGCTCCAAACAACCCAAGTAATATCTTGCAGATATCCTATGAAGGATTAAGTTGGAAGGGATCTGACCAATAATGTATCCCACGGTCCATAATGCAACCAAATAATTATACTGATTACTGTCCATTTCAAAGTACTCGTCCATACCATTAACGTACGCAGTGGTGATATTGGTTTGATTAAGTTTCTTGACAAAGTACCCGAGCATAGATGAGCTCATAAGAAAGAAATCTAATTTAGCTAGATATCTCTTCTCTTTGGGATGCTTTCCTGTACCATCCCACAAGAACTTCTTGATATTATGCAGTAAATCTGACTTTTTTCCAATCTCCGGTTCTAAGTCAATATATTCGGTGTCTTCAACAGCACCGTAGTGGAAGTCTGTAAAATCCTTAAGTGAACTCGAGCCCATCTTTGCTACCTTCGGATTTCTGTCGTTATTTAAATGCCATAAACTGTTTTCTCAAAGCCACAGTTTGGTAATTATTTGACATAATGGCGCAGATTACCCCATGACAACAAGCCGGATAAGTACCGATGTTGATATATCACTAGTTAGTAATTCCTTTCCGAGATAAGGAGTCAAAGTTTTCGTAGCATTTCTCTTTATTCTATTGGTAACATCTCTACGATCTTTTACTGATAAGAATATGAAACAAAGGCATATATTTTCTTAACTACTTTTTAGTGATTAGTTCAAAGGAAGTCCTAAGGCTTCTCTTTGCGACTTTGATTCAGGGTCAAAGTAAGGGACTTCGGCCAATGAAGTTACTCTGGTTCCGTGTCTTGGTTCAAGACCTTCATGATCCCAAACAGCACTATGTTGAGAAACTCTATTGTCCCATAAGGCAGAGGTACCTAATCCCTTCTTAGATGGCTTCCAGTTAAATCTGACTTGAATATCATGATTTTTCTCGTAGAGATCGAAGAGATATCCCAAAATAAGCTTGGATTCTTCCGGCTCTAAACCAACAATCCTGACGGTATGTACTCTATTAACAAACAAAGACTTCCAACCAGTTGCGGGGTGAGTTCTTACAAGCGGATGTTCTCTTTCAACATGTTTTGGACCGCTCAATGGGTCGTTTCTATCTAAATAGGTATGAGCTGATCTATAAATGGCAGTTTTACCATCTAAAAATTTTTGCAAAGCGGGGGAGAGTTTGTCGTAAGCACCGTATCCAGAAGACCACTGAGTGTCACCTCCAACCTCCGGAATTGTATCATTATGCAAATGAGTAATCCCTGCTGGTTGGAACTCATGGACTAAGTCGGTATGCCAATTGGAAGTACCACGATATCTGGCATTTTTGAAACTCAACTCAAGACCATGGTTGGCAATTCTATAGTCTTGCCAAATAACAGTTATTCCGTCTAACCCAGGAACTCTATGAGCTTGAGGATGGACTTCAAGTTGGCCATAGTACTTTCCTATTTCTCGTTGCTTTTGAGGAGATAAGTCTTGATCCCTAAAAAAGACAACTACTCTTTCGGCAATCAAAAGAGCCAATTCGTCCAATTGTTGTTCTGTCAAATCTGCCAACTGTAAGCCAACAATTTCAGTACCAATATGTTTAGTTAAATGCTTTACCTCTGTAGCAGCTCCGAGCAAAGCCTTTTTTTCGGGATCAGCATTTTTACCTCTTTCGATAAAGGGATACTCCTCATTTCTTATAGCAAAAGCTTCATCTACATACTTAGGGATATCTTCAGGCTTTGGAACAGCAGGATATCCATTAGATAAGTCAACGCCGTACTTTTCAAATCTTTGTTTGGTAGTCTCAGGTAACTTATGAGCCCAGTTAATGGCCTTACCAGCATTTTTCGATCCAGGGTGTCCTAAGATCTTTGTTTTTGACAATTGATCGACTAAATCTGCTACTGGTTTATCTTCTGCAACTGGAGCCATTTTTGTACAATACAAGTAGGGAAATGAGACGTAACTAAATATACAAAACTGTGGTTTATGTGGCGCTTTTTTCTTATCTAATTATGCAGCCATACTGGTAAGGATCTTGCATATATCCGTCACCACGGTAATTGCGGTCGCTAAATTTCTCCTATTTGGTACAACTCAGAGTCACAAGGTGTGTTAGTCTTTCTTCAATTAATTGTGTGGGAATCACACTTTACGATGTGCTCTGATAGCTGCTATATTGTGCTTATATAGTGCAAGTTCAAGTGGATAATTCGTTCAAATTACTTGTAAACAATACTCTCGAGCTTTCATTAACCTATTTCTTCAAATCATATGAACCCGGTTGTCAGGAAAGTTTTAACATAATATTACCAACAGATATCACAAAAATGTGAAATTCACCATTTATAGGAAAAAGTGAAAATATTCAAAGTATTCTCAAGAAAAAATAAAGAATTACTTAAAGTATGTATGAGGTGCTGGAACTCCCCACTTCAAAAGCTGAATCCTATCTGGTTGTATAATTTCCAAGAGAACTACACCACCAAGCTACGGCCATTTAGCTTAATAAAGGAATTCGCAGCATCGCGCAGCCACCAACAGTTCTAACTTTCTTTGCCTATCGCAAGAAAAGGCCTAGAACCAGAATGGACGTACTTTCAAGCGTCTTTGAATCGGGTCAATAATTCAATCACAAAAATTCAGCAAGATCTGTCTTTCGCCGTTGTAATAGTTGTAATGATTTCCATTCCATATTATACTGCGACAATATATGATTGTCTGCCTACTGCTTATGCTCGTATCCAAACTCCTCATTCCTTTCAGTTTTACACATATCTGGCAATTGCATGGTAATGTGCTATAAACCCCGGAAATGTGCCAAAGATCTCGGAAATATGGCCGCGCTTCTTATCAAAAACTTCATGAAGAGAGGAAGCTACAGCAACAACGCATGTAAGAACTGCAGGAGAAAATGCACCAAGTGCGACGAAGGTATACCTAGCTGTTTTAAATGTGAGCAGCTGAATTTGAAATGTGAGTATACCCGCAAAATCATCTTATATCAACCAGATAAACCGAAAAAGAAAAAAAGAGCTCCGACAGTAAGGATAGAGATACCCAAAGAGAATAATTTCTATATCATCGATGAGATAGTTAAACAAATACGACTGGATTTGAGTCAAAGAACCAATATGACGAGCCACAAATGTGAGGCAATAGACTGTCTTAGCATTCCTAACAACGTAAAGGATTGGAAGCCATATAGGGAAGATCGCTACTTGTTATTATCTACAACATTAGATGCCAACGGATCTCGAACTTTTAAATCATATGAACACAATCAATTCCACGAAAATAACAGTGAAGTACTGGAATTTCTTTTTCACACTTTTACAGAAAGTAAGGCAGTATATAATTTTGTCTTAGTGACAGACGACTACAACAATTGTTTAACCAAATGGTTACTATACTTTGCAAAAAAATACCCCATCATAGGACTAACAATTAACTCTATAACAAGTAACTTACTTGATGTACGATGTGCTGATGACCGTTGGATTTGTATTCTTCAACGGAATATGAGTGCCACTCTATCTAATATTTCGAAAAGGGTAGGTGAATGTGAATCATTTCCAGAAATGGCTTGCTATCTATTATGTATAATGTTTCTATTTTCCGAGCGTTCTGCTACAAGACTGGATGCTTGGAGGCTTCACTTACGTGGTGCTTTCGCCATTCTTGAGAAATGTGATTCTTTATATATGAAGTTATTTCCAATTCTGGGTCTTGATCCTGAGATCAACCTAGCCACTGAAATGTATTCATGGGCAAAAAATTGGTTCATAGATGCTGAAATTACAGCCTGTATGTCAGCCCCCAAGGGGGGTGCTATAGGGGATTTCAATCTTGTGAATAAATATTTGCGTTTTCATGGCAAACAGACAGATGGATTTTTGATAGGTGAGTTCAATTTGATGAAAGGGTACTCTCAGAGTTTGACGCCAGTGTTTATTGACATAATTGAGTACATAATGAAACATAATAGTAAGGGAGAGCTATTGAGTGGGAGTGAAGGAATTTTACGCAGTGTTGCTATTACCACACAAGATAGGAGTTTTGGAGAAGTACTATTGAAGCAAATAGCAGGAGTGGAAAGCAAAGTATTGGACTTCTCATCGATTAAAGACTACCAAAAAAGAGCAACTATGAGAGCATGTAATATCTGTTACTGTTCTGCAGTTCGTATATTTGTTTATTCCGTTATACTCGGGGAATCAATATATGGCCCTTTGGTTCAGAACTATGTTCAAATTATAGAAGAGCAGCTAGTAACAATTCATTCCATTGCCATTTATGGCTTATGTATTCACTGGCCCCTCTTTATAGCAGCATTGTGCTCTCGAAATGAACAAAGAACTACATTTATGTCATCCATACAGGCTATTTCCAATAATGGGACATATGTAGCTAGGAATACAGCAGAGAGGGTTCAAAATTTTTGGAATATAATTGATAATGGAGGCGTGGTAAATGAAGAAGACTACGATTGTATAACACTTTAATAACTTTAATATATCTAACTAATTATCACTTTTACTTTGTGGCTCCACATTTACTACTTCGACACTGTCTGGTTCAGTGTCTTGACTTGTAATTTCTGAATATGGAACAACACCTAATTTCCTACACTCTTCTTCCGTCCAAGTGTTGAAATAATCATATTCATCGACGTCATTTACATTTTTATAGGGCCAAATGTACTGGCTGACAACAACCATGAAAAATGCCATAGCAAACTCAATGACGGTATTAGCATAGTAAAAGTGCTGAATTCCTTTACTGATTTTGATGTTCGAGTTGGCACTGCTTGCTAATCCTGGAATACCTGGAGTGAAACATATTATCCATATAATGATGTTTCTATAGTTAACACCTTTCCAGTACCAATAATTACCATTAGGATCATCAGTATACAAGTGAGACAACTTCAAATGTTTCTTTCTGACAATCCAGAAGTCAGCGATAATGATTCCAACAATCGGTGACATGAAAACGGAGAACGAAGACATGACTGTGACAAATGTTGAGGAGGTATTGTAGAAGTTCCATGGCTGTACAACCCAAGACAAGAGAGCAGTGATCACAGAACCACGTTTGATGTTGATGTACTTAGGAAATAAACCTGCCATATCCATACCACCAGCATACCCATTACCCATAGTATTGAAACAAATCTGTGAAAATGTGAAAGAGAGCCCACAAAAGAAAGCTGCAGCCCTGGCTTTTGAAGAGTAGTTGTTATTCAACCAAAGATTGATGATCTCATCAGGGGTCCAGAGCTCTTCATCATATTTACCTTTAATGGCAGAAGCAGAAACAAGGCCCATGAGAGGAATGATTGTACCGACAACAACAAGAGAAAAAATAGTACCATACAAAGATGACCAAGTCTTCTTGGAGAATCTGGTGAAATCAGATTGGTTGGCAACACCAGATGATAAAGAACCATACCATGAACTAATACCATATACCCACCACCAACCTCTAGTGGATGAACTCATTGATTCTGAGGCGGTCATAAGTGGTCCATTACTACCACCGTTATTGGTAACTGCCCATATGGTTATACCTAACATGGCAAAAAAGGTGGTAACACATGAAATGAGAAGCATATAATTAAATTTCTCTGGCCTTATAAGTAAAGGTGGTATGGATATAAGCTGAAAAATCAAAAAGGAGACTAATTGTTGGGTAGTCATATGTACCAGCTCTGGAAATGTATTCTTCATGGTTAAATAACTATGACTCCAAGAAGAAAAGATACAACTCAAGCAGAGGGAGCCAAGATAAGACTGAGAGCCAAACCATACAATCGAAAGGAAAATTCTGATAGTTATTCCAACCCATGACCCCCGAATACCGAAAACAACTCTTTGGGAAATAGTATAGCCAATGTGATAATAGCCACCAGGGGCAGCATTCAAAAGTGCTAAAATAGTAATTATGACGTTACCGATTAGGATGATTCCAATAGTCTCTCCAACTGAAAGACCAAGTGATAACATAGAGGAGGCCCCACTCCATGTTGAGATTGTAACGTTGGTTATGGACCAGTAAAAGGTTAAAGACCAGACACCCCAAATTCTTCTGGAGGGACCCATAGGAATGATATCACTATTCCTAAGGTAAGTTATTTGTTCAATATCATTAGCAGCTTTTATCTCAAACTTCTTAAGAAAAGACATTACTGTTATTTACGGGCATCTGGGTAGTTATAACCATCTGATAAAAATTTTCCGCTTTTTCGCTGATAACAGAAACCATATCAGGAAATCTTTGAGATAGTAAACTGCATATTGGAACGCTAATCCGGAAAATTGAGTTGAGGCGGTCAGGATGGTATTCTCAGCCATGGTATCATGGGAAATGACAGCATGAAGTCAAATGAATATGATTACGATGTCATATACTACTTTACACCTTTTTTTTGTATAGTCCAGTATGATTCTAAATCTTATAAGAAGAAATAAAAGTTACAAAGATGTACGTCAACCAACTAGGGCTGAGCGGAATTCTCAAAAATTTCCGCATTTCGTTCTCAAAAATTGCCAAATCGAGATATGTTATCAATGTACTTATACGTACTCATTTGCACAATTATTTTAGAAACACACACATGAGCAAATTACTTATCGGTATTGATGTCGGTGGCACAAATACCGACTCTGTCATTCTTGATCCAACTCAAATGGATTCCAAGAATAGAGGAGTGCTTGCATACCACAAGTCTGCTACGACAGCAGATGTATCTGAGGGTATTGCAACTGCAATCTCTAAATTATTTATCGATGACAGTAAGTACACAACCAGTGATGTTTTAGCAGTTACTATAGGTACAACTCATTTCATTAATGCCGTCATAGAACAAGATCGTGCTAGATTGGATAGAGTCGCTGTTATAAGAATTTGTGGGCCTTACGGTAAAGGAACTTACCCATTCTCAGATTTCCCTCCAGGATTGACCAGAATTCTTAGGTCTTTTGTTGGATACGTGGATGGTGGTCACAGAGTTGATGGTAATGAAATCAAAACCTTGGATGAGAAAAAGGTGTTAGAACTAGCACATGAAATCAAGGCTAAAGGTATTAATTCTATTGCTATTGTTGGTATCTTTTCGGGTATCGACAAGACGCATGAGAGTCGTGCAGCAGAGTTGGTCCGCCTGGTTTTACCAGATGCTAATATTGTTGTATCTCATACCGTATCTGGAATTGGTCTTTTGGCTCGTGAGAATGCTACTATTTTGAATGCATCTATTATGTCATTTGCCGCAAAAATTATTGGTTCATTCATTAGCTCTGTCAGAGGATTAGGTTTGAAGTGTCCAATTCTTTTGACCCAGAATGATGGAACTGTGTTGACGGTTCAGGAGGCCCTCGCCACACCAATCAGAACCTTCTCATCTGGTGCAACTAATTCCATGCGTGGTGCTGCATTTCTTTGTTCTGGAGAGAGTTCAACTAAGGGTAAGAGTATAATGGTTGTAGATATAGGTGGGACTACCACTGATGTAGGTTTACTCTTGCCCACTGGATTCCCTCGTCAGGCATCGTCTCATTCCATAGTTGGTGGAGTAAGAATGAACTTCTCGATGCCACATGTGGAGAGCATTGGACTTGGTGGTGGCTCTATTGTCAAGGAAGATAATGGAACTGTTAGTGTAGGCCCAGAGTCAGTTGGATGTGATATCACTACCAGGGCTAAGGTTTTTGGTGGTAGTACATTAACTTCGACAGATGTGGCTGTATCTTTGGGACGTTCTGTTGTAGGGGTAAGTGGTGATATTCAAGTTCCGGAAAGCATTCAAACTGCTTACGAAGAACAGGTAAAGCTCAAGTTGGAAAAGGTGATTGATCAAATGCGTACTTCCCCAGAACCTTTACCTGTATTGTTAGTAGGTGGAGGCTCATTTATTGCTCCATTGAAATTGAATGGTGCTTCTACTGTACTTCGTCCTCCATACTATCAAGTAGCTAATGCTATTGGTGCAGCCTTAGGTAAATTGCTGGCACTGTGCCAGCGTATTGAAGTACTCAATAGTATCACTGAAAAAGACAGTGTTTTAGAGTTGATGAAGAAACAAGTCACTGCCGAGATAGTTGCGAAGGGTGCTTTAGAATCATCAGTTGAAGTTGTTGACTTATCTTATGACCCAGTACCTTATGTGGATCGTACCTATTCCTTTGAAATAAAGGTCGTAGGGGACATTGATTTCGAGCGGATTGCAGTTGCATTTCAAAATTTACAAACGATAGAACCTATGGCAACTGAATCGGAAGCAGTCTTCAAGGATGCATCTGTTCAAGGCGAAGAGGAGAATCATGACATTGATGCTCAATATCATGAAAGCTACCATCCAAAGGTAGTCAATAGAGAATGGACACTTTCCGAAACGGACTTGGAGTATCTTCGTATTGGTACTTATATTCTTGGCTGTGGAGGAGGTGGAACTCCATATCCATTGTTTCTCGAGATCAGAAATACTCTTCGTTCCGGTGCTGAAATCAAAGTTATCAATTTGCATGATGCTCCAAAATATCTGAATGGGGGAGAAGGGAAATTCATTACCGTTGGTTTCGCTGGTTCGCCTACAGTTGCTGATGAACAGCTTCAAGGTGAAGAGTTAAAACACGCAAGTAATGCACTTTTTGATTATTTGAAGTCAACTCCTGATGGTGTTTTCCCTTTAGAGATTGGCGGTGGAAATGGGTTTCAAAGTTTTTTGACCAGTGCCCAATTAGGTATCCCATCTGTCGATGCAGATCTAATGGGCCGTGCATACCCTACCCACTCTCAAATATTGCCATGCGCTTTGAGTGATAAGATGTACTTAAAGGTTACGTCTGTCTCCGATGGTAACGACAATGACTTTATAATTACCAATGCTCAATCAGATGTATATGTGGAAAGAATGATGCGTGCTGCATTAGCTGAAATTGGGGCCCATGTTGGTGTTGTCAATGTGCCCATGACAAATGAAGATTTGGTAAAAATGACTGTACATCATTCGATTTCAAATGCCTGGAGAATTGGCCGTGCTGTCAAAATAGCTCGTGCTAAATTCGAGATTGATCGTTTACCGGAACGTATCTTGGAAGCAGTAGGAGGCAGTGTCTCTGGTAAAGTCATTTTTGCAGGTAAGATAATAGGGGTAGAGAAGAAATTATTCAAGGGCCATGTCTATGGTGAAGTTATCATTGAGAATGAAAACAAGGATCATATGATCATACCATTCAAAAACGAGAATATTGTTGCTAAAGTAAAACTTGCCGGTACAGAAACTTGGGATACCATAGCATCAGTTCCAGATTTGATCTCAGTCTGTTATGCCGATGATGGTGAAGCTGTTGGAACTCCAGAATACAGATATGGTATTATGGTTTTTGTTTTAGCATTTTCTCCATCAAATTTATGGGTAGAAACCGAAAAGGCTTTAGAAGTAGGTGGTCCTAAATCTTTTGGGCCAGCTTTCAAAGATGTCGCCTACAAACCCGTTGGAAAGTATGTTCCTCCCGTAAGTGTTATTGACCAATACAACAAATAGATATATATAAGATTATACAAACACTAGTAATCAAGCTGAAATCGGGGCAGACTTGGCATATTATTTGACTCTCTATCTCGATATCTTAAAAAAATGCAAGGATGATTCTATGAGGTAGTAGTAGGACTGACAGCTAAGGAAAGAGTTTCATAGTGAGGCGAAATGAACATTGCAGTCCTAATAACGAGCATTCGTATGCAACCACTGAGAGGTGAGGAAGGTGGGGGCGCATTTTCTAATGGGGATTTCCTCTATAGGAAAATTTTGCAGCCATTTATTTCATCTACATATTTAAGAAGTCGAAACAATCAGGTCATATTCTAAGCTAGAATTTCTTTGATGTGGTCGCTATAACTATTTAATATGGTCTTCTCGGCGTCAAAATACTTGATGCCTAAGAGTCGGCTGTAACTAACTTTGGAGACCGTTCGTAAGCAAGTTTATCACCATTGGGGTCAGGTTCTGGTAAGCCTAGCTCAAACTCTACTGTTTATGAAAGTAACGAACTTATAAGTACTCCGTTTCTCATTGGCGATGAGTTGTCTTTTCTAAGAGGCCTCTGATTCGAATACCTTAACATGAACTTTGGCAAGATCTCTCACATCAATTATAGGGAAAACCAACAATGGAACTTCATCCCCTTTCTTCAATTGAAGTAAATTACCGAAGACACTTAAGCTGGATCCCTGTTTTTGTATATTACCCCTTTATGTACTCGGGACCTAGAACCATAGAAGAATTAACAATATTGAAAAGTAAAGGATGGTTTCTCTTTCTCAAGAAATTCCCAAGTTGTCCTCTCAGACAAAGCTTTGGAAATGTAGTATTCCTCAGCGGGATTCGAACAAGTATCACCAGGTTGATCATTCAAAGTAGTTTCGTTGATCTCAACAATTTCAGTATGCTTACTGAAGTCAGCCATTGCAACATATGAGGAAGTGTGAATAAATCTTTTCAACTTTGGGGAATATTCCTTGAGAGATGTCAAGACATTCTTGACGTTTTCAATTGCAGGAACAATAGTGCCTCTTTCAAATTCTAGCAGCAGGTTTACTGGGGAATGAACATTAAAAAAATTTTAAATATCGGGAATTGATTTCAAAGCGTCGTCGTAAGCATTGCTCTTAGAAACATCGGGGATGACAACTTACTCGAAATTTTTGGGAAAGATCTTCATCGACTCTTCGCCTTTCTCCTCTGATCTTACGGAGCCAATAACTAAATGACTTGCAGTGATAAATTGGGCAATAATGTGTCCAGATATATAGCTGTTAGCACCTGAAACAAATACACTTGTCATTTTACGAACTATGTACAGATATATAAGGTCTTATATGCTTTTCGAGACATTGCCAACCCCATTTAGTATCCTCCAAGCGGACCCAAAAAATCCGCTTACTTTTGGCTGGCACCGGAGATAACGCTGGGAATATTGCCGGGTACAAATCATTAACACCGTTCTCTTTTTATGTTCAGTTGATTAATGCTTAGTAAGTTCGTGTTCAGTGAAATGACATAAAAATGGGTTAGTAGTATAAAGTGTGACATGTATTCATACCTTCCTTATAGCTATGCTGGCAAAAAGTAGTACCGCAACTCTACTTTGATATCATCACCTGATTTCGAATTTACCAGTGAAATCATTGGGCGAATTGTAGAACTGATTTTAATATAATTAGCCTATCAGGATGTCTGTCAGTTCGATACTACATAGATTGAGCGAGAGTGGATTTCAAACGGATTTCGGATTTCTGCCAAGCGGAATTACTTTTAAGCCGAAACCGGGGCAATTGCGGGGGCCGATCAGGGTAAAAAATTGCAAAATTACAATGCGTACCTCATATTGTGGGGTATCATAACCTCTCGGTCATATTGCATCATCTAAATGTATACCGGAATGGTCAATTCCGTTGGCATATAACAGCAATTGTTCCCCCCTGTTGTCTTTATGTTTCAATTACTTTTTTTAGTGGCTACTTCAATTGCCCAGACATTGCCTGCTAGTATTCAGTACGAAAGCAGTACTGAGTATGGTGAGTTCCAATACTCACTCCCATTTCCAACCCCAACTTATGCTAAAGGTGTAAGTAGTACTTCTGCAACAACCTACGCCCCAGCTTATAGCGTTCTTTCGCTGTTACATGATCCTATAGCTACCACCACCTGGGGCTCATTTGACCCAGAGGCTACAAACACTGAAACCGACTCTGATGATCCATATGGCCAAAGTGCATGGAGTGAAGTATGGATTTCGGCTAATATTCAAAACTTTACCGATACTGCTCTCTACCATACTACAGTTGAGCCAACTCCTATCCCATCAGAGTCATTGGTTCTCCCACCTCCAGATGCTTTTACATTTGCTAATGATTTGAAATTCCCCGAGGGATTCATGTTTGGTGTTGCCGGTTCTGCTGCTCAAATTGAAGGTGCAATTGCTGACCAGGGAAGAACTCCTAGTATTTTAGAGAAGTTGGTTGATGCTGGTGAACCTACAAATTACATCACCAATGAAAACTACTACTTATACAAACAAGATATTGCAAGACTTGCAGCCATGGGTGCAGAATATTATTCCTTCACTATCCCATGGTCAAGGATCCTTCCTTTTGCTCTTCCAGGTACTCCTGTTAATAAGGAAGGTATTGATCACTATGATGATGTTGTTAATACATGTATTGAGTATGGTATCAAGCCTGTCATCACGTTGGTTCACTTTGATTCTCCATTGTTATTCATTGGTGACAATCTGCCAGCTGGTGATTATCCTTTTTTTAACTATGGTGGATGGGACCATCCACAATTCCTTGAATCCTTTGTCAATTATGGTAAAATAATTTTGACTCATTTTGCTGACAGAGTTCCTGTATTCATTGGATTCAATGAGCCTTACTTGTACTCAGGTACTCCTTTGGGGCTTAAGAATGTTGTCTTAGGTACTGCTAAGCTCCACCATTTCTACCATGAAGAAATAAAGGGTTCAGGAAAGTTCGGTATCAAGTTTAACGACAATTTTGGAATTCCAAAAGACCCATCTAATCCAGATGATGTTGCAGCAGCTGTCAGGTTCCAAGATATCCAATTAGCTAGTTTTGCAAATCCCTTGTTCTTAGGCAAAGATTATCCAGAGCAATATAAGGAGACTTTTAGTAACGAGACCGAATTCTTGTTCACTGAGGAAGAGTTACAAGAAGTTGCTGGAGCCTCAGATTTCTTAGGAATTGATCCATATACTTACACTGTTGTTACCCAACCAGAAGACGGTATTGAGGCATGTCAACATAATACATCTCATTCATTATGGCCTTTATGTGTTAATGAAACCCAAACACGTAAAGATGGCTGGAAAGAAGGTTACAGATCCCAATCTTATGTTTATATTACACCATATGAATTCCGTGAATTCTTGAACTACCTTTATAAAACTTTCAAACACCCAATCATTGTCTCGGAGTTTGGATTCCCTGAATGGAGAGAAGGTGAAAAGGAGTTAGGTGACCAATTATTCGATTTAGGCAGATCTGTTTATTACAGATCGTACATGCAAGCAATCTTAGAGGCCGTCAACCACGACAAAGTCGATGTCATCGGTGCATTTGCTTGGTCTTTTGCAGATAATTGGGAGTTCGGCGACTATGAACAGCAGTTTGGTCTTCAAGTTGTCAACAGAACTACTCAAGAACGTTATTTCAAAAAAAGTTTCTTTGATTTTATTTCGTACTGTCAGGATAGACTAGTCTAATACATGTCAGGTTCATATTTCATATACTATGTAACTATTTATTTCTTTTAATCTCACGCCCAGTAGGCAGCGGCAGACAATGAAATGAAGGCCAGAATCAGGGACAGCTAACCATTTAAGTGGACTTCAGCAGACTTGTTGTATCTGAGACCTTTGAGTTTATGGGTTTCAAGAATCTTCTGAATTTCATCCATATCTTCCCTATTCATTTTGATAGTAGAAAAGTTACTGTCAACCTTTGCTGGAGTGGATCCAGAAGGAATTGGTATGATGGTGGTGACCTTTGGAATGTCTTTGAAGTAACCTTCAAGACCAGATAAACTCTCAAGGTAACTCAATGCTAAAGATTCCAATGGAATATTTTTCGACTTGGCAAACTTATACAAGGCATCTAAACGATTCTTGTTATGTGTATAGTTATCAGGTTGAAACTTGCCAAAAGTTTTCTTAAAGTCACGATCATCAATAGTACTGAGGTAGTTTGGATGTTCAGCAGCAAAGTCGGTCAAAATACCTCTACATAAAGGTGAGTAGGCAATGATAGGAATTCCATATTTGGAAGCAGTTTTCAAGATTCCATTATAGATAATGTCTTCGGTAAATAAAGAAAGCTCGACTTCAATAGCGGAAATGGGTGCAACACTAACAGCTTTTTCAATGGATTTAGCACTAACTTCACTAATAGAAATACCATCAATTTCTCCGTTCTTCACATGCTCATAAATATAAGAGATAGTGTCTTCATAAGGAACCTTAGCATCAACTCTCGAAATTTGGAAAAGGATTTGAGGCTTCTTATCAAAATGGCTCAATGCCTCTGCAATAGATTTATCAATATTTTCTTTGGTTCCAATAGGGGCCAAAGATTTTGGATCAACAGCTCCCTTAATTGAAACAATGATATCACTACCTTCTTGACTAACAAATTCATTGATAAGATCCAAATTATTAAATTTAGGGTCCAATTGATAAAATTGACCGCAGTTAAAAAACTCAACTCCGTACTTTTCCTTAACATACTTTAAAGTTTTAATTGAGTCAGCAAAAGGCTTTGGGTTAGGAGTCCATGTCATAGACATAGTGCCAAAACCTTTAGTTAAGATTGGAATTTGAGAAACCATTGCAAAATGATGTCTTAGTATCGTCTCTTTAGCTTCCTAAGTAGTGCTGCCAAAATACTTAATACCGGAGGTGAAATTCATTCGGTCGCAAATTCACCTTTTAGGAAATTAAATGCGCAATTAGTGTTTTAAATGCAATTTGCATTAAACAATGCTTTACTAATCATCTTTGATTATACACATATCTGCAGCATGCATGACCTTTTCTTTTAATCACTTTTTCTCGAAAAAAACTCTCATTGTCCCCCTTCCAGTGCCTCAAAGCAGCGGGTAATCGTGACGCAGGTGATATGAGGAGAAGTGATATAAGGAGAGGTGATATGAGGAGAGGTGATAAGGAGAGCGTGTACCTTCTTCAGCAACAAGGAAAATTCAATGGGGTGTATATTAATTGTACATTTTTTTGGCGATACTATTGGCGAAGTTTACGATGTTTTATGTTGAATATCTCTTCTTGAGCCACAGATGGACCAGCTTCCCGTCTCTATCTGCCCAAAGATACTTTGCTCGAATTTTTTCTACTGCTTCTTCTGCAACCCTCTCGAAGTCAGGCTTATCACTGAAAAAGGATTCTACTTCAAGTTTGTGCTCATACGTGCAAAGACCAGCAAGACCTGCCTTCACAACTTCATAGTGGGCATCTGAAAGCGGTCCAAGAGTTTCGCTCAAAGTGTTCCATTCTTTACGAACCCAATTCCACAATTCTTCTATCCCAGTTTTGTGGACTTTTAATGCGTTCAAAGCTAATACCATATCTTCTGAAGGGACTTCTTCCTTAACGAACTCTAACACTTTCTTAATGATTTCTCTGTCGTTGAATCTTCCTAATCCCAACAATACATCGTCTTGAATGCTAATGTTGGATTTCGAGTAAATCTTCTTAAGCGCATCGAACGTTGCTTCATCTCCATTTCTGCATACGCTCTTGAATATCACTGGCCTACGGTCAGGGTCAAGTTCTGTCTCATGTTTCAAGAACTCCTCGAATTTCTTTTTGCTATAGTCATTGACAATGGAGGAGTCAGCAGTGTATGCGGCGCCGAATATGGTGGACTTGAACAAAGCTCTCTCGAACGAGTCATTTTCGTCAATGATCACACTGTCCTGAACATGCTTTTCAATCAAGTTCTGCAAAAAAGTTTCTAACCCTTTTTGAATGAAATCATCAAAAACGAATGCATCAAACACTAAGTATAAGTCATTGAATATTTCATCCCAGACGTTTATATTGGCTTCATCTACCCATTTCTCTATAAGGTCGAAAAAACACACGATTGGGAGAATACCAGCTGTGGCAAGCAGGCACGAGTCTGCGATAAGCCCAATCCTATCTCCTACTGAGAGCTTTCCGTTGGCTCCTGCAACTCCCAATTTTTCCCATCGCTCTACCGAATACGACGTTCTAAAAAAGCCAACCAGGTCGGCATTTACCTTGAAGAAATCATCCTTACAAATAGGAACATGAACGGGACTCGATTCTAGAAGTTTCAGCTTATCAACTGTATCTGTATACTTGATGTTCAAGCTCACAGGATAATGGTAGTTTTCACCTTCCAATTTCTCACCAGAGGACAAGAACCTGCGTTGGGTGAAAACTAATTCACCATCCTTTTCATCCACAAAGACTACAGGATAACCTGGAAGTTTAGTCCATTTATGCATGAATGTTGCCACGTCCTTGCCACTTACATCTCCAAGTACTCTCCATAAATCTTCTGAAGTAACCAGTTTCCAAGCAAATCTTTTAAGATATTCCGAAACTCCCCTGAGAAAGACTTGGGGACCCAACCATTCACTAAGCATAGTAATCAACACACATCCCTTTTGGTATGTTATATGATCGAAGTCTTCGTTTGTCTCTCTAATAGTTTTCTTAGGTGAAAGAACGGGGTGAGTAGTCTTCCTTGAGTCAAAAATCAAAGCATTTTGAAGGGTATAGACCATGTAACTTTCCCAAGTTTTCCACTCAGGAAAGAACTCATCGATGGCGTACCACGACATCCATGTAGCGAATCCTTCTTTCAACCAGAGCTCGTCCCAAGAATCAATTGTGACCAAATCTCCAAACCATTGGTGTGCAATTTCATGGATAACCGTCTCTGCTACTCCTTCCTTGAAAGCCTGGGAACTGTCATCGTCAACAATAAATTTAGATTCCTTTAAGAAAATAGCTGCAAAGTTCTCCATTCCTGATTTTTCAAATTTGGGAATACCACATATGTCTAGCTTATCAGCAGGATAAGGGACATCGAACACTTTTGCAAAAAAATTCAATGCTTTCACTGCGACGTTACCAGCAAAGTCACATTTAGGTTGGAGAGATGGACTAGAATATAACCTCACAGTAATCCCTTCAGCATCAAATTGCCGAAATTCAAATTTTCCAATTGCAAATGCCACCAAGTACGCTGGTATTTTTGGAGTAGGATGAAAAACAGTGACCTTGGAATCACCATCTTCTAGAGAAGATTTGATATTAGTGTTGGATACAACATCGTATTGACGATCCGTGGTTAGCTTCAACTCAAAAACGGCTTTGAATCTGGGATCATCAAAACAAGGAAATGCTAACCGAGCTCTCAATGGCTCAAAATGAGTAGCAAAAAACTTAGTGCCATCATCAGTTCCTGAAAATATTCCAGCACAACTCTGGCTAATGTGGCCCTTGAACTCAATTGAGATAACATGTGATTTGGGGTCAAGACTCTTATGTAAGGTCACGATTTCCTTGTCCAAATCCAAGGTGGTCTCCACAGGTGTTCCATCTATAGACACATCGAGAAGCTCTAGCTCTAATGAATTGAGAGAAACTGACTCAACATCTCTCAACACATCAACAGTGATCAGCTCAGTCCCTTCAAAGATCTCACTGTCTTGATTTATCTTCAATGAGATCTGGTAGGTCAAGGGAATGACTGTGTTAGGTAATTGAAACATTCAACGAATGAACTCTTAGATTTTAATATGAGGACTACTCACTCAATTGTGGCTTAATATGAAATTTAGGGAAATTAAATTTGCCTTCTTAACACAAGGCACAAATCATCATGTTTAGCCGCGATTACCAAACCCGACTTCTATAAATAGCTATTTAGTATGTATAAAGCCGAGGGTGCTTCTTTCAGGGTCTACAATTTTCGAATATGGTCTATGCTCGAAACATCGTTATGCCTTCGATACTTTTGTATCCGTCAAACCACAAGATATGAAGGAACTGTTGTATGTCACAAATCTGGTCTTAACTTTAAAAAGGTAATAGCATGTGGTTATTGTTACCATCTGTAAAGCAAATGCTTTCCATTGGGTATTTCCAAAACTTGGTTCTTTCAAAACATTAACCCAATCAATTTGTGCATCGCTATGTTGGGTGCAAGTAACGAAAATTAAAATCAAGCGTTACTGGCGGATTTAAAAAAAATCGGCCAAGATTTGAGTTCAACCATAATGTGGAAGATCTTAATAGAGGGGCACATTTGGGGTGGGATCAACCTTCTGCATGAGGAAATTTTCCGGTGGGATTAACTGTGGTTCTGCCGCATGAGGAAATTATCATCTATGAGTCAACCCAAGGGAGCACATAATACGGCTGTTAGTCTGTACGACAATAACCATGAGATCTATGATCAATTGCGTCCGGGCTTCCAACCTCCATTAGTTGAGAAGTTTTTTGCTGATTTGAACTTAGTGGAAAATGGGATTCCTCAAGTCAATAAGAAAGTGTTAGAGTTAGCTGCTGGTACTGGTAAGTTCACCAGTAATCTTATTGAAAGAGGCTGGAAAGATTCTCTTTACATCATTGAACCTAGTAAAGGTATGTTGGACTCTTTCAAAGAGAACTTCCCGGAAATCTCTAATATTCATCAGGGATCTTCGTATCACTTACCTTTAGAGGACGCGTCAATGGATGCAATCTTGATAGCTCAAGGATTCCATTGGTTTTCAGATCCTGATAGTTTGCAAGAGATTAAGAGAGTATTGAAACCTTATGGCAAGTTGGGCTGTATTTGGAACTTTGAAAGTGCCGATCGTGCACAAAATCCTACTAGTAATGGTCAATTTACTACTGGTGGCGAAAAGTTTGGTGCTCCATATTCTGCAACCATTGGTAATGCCACTATCCTTAGTGAATTTCCTATTCCACATGGAGATACGTCAGAGATTAGTGGTGCAATTACGGGTAGAAACCAGTGGAATAAGCACGTTACTAATTATATTTGGCTGTTTGACAGTGATGTTCCACAATATAGAAAAGGAGATTGGAAAACACTATTGAAAAACAATGATTTCTTTAATCCGCTAAAAATCGAGACATATTACTACTATAGCTTACCTGTTACCCGGGAAAAAGTATACGAGTATTGGCTCACTAGATCGTTTATCACCAGCTTGTCTGATGAGAAAAAGGCCGAAGTTAAAGCTAAGATAAACAATCTCCTTGATGAATATGTAGAGGAAAAGGATGTGATCTCTGGTAATCCTGAGTTATTGGACAAGACCATGGGTAGCCATGCCATAGTTACTACTAGAAAGTAGCTGGTAATAGCGTTCTTAACCCTAGATGGTGGCCATTGTTACTCCTAGAACCTAGTCAACCGTGACTACAGGAAAAATGTACATATGCCCTACTTTAACAAGATGTCATTTGGATGAGAAACCCTTTTGACCCTCTGTTAGTTATAAACTTATCGGCCCTGTAGATGAAACACTGCCTCTACCCTATTCGTAACTGGGGGACAGTCAAACTCACACATTCCAGACATCTGTGGCTAATTGCAGCCTCCACAGAAATGACACTAAATAGTACGTGCTGTGGCTTCCCCCCTATATAAACTAAGGAAAGTTGTCAAATACAGTAGAAATGGTACAACCAGCTTACAAATTCGGGAAAACCGCAGATGGACTTACCACCTTAAATGAAGAAGATGCCAAGAAGCTCAGACTTAAGGAATACCTTCCAGTTTGGGATCCTAACCACAAAGCTCCGCCTTTGAAATTTTTTAAACATATCGATAGGGGTACATTTGCAGATCCAGAATACAAGGCCTTATTCCCCAAGGGGGGTAATTACCAGCTATCCGACATCAGCCCAAAGCTAGGTACTGAAGTAAGGGGTATTCAGCTTTCCGAATTGAGCGACAAGGCAAAAGACGAGTTAGCTCTTTTGGGTGCAAAAAGAGGAGTGTTGATCTTCAGAGATCAAGATTTTACTTCAAGAGGACCGGAGTTTCTTTCTAAGTATGGTAGTTATTTCGGACCATTGCACGTACATCCCTTAGTTGGATCTCCAAAGGCCACTCCAGATTTACTTGTTGTATACAAAACTAAAACCTCCCAACCCCCAGGTCTCAATCTTGATGATAATACATCGAGTGTTCAATGGCACAGTGATATTACTTTTGAATTACAGCCTTCAGGACTTTCGTTTTTTAGTGTCTTGGAGAGTCCAGAATCCGGCGGAGATACCATTTTTGCTGACGCTGCAGAAGCTTATAGAAGATTGTCGCCTGAATTTCAAAATTTTATTGCTGATTTGAAAGTTGAACACTCAGCTCCCCAATTTGTAAAGCACCAAATCAAGGGCACAATCCAGCTCAAAAGAGATAGTGTTAAAAACATCCATCCATTGGTTAGAGTCCATCCTGTTACTGGTGACAAAATTCTCTTTGTTAATCCTTCATTCTCTCGTAGAATAGTTGGATTCAAGATACAAGAAAGTGATGCTTTACTTAAGTTCTTATACGATCATATTGCCTCTTCTCATGATCTTCAAATAAGAGCTAACTACGAGCCTAATACTGTGGTGATTTGGGATAACCGTAAAGTACAACATTCGGCAATTTTTGATTGGCAGCTGGATGATGATACAGTTAGATTCCATGTGAGAATAAGCCCACAGGCAGAACGACCAGTGGCAGACGTTGGAGATCTTAACAAGGAAGACGTGAATCGTTTGGACGAAGCGATACTCTAGTGAAGAGTAGAGCCAAACAGAGAGTTGAGTCAAGCTGAGAATAGAGCTGATCTGAAAGTAGAGATCCTGATCTAGGAGAGCGAGAAGGTCTGCTGGCGAGACCTTAGAGCCGAGACATGGAACGTATATAATTCTATATTCAATTTCAAACGGTCTACCCGACATTAATCTTTTCACGAAATTTACTCTATATACGATAGTAATGACCAACTAACAAAGAAGATGTCACTTGGGATGAACAACTATATAATTCTCGGTCTGATTTATTCTCTTGGTGCCTACTTACTTACGGGATCCCCATGTCTATAAAAGTACAGAGTAGTACATAGTCAGACACCGGCCACCTGCAACCGGCCACCAGCCACCTGCCAGTACAGAAATCACATTCTTCAATAACCACCGAACTCCTTGACCTCGTATGTTTGTCCATGCTAGTCATTTGAATCAATCAAAGACGTGCATATACCAAATTGAGTCATTTGACTCAAAAGACTCAAAATTTTTTTTTAAAGCCGCCTAATTTTCACCTACTTAAATAGCATAATCTCCCATCCAAAAAAAAAGTATTAGAACTATATTTTGGCAATGGAAAACAAAAGTATTGAAGTGGAAGCTCTGAAGAGTGCTGAACAGTCCCAAGTGTCGTTTGACAGTGAAAATCAAGATGGACAGAAGCGATTGGATAAGATCTATAGAAAGCTTGACTATAGAATCATTCCTGCCTTATGGGCACTTTATTTTATGACATCTTTTGGATCTAACTCATATGGTTTGACGCTTACCATGAATGCAGATCAAGGCCATTCTATCAAACAAACATTGAACCTTGTAGGTAAAGATACAAGTACTGCATCTGCACTTTACTATGTTGGTTATATTATCTTTGATGTACCAATGAATTTAATTATGACTAAAGTTCGTCCTCAAACGTGGTTATCTAGGATTGTTATAACTGTTGGTTTAGTTTACCTTTGTTACCATGTGTTATCTAATAGTGCTGGTTTAATTGCTATTAGATTTATATCTGGAGTAGTTGGTGCTGGTACTTGGCCTGGTATGGCTTACTTTATTTCACTTTGGTATCCACCACAACGTCAAACCAAGAGAATAGGTTACTACTTCACTGCTGCTCAGCTTTCAGCTTCAGTGTCTGGTTTAGTCAATGCTGGTTTCCAGAAAATGGATGGTGTTAGAGGTTACTACGGATGGCAATGGATGTACATCATTTACGGTACTATTACTATGGTAGTCGGCATTGTATTGCTTTGGTGGCTTCCAGATAGACCTTTCAAAGAACCCAAAGAATCCAGCAATGCTATTATCAAGTTCTATAATAGATTTTGCACTCCAGTTCATCCTTTAAATGAACAAGAGAAGGCATTACACAGGAAAGATCTTGAATCAAGATATAAGAATGTCACTTGGGGATGGAAAGATTGTTGGATGGTTTTGATTGATCCCAGAGTATGGCCTTTAATTATTATGTACTTTGGTGTAGTTGGTACTGGGTTCGGATTAGCTGTTTTTGGAACTACTATCATTCAAGCTAATAATCCATCTTTATCATCTATTGATATTTCTTTATTATATGCTCCAATCTGGTTATTCGATTTGGGAGGTATTTTGACCATCACACCATTTGCTGATAGGTACAAACAGTATCGTTACTTGATCTTTAGTGGGGCCAGTTTGATTATTATTATTGGAATGGTGGTCGCTACTTATGCTAAGGGATCATGGAGCAGATACGGTGGGTTGTTAATTGCTGGTTATGGATTGGGTCCAACCGTCCCTACTTGTATGTCATTGTCTGCAGAGATCTTTGGTAAAAAACATGGTGATGTTGGTATTGCTGTAGCTGCTGCATTAGTAAGTGGTTTGGGAAACTTGGGCTCTGTTACTGCTACTTATGCATTGTATTCCGGTTGGCCTGCAGATGCTGCAAGATTGTATGAATACTCCAATATGATGCTTGTGGTTATGTTGGGGGTAAGTATAATAGCTGCCTTTGTATGCCAGTTTCTTAAGCTCAAGATGAGAGATGAGTAGAGAACTCACTAATTCGTATTAAACATTAATTTTCACTAGTCACACTCTTGCGCCCGTGTCTCCACAAGCAGTGCCCTAGCCTCCCTAGCCTCTACAAGAAGTGCCTAAGTGTAGTCCGAAAAGCCAGAAAAGAAGGAATCGGCCGAGAGACCACTCAAATTTTTAGTACCATCAGATAAAAAATGCAACGTTGCATTGTTCATATATACATAAATTTACATAATTCGTTATTTCTTAACCTCGTTGGCATACGGGCAGAAGTTCTTTTCAATATGGTTAGTTAACCAGTCGTCAACAGAGTCGAATGCCTGGAGACATACCCTGCAGTTTCCGCTAGATAAATGTCTCTGATCTTTTTTAACACCAGTAGGATACTGGAAGTGAATGGCTTTAAGATGATTTTTAAAGGTATCACACCTACTGAAGATACCGGAACTGTGTCCACAGTGATCTCCTGATGAATGCTGTTTGAATGGGCACTTGAACTGACCCTTATCGCTTCCTATTTCCTTCCAGTGGCATTTTATATGGCGAAACAAGTCGTTTGGTCTAGCAAAGCCACGAGAACAGTACTCACAAACATGTGGGCGCAGACTTGGGTTCAAGTGTGTTGACTTATGTGTGGCCAAGTTGGAAAAATATGATTTGCATTCCGGGCATTGCCTTTTCTTCCTTGGCTTCCATTTGCGGGCAGGACTGTGGGGTTCGTCTTTGGTGTGAAAATCTTCTACTTCCGGAGTAGTTGACACGGAACTAGCGGAACGGGCTCTACCTTTAGGTGATGCTGGGTAGCTATCATCCTGAGAGGATATGTCGTCTTGGGAGGAGTTATCGCTCATTGGTGAGCTTCCGCCCATAGAGCTAACTAAGGTCGAGGCGGAGGCAGAAGCCATGGACATGGGGACATTCAACCTGCTTATGGACGGTAATATTATCTTCTCCTGGTAGGAGGTGTTATGTAAGGGTAAATCCAAATGCAACGCGTGAATGGGTGGCAACCTGGTGGTGTTCATTTTCAGTGTACAAATTCAAGGCGCCAGATACTTTATATATGTGGAGCACATTAGGTTGAAAAATTTCGACGCACCTGTGTTAACCGTAGGTTCCCGATGTAACCTGTGAATATATATTGTAGAAAGAGGGTTTTTTTTGAGAAGAAATCGTTCACTACTAGAGTAGGTAATACACAGGCTACCACAACCGTCAGTTCCCATGTTTTTAGCAGCTTTTCTTAGCCTTCAAACCTTGTCAGCGGAAAATTGAATAGACAAAACGGCTGATACGGACTATGCGGGTGCGTTGCAATCTTCTGACCGATGCTCAGCCGTCCCGAAACTGATTTTGTAATTATTGATATCAGACTCCAAAAAATCGCCTGCCCTAATCCTCTACCTACCTACAAGTAACCCACAACTCCCGGCCTCTAAAAAGTACCTCCTTAAAAAGTTATACCGATGTCATTACCGCATCTACCAAAGATTGGGTCCGCACCTGTCTTATCGGGAATAGGAGATTTTTGCGAAGGGCGCAAGTTGGGCTGATTTCACCAACTTATGCCCGCACGGCATCAGTTTTAGGGGTCGGAAACAAGCGGATCCGTATAAACTTGGCGGAACTGCGAGAGGTTCCATATTGCTTTTTTAGCCGTGCGGTGAGCCCCGATATTTTACAGCCGATCGAAGAGGTGAATGAAATATTTATGTAAATTAGGTTGTTATATAACTATGCCTTTCTAGATTTGGACTTGGTTTTTTTAGAGACCTTTGCGCCAGTAGTGGTAGCGGTGGTGGAAGCAACGGGGGTGATCTCCGGTGCTTCCTTTTTAGATGGTTTCTTGGACTTGTAGACACTGAAGTAGAAAGAAATGAACAAGATTAAGTATGAAGTCAAGATTAAGTAACCATATGCGGCCGCCAATTCACTTCCATGACAGTTTTCACCCCACTGTGGTAACTGAGGGAAGTAAGAGTAAGCGTAGTGGGTATAAGTGGCGAAATAGACAAAGACCAAGTCAATGACAAATTGGATGATTTGCAACCTAGTAACCCACTCTTTCCACCAGACTCTAATACCTCTGGCACTTAAGAAATAGTAGAAGTACATGACTACATGGACCAATAAGTTCAAACTAATGACGATCCATTCAACAGAAGTGTGTCCCACCAATTGAGTGTAACATAATAAAGCAGTAGCACCATGGTGGTATACATGTAAGAAAAGTAACTTTTTTCTCTTCAATACTAAGAAAACCGTATCTACTAATTCCAAATACTTGGTTAAGTAGTTCAAGTAGTATAAGACAACCAACTTCTGAGTAAAGGAGTCCTCATGGCAAATAGCATCAAAAAGACCTCGGTAAACAACAATTGGTAAGATCTGCTCAATGATTAAAACCAATAATACCAACGAAATCAACGTCAAAACAATGTTATGTAACTGGAACAAGAAGTTCAACTTCAAAGGTCCTAAGTTGAACCTATTCAAAACATATCTACCACCAAAAATGACTATATAATATACAACAATTACCGCCACTGCTTGGTAGCCATTAGCCAACAATGTTTGGTTGTAAACAAATTCAAATTCTTCAGCAGGGTATCCAACCGCCTTCTCAAATCCATAGCTGAATAATGGCCATAAGTGGATCCCAAACGGTCTTTCAACGCTGGGGTATGTTATTTCTACACTCATTGGTATGAAAAATTTCACGAAAAATTTCAAAGTAAAATTTTCGATCGCGTCGAAGAAACCGTAAAAGATTGCGTACTAAAATTGCAGCCATGGAGCAGCTAGCGGTAGAGTCGGCGACAGACGTGACCGAGTGGACGAGGGTGCATGGTTAAGGGTGGTGGTGAAATTATAATTTGCGTTTATTATACAAATAATTACGACTGTTCAGTCTTTGGTTTTAAATTCAAGAAATCAATAGATACAATAACATCGTATCCATTCTCTTCACAGGCATACATTGCCTCGTGTTCATTGGAGTGTAAGAAACGGATGTTTTCACCAATCAATGCTCTGATTAATACTGTAGTTTCTAAATCTCTTATTTCAATAAAGTTCGATTCAAATGATAACAAGTAAGGGTAAAATAATGCAATATTAGTAGGATTTCCTTCCCAGAATATACCCCAATCATGTTTGGTTCTCCATCCATTTCTGTTGATTAAGAAGGAGAATTCTGCATAACTCAATAAGAAGTCTTTACCCAATCTATGAATTGCCAATGGATTTACGATTTCCTTTTGAGTGGCAAAGTCTAATGAAGGATCAGCTTCATCTAAAATAGGCTCATTCTTACCGTCTTCTAACGATAAGATCTCAAACCCTTTGGTGCATCCAATACATAATCTAGTCCTTAAGAACGAAATTGAGGTGGGATCACTACTGAATGTAATTTCTCTTATATCGTACTTCTTATTCTTGTTCCTGTTTTTGTCAAATGGGTTAGTTGGCTCAAAGATATTGATAGTGTGTGTGTTACCTGACTTTATGGCACAAACTAATAACTTGCCATCGCAGATTCCTGTCTTAAACGAAGTTACATGAGTCAAAATCGAACGCCCAGTCCTGGTATTCTTAACATGGTCTAAAGAATCGGTACAGCTCAAGTCAAACTCATACAAAGTCTTATCGGATAATATCAATAACTTGGAATATTCCACCAATACTTCAATTTGGGTGACATACATCTTCGATATAACCATGGTTGGATCCGAACAGATCTTCTCATTGTTAGTAATACTGATGGTTCTAACTGTCGATACCCAAACACCCGAATCAGTTCCATACAATAGTTTTTTACCACCATAACAAGGAACCGCACAGTTGATTTTATTATTGCCAGTAAATCTTCTTGTCTCATACTTGGATAAGGAGAAGATATCATGCTTTTCAATCATCTGCTTCTGCTGGCTACTTATCTGGGACAACAATTGGTTTTGATTAGCAATATCATCGGCATTCAATGTAGTATGAACCTGCTGGCTTCCTAGCCCTAAAAAGTTAATCGGCAATTTATTTGGGTTTAAACTCGAATCAATTCTTGGTTTGCTATCACTGATAACTGATCCATTGTATCTGGAATTAATAATAGTACGGAAAGTTGGGATTTCAAACCCACTATTAACATACAATAATGGTAAATATATAGGTTTTTCAAATACCTTGTAGTGTTCTCTCTTATTTTGAATTTTATGCTTGACAAACAATAATGCATGCTCAAATAAGTACACATCTATCTTTTCATTATCTCTCTTTCTATTCAAGGTAGCTTGATATACGATGCGGTTAGTATATGAAAGTTTAAAATGATATTTTTCATCCAATGTCTGTTTACCCAATAATCTATGCAAAACCATAATCTTATGACGATCAGTACTCAATCCAGTTTGAACGTTCATCTTACCTAATACTTTTTCTACTTCTTCTTTGGCCTTAAGTAAGTACTTATAGTCAGGGGACTCTGGGTTAGTATTTTTCAAAATACCACCCAATAATAACTGATATCTAGCTGGTCTTTGGATTCCTTTCATTAAAAAGGATGATAAATCTTGTTTCCTACTTTCAGGTCTCTTTTCAATGGCATCAAGGAAACTAGCATATCTCATGTTAACTTGCTGTTGCCTTTCATTTTCAAAACTGGCAAACACTTTGTTTCCACTATATTTGATAAAAGGTTCAAATTTATCAACAAATTGTAATAAGATATCACCAAAGATTTCAACAACAGGTTTCTGTTGTTGTTGTCTTCTTGTCAACGCTTCACTCATACTCTTAGCTAATCTTAATAGCTCATTAACTCCACCAAAAACCGTCCTGATGAATGCTTCACGTTCTCTCTCTGGAATAATATTATTAGACGGATTTCTCAATGGCACTATATAAAAGTCAGCCATGAATTCTAAGTCCTTGACGTAATCTCTTTCTGTGTAAATGAATTCGTAAATTAATTCTTGTCTAACCTTTTCATGTTTGTCTAACTTATCCAATACTGCTTTTGGTACAGTCTCGTGCCACAACGATTTGTTTTCATCTTGATCGTGTAATGACAAACGGGATACTGCACGCTGCAATCCACCTTGAGGTTTTAAGTTCAATCTTGCCTGTTGTTCCAACCGCCTAGGACATGCAATACTGTAACACAATCTGTTTCTGGAACAAGTAGGAGAATAACAGTCTGTCAAAATAGTAAAGACTCCGTTTACCCCATCGTTGGTAGGCGGAGGAGTAACTTCTCCATTTGACTGAGTGGTAGCCAAAGATGCAGAGGATGGCATACCTACTGGGGTAGGTGGAGTCTGAGTTTGACCGTTCTCATCATACAACTCGACTTCGGTGTAAATATGGTTGAAAGCATAAACTTCATGGACTGAATCTCTAAGTCTGTGGTTGTAAGTTACATCATGGAATAACTTTTGTGAGTCCAATGACCTACCCAACAATAACGCCAAATTTCTATCATTAGTTCTGATGATTTTGCAAATGATATCAACTGCCATCTTACCGGTAAAAGTATCATGATATTCCAATCCATCTTTGGTATTAATGGTTAAATATATAGATTCTCTGAAAACACGAGAGACTCGAGATAACATCGCAGGGTAGACTTGAGGCTTTTTTGACACCTGGACAATAGTTCTTTGGGACGCAAGCGTACCTGAGGAAACATTACGGTCATTTTTGGCCTGTAATGATGTAGAAGAATTGAATTTCTTAGTTGAAAAGGAAGATAATTTACTTAATGAAGTGAAAGACCTTGACTTGGAAGACAACGAGAAGCTATGGCTGATATTATTTCCAGAGTTAGAATTAGAACTAGAGCTCGAGCTTAACGACGGCTTATGTCCCAATGCCTGACCTTGTTGAATAGGTTGCATATGCTGCTGGTATTGTTGCTGATACTTGGAAGAAGCTGATGACAATGACTTAGTTCTCGACTCAGATTTCGCCGGACCATTGTCATTGAGAACATTAGGTGAAGACGCAATCCGTCTATCATTATTGGTCGGGGAGTAACCACTAGGGGCTTTACGTACGGGCTTGTGATTCAATTGAGGGTACAGCTGCTCCTTTTGTTGGTGTAATTGCTGAGGTGGAAACTGCTGGGTTGAAAACTGCTGGGGGGAGAACTGTTGTGCTGATGAATGCATTGGAGACGCTATATTTTGAACTGGATATGGGGGTTGCGGTGGTTGGTGCTGCACTTTGGGAGGTCCTTGGTGTCCTGAATGGCCGTTGGAGGCTTGTCGAGAATACTTGAAGGAATCCTGAGAAGCGTTATTTCTTGAATATGTGAGCGACGAAGCAGATGCATTACGTGAGTTGTTGTATACTCGCTGTTGGTACATTTGCTGCTGTACGGGTATGGGTTGCTCTCTTGACTCCACGGGCTGCTGTACTTGAGGCTGTGGTTGTTGTACTGGATGTGAGGGCGGATGTACTTGGGGTTGGGGCGGTTGGGCCACTTGGTGTTGAATCGGGTATGGAAGGTTCTGATACTGACCGTTCTGATACTGACCAAATTGACCATTAGTGGGCGTGGTGGGGGCCAGAGTTCTCCCATGTATAGCCTGCGGCTGTTGTTGGATTTGCTGTGTTTGTAACGGATGGGGCTTGACGGCCACCCCATTTGAATACCGCATGCTCTGATGATTATGATCAGGCCTACTGTCAACGGGATAATGATTCAGGGTTGGAGATACCGCCGCTTGAATAGGTTCTGATCCCGGCACCGTCGGTAATTGATTCTGACCTTGAATCCGCTGGTCCATGAATATTTGCGGCAACAAGTGATCAGGTATACTAACTGCCTGCGCCTGCTTCCGGTAAGGGTGATTCCCTGACATAATATTCGAGTTTCGAAAATTTTCTCGACTATGCGCCCTTAAGCCATCAACTGCTTACAAGCTTTGCCAGGAAAAACGGGATGGAGATGCTTTTGCGGTGTGGTATGTAGTACGACTTGCTAGTCAGAGGTTATGGTTATGAAAATATAGTGATGGATTTTTTTCGTAAGGGATATATGGTTATAGCTGTTCGTTAGTCAGGTTTAAGCGACCCTGCATGATCGCTTGGCATGACGGCTAGAGGGTGACGATACTTGAGATTTCGAGAGGTGAAGAGACTCCGAGTGCAGGTGTTTAGCGTGAGTGTCGATGTGAAACTACTCACCGAGTGTGCCAAGGCTTTGTTAAATCAGCAAGTCCGATAAAAGCCGCCACTCCGCTAATACTCCCCTAATATTCCGAGAGATTTTAAAATAGCTCTTTAATTTCTCATGGCTTAGAGTATTGAGTATGTGAGCGTGAGTGTCACTGTTTAGTCATGTTCGATCACCATCGTTCTACAAGAGGCTTCTCTCCCCCACTTGCCCCACTTGCCCCACTTGGCTCTCCATACTCTCTAGTCTAGTCTCTAGTGACTAGTCCCAATTCTACTCTCTACTCTCTAGCCTCTCTCTAGACTCTAGTATGGTCTCTACTCTTTACTCTAAAGCCACTCTCTACTCTCCAGTCTTGTCTCCAGCGCCCTCCAGCACTTCTGGCACCTCTATTTACTGCATGGGTTCTCACTTCGTTGAAGCTCGCTCAGTCGAAAAATCAATGCCAGCCTACCACTCTACGTACCTCGGAGAAGACGAGAACAGCCATAGGGTCGTGGGGAACTTGATTCTCTTGCCATTCCAAACCAAGTTCAGAGGCCCAACATACCCTAGTGATCAAGATTACGATATAGTGGAAGAAACCTTGGATTTATTCAGAGCCAATTCGTTCTTTAAGAACTTTGAAATTAAAGGTGCCGCCGATAGATTATTGATCTATGGAATATTGTTTGTATCTGAGAGTTTGAATAAACTTACTAGAACTACTACTGCTAAGGAAGCAACTAGATTACTTAATAACTTGTCCTTAGATAATTTCCCCTTGCCTGGAGAAATCGGGTTCCCCTTGAATTCACTTTATTTGTCTCCTGCCAACAAAAACGAGGCAGACTTGTTAAGAGGGTATTTACTGCAGTTTAGGCAGGAATTGAGTGATCGGTTGATTAAGAGAGTCTATAAAGACAATGACGCCGCTCCTTCCAAACATTGGTTGGCCTTCACTAGAAGAAAATTCATGAATAAAAGTCTATAACTGAGATATACACTTGGCCAACCATGAATACAAGAGATCATGGGATATCACCAATTCATGGTTCCATGTTGGTAGGGTTTGTAGTTTGGTTATTATTTGCCTATAAATGGAATATACACTCCTGTTCTTTGTCGGTACCGTAAGTATTCTTGGCCATGGTTGCGGATCAATTGATACTCTTCGAATCGTATTCGTTGGCCAAAAAAACGAGTTAGTACTATTATGCAAGCTACACCACATATATAATTACAAAAAACCATCTGAATCCCTATCACGTATAAGTAGAATCCATTGTAACTTGGGTGTCGAAGATAACCATAAATGCCACTAGTCACGAGAGGAGTTCTTTCTGTTTGTATATAATGACTGAACGATCGCCCAAGAGTCTTAATGGCTACAACCCTTAACCCTATTCCCCCCAAACAAATCATATACCCTAACAATATAATTTTTTGGTGATATCTTCGAAAGTACCAAAACTCACCTATACTGAGAAACTGCATACACCAATATTCTTTACTGCCTCTATTATTCCATATCAACGGGTTGCCAGTTCCATAAAGCTCTCCCAAGTGGAACATCCCTATCAACCCGTATACGCTCCATACTCTTGTTCGAAAATATAACGACCCGACTATTACGGCTGCCAATAGTACTACTGTTCGCATACAGGCAATTTTTTCCAGGCAGTTTTTCCCGAGAAATGTACAATGTTAGTAAAGTGGACCCCACTAAAGTCAGTTTGAAGTCATTGGGACTCGGGATATGTATTACTATAGCTACAAGTCAAGTGCTAAATCATCCTTTTTTATCCATGTATGTACTTTGTATTGCAATATTCCACTTAATGGAGTTCTTATCTACAAGTCTCTGGAATCAAGATGAGATAGATGATGATTCATTCATATTAAGCGATTGGGACCTTCATCTAGTTAATTCAGCAACTATAATCGAATATTTTATAGCTTCATATTTCAATATCCCCCAAGTTCAACTGTTGAGGCTTTTAGGAGTTATACTTATTATTTGCGGCCAACTATTTAGAACTCTCAGTATGTATACTGCTAAACAATCATTCAACCATTACATTCAACGAACCAAATCTGACAAGCATGTATTGGTAACTAATGGTGTATACTCAATCTCAAGGCATCCCAGTTATTTTGGGTTTTTCTGGTGGTTTGTTGGACTTCGATTACTATTGGGTAATTGGATAATTTTAATCATAGGAGTATACAAGATATGGCATTTTTTTGATACAAGAATACAATTCGAAGAACAATTCCTAGTCAAGTTCTTCGAAGAATACAAAGCTTATAGAGATAAAACCCCGGTTCTAATTCCATTTATAGATTAGTGAAGATAAATATAAAAAACTATTTACTTCAACTTGGTACCCATACCAAATCCGTTGACGTTTCTATACATCATAACACCATTGTCACCATCAACATATTGGCACCATCTTCCAGATTTCCATAAGGAAACCCACATGTTTTCATCAGAATGTTGATAGTGCTTACCCATGACCTTCTTAATGGCTTCACTAGCTTCTCTAGCATTATAGAAAGGAATTCTTGAAACAAAGTGATGTAAGACATGTGTTTCAATGATGTCATGAAGTAAGTACTGACCGACAAATCCAAATTCTCTATCGATTGTAGTAGCTGCACCTCTAGCAAAATTCCATTGCTCAGCAGAATAATGAGGTAACTTAGGATCAGAGTGTTGTAAAAAGGTGATGAACACCAACCAGTGGTTAACAAACAAGTAAGGGATGAACCAGTTAATCAAGAGGTTAAATCCCCCGAATTTCTGGTACCAGTTATACAAGATAAATCCCTGTAAAATTATACCGAGGTCTGAAAGTAATATATACCAGTAGGCTTTTTTGTCAAACAAGACCGAGTTTGGGTTGAAATGATTCTTCCTGAATGCAGAGACATCAGGTAATCTCTGACCACTAACGTTGGAGAACAAATAAGCGATCCATCCAAAAACTTGCTGGAAGACGATGGTTGAAAGAGTGTAGATAGGTGAGTCCTCGACAATATCCTCCAACTTGGAGGCATTATTCTTGGCCAAGAACTCATCCTTAGTCTTTGGAACAAAAACCATATCTCTAGACAAATTTCCAGTGGACTTGTGGTGCATGGAATGAGAGTACTTCCAAGAGAAGTATGGAACCATCAAATAACTATGTAATACCCAACCAACAAAGTCATTGACTGCACCATAATCACTGAAGGCCTGATGTCCACATTCATGAGCAAGTACCCATAATCCAGTGGAAACTAATCCCTGAAATACAACGTATACAGAATAGGCGAGAACCCTAACCAATTGATTAGGGATCAATGGAATGTAAGTATTAGCAAGGTATCCGGCAGCCAATAATAAGGCTATGTCACGGAATACATAGTAAAAGGATAACACTAATGATCTATTGTAACAGTGTTTAGGAATGGCTGATAAGATATCCTTGATTGTGAAATCAGGTACATCAAACTTATTACCATAAGTATCAATTGCATACAAGCCCTCGGCATTGTTGTTGAAAGTGGCAATATTACCCTTTCTATTGATGGTAGTGGAGGTTGAACCAGTATTGGAACTAGTACCAGACGTAACTTGACTACTCATAGTATGAAAATTTCTGAAGGAGTGGTAAATTGGTGGGAATTTCTACTGTCTTATATTGGCGATGAAAATTTTTAAAAGAAATCATATGTTCCTGCAGGCAGTAAGATAAGAATTAGGGGATGTGATAATAATGCCAAGAGGAAACGTCTGAGGAGACGCCTGAGTAACTACAAAATAGTAGGAGGAGTATACTGAAGGAAGTAAGAGAAATTTATGAATTTAGCTGTTAAAACTAAATGTTCTAACCGTTGACCCAAAAACAATTGGTCTACCCAAAAGCCCAATTTTTCGCTATTTCTGCACACCTGCGTCTATGGTTGCTGAGAGAAATGGCGAGATCCATGTGGTACGATGAGTACCAAATATACGCCTAATCTCCAGATTTATAAACCTGGCTAGAGCTAGTAGTAGATAAAAGACATGACGAGCTTCATAATATTTCTATCAATTTATCTAACTAATCTTAAATTATTTCCAAACTTGATTTTCTCCAAATCACCTGCCAAGCTATAAACTGTGAATTTCACAATTTTGAGATAACAGCCGTGCACTTCATAACTTATACCACAATTCTTAATATCCTTTTCTCTTTCATCTTCCTACCTTCTCTTCTTTCAAAAAGCGGGGAGTAAATTGGTCCGGACTTTTTAGGAACATTGATCCTAAATCGCCCCGAAATCGGAACCGGTTTTCAACATCTTTAAATTCGACTGAAAAAATCTTTTATCAGTTAGTACAGCATGAGTGACAAAATTGAAAAGAAACCAGTCAACTTCTCCAATATCTTGCTTGGTGCAGGGTTGAACATGGCCGAAGTCACCACTTTAGGACAACCTTTGGAAGTTATCAAGACTACAATGGCTGCCAACAGAACGTTTACTATTGTTCAGGCTGCTAAGCACGTCTGGTCAAGAGGTGGTGTTTTAGGTTTTTACCAGGGTTTGATCCCATGGGCTTGGATCGAAGCTTCGACTAAAGGTGCTGTCTTATTGTTTGTATCTGCCGAGGCTGAATATAGATTCAGAGTTTTAGGTGCAAATGGTTTCTTTGCTGGAATGGGTGGTGGTATCACTGGTGGATTGGCCCAAAGTTATTTGACTATGGGTTTCACTACTTGTTTAAAGACTGTTGAAATCACCAGATCTAAACAAGCATCCACTGGTGCTCCTCAACAAACTTCTTTGCAGGTCTTCAGAGAGATCTTCAGAAAGGAAGGTATCAGAGGTATTAATAGAGGTGTCAATGCTGTTGCTATCAGACAAATGACTAATTGGGGTTCCAGATTTGGTTTCTCTAGATTGGCTGAAGATGTTATCAGGAATGTCAGAGGTAAGAATGATGGACAAACTTTGAATGCATGGGAAAAGATCTTGGGTTCTGCCATTGGTGGTGGTTTAAGTGCTTGGAATCAGCCCATTGAAGTCATCAGAGTTGAAATGCAATCAAAAACCAATGATCCAAAGAGACCTAAAAATTTGACCGTTTTTGGTGCCTTGAAGTACATTTACAGTAACAATGGATTCAAAGGTTTGTACAGAGGTGTTACCCCAAGAATTGGGTTGAGTGTTTGGCAAACTGTCTTTATGGTTGCATTTGGTGATATTTTCAAGCAGATGTTGAATGTGAAGTCAGCTGCTGGCCATTGATATAGTCATTACATATTCTATTTATTTATAATTATACAGTATATTACAATTTTTTTAATCCATATCTATCATAGGCGAACAATCCAGCAAATGTAAGGATGATGCCTATGACTTGATTAGGTGTGAGTGGTTTACCTTCAATGATAAAAGCAAACAAGATGATAATAATTCTCTTGAAGATGTTAGCAATGGAGTAATTGATGGGAGAGATTACTCCTAAAATTTGGAATGCTAATAAGCTTTGAAAGAAATGACTAAGTCCATTGACCAATATTAACCCACCAGTATAAGCACTCAAGTCGGAAATACTCAAGTATGGATTTTTAAATTCCAGAATCAAATAAATCGGTAAAGTGAAAACAAATCCGACCATAGAACAATAGTAAAGAATGGATAATTTATCAAGCTTTTTATCACTGACTTTATTATGATTAGGTAAAACATTGGTGTTTTTGATAGTAAGTCTACTTTTAGCAAAGATATTTTGGGTTACAAAGATTAACATGGATATAAAAGAAAACGTTAATCCTTTCCAGTAGTTTTCGATTACTTGAGTACCTGACTTATAACATGTTAACATGATACCAACCATTAAAGGAATCAAAGTCAAATAGGTGATAGTAGCATATTTCTTGTTGAAGAAAATTTTATAGATCAATACTGTAGTAATAGGACTTAATGCTTTGATGGTATGATTGAGTGATACCGGTATAACCGATGTAGCATTATGTGAGGTGACATGTCCCACAAATTGAAACATACCCATAGGAACTGTGGTTCTTAAAATGAACTCATCAGGTTTAATAAATTTTTTTAATGTTAAGTTTTTCAATACCGGTATAGAACCGGTAGGGAATTTAGTAACAAAGGTGTGATTGCCGTTATAGTCTCTTATAAGAAGGTGTAATAAAAGCAAACAAAACATAGAATTTAAGATGAACTGGAATTGAGTCAAAGTGATCGGGTATGTAAAATCCAGTAAGATAAGTTTAGTTGAATAATTGGAAACAATAGAAGAGATATACCAATTAATGCAAAGTATGACCACTTGATTATGCAGATAATGTGGAGGAATTGAGAACTTATCATCCTTTATAGGAGTTCCTGCTTTTGATACTGGAGGAGTAATCGGGAATACATATTTATTTGGGCTTGGTTCCAATATTCCATTACCGTGAAGTTTATTCAAGCTTTGTAAGTTTGTAGTTGAAAGATTTGGATTGATCTGGGACGAGAAATCATTCTTGATTTCCTTTAGACTCTCATAACTAGGATTTGACGAGTACATATCGAAACTAGTTGAGTGGTTCGGCAGGGTAGTACAGCCGTTCAGTACAATGGGAAAATACTGTCAATAGAATCTACTAGAAAAGCAGTCGACGCAGCCTTCTATATGCAGTGGAATATGAAAATGATCAAGCGAATGGATATCCTGTGGTCTTATAAGGATGACTTTAATGGAATTAACCTTGGGCTGATTTAATGATTACGAAAAATTTTAAAACTTTGTTTTTCTTATGAGGAGTTTCTTTTTTTCTCCTTTAATTGAAGACAATGGATAAGAGACTAAAATGCCAACGGTTAGGGGTAATGGCGGAAAAGTTTCTAAAAGTTGGGATATTGTGTGTGTTTTCTGGAAATTGTCTGAGTTAGTTCTATATAAATATGAAATATGCTGGTTGTTTGCAGCCGATGCGACCAGCAGAGGCTGGGGATGGCTTGATACTGTGATATGGGAGATACGGAGACATGGAGGCGTAGGGGATATGGAGACATGGGAGTTGTAGGGACAAGGTAGATATGGAGACACGGGCAATATAGAAGTACGTTAACTATAAAATTGAAAATGGTGGATATCTGAAATTATGTTCCTGAAACTTGCATGAATTTCTGGCTATTCTTGGTGAATTTCTGGCTGATTTTTGGTTCTCTAATGTTTTGGTTTTCTATTTTTTTGGTTCTCTGATTTTCTGATTTTCTGGCTGATTTTCTGGATTTTCCTGGATTTGCCAGGATTTGCCTGAATTTGCCTGGATTTGCCTGAATTAGCCTAAGTTTGCCTAAGATCGCCTAACTTTATCTAATTGTACCTTCACCTAACTGTACCTTCAAACCTGTAACTCTTGGTCTAGAGGCCTTATCCTCCCTTCGCACTCGCTCAAATCATTCTCACTCAAGTTTGAGAAATCCAAAGGACAACGCATATGTCTAAGCTAGTACTATATTTAGGTAAGCAGTTGATCAAGCGTGCTTTGGGTGACGATACATTGGATGATGATTTAGACGATACGCCCGATGTAACCACCCCAGATGAAGGCGATGATGATGAGAATCCTGTCACCGAGGAAATATTTTCTTCGTGGGCATTATTCATCTTATTATCGTTATTATGTGCTGCATTGTGGTCGTCCTATTTCTTACAACAAAGAAGGATCAAGGCCATTCATGAAACCGTTCTATCCATTTTCTACGGTATGATCGTGGGGTTAATCATTAGAGTAAGTCCCGGTCATTATATTCAAGACGCGGTTAAGTTCAACTCCGGGTACTTTTTCAATATCTTATTACCTCCTATTATCTTGAATTCAGGGTTCGAACTAAATCAGGCCAACTTCTTCAATAACATTGGATCTATTTTGACTTTTGCCATACCGGGGACTTTTATCAGTGCATTGGTATTGGGGATTATCTTGTATATTTGGACTGCGATCGGATTTGATGGAGTTAAATTAGAATTTGTAGATGCATTGGCTGTAGGGGCTACATTATCTGCAACTGATCCAGTAACAATCTTATCTATCTTTAATGCCTATAAAGTAGATCCTAAGTTATACACCATCATCTTTGGTGAGAGTTTATTGAATGATGCCATCTCTATTGTTATGTTTGAGACTTGTCGAAAGTTCCATGGTAAACCAGTACACTTTTCCAGTCTTTTTGAAGGTATAGGCTTATTCTTAATGACGTTTACAATTTCAACCATCATCGGTATCTCGGTGGGGTTCCTTGTTGCGTTAATTTTGAAACATAGTCATATCAGACGGTATCCTCAGATCGAAACCTGTCTTGTTTTATTATTTGCATATGTATCTTATTTCTTTTCTAATGGTGCTCATATGTCAGGTATTGTATCATTATTATTTAGTGGTATTACCTTCAAACATTACGCTTACTATAACATGTCAAGAAGAACTCAAATTGCCACAAAATATATCTTCCAGCTATTGGCCCAATTATCCGAAAATTTCATCTTCATTTACTTGGGATTATCGTTATTCACCGAAGTTGAATTGGTGTTCAAACCATTGTTAATTATCATCACTTTCGTATCCATTTGTATTGCTAGATGGTGTGCAGTGTTCCCTCTTTCTAGAGTCTTAAACTTCTTATACAAGGCTAAATTCAAAGAGTTTACTAACAGAAACTACCTTAATGGAGGGATTTCCTCGCAGCAAGTCCCCGATGAGATTACCCATTCTTATCAAATGATGATTTTTTGGGCTGGTTTAAGAGGTGCTGTAGGTGTTGCTTTAGCTATGGGTATTCAAGGTGAAGCTAAATGGGCATTATTAGCAACAGTGTTGGTAGTCGTGGTGTTGACTGTCATTTTATTCGGTGGTTCTACTGCTTCTATGTTGGAAATTTTAGGCATCAAAACAGGAGTAGAACAACACTTAGATTCTGATGACGAATTTGATATTGAGGCCCCTAGACTACCACTCACTAATACACCAACACCATTGAACTCTACCAGCAATGTGGTTTTGGGTAGTAGAAGATTTAATAATTCTGGAAACTTCGGAAGAGCCCAAACTTCCAACACTGCATTATATAAAGACACTATTAGATCAAGAAACGATTCCAATTCCAGCTTAAATTCCATGAAAAATGGAGTCCAATTGAATGATTTGGATGATGAAGAGGATGAGATGTTACAAAGTGACGGAGATGAATTAATGGCCAATGTTAGTACTACACAAAACTCCACCGCAGTACCGGCAGCTCAAAACAGCTCAGTTTTGTCGGCCTTCTTGAGTGCCGAGGAGCACGCCAGATGGTTTACTCGATTCGATGAAGAAGTACTAAAGCCAGTATTGTTGGACACTGCCCCTAAAAAAGATGATGATGACAGTACATCTCGATAATCGATAGTCGTATATAGTATTAATGATCATTTACGTTATTTTATTCTGTTGTACATAACTTTTATTTACGGTTGGCAATCTCTTCATCTATAACTCTTTTAGCCAATTTGAACGCTGGGCCTGACAAAAAGAGGTCTCCTAACTTGTAGTTGTAAGCAATACAGAGTTGCTTAAAGTTGAATAATGTTAAATCATGAAGTAAATTGATCAAGTGTTTGGAGTGAACAATGTCCATTTTTCTTTGTTCCACCGTCAAGTAAACTGAGGGTGGTAAAACGTCAACGTAATTATTGAATGCCCTTATTGGTCTTTCAATTAAGTTTAGTACATCAGAAATATGACCATTAGTGATGCTTAAATTCTTATCTTCTTCAATTGCATGAATTAATAAGTTGCTTAAGGCAATGATGGCATTACCATAACTAACTGGGTTCAACACTCTACTCTCAGTGTCTCTTTTGAGAGTAATTCTGAAGAATACTCCAAGGCTTGTGCCTAAGAAATGATTTCTATAGGTATCGACAATACTTAAGCCTTTATGAACAATTGGTTTTATCAGCTGAACAACACCTGACAGTTTTTCTGATTTGGAATCTGAAACTATTGCCACAAGAAATGAATTTATGGGTGTAACAATATTTTTATTGAAGAATTCCATATACTTGTCATGATTGGACGTTGAAGCCAGTTTAGTTTTGTTAAATTGAGAACTGACAAGGTCATCATATGATTTGACGTTACTTTTTGCTTTATCTGGACTTGTTATGAACGAGTTACCAAATAATTCATCCTCTTTAGTTTTTGAAATTTCATCTCTAATCTGGACTTGACTCTTTTGAATGATGGCTTTATCAGAACTAGATCTATAGTTGATCCTTTGAGTTGTTTCTTTGATTAATAACAGACATTCATCTAAAATGGCAGACCAGATGAAGCCATGCTTAGAATGGGCATTCAAAATAGCAGTTCTTAATTTAATACCTTCTGGAGTATCTAATGTTGCAATATAAGCCAATTCTTGGAAAGCTGTTAATCTACTTAATTCAGCACTTGGATCTGAATTACGTAATCCACCTAATAAAGTATTGATGGGGTCAGCATTATAGCTACTTATAGGTTTTTTACCATCCAAACAACCAATAGTAGCATAAACATCAAATAAATGATTTACTAGTTCCCAGCTAAAAGTGGTAATGAAAGATAAATATCCAAATTGAAAGAAGTTCTTGAAAGTCAACCCAAAACGTGGAACTCTTGTATCCAAGCCTAATATCAATATAGTCAAGAAGTTAAATTTATAGATGAATGATCTAATGAAGAAATAGAAGATGGGCGAACCAACAGTTATGACAGTGGAGATTATGAAAGCATTGACAACTAATTCACCAATCTTGACAAATAGCGCAGTTTTGGGTTCAACTTTACTTACACCATAAGTGAAAACTAATCTATTTCTCTCAAATACCAATTGTTGTAAGCCATAAACAACAGAAGTACACAAAGAAACATACCAGAAATAAACCCATTCATCATTTATCTTTGGCTTAACATCATACTCCTTGGATATAATATAATAGTTTGTCAATAAAGGTAATTGGGTTAAAAACAACCCACTGATAATAACACCAGACAACGAGTAAGCATATACCGTAAATAAGAATTTCTTAGAAAGCACAGAATGATAAATCTGGGATCCTAAAGTCTTATGATGTGAAAAGTTCACGGTAATGGTTTTATATCTTAATAATTTAATAGCATACAATGAAGCAAATATTAAAGGACCTCTAATAACAACAGTTAAAAACAAGTTCCACCAGAAGTTTCCATGAGGTATACGTAAGAATATAGATATGAGTATACTTAAAAGAACAGATACTTTATTCACAAACTGTAACCTTTTGTCTAATACCTTGTTGTAAAGTTGGTGGTAGGACCTTTTCCCACTATTTATGCCTGACATTTCGTGAGCTTCGAGTGAGAAGCGACTTACACTGGGAAGTTGTTGAGTGTAATTTTCGGTGTGAGTGAAAAATGAGGGAAGAGTTTCGAGTGAGAAGCGATGTGAAGACAAGCCATACGATAGAGCTGGGAGAGTAGAGAGCAGAGTAGAGAGTAAAAAGAACGTAGAGAAGGGTGCAGAGAGAGGCAGGGGTCGTAATACTACGTATTCATTATATATACAAGAATGAGCTCTCAGAAGTTGTTGTTATGGATGGCCAATTCAGCTTCACGTCTTAACTTTTCAATTTGACCATCAATTGTGTCTTTAACCACATTCAAGCCTGGCTTTCCATTGATTTCACCTTGTGTAGCATCCAAGATCATATCTTCATTAGCACTCAAAGTGATGTTGGAATCTTTGGATCCGTTCAATTTGTCTCTGACTGCTAAGTGGGCTAAATCAAATTTATTTAATTTAATCTCGAATGCTTCTTTGATGGCTTTATCTAATTGTTCTTCAGTAGTTATGAAATTACTAGCTTGATGGTATAATTCTAACAATTGACTCGCTTTATTTTCCTGATGTTGTAATTCTCTGGTTTTTCTATTTAATGCACGTTTGTGGTCCAATAATGCTTGTTCAGTGCTAGTTCTTTGTCTCATTATGGGGCCTTTTAAGTGAGAATCAAGAGTAGGTAAAGTTAATAATGTGGCTTCACTTTCTTCATATTTGGTCTCATTTGCTTTTGCTAATTTTTCTTCTTTAGATCTCTTGGCTTCTAATTCATCTATCTTCTTCAATCTTTCGTATTCTTTCAAGTATGCTTCTCTCAAATGTTCTCTACGAATTTCAGCTGCCTTAGTCTTCCATAACTCTTCTGCGCTTAAGTTACTTAAATCCTTCGATGGAATTCTTTCATCGATGGTCTTCCTTATTCTTTCCTCCACTGTAACCACAGGTTTTGGTTCCAATCTACGTTGAAATGTGAATCCTTTTTTAGATGGTAATGGCACATTATCAGCATATCCTTGCTCAACGGCCTGCTCCTTGGCCTTCTCTTCTTCAGTCATTGGTCTTATGGGATTATGTCTGAATATAGGACGTGGTTTTGGTAAGATACCAGACTTACCACCATATTTAAGTGTACGTTTACCCATACTGCTATTTGAAAAAATTTTCATAGTCGTGCGATTCATTATCAAATATTGGGTGACGCACACTTTTTGATACCTTTCTTCTGTTCCACCCACCACCCCTTTCACCACCACATCTTCAGTGCTACGCTTGCTCCGTTAGCAGCTCACTCATCCACCATCTCTCTAGTGCTGTGTCGCTTCTCACTCCGTTCGAAGCTCCGTTCTGCACAAATCTCCCCTGCTACTTGCCCCAAATCTCATAGATCTTTTGCAGCAATCCCTTATTGATTTTTTTATTACCGATCTCGTGTTTGAATTGGTCATGTAAAGCTAAAGCCTTAGATTGATCAGTTTTATCTTGTAAAGTAATTTGGAAATATTCTAATAGGGTTTTAGGAGTAGGGAATTTGAGTTGAACAGTTATTGCTTTGTCTAAAGATAATCCCCTTATTGCCATTAGCATTGATAGGTAAACCTCTTTCACAGTGTACATAGCTGATTTACCCAATGTATCTTTGAAGTTGGTATATAAATGACAACATTCATACTTTGAATTTGTGAATTCATTTTCAAATTCTGCTCTAAAAGATTCGCTCACTTCACAGTATTCTTGAGGAGTTTGTATAATCCTAGGTTTCATAACAACAAGTTTGGTTTCATCCTTTACTAAGTTCTCTTGGATAACTTTGGTCATCCTAGCTAAGAAAAGAGTGGTCTCATCAACATGTTTGAATCTCCTTAAGAAGAAGTTTTTCATGGTTAATATTTTACATTGAGCATTTTCAAGGGCTATAGAGAATCCACTGGCAGGAGCAGTACGATTTTCTGGGTCTTCAACCAAGTAAAAATATCGCTTCATCAGTGACCTTTGAAGTCTTGTTTTTTGTTCCATGAATCTTCCATCTTTAATTGAAGCTGCTAAATCATCCAATCGCTTTCTTTCACAAATGGAATTGAGTACAGCTTCTTGATTAGTCTTCTTATGCTTAGCTATCCAAGCTACGTCACCTACAGGTAATTGTCTGACTTCACATCGTATACTTAAATGATTTAGTCTTTCTTCAAAGTATGTTCTATCTTGTTGGGATCTTATTTCTCTGTTATCAATAATGATTATTATATCATATTCATCAGGTTTCCATAAGGAATATTTGATACTATCGAAAACTAAATTCTTCCTGTCATGAACTTTGCGAGGCTTGATAGGCGAGGAGTTCAATAAGTCCTTTGGATCATCAACGAGAAGAATATCATCACTAGTGAAAATATTACTGTTATCAGGAGTAGGGCGTAAACCATTATCAAAGGATTGATAATGAGTTCTCTCAAAAAATGGTGAGGATTTAATACCTTCTACTTGTTGTAATTTCTTAGCTACTTCAATTCCTTCATCAGTAATGAAGAATAATGTATGTCTCCCGGTGAAAGTTACTAATTCATGTTTTTCTAGTTGTTTAATCGAATTCCATGCAGAGTAAAACTCATTACCACCAGGATTAGTCTTAAATGACAGATCACAATATTTCGATGCTACTTCAATAATCTCATCCTTTTTTAGGCCCGCTCTATTTCTATCCTTCAAATACAATGCCAACAAGATAGCATAACCACCAGATCGTTTACGAGGAATATATGGTGTTTTCTTTCTTCTCTTCTTAGGTTTATTATCTTGATCATTCTTTCGTTTATTCAATCCTTCTTCGAATTCTGCAGTAGGATCAAAGGCTTTGGGAACAGTATAGTTCTTCTCCTTACAATACTTTATCAAATGCTTTTGGAAGTTACTAATAGTCTTTTCTCCTATACCTGGGATCAGCTTCAATGTTCTTACATCTGTTATAACGCCTTCATGACGATGTATGTTCGTTACCGCTTTATTGAATGCGAACGCTGCTTGCAGTCGACGTATATTGGCTTCTTCTGCTTTCTCCTTACACCATTCTAGTAGTAATTGCTTAACATTGCCCCCGTCTGGGAACTCTTCTGGCGGCTCAGACATGGGGCGCTTACTTGTTTGTAGCGCGTAGAAAATTATTCAGATGAGTGCAAGAGGAAATATAGGCAGCATGGGGGCACCCGTCAGTACGATATATGCGGCTCTTCAGGAGCAATTGCCGGTGAATGTATGGCTTTATGAGCAGACGGAAACCAGAATTGAAGGGAAAATCGAGGGCTTTGACGAGTTCATGAACTTAGTGTTGAAAGAGGCCATAGAGGTAAGTAATGATGGAACGAAAGAGGACTTGGGGACGATCTTGTTGAAGGGGGACAACATAACGTTGATTTCGATACTCGACTTGTGAGTGCCGGCGGAGCTTCGAACGGAGTGAGAAGCCTTGCACTAGAGATAGTAAAAAGAGGTGGCCGGAGGCCCACTTAGCCAGCGAAGAGATGGCCAGAGAGAGGCAGGCCAGAGGCCGGTAGAACAGAGGATGGGCGTTAGAACACAGCCCAACAGTCAGAACACATACCCGGCCAGTAAAACTGTACAATATACATTTAATTCTACAATCATGCAGTCGTATCTACTCTCTCGCTTCTCAGTCCGCTCGAAGCTCATCACTTCCTATAAAACTCACTCTCTTTTTCTTCTTGGGGCTTTCCTCTTCAGACACTAGTCCCTCGTTTCTACGACGTCGTATGCGTTCCTCTCTACTCTCCTTGAGTAATTTCGTATTATACTCGTCGATTTGTCTCCTGCGTTCATCAGAGTTTCTCTCTTTAACTCTACTACTTTTCCTCTTTGGACTCTCCTCATTCTCTTCTTTTTTTACTACCTTTTCTTTCTTATCATCTTCATTGTTTTCTGGCTCCCGTGGGTCTACCGGGGCCTTCGCAATATTGTCTCCCACTATAGTGTCTTTCGCCCCACCCTTCATCCATCTGCTAGAATTCGCAACACGAAAAATCAGATTTCGTGTTTGTTATTATGAATAACAACTACAACACACCCCGTATAAATGGGACTCCAGGCCCGCAAACAGGCCCACAGTCAGTATATATGCAACAGGGGACCGCACAACAAGGATCCATGCAACAAGGGGCTTCGATTCCTCAATTTTCACTGGGCCCGAGTCCTCAAGTTATGAATCGTCCTATGCAGCAACAGCAGCAGCAGAGATTGCCAACTCCACAGCCACGTTTAGAGCAGAATAAGATGGTGGGTGTGGCACAATACTTTCCCTCCAATAAGCAGTTTGAACCAGAAGCTTTCACAGAGGACGAATTCGTAAGTATACAGACGGCATTGGATAAAACTCTAGGACCTGAATGGGTCAGCTCAAGACCTGGTGGAGGAGGAACTAGTGTGCAATATTTAGAAGGGTGGAAACTACTCAATCTTGCCAATGAAGTTTTTGGATTCAACGGATGGAGCTCGGAACTCGTGGGCTACACTCTTGATTATTGTGATGTTTCACGCGATGGTAGAGTATCGTTGGGGTTATCAGTAGTTGTACGTGTAACTATTAAGGATGGAACTTATCACGAAGATATAGGATATGGGTTTATTGATAACGCCAAGAATAAGGCCACAGCTTACGAAAAGTGTAAAAAGGAAGCCCTTACAGATGGGTTAAAGAGATGTCTCAGATGTTTTGGTAATGTTTTAGGTAATTGTCTATACGACAAGGCATTGATGCTGAAATTGAAGGATGTAGAGACGCAACAACGAGACTTAAAAGACTCAGATCTTTATAGAGATGACACATGGGTCAAATTAAGAGAACAACGACTCAATACTCATTCAGTAAATATCATGCCTACAGCACCACCAACTACCACAGAAACAACAACATCCACCGACGTGAAAAAAGTAGATGAATTCAATGCTTTTAGTGATGACGATTTTGATGACTCCTTAATGGAAAAACACGACAAGCCAGATGATTATGATTTAGATTTGATGATGAGCGATACCAAAAAGGAAATAGAACCTCCACTCGCAGGATTTGTAAGTGCTAAGAAGGCAGATGTTCTCAGAGACGACCCAACCACTGAAATACCGCAATTTGACCCTAAAGCATCTAATAGCATCTTCAAAACAGTTGATCCTACCAAATCCATTCCAGTGAAAAGACCGGATATACCAAGCAGATCGTCTAATTCACCACAACCATTACGCCCTATCAATACGAACTCACCAAGACTAGCTCCTAATTCAAAGAGGCCTATAGGTATGCCTCCTACCCCTGCATCCAAGCGTAACAAGAGTTCGTAGTACATAGTTCATTCACATATTAGAGTATAAGAGAGTGAGACCAGCAAGAAGCCAACAAGCAACAAGCCGACAGACAAGAAAACGGAGACTCACCAAATTCTAAATGATGTCGCTTGGTGTGACGTAGTATGACTCGGCGACTTAATTTTCTGGCATACCTGCGTTTTTAGTGGCTCTTCATTCATTTCACTAACACGAGTGTGAATAATAAATGATATTTATCGGTATACCTCTCTCACCTATTACTCGCTTCTACCTCCGCAATCTGCTCCTCTAATCACTGGCTTCTCGGACTACTCGAAGCTCACCACCTCCCAGCTCCCTCCTTTAACCACCGGCTTCTCGGACTACTCGAAGCTCACCACCTCCCAGCTCCCCCCACTAATCGCTTCTCGCTGCGCTCGAAGCTTTTCAAATGGCAACTTCAGTAGACACACTCTTGAAAAATATAGGGCCTTTCAACCCATCGCCAGAAGAGTATGACTACGAGTTCTCCAAGAACCAATTAGAGTCAAGCAAGGTCTTGGTAATTGGAGCAGGAGGATTAGGATGTGAGATTCTTAAAAACTTGGCCTTAACTGGGTTCAAAGACATCCATGTTATAGATATGGACACAATTGATCTAAGTAACTTGAACAGGCAGTTTCTCTTCAGAAAGGAAGATTTAGGCAAATCAAAAGCAGAAGTTGCTGCTAAATTCATCTTGAATAGATTGAAGGATCCTAAGCTTAAAATTGAACCATATTTTGGTAAGATTCAAGACAAGTCTATTGATTACTATAAACAATTCAACTGTATTATATGTGGGTTGGATAGTGTGGAAGCAAGAAGGTGGATCAATGCCACTATTTACTCGCTAGTGGGATCGAATTTCGAGAATATTATCCCATTGATTGATGGTGGCACCGAAGGATTTAGAGGTCAGTCTAGGGTGATTATCCCAACATTTACGTCATGTTATGAATGTACTCTTGATATGTTGACCCCTAAAGTCACATATCCTGTCTGTACCATTGCCAATACTCCGAGACTACCAGAACACTGTATCGAATGGGCAAACGAAATTGAATGGCCTAATCATTTTTCTTATAAATTCGATGATGATAACCCTGATCATGTTGAATGGATGTACCAAACAGCCTTGAAAAGGGCAGAAGAATTCAATATTGAAGGAGTCACTAAATCATTAACTTTAGGTGTAGTTAAGAGTATTATACCAGCAATTGCATCTACTAATGCTATCATAGCTGCTTCATGTTGTAATGAAGCATTCAAAATAATAACGGATTGTAATAAATTCTTAGAAAACTATATGATGTATATTGGTGACGATCAAATTTTTACCTATACTTTCAATGCTTCTAGAAACCCTAGTTGCCCAGTATGTGGTACTCAAACAAAGGTGCTCAAATGTCAGAATTGGTGGACCTTAAGTAAATTCATTGATGAAATCAAACTTATTCCTGAGATCCAAGTGAAGAACCCATCCTTATCTACGAAGGATAAAAAATTGTTCTTTACAGGTCCACCGGTGTTGTATGAACAAACGAAAGATAATCTTGACGTCAAACTAAAAGATTTAATTGATGAAACTGATGAAATTGCAATTACTGACACAACTTTACCTATAAGTTTAAGGTGTAAAGTAGAGTTTAAAGGACCAGAGGATACACCTGAAAACATCAATTTATTATTATCGTAATGTACAAGAGATACCGTAAGAGTTAATAGGACTAGATGGCGCAGACTGTATCTGTAGAGGTATTGGATAACTGAGAGGAAGCAAGGCTAGCTTTGGCCGGAGAGAAGGTGACCCGAGAGCTGGAGAGACACAGGAACAGAGAGCTCCGACCACTACAACAGACTGTGTCACAAGTTGAAGGGGCACTCTTTGGAGGGTTCAATAGAGTCAAAGAGTTTTTGTTTCAGAAGTATCATTCCGCCTTTCTACTTTCTTTTCTGCATTCTGCTCCCTTCTCTACACTCTGCACTTGACTCCCACGTCTACGTCGCTTCTCAATCCTTTCGAAGTTAGGTCTCTCTATTCGAGGCTTTATTACTAAAAACACAATTATACTTTTTCTAATTCATTCATTTCATTTATCAACATTTTATTAAATTGTTGATAGTTATCAAGGTATAGATGATGACCAGCATTAGTGATCTCCACAACCTTTGATTGTTTACCGGATGCTTGCAACTTTTGTGAGCATAGTTCCCCACCTTTTGGGTTCATCCAATCCTCGCTACCATACCACCATCTGAACTTACAATTATTCTTCTCGATTTCTCTAGTTACCATAGGAACTCTTGGATTAGCACCTGGTTTAAGTAAATAGTTCAACATATATTCACCAGATCCACGAGCTTGAAAAATGCCGTACATATATTTATGTAATAAGGATCTTTCACGTTCCTGAAGTTTAGCGAATCTCCTATAAGTCCAACCACTAACTAATTTAGAACCATATATTTTAGCAGCTCTCACCAATGAAAATGGACTAATATTTTTTTCCCACAATCTTTCAAAGTACTTCGGGATCTTAAAATTCAGCTTATGTTCTACTATAGCACCTGGGGAACACATGATAAGTTCTTTACAAAAATCTGGATCCTTTTTGATACCATAACTTGCCATAAGATATGCACCCATTGAATGAGCCATAACTATGGTTCTTTCTTTAGGAATATTTCTCTTCTTAAACCAAGTTTCAAAAGAGTCATGAAACCATTTTTCCACATCATCAAAGTTATCAGGTGTGAATTTTGGCCTTGAACTACATCCATACCCTAACAAATCAATGGCGTGGATGACCCAATTCTTTTGAGTGATGTCATTATAATTCTTAAGGTATAAGCCAAGGCCAGAACCGTACCCATGGATCATGATTAAGTGATACTTCTCGGTGTATTTGAGTTTAGCTTCATCATTAGGGAAGATAACGTATTCGTTTATATAGTTAGTATCATCAATATAGGTTTGAATGATATCCGATGATCTACCCAAAGAGTCTTTATTCGGGTAAAATGGCAAGGTTGAAAGTAAATTCTTTTGATGGTCTAACAAGTTGTTTCTAACTCTGTAGTCTTGGATACTTTCTTGCAAGCTTAATGGAAAATTTGGTGACAATAGCTTATTCAAAGGTAACGAGATCGGTGGAGTCGACCGCTTGTAATGAGATGCCGCATTCCCAACAGATTTGGTTGCGTTGTCCACTGTTGAATTTTTGGCTCCTTTGAGCAGGTTAACAAACGGGAGTATACTATAAAGGTTTCTAACGTTCATGAGCTTTGTTTACTCGAGCAGGACAACCATATGATGATGCAAAATTGCTGCCGCGATTCAAAGTGAGACACCGGTAGTGCGGAGCGACAGCCTCAGCGAGTCAAGCGGTGTGAAGGGTAAAGTGCGAAGCCACAGCGGTGCGAAGAGACCGGTAGCGTAGCGGGAACGATGCTACCACGGCTGTTTTCATTATAGTGCTTTTTTCATAGTGCTCTTTTGTGCAGGCCGGTTCAGGTTGCTCCAGGTTGCTATAAACGGTCAGAGCTGAGGCGCTCGAAGTTGTCGGCTAAGGCTGTTCAGATGCTCCGACTGTCGAATGGCTGAAGAAGGTGTGTATAAGAACGGCGCCGAAACTAAACGGGAGGGCACAATGGTACGATACGAAGTTTTGAAAAATATATAAAAAAATTACGAAAAGAAATTAAGATTTGTAGGTGTGGGCAGATACTGGCTACAATTCCACAATTACAATGGATACAATTTTAATGGCTACAATACCATGAACAACAACCAACGAAGTATTAAATTCCCGTTTATTTGTATTACGTTCATCTGTCCTTTCACCATTCTATCTCGACCATCTCTCGTATGTAGTGGTGCTCTCCAAAAATTTTCACTACCACATCAAATTCTAGCCAATAGAAAAAAAGAACCTGCACAAAACCCTAAAACGAATAAAAAAATTGACAGTTTTGACACGGGCCAAAAATTGACAGAATAAGAACGCACTCAACATCCACTAACATCCATTACAACCACCAAACCTTCCAACCCCATATCATCATTAAAAAAACCCTTCCTCAAACCTCTAAAGCCGTTGGATTGTTCATGTATAGAATCTTGGAATTCAACCACCGTCAATAATAATAAAGCCCAAGATCCTGCATATGACCCTTTTATCAGATTAATCTTTCCCAATCCCGCATAGTAAATTTACAATTTCATTGGCTACTTTCAAGGCATTGTCCCAAAATGCTAATTAACTATTTTTTTTTAATATCCTTCGCATACATCCAAGGATATTCATTAAAATTTTGCCCAGGTATAAATATCTTCAGCTGAGCAAATTTTTTTCTCTTTTCTTTAGCTTTTTTGTTTTCTTTCATATCGTATATTGGGGATCCTTTGTTACACAAATTTGTTTCACAAAAGAAAGAAGGAGATAATGAAATTACTATTATCTTTAATTTTATTTTTCAACTTACTCGGTGTTAGTCTTGCAAAGACTCATACTTGGTATTATACAGTTGACTGGGTAGATGATGTTAATCCTGATAATGCTCATTCAAGAAAGGCCATTGGTTTCAATGGTTCTTGGCCATTACCTGATTTAAGAGTTAAAAAAGGTGATAGAGTTGAATTATATTTAACTAATAAACTTGAGGACAGAAATACTACTTTACATTTCCATGGTTTGTTCCAGCCTGGAAGTAATCAAATGGATGGTCCAGAAATGATTACCCAATGTCCTATTCCTCCAGGTGAGACTTTCTTATATAATTTCACTGTAGCTGACCAAGTTGGTACTTTCTGGTATCACTCGCATACCGCCGGTCAAACTGGTGATGGTATGAGAGGTACTTTCATCATTGAAGATGATGACTTCCCTTACGAATATGATGAAGAGCTCGTATTGAAACTTGGTGAATGGTACCATGATTATTCCGATGATTTGAGTAAAGGGTTCTTGAACAGATTCAACCCTACTGGTGCTGAACCAATCCCTGATAATATCTTATTCAATGAGACTGTTAACAACAAGTGGTACGTCGAACCAGGTAAGACCTATTTCGTCAGAATTGTCAATGTTGGTAGATTTGTCTCTCAATACTTATACATGGAAGACCACGAGTTTGAAGTCGTTGAAGTCGATGGTATTTACGTTGAAAAAAACACTACCGATATGATCTATATCACTGTCGCTCAAAGATATGGTGTTTTGATCAAGACTAAAGAATCCACCGATAAAAACTATGCTTTCATGTCTGCTTTTGATACCGATATGTTAGATACTATCCCAGGTGATTTAGTATTGAACAGAACCAACCATATTGTTTATAATGACTCTACCAAGTTACCTGGTCAACTCTACGTTCCAGAGTACTCTTTCTTGGATGATTTCTACTTGAAACCTTTGTCTAATGACACTTTATTGGATGATGCTGATTATACTATCACTGTTGATGTTGCTATGGATAACTTGGGTAATGGTGTCAACTATGCTTTCTTTAACAATATTACCTATACTTATCCAAAAGTCCCAACATTATTGACTGCTTTATCTGCTGGTGATGATGCCAGTGATGTTACTGTCTACGGTACTAATACCCATACTTATGTCTTACAACATAATGATATTATTGATATTGTTGTTAATAACCAGGATACTGGTAAGCATCCGTTCCATTTACATGGTCATGCCTTCCAGGTTATTGCCAGAGGTGAACCAGTCGATGATACCTTAAGTCCAGTACCATTCAGTACTAAAGTTAGTGCTCCATTCCCAGAGCATCCTGTTTTAAGAGATACTGTTTATGTCAACCCACAATCTTATATCGTTATAAGATTCCAAGCTGATCAACCAGGTGTTTGGTTCTTCCATTGTCACATTGATTGGCATTTGGAACAAGGTTTGGCCTTGCAGTTAATTGAAGCTCCTGAAGTGTTCGTCAATGATGAGTCTCAACAGCTTACTGAAAACCATATTGAAATATGTAAAAAGGCCGGTGTCCCTTACAAGGGTAATGCTGCTGGTAACGACAAGGATCTCTTCAACTTGAAGGGAGAAAATGTCCAACATAAGGCATTACCTGCTGGTTTTACTGCTAGAGGTATTGTTGCTTTGGTATTCTCCTGTATTGCTGGTTTCTTGGGTCTTGCTGCCATTGGTATCTACGGTATGGCCGATATCAAGAATATCGAGGAGCATGTTGTTGAAGACTTGGACGTTGATATTAAAGAACTCGAAGAAGGCAGTGAAATTGCCGAAGGTTCTTCATCTATCAGTGAAACCCGTCAATAGTTAATTTTCCCTTTCTTTGATTTGTGTTATATTATTACTACTTAATTCCTTTTTGTTTGATTTTAATCTTACTGCCCTTGTGTTTTATGAATGTTATTAGATGTTGATTTTGAAATTATTAAGAAGAAATGTGTGTGTGTTTGAAGCATTTCAAAGTTATCATCTAATATGCTACGAAGAACATTCCTTTACCCAATGGCAATAAGATCCGTTGTTTGATTTTACTTTACGATCCCCAATTGAAAGAAAAGCTCGACTCTTCCCCCTCCCTAAAATATACATAACGCCTGTTAGACGTCTCTCGGTCCTTGTCTACTCCGCCGCCCTGCCCCACTATTCCTACCGCTCTCACCTCACAGCCAAAAAGCGACGCAGTAAAAATAACTGCAGCCATGTTTGAAGCGGTTTACCTTGCCGACACCAACAATAACTTGGTGTATGAGTACTTGATGAACCTATCTTCGCCAGGATTCAAGTCCCTCATGAGTATCATTACTCAGAAGTCTACCGAGGATAACGATATAATTGAAGTGAATGATGCTTATTCAGTATATAAGCTAACTAGTCTGAGTATCATCATATATACGTTGAATGTAGCTAGCATTAACCCACTTTTGCCATACAATTTCATTACAAGACTACTTGATGTGATACATAACTATTTTGGTGATCCGTTGGCTATTCCTAAGATAGAAGCTAATACTGATACTTTAACACTACTCATTAATCAAATGATTGATGATGGGCTTCCTAACATAACTGACGCCAACAAGTTGAAGGAGATTGTACCATTTAAGAGCTTCTTATCTAAGATTTTAAGCAAGACTAATCAGATTACTACGAATGCTATAAATAACCCTAATTCTGCATCTTCCACTTCATTAGCTGCATTAAACCAACAAAGCTCATCTATTCCTTGGAGAAGATCTAATGTCAGATACACTAACAATGAAATGTTTGTGGATTTGATAGAAACTGTAAGTGTTATTTTACGTAGCTCTACTAAGAGTTTAAACTTAAACAGTGGGTTGAAAAATTTCGACTCGGCGTTTTATTCGACTAGTAATGCTTCCAATTCAACCCCTTTATATAATAAAAATTTGGTACCAATTACTGGTAGTATCGAAGGAGCTGTCAATTTCACCTGTCACTTGACCGGTGTTCCATACTTACAAATGCTTTTGAACGCCCAAGGATTGAATATAACGCCCAGGTTCCATAGATGTGTAAAAGTCGAGAACTGGAACTCTAACAAGGTAAATCTTGCATTTATTCCACCGGATGGTAAGTTTAGATTAATGGACTATTCGCTTGACTTGAACCAGTACTCTAAGAAGGAACAATTATCCATGCTTGGATGCGTCAATATCGAATACAACTACGGGTTAGGTGCCAACAAGAATGAGTTTGAGATCAAATTGTACGTCCCCATCAAAAAGGGCGTCAGTAAAGTTGAAAACCTCACAGTAGAAGTCAATACGAGTATTACCAATGTCATAACAATCAAGTCTAATAGACTAACGCATGGTGATTTTAGTTACAAGAGCAACGGTAAAGCTGAATGGAACCTCAGAAACATAACTACTGGGGTCAACCCGATTCTCTATGGTACTATTATTACTGACGATTTGAACTATGATCTTGAGACCTTTGAAAGAGTTGAGAAATCCAATGAACCTTCACTAGTTGATAAAAAGGCAATCACGCCATCATACTTAAAGCTCTCGTACAATAATAAGGGAAGCTTGGCATCGGGATTGAAAGTGGAGAGCCTCAAGATAATAAGTGCCAAGGGAATGAGCGATACGGTGAAGCCATACAAAGGGGTAAAGTACGTCACCACCACCGGCGAGTTTGTTGTCCGATCGTAGGCCCTGCTCATAGTCTTTGACACACCGAATATAGAGACTTGGTACTTCTGAATAATCCTAACAGTCGTGGCACACCGGACCTTTATAGTATATAGAGACTTGTAGGTACTGTACAATCTGGTCATAGACACCAGGTCATGTAGCACATGTAAATAAGAGATGTCCACCAATACATCAGCATTTATATTATAGTACATGCGACGACGAAGCTAACTGCTCATCTACTTGCTATTCGGTCTTCTTAACATTCTTGGCCTGTTTCTTCTTGGCCTCCTTTAATAAAACACTACCTATGAATGATCCAACACCAACACCACCTATCAATAATAAAATTATTGGGATCTTAATAGCATAATCTCTTGGTAAGAAAATCGTCTGTAAAACACTTGATTCATCAACAAATGGTAAGATTAAAACCCAGGTGGAATAATATAAAAATACAACTGCAGCTACTCCAAGCATTGCTAACCCAACTAATTGATCAAACTGCCTTGTTAGTATTATTCTGAACCTCTATTTATTCAAATACACATACCATCGTTTTAATCTACGTGTTTCGATTTGGTTAATTTTCGAGGGTAAACTTTTTTCAGTGATTTTCTCCCCAGAACTTTTTAGTTAGGAAGCTTTATGTTTCTCTACTTTCAGTATTTGACTATCGTTTTACAGTCATTTATTTGATCAAAGACTTTGTTATCTCTGAATTGCATTAATTCTAGTTCCTTAGTTTGAAATCGTGTTTCTCTTATTTCTTTTAAAGGCAATGTATCCAACACAGAGTTCTACAATTCATATATTGTATGTACATATTTTGTATTGCGATAATAATTCCAATTTGTTTATTTATACCTCTATAGCAGATTCTATTGTACTCTCAATATAACATAAGATCTGTCATTCACTCTGATGTAACGTTCGTAAATACTTGGTTGTATTTATCTATAATGATATGATGGGTTTTATACTATTTTCGGGGTATCAAATTTGGCTTTATTTTTTCGGGCCCTGCGAAATGCCAGTTTGAAATTGACAATTTGTCGTTAAACCATGTTCAATAAGCTCAAGCTGAAGAAGCCCCCAATCTCGTTAAACTCGGTAAGTAATGCAATCAAACATTCAGGAAGCGAATTACTGCCTTCGGATTTTAATGCCAAGAGTTTTAGAATCGAAAATATCATTCAATATGGGTTGAAAGAGAACTCTATCATTGCCATTGCATTTGATCCAGTACAAAGTTTATTAGCATTATCTACTTCAACTAATGAAATAAGAGTACTAGGCCAAAGTACAGTTGAAGTTGTTTTTGAACTAAATTCTCCAAGTCCAATTGTAGACTTGAAATTTGTTAAAGGAATTTATTTGGTTGCAATTCTGGCTACTTCAACTATAACGGTTCTATCTTTACATTCCAAAGAAATCCTTAGCAATTATCTGCCTCCAGGATCTATAACTTGTACTGCTGCAGATCCTTCTTTAGATTGGCTTGTAATTGGTCTTGCCAATGGAAGTTTTTTATTCTATGATGTTGATAGGCTTAATTTAGCTCCATTAAGAATTGATAATTTACAAAAGAGAATTTTGCCCAAGGAAAAGCTTTCACCTGTTATCAACATTGAATGGCATCCAAGAGATATCGGAACGTTATTAATTACTTATTCTCATTCTTCAATAGTATTCTCCCTTGTCTCCGGTGAAATTACCCTGTCTTTCATATATTCGGTTAAAAAGGAAACTAAAGGCTTCAACTGGTCCTTGAAAGTTGCTAACAAAGGCAAGAAGAAATTGTTCAGTAATCCCAAGGAAATCATTTCTGAAATTATGGAATCCCATTTCCATCCTAATGGCTTACACGTAGTCACACTTCATGTTGATAATACTATTTGCTTTTGGGATGTGAATTCTGGGACTTTACTTGAAGCAAGAGATATCTTCGATATAAATCTTCATAAAACAGGCCAGCCTATGGAACTCATAGATGATTTTTTACCTATTCAAAGCATAAATTGGATATGTGGACCAGACCCTGAGGCCACACGTTTGTTAATATGTGGTGGAGACGCCCAGAATCCCAATAGGGTTTATGTATTGGATTTTGGATTCACATTAAAATACTCCATAGCTTCATACGATAAACAGGGTGAATTTTATGCAAAACCAAGCAACGGACAGAAAGTGTTGAATGTCAATTTTTATCAGCAATCAGAAGAAGCCCCTCAATTTGAGTACCTCACCACAATATTCCCCTTGCCTGAGGATGGCAATCCTTATTTCAATGGAGGTCACAACCCTAGGTACCTCATATTGAAGTCTAACTTGAATAACATTTATATTACTTCTTTTGGCGATATTCTTGTTAATAACATCGATAATAATGACTTGGGTAAATTACTTCTCCCACCTTCTATTGCGTTTGTCCACCCACCCGTAACCTATTCTAAAGTGGAAAGTATAAAGAGAATTGACTGGTATAGTGTGCAAAGTACTAGAATATCTAGTGGAGTTCAAGCGAAAACTGAGTTATTATTAAAAGGTGGCGCATCTGTTAATGAAAATATCGTTAGGCCAATAGGTCACAGTGATGCTTTTAGAAAGGTCCTAGTCACTGGTCATGAAAATGGTATAATCAGACTCTTAGATGTTACTAGGGGAGAAGTAGGTGAACAAGAAGGATTGATCCAAATTAGCTTGCAAGAAACTTTGGTAGTCAAATCGTTTTTGGATATCAAAATTGTTAGTGTATCCTGTGCTTTTGAAGCCAGAGATATGGTTGTGGGATTGGGAAGTGGCTGTGTTGTATTTTGTAAATTTGGCAAAATGAATACTGAAAGGACTCCATTACCCTCAGACTACAATAGCTGCAAGGTTTTGCATGGTAATGGAAATGCCAAGATTCTTGACATTAGAAGCCGAGTTCGGGGCTCTTTTGCTAGTAGTTCTACTTTCTTGCCTGTGAACTTATTGACTTTGGATCAACCAGATGAAATTACCAGCTTAAAGGCTTGTGATATCGGGTTCGTTGCCGTTGCCTACAAATCAGGTCGTTTGATAGTTTGTGATATTGGAAGGGGACCTGCTGTAATCTTCAATGAAGATACGATTAGTCGCTTGGTACCTACATCAACACCGGCATGCTATATCACCTCATTGGAATTTACAATCATGGAATATGGTCAAGAGGGGTATTCGTCGATCTTGTTAATTGCAGGTACGAATGAAGGTGGTAATCTTTTGTACTTTAAAGTATTACCCCAATCTAATGGTGGATTCCAAGTAGTTTTAGCAGATAAGACAATGCGGCTAAATTACAAGGCATCATCGGAAGACTCGTGCATCAAACAGATTATCCCAATAAATAGCAAGGGCGGTTCCGCATTACCCACAATGGAGATATTCAACAAATTGGGTCACGGTGTTGTTATTCCTGGTTATATAATTTTGGCTAGCGATAAAGATATTAGGGTAGTTAAGCCTCCAAAGCAGAAGTTGTCTCACAAAGTTATCGACGAGTTCTGCTGTAGTGTAGGAGTTGTTGATATTGGTAATAAAGGTGTTATGCTAGCATCTGTATTGAGGACAGGGTTCATTAAATTTAGTGTATTGCCCTCCTTGAGTGATATAACTGATTACAAGTTATCTAAAGATTTGGTGAAGACATATGACTTGAATACCATTTCTAAATCTAATATTTTACGTAATGGTGATATTTATATTAGAACTGGAGAATCAGAGTTTGTCAACTTAGCAATTCTTTCGAAAGAAACCAAGCGCAAAGGAGGTAAAGATTCCACTGACTTATTATTCAACGAGACTTCGATTATTCCTCCCAAACCAGCTGTCAGTGCTTTACAGTGGGCTAAAGGCGCATCAAGGATGATCAATACAAATGACCTCAATACTCTAATTGCCGGACCCAATAGAAAGCCCGCCAAGCATCCCGAAAGTAGATTGGCTTTCAATATTAGCCCCGAAAATAACCAGAACTCAATTTATAGTTATGGAGGAGTTCCTGCCAAGTCACAAGAGGAAATTAGGGGTTATAAAGAACCAGTAAGAAGGGCAGGTACGGCAGCATCTACAAGAGGTTATGGCCAGCCTGGGTTTATGAGGAGTATTCAAACCGGTATAGAAAGCGTCGAAGAGACAATTAATAGTTATGCTAGTTCTATGGGTGAAGCTGTTAATGACTCAGTAGAAGGTCAAAAAAAAGATATGTATAGCTCTGCATTTAAAAGTAAGTTTGGTTTTTAGGTAATACATATCTTCATGCATATGCAGAATCTCGTATTCTTACATGGATTTTCAAGATCGTCGCATTCGTCTATTATGGAACGTGTTGATGATAAGGAGAATACCTGTGGACTGAAGGTCCATAGGCGAATAGTCCAAGGTGATTATGACTTCACGAGCCAACTATCAAACATTGACAAAAACACTCAGCAAAGTAACGTGGATATTCAAGAGTTGATCAACAGGCTGAAAAGTAATAACGAGAACTTGAACAAGCTATTGAATTCATTGATCCAGAATAACCATATCACCAGAGATGATCTTTTGGAGGTATTTGATGAGCATAAGATTAATCCCAGAGACATAATAGAACCGATAATTGAGGAATTGCAGGCAGTACATTTAGATGCTAAACTGGTACAGCTACTTACCAGTATAATGAACAAACTTAACACTGAGGATAATATTTATGTCAAGCAAGATGAAACTAGGAAGGCAGTTCTTCAGCTTGTTGATGACCAACAGAAGAATTTCGATCGCCTAATGGCTGCCATTACAGCTCAGAATGAGCTCAATGACAAGCAAGTGGCCTATGAAGAGTTGGACAAAAAGTACCAGGATTTGGAGTCCAAATACAAGGCATTATGCAATATGTACTCTTCAAAGTATTCCCATCTTCAATTATTACAGAAGCAGTACAAAGAGTTCATTGATACTATTAAACTTGAGGCAGAATCTACAAGTGATGCTTCGAAATCAGGCGTGGACAAAATTCAAAACATTACCAACTTGCATCATCTTCGGTTAAATGAACTTCAAGTCCCGAAGACTACTAAGAAGAGAATAGTGAGTACACCAGTCATTAAGGAGGGTTGAAATATATATACAATCTATTTACATTAGATATACTCTTTACCTATAAAAGGAACAAGTACATCAGGAATTCTAATCCTATCAGTTTCAGGGTCATAATTTTGTTCGATTATTGCAACGATCACCCTTGGGACAGCTACAGCAGTACCATTTAATGTGTGAACATAGCCCAAGCTCTTGTCCTTATTGAAGAATCTTATATTCATCCGTCTAGACTGATAGTCTGTACAATTAGAACAACTTGTTAATTCACCCCATTGGTTTCTACCGGGCATCCATGCTTCAATATCGAATTTTTTGAATGCTGGGGCACCCAAATCATTGTATGGAATATTAATGATTTTAGCTGCCAAACCTAAATTCGTAATAATATGTTTTTGGAATTCCAAGAGTTCATTAAGCTCTTGATCAGATAGATCAGGTTTGGTGAAGTGGAATAACTCTAACTTGGTAAACTCATGAACTCTATATAAACCTTTAGTGTCTCTACCCCTAGCACCAGCCTCTGCTCTAAAAGCTCGAGATAAACCAACATATTTCTTGGGGAATTGTTCGCTAGGATCGAACTTGGTATTGGCATGATATGCAGCAAGTGGAATTTCACTCGTACCTATCAATGATAAGTCTGACTCGGCTATTTCATAGATCTGTTGCTCGTTATTCTGATCTCTTGGTTTGAAGCCACATGCATTGATGATATCATTTTTTACAATAGTAGGAGGAATAACGTAGGTATAACCTCTTTGAATAGCAGATGTTAATGCATACTGTACTAACGCATTTTCTAAGAGGGCACCATCGCCTACTAGGTAGTACCATGAAGAGCCAGATACTTTAGAAGCCTGGTCAAACTCAATAAGTCCCTTTCGTTCTGCTATTACCTTATGATCAAACACTTCATTTGACTTATCATGGACAGGATCAGGGACCCTATCACAGTTAATATACTCCACTATGACTTCTTTTTCGGAAACTGACTCATCAATTAAATTAGGTAAAGATTCTGCAGCTTCAACTATTTGAGACGATAACACAGCAATTTCTGCTTCCAATGTCTTCACTTCAACCTTTAGTTTCCCCAATTGCTCCACAACTTGAGATTTATTTTCCTTGGTTATAGTCTTGGAGATGCTGGATCTGGTATGCTTGAGTCGATTAGCTTCATTCGTAAGATCTAATTCTTTAGGCCTTTGTTGAACTATAAAGTCGACCTTTTCCAATAGCTTTGGTGTTTCTCTTTTTATTATGGACTCCCTGTATGCATCTGCATTCTTTATGATACCCTTGAGATCTAGATTGGGCCTGGGGAGCACACTATATGGCCGTATAAATCTCGGTCTCATCACAAACTTTTCACTGCGAAAGCTGGAGAGGACGTGGGCAGGACGTGGGCAGGACGGGCGATACGTGCGGAAGGAGCGTAGCTGTGGAGGTCAATTAGGACGGAATTTTTCCACGAGAATTGCGAGAGGCAACAACTATGACCAAAAATAGTAAGGTTCACGATGGTTAAGTTAGCGTCAAATATTCATGCTTGTGCAGCTAGAATTTCTATTCATTGAACTTTCAATCTTTACTGTCTGCTTAAAATAGGCCAACTGTGTCTACTTTTGTTGCCGTACTCTCACTCGGCTTCCCTGCGGCTCTCTTGAAGCGGAATTTCCAAATCTCTGCGCTATCTATTCCGGGTAATATCAATCCCAAATATAATGTTTTAATGTAAGCATCTAGAACTGTTCCTTTCACAAACAATTTCATCATCATGGATATCTCATCGCTAGAGTCAAATAGGGTGGGGTATTTGGCCCGACAAAAGCGACTATTCTCGTTTTTAACATCGAATGATATACCCCCGATTCCCTTAGAGGAAGAGCGTCGTCCTTACCCTAAACTAGCATCTTTAACAAATATCTTTCTTACTTGGGTAACACCTATTGTACTAGTGGGATATAAAAGAACTTTGAGAGCTCAGGACCTACCTCGTTTCACTGAGGAGAATAAGGTGGAACCTTTATATGAACAGTTCCATTCCCGGTTTGTACGATATGAGGCAGCTGCAAAAAAAAGATACATCAAGAAAAATGGCTCTTTAGAGGACTATGAAGTACCTGTAATGGTACCTTTCAAGGCCTTGGTCTTAACCTTCAAATTTCCATTTTTTGTGTCTCTTATCCTGGCGATATTGAGTGCCTTGGGTTTCACTCTCGTTTCACTTATTTCTAGAGAGTTGATTCGGTATGTTTCCTTGAAAGCCAATGGTATAGATGAGGGTATTGGAAGAGGTGTGGGGTATGCTATAGGAACTGCCCTTGTCATATTTAGTGCATTCATTTCATTCATGGTATTCTTTTATTATGGGGCCTATACTGGTGCACAGGTGAGATCAGTTCTTACTAAGGCCCTTCTAGAGAAGTCTTTCAAGGCGGACGCAAAAAGTAGACATGATTTCCCAGCCTCTAAGATAATAACAATGGCAGGAACAGATACTGCTAAAATTGACTTTGCCATTGCACAGATTCCATATTTATTGAGTACTCCCGTATCCTTTATCGCTTCTATTGTTATATTGGCAATTTTTTTGAAGACCGCAACAGCGGTGACTGTTGGTGTAGTTATAGCTTTCCTCCTCTTGTTTTATGGGGCAGTTCATCTAATGGTGAAGATAAGAAAAACTTCCCTCAAATTCACTGATGCTAGAGTAAACAAGATAAAAGAAATTGTCACCAACTTGAAAATCATCAAGTACTATTCTTGGGAAGACGCTTACCATGATTCTACTACCGAAATAAGGAAACAAGAATCGAGTCATTTGATGAAACTTCAGTTCGTAAGAAATTTGATGTTAGCTTCTGCAACTAGTATAAGTGAAATTGCATCAATGATAACCTTCCTGGTAATGTCTGTCATAGATAGCGATAACAGAAGCCCTGCTGCAATATTTTCATCTTTAGGATTGATCTCCATTTTAGGTGATCTTGTTCTTGAGGTCCCCTTTTTTGCTGGTCCTGTTATTGATGGTGTTATCTCCTTGAAGAGAGTGGCCTCATTCTTAGTATCAGGTGAAATAACTGTATCAGACAATTACATAGTCAAGGATAAAGGCAATAATGAAGAAGAAATATCTGCTATCAAAATCTTAAATGCTTGTTTTGTTTGGGAAAAGTTTCCTGACGTTATAATCGATGAACATAAGAAGAAAAAGAAGATGACAAACATTGTTGATCAGGAGAAAGAAACCGGTGTCGCCAATACCACTGAAATCAATATTGCCTTTGAATTGAAGAATATCAACCTTACAATTAATAAAGGAGAGCTAATCATGATCGTGGGTAGTATTGGATCGGGGAAAACGTCCTTATTGAATGCAATGTCTGGATTGATGACCCAACCCTCAGGAACCGTAGAAGTGAATGGTTCGTTATTACTATGTGCTGAACCATGGATTAAAAATGACAGTATTAAGCAGAACATCATATTTGGAAGTGATTACAATGAATCAAAGTATAGGGAAATACTTTATTCCTGTGCTTTGGATAGCGATCTTAGAGTATTTCCTGCTGGTGATAGAACTCAAGTTGGAGAAAAGGGAATCACACTATCCGGAGGTCAGAAATCTCGAATCAACCTCGCTAGAAGCATTTATGCTGATAAGGATATAATTTTATTAGATGATGTACTTTCAGCAGTTGATGCTCGTGTTGGAAAACATATTATGGATACTTGTTTGCTTGGTCTACTCAAAGGTAAAACCAGGATTTTGGCAACTCACCAGCTCTCTTTCTTGAGCTATGCTGATAAAGTGATCTTTTTGAATGGTGATGGTTCCATTGATTATGGTACATTTGATGAGCTCAACAACACTAATGGAGCATTCAAAGAATTTCTATCCCATAAGGATAGAGATGACAAAGATGATGAAAATTCTGAGGAACAGGAGGAGAATACTAGAGAATTGGAAGCCATGAAAGAGGTAGATATCATTGAAAAGGGTTCCAGCTTGAAAGGCAGTGGTCAATTGATCGAGAAAGAGGAGAGCAAGGAAAATTCTGTGGGTTGGGATGTATATAGAGATCTCTTCAAACTTGGGTCGGGCTCTGTTACACCAGTGGTATTTGTATCTTGGGCGATAGTGATATTAGCGATTGCAACATTTTCAAACTTATTCACTAACACATGGTTATCTTTCTGGACAGAATACAAGTTTCCCGATAAATCTGATGGATTTTATATTGGGATTTACGTCATGTTGGCTATACTTGGTGTGATACTATTCAATATACTGTTCTCGTTCTGGACGGGTTTTATAATTCGAGCATCAAGAAATGTGCACACTAGGGCTGTTGAGAAGATTCTCCATGTGCCTACATCTTTCTTAGATACTACACCCATGGGGAGGATCTTGAACAGATTCACCAAGGATACTGATGCTTTAGATAACGAATTTGTAGAGAGTACAAGGCTCGCTTCCTTTTTAATTGCCCAAGTAATAGGTATACTCATACTACAGATTATCTACTTACCCTGGCTCGCAATAGGTGTGCCTTTTGTGGGTGTTTTAGGGACTTTGATTGGAAGCTACTATCAAGCATCATCAAGAGAAGTCAAGAGATTAGAATCCACTCAGCGTTCCAAAGTTTTGGTGAACATTTCAGAATCTTTAACTGGGTTAAATGTTATCAAATTATTTAAATCCGAGAATAGATTCTTAAAAACAAACAATATTGCACTTAACAAGACAAATGAGGCTTCTTTGATTGTATCTGCAATTCAACGTTGGGGTTCAATTAATGTTGCTTCAATAACCTCGCTTTATGTTGTTATTCTTACATTGTTATGTGTAAATCAAGTCTTTGGCATGAGCCCTTCATCTGTGGGTTTGTTGATTTCATACATAGTCTCTTTGCCTGGTATGTTATCGCAAGCCGTCAAGGTCATTGCATCAATAGAGAATGATATGACATCTTTCGAAAGGCTTCATGAATACAGTACAACATTACCTCAAGAAGCACCCTATCGTATTCCTGCTACACAACCAGAAGCTTCATGGCCTCAACATGGTGCTATTGAGTTTGAGCGTGTTTGGATGTGTTATAGACCTGGTCTACCAATGGTATTGAAAAATATCAGTCTCAAGATAAACCCTAACGAGAAGATAGGTATTTGCGGTAGAACTGGAGCTGGAAAGTCTACAATAACCAGTGCTATATTTAGATTAACTGAACTTAGTGAAGGTAAAATTGTTATTGATGGAGAGGACATTTCAAGGTTGGGAATTCATGAGTTGAGATCCAAACTCTCTATTATACCTCAAGAGTCAGTGTTATTCTCCGGCACTATTAGAAAAAATTTAGATCCATCGGGAGAACGAAGTGATAAAGATCTATGGATTGCACTTCAACGGTCAGGATTATTGGCAGAAGACCAGTTAAAAGTTATTGAACAACAAAAAGAAGATTTACATAAATTCCACTTGGATGCCATGGTAGAAGATAGTGGATCTAATTATTCATTAGGAGAGAGACAATTAATTGCATTTGCTAGAGCTTTGGTTAGAAATTCAAAGATTTTAATATTGGATGAAGCGACATCATCTGTTGATTATGCAACGGATGCAAGAATTCAGAAGACCATAGCTGCTTCATTTAACCACCGTACCATTCTTTGTATTGCTCATAGGTTACGAACTATTATTAATTACGATAGAATTTTGGTTCTTGACCGTGGTGAATTAAAAGAATTCGATACTCCTATCAATTTATTCAAAGATTCTAACTCCATATTCAGATCATTGTGTGACAAATCAAAGATCACGGAGTCGGACTTCCTTATATGATTGCAACTCCATATTCAATACATAACAAATCAAAGATCACCGAACTCCTCTACATAATCTGATCCAATTAGTGTCACAATTCCGCAATATGGATGGTCACTTTTCCGCAGTAGGGAATTTCAACAAGTTTTGGCCTAGTGGAGATTACCAATAGTGAAGAGAGGACACCGCATAAAACTTTTTCCGTAGTTGAAACCCAACAAGTAAATCCAATTTCATCTGTTCCTGTGTCAAAAAAATATAGGCTGAAATTGGTAGGTCAAACCCGGAGAACTTCCAAACTTGGCCTGGCGTCATTGACGTGCGTTAGAGAAGAAAAAATGGCTATGCTGCTAAGCATGACTAGAATAGTAAAAATCGTTAATATGGACAATAGGTCTACACGAATATTTAAATCTATTTTGACGAATTTCTTTTTATTCCCTCTTATACCTATCAACATACTAACTATTATACAATTTTACTTATCATCATCCACTTATCTTACCTGTTATCTGTCAAAAAAAGGAAAATCTCATGACTATCAACTTAGCTCTATTCCCCTTTCACCCCAGCCACTTTTTGTGACATTTCTTTATTTTTTACCTTTTTTCCTCCGCCCCGTATATTTAACCAGTTCATTGGTGATTATGGACACTAATATCTCGACACTTTATACGCTTAAATGAAAAAGTTTTTTTTTTATTAATTTTTACCATTTTTATTGACTTTTCTCACTAAGAACAAAAAAAAAGGATATCAGTATCATCAAAAACGGTTCTTTTCAACATCTACTTCGACAAGCGTCTGTTCAATAACGAAGAATACAGTGAAACCTGATCATGTCATCTTCAGCAAATCCTAATATTAAAGTTGAAGATGAACAGGACCAAATTTATAATATGTTGAATTTATCCCCGAACTCGATGTTGAACCCAAATACCAATAACTATTCATCGCTAGATTCTTCTATGTCCAATGTCAATGTTGATATTACATCGCCACCTCCAGCTCCAACATCAAGTGATTCCCATGTTTTACCCGAAAATTGTTCCACTTTATTGACTACTAATTTCGGTCTCGACTCAACTAGCAGCCAGAATTTGTCATTGAACACTTCTCAGTTCTTGAACCCTAATAGTCCAGGTAACCAGAGCTCCCATTCTTTATATTCGGACTATTCTTCAAATCCGGCATCTCCTTTTTATGATGCAGTCTCCAACACTTCTCATAATGCAGGTAATTCGCCTAATTTTCCACCTTACACTAATGGTGTTAATATAAATCTAGGAGCTAATCAAGGTTACTTGGACTCCAATTTCGATAACGAGATCACATTGGGTGGTTCGGTTTCCAGTGTTAACTTAGTGAATTTGGGACACCAGCAGCAACAACTACATCTGCAACAACAACAACAGCAGCAACAACAACATCTGCAACAACAGCAGCAGCAATCAGGGCAGTTTAATAATGGAGTCAATATTGATCCCTACCAATATGATCAGATAAATCAACTTGTGCAAGCACAACTAAATGAAGGCCTACAGCAACAGCCTTATAATGATCTAGATATGATTAACAATGACCAAAAGAATATGTACTATGACGTACATCAATTAGAAGAGATGAAAAAGATCAATTCCAATTTTCAAAATCACCCCACAATCATTTATCCTAACAATAATGATCTGAATGTGGCACATAAGACGCCGTCATTATTCTCTAATTCATCCCATAACTCTTCAGTTTATAATGACAATGTCGAGAACGGCAGTAATACTTTATTGACTCCTGAAGAACTGCTGATGAGACGAGGCAGGAAAAGATCCGAACTGAGATCGAAAAGCAGAAGTCGTTCGAGATCAAATTCCGGTGAATATGAAGATGATGACCTCGAACAACCAGAGAATGTCATATCTACAAGAGAAAAAATGTTAGAACTTGCATCACCAAATCAAGTATCAAAAAGGACTCAGAAACATCCAAGTGCCTATGCATGTCATCTATGTGATAAGAGATTTACCAGACCATATAATTTGAAATCCCACTTACGTACTCATACCGATGAAAGACCATTTATCTGCAGTATGTGTGGTAAGGCATTTGCCAGACAACATGATAGGAAAAGACACGAGGATTTACACTCGGGAGAGAAAAAGTTTCAATGTAAAGGGGTTTTAAAAGATGGTACTCCGTACGGGTGTGGTAGAAGGTTTGCAAGAGCAGACGCTTTGAGAAGACATTTTCAAACTGAAGCTGGAAAAGCCTGTATTAAGACTTTAATGGAAGAAGAAGAAAGAGAAAGAATCAATGGGGGAAATCCAGGTTCCGCTCATTCGCTCGATAGTAATTATTTAACCACTAACTCATCTTCCGTACCACTGGTTGCAATATCACCTCCTGAACCCTCCTGAAACGTGTAGTTTGTAACTTTATTGTATAATAGAATGAATAAATGATGAACGATGATAAAGTAGCATCGCGATATTTTTTTGTAGCTGTTTGGATGTCATTTGAAAGCACATTTATGGACAATGCTCCTTCTAAAAGCAAGCAAGATAAGGAGTTAGAAAGACTTCTAGAAGAGAAACAGCAGTTGCTCATAAAGCAAAACCGGCAGTTTCTCGAGCAACTTTTCCACGAAAATTCTACAAGACAAGTAAGATTGAGTTCCATTAATATAAATAATTCAACTGACTTCCGTGTGAATTTCTTGAACAAGCAATTCCAGCCGTTAGTGGATCAACAACAGTTCACATTGCTGGAGTTCTTTGAACGTATAGAGAAGGTTTCAAAATCTTTAACAAAGGTGAATATATTGGAAAATCTTCTAATTCAAATCGATGCCGGTGGACAATCTCCGAGGTTATTCAAGAACCTAACTCAGGGTGACTCATTGAACCTTATTACGAACTTCAATCTTTACCCGGTTAAGAAATTTTATGCCAAAACTGGTAGTAATATTGGTAATGGGGAAGGTGATGGATATATTCAATTTCAATTCAAAAACATATTCGGAGGAGGTGAAAATTTATCCTTTGATGCTACCACTGGTACCAGAACTTCCTCCTCTTACTTGCTCAATTATAATATGCCTGTAAATAATAATACCAGTTATATCTGGGAGAATCTTTTCTTTGTAAATACCAGAGCCGTTGAATGGCTCAACAGTGAAACCAAAAACTTCGGGATCAATACTAAAATTTACAGCAAATACGATGGTAAGATTAACCATTCTATAGGACTTGATAACATATGGAGGATCTTGGATAACAAGTCTTCCAAATCCACACTGGTTTTGTCTCAAAGTGGAGATAACTTCAAAACTTCAATAAATTATAATGTAAGCTACGACTCCAGAAATAACATTCACTTGCCGCTGTCTGGATCTTTCCTTAGGTATGGTATTGAGTTAGGTGGGTTAACCAAGATCAGTACCAATCAATGCATCAAACAATTGATAGAAACTCAGTTTGCAACCAAGTTGACTGATTCTAACTCAATCATCGTTACTAACAAATTTGGAATTTTGAACTCTTGGAATAAGCCATCATTTCTACTTGACAGATTCTTTATTGGTGGTCCCAATGACGTAAGATCTTTCACCTTGAATGGGTTAGGTCCTAAATCGTATGGTAACTCTCTCGGAGGTGATTTGTTTTTCAATGGTGGATTTTCATTGATCTCAAGAATACCATATACTCCTAAAGACACAAATTTCAAGTTCCATAATTTCATAAATTACGGAAATTTGCATTTATATAACCAATCTCTTGGATTAAAGCAAAATGTTAAATCATTATTCCATCGATTCTCAGTATCGTATGGATTTGGTCTATTATATAATCATCCTATGGCTAGATTTGAATTGAATTTTGTATTGCCATTATCTACACATCAGAACGATTCTACGAGAAAGGGGTTGCAGTATGGTATTGGTGTTTCATTTTTGTAATAATTCATATATATATTTGTAATATAAATCCTAATTATTGATCCATGCATCATGTTCTTCAATAACTTTAGGAATAATTATACTTTCGATTTCAACATTATCTTTGACCTGTTCATCTGAAAGTGTTATCCAGTCTTCTTCGGTATCAGGCTTTACAAACACAACTTCCTTTTTTCTGGTTTGTAATAAGTTACCAATAACTAGTTGATGCTGGTATTTTTCTAAGGCTCCACGGGCCTTCTTGATCAAAATACTACTATCGGTTTCCAATTTAAATGATATAATCATAGCTTTGGGGGCCCAATTCTCTACAAGTCGACTCAAGAATTTAGGTACTTGTTCCAAATCCACTATCAATTTACCACTTGCTTGAGATTGGATTTTATGTTCTGGCATTCTTGATTGTGGTAAAAAGAAGTCAGAAACTGCAGCCGCAAGGTAGAAGACAGCTTCTCTTCCCTTAGGTTGCAAACTTTCAGCGGCAAGCCTCAAGGTGAATAAATATTGATTTACAGTAGTAAAAGGTATTAAAATTAACAGACGTGAGCTCTTAGCCTCGGTATACTTACGTAAAACCTTCAACATGTTAGTTGAGAAATCAGGGCTAATTTCAATCTTATTATCTCTTTCCACCATGTAGTCCAAGAAACAATTGGTAGTATGGCTATAATGTCTTGAGTAAGGAAGCAATGAGAATTCACGATGCAAAAAGATAACTGCATAGCCGTTTTCCAAGAAATACTCAGCAGAGGTAGCACCTCTCGTACCAGCACTGAAATTGTCTATGAATCTCACGGTATTGTTCTCTAAGGGTACTGTAGTTCCACCGCTAGTCACCAATGCAATTCTTTTACCACTTAATTGGTGAAACTCTATGAACAGCTGTAATTGTTCCTTTATCTCACCTAAATAGCTGGGAGGCGAATGTGTTTTAAAGTACTTCTCTTCATCACTTAACCCGGCTATAGGAAAGTCTGGTAGGCTCCTATCGATTGCACTCTTGGTGTCGGGATTTGAAGTATGGTACGACATCTGCAAATTTTCATATCGCACTAATCAGTCATATCCGGGGAAGCTGGCAAAGCATGACAGTTATTTTTCTTGACATCAGTATTGCAGGTCAAGCTACCGGACGAATAAAAGCTGAACTTTTTGATGATGTTGCCAAGACTACTGAAAACTTCAGACAATTTTGTACGGGAGAGTATAGAGAAAGTGGAAACCCTATAGGGTATAAAGGTAGTAAGTTTCATCGAGTGATCAAGAACTTCATGATACAAGGAGGTGATTTTGTAAGGTTCAATGGTACAGGAGTAAAGTCCATATATGGAGGTGCTTTTGATGATGAATCTTTCAAATACGATCATAAGAAATATTATCTATCGATGGCTAACTCAGGTCCTAATACCAATGGATGTCAATTCTTCATTTGTACTGCAGACTTGCCTCACTTGGATGGTAAGCACGTCGTGTTTGGGAAGGTTATCGAGGGGTTTCATATAGTTGATGCCATAGAGAACACCAAGACTGATGCCAATTCTAGGCCTGTTGTTGACGTAGCCGTGGCCAACTGTGGTGAGATGTGACTCGCCAACTAATTCTCTATAAGCCCAATAGTACAGGTCTCTGTCTACATATTATATATACGATTCTCTGGCTTCTACACCTTCTATATACGATGCACAGACTCATACTCTATAGAAGTACTTGTCTACAGAGGGCTTGCACTGCGTATCTACCTACCATTGCACTGGTCTGTTTACGACGCTAGTACTCTGTCTTAGACCCTGGCACTCACGACACCGGCTACAGGTCTGGATTTACGCCTGTGACCCGAGAACGCTGTGACACTGGGACTGTAGCCGCTACATTCAGAATGCGAGAAATTAAATTCTAGCTATGTCTGCAGACTTCTGGAACTCGACCCAACGGGCCATGTGGCAGTTTAATAGACAGTCACTTCTCGACCAAAGAAGACGATTGATGATTCTTGAAAAGAAGATGATTCAGAATGGGTTCATAAAGGATTATCCCAGTATCAATTACGACTCTAATATGAGAATCTATTTACATAATCTTCTCACCAGACTTGGAAGACGGTTGAACGTACGTCAAGTTGTATTGGCTACTGCTGAAGTTTATGTGTCGAGGTTTCTATTGAAGGTTTCTTTGAAAGAGATTAATATTTACCTTATGATCACTACATGTATTTACGTTGCAAGTAAAGTAGAGGAATGTCCTCAGCACATTCGTCTTATCACATCTGAGGCTAGGAATTTATGGCCAGAATACATTCCTCATGATATCACCAAGGTCGCTGAATTTGAGTTTTATATACTTGAAGAAATGGATTTATATTTGGTCTTACATCATCCATATCGATCGTTGATTCAGATAAAGGAGTATCTTATCGCAAATAGTGAGGTTTATCAATTTGAATTATCCAACGATGAACTTCAACATTCATGGTCCTTGATAAACGACAGTTATATAACCGATTTGCCCCTTTTGTTCCCTCCTCATATTATAGCTGTATCATCGATTTATATTACCATTGTTCTTAAAAAGTCATTGAATTCAATTCGAGCAAACGATGGTAAAGCAAATACTCAGAGCCAAAGCCGCGGGGATGGGGTTAATAAGATGCATATAGATGACCTAATGTCACTTACTAATGAACGGTCCAATAATGAGAAACTTGACTCCAATTCGGGGTTACATGATATGAAAACTGATGAAGATACCATCCGCATCAATAAATTTATGAACTTTTTAGGCCATAGTCACATAAATTTGGATGAAGTGGTAGAGGCCATGCAGGATATGATCAACGTGTATGTGATATGGAACAGATACAATGAAGGAAATGTGAAAAAGGCCCTACAATACATGCTACTAAATAGATAAACCCGTGTGAGACACCCTGGCGACCACGCAGGAGGGCTTAGCCGTTTATAGTATGCCTGCATATGTCCAGTTTCATACTAACTCCACACCAAATCCATACCAAAGTCTTTTCACCATTCGTTCAACCCTAATACCCAACCCTGCTGACCTACATTGTACCTACGTTGATCATATCCCACGTTACCTTAAATCTATACTAACACACAGTCAAGTTATAAAAACCCATAGAGATGTTGAAATCATCGTGCCTGGCAAAATTTCGTTAGATGGTGAGAAATTTTCGATCGAAAAAAAAAGTTGACAAGTTACGTGTGGGTTTATAAAATTAACATATTGGCATCAACTATTGTGTTATAAGCTTCGTTTAGTGTTGAAATAACAAGATTTGGTTTGCATTATGGGTAATTCAAAAGAGCCAAGGTCACTTCCAAGGCAGTCACAAGCTGCATATAATGAATCGTTTATGGCTGTGCTCGATAGAAAGCAGCTTCCTTATTCAAGATCAGCATTGTTGCTCTTATATATCTTGCATTTCGCCAGTTCGAAACCAAAGGCCATACATTATACTACCAAGTTCTTAAAATTACAGTATCAAGTCGGTTTGAATGGAAGAGGAGTCCCAGTATACGACATTGGATTTGACGACATATATATTGTTATCCATTGGGTTGTATTCTTTACATTCTTACGATCTGTATTGATGCAAAGCCTTTGGGCCCCTTTTGCTTCACACTTTTTCAACTTGGACAAAACTTCTAAAATAAGGTTTGCCGAACAAAGTTGGACCTGCTTTTACGCCTCTGCATCTTTCATTTCAGGCATGTATTTATTCTATCACTCAGCTTACTGGGGTAATATCGACAACGTTTGGGTTGGATGGCCCTATGATAGAATGTCTGCACAATTTAAGCTATACTACTTGGCCCAGCTTGGGTTCTGGTTCCTGCAACTTTTTGTCTTAAATGTTGAAAAAAAGAGAAAAGACTTCACTCAAATGTTCAGTCACCATATCATTACTTGTATTTTAGTGATCGGTTCTTACTACTATTACTTCACTAGAATCGGCCATTTGATATTAGTATTAATGGACTGTGGTGATATCTTTATAACTTCTGCAAAGTTATTGAAATACGCTGGCTTCAATAGGCTCTGTGATTTCATGTTTGTTTGCTTCTTGGTCTCATGGATTATCTTGAGACATGGAGTTTACAACTATATATTCTACCATGCTTGGAGTAAAGCAGGGTTATTGATGCCTAATGGTATATGCGTTGAAGGGGTTGTTCAAAAAAGATGTTGGAGTCCCACCATTCTCAACGTTTTTTTCGGGCTTTTAGGTGGACTTCAAGTCATATGCCTCATGTGGTTATACTCCATCTTAACTGTTGCTTACCGGGTAGTTACCGGATCTGGTGCTGAAGATGTTAGAAGTGACTCTGAAGATAGTGATGAAGAGGTGGAAGAAGAGGAAGAAGGCGATGATAATGAAAAAGAGGAAAATGCAAAAGATGCAGGCAGTGAAGCCCAAAAGTAAATAGTTTACCATTATTTATATGTATAGTATTCCATAGATTAATTATTTGATAATATCAGGCGGAGTCTAAAAAGAGACTAGTATATAAGCATAATATCATCACACAAAAACCCCATATAACCAATACGTACGATGCAATTTTAAGTGTCTGATTCTCTGCCAACTTATACCCAAATAAACCAGGGAGGATGAATGAAATAGCAGTTGATCCAGTGGCTCCAACGATTGCCAATACCAACGCAAATGATTTAATACTGACTGCAAGACCGTAATCTAAGAGTAACAAAATAATTGTGATGGTGTAAAATCTAAAGTTAGGTAAGGGGACCACTGGAGGATCTTTCGAGCTCTCTTCACCTGGTTGTAATAGCTGACTACGTTCATCTAGAGAGCTCTGGTCCAATGGATCTTCATGAAGTTGAGTTTCAACCCAATAATAAATGTTATTAACGGAAATTCTTGCTGGATGTAACATTAAAGGAAAAGAGAATATCACCATAAATGCAATACAACTCCTTCCCAAAGTTGCAGTCCATGCTGAAGGATACAGCAAGATAACATTACCACTTACCCAATCACCAAAAGTGAGATATCCAGACAATCCTACCACAATAAATAACAGTGAAGCAATGGAGATGACTAAAGTTATCAATGATGAAAGGCTCTTAATGGATTTATTTTTAGCCTCATTAATGATGGAAAACATATTCTGGTGGCCAGTGAAAGCAAACACAATGATTGAAAAAGTTTTGAAGACACCAGTAACATTTGGGGGGAAATAAGTGATATCACCTTTGTAATCCGAAGAAATATCACCTATCAAGAAATGAAAAATCACAAGCAAGGCCATATAAGCAATAGCAGTCAATCCCAAAACAGAAGTATACTTCAATGAGTCTAAGTTCTTCAAAATCGCCAATGGTACAGTAATGATAGCAGACGCCAAGATCCAAAAGAATCTAAGCCAATCATCTGGAATTAATGGCACATGAGTAATAATGGTGGGCATTAAGTCTCCAACCAATACCAAATATGATAACGAGCAACCAAAGCATTGAATGGCAATAGCCATATCAAATACAACTGATAACTTTGGGTATGTAACGGAACACACACTAAAAAAAGTAGCATGACCACTGGGAACATACTTGGACACATAAGCTTGCAAATAAAGACCAAACCCTGACGTCACTGCTGCAAGAAGGATAATGAAAGTTCCAAACAAAATCCCATCAGTTGCATAAGCAAGTGGCATGGAAAGTAATCCAGCACCCACTATTGTCTTCATCAAGCTAATAGCTGATGATATAAATGATGCTCCTGTTCCTTCTACTACTTCCATGATCAATTTTCTATTGCGAGATACAGGAATATTTACGACGAATCCAAGTTGAAACCAAACCGAACCCAAACCGAAGCCACACTCTCAATTATCTCATTTGAACAAATTACTCCAATAAATTCCTTATTCCCCACTTCCTACCTCTGGACCATTCCCCCTTACGTCTTTACCTTGTCTAGACCTAATCTTCATACTATGGGCTTCCCTCTTAGTTTTCCTCCTGCATATACTCTCATCTGTTTACATAACGCGGTAAAAACAAAATACTTGAGGCATGGAGGTGACTGATAGTGTGCAGCAGACAACGGCGGATGTGCTAGTGGATGACATGCTTCAAGACACAGGCAAACGTCCCACGGTATCACAAGATAAACCCAGGGAACTGTCCATAAATGTTTCTGTAAGAGTGAGGCCATTTACCACAGAAGAAGAGACTAATCTTATTAAAGTTGATCATGAGAATATCTTCCTAGGGGATGGATCTCTTAACCAAACAAGCTCCCCACATAAACACAACATGTCCCCTAAAGGAATTCGTAAGATTATCGATGTGGTCGATGATAAAATGCTCATCTTTGATCCTCCAGAAACCAACCCCATAACAAAAATGCATCGCAACGTATTCCCTGCTACCCCCAATTCTAGGATAAGAGAACATCGTTTCGTTTTCGATAGGCTCTTCGACACAGGATCTACACAACTAGAAGTCTTTGAATCTACAACAAAACCACTTTTAGATAGTATTCTTGATGGCTTCAATGCCACGGTATTTGCTTATGGTGCTACTGGCTGTGGTAAGACCCACACCATCCTGGGAACTCCTGATGATCCTGGTATAATATTTCTAACCATGCAGGAACTTTATACCAGAATTGAAGAGCTTCGCCACGACAAAACCATTGATGTAAGTCTCTCATTCCTTGAAATTTACAATGAATCTATTCGAGACTTGCTAAATCCAACCACTAGCAGCAGAAAGTTGACAATCAGAGAAGATTCCCAAAAACGCATCACAGTATCAAATTTATCAACTCACACTCCCAATTCTGTGGAGGATGTCATGGAGCTTATCTTAGCAGGCAATAGAAATAGAACTAGTTCTCCAACAGAGGCTAATGCTACATCTTCCCGGTCTCACGCCGTACTTCAAATTAATGTCACACAACGAGATCGTTCAGTAGATGTCAGCCAGGAACACACTTTTGCTACGCTTTCTATCATTGATTTGGCGGGTAGTGAAAGAGCATCTGCCACTAAAAATCGTGGCATTCGTCTAAATGAAGGAGCTAACATTAATAAGTCATTATTGGCATTAGGAAACTGTATCAATGCATTGTGTGATCCCCGTAAAAGAAACCATATCCCTTATAGAGACTCGAAATTGACACGGTTATTAAAATTTTCTCTAGGTGGTAACTGTAAAACTGTCATGATAGTATGTGTATCACCACTGTCACTGCATTATGATGAAACATTGAATACATTGAAATATGCAGATAGGGCTAAGGAGATCAAGACAAAACTTATCCGTAATCAACATAACTTGGATAGGCACGTAGGATCGTACTTGAAGATGATAACTCAACAGAAGCTTGAGATAGAAGAGTTGAAAGTCCGTCAAGATGCCGCAATCAATACTGCCCTTGATAGACATCAGAGGTTGTTTACAGACAATTACAGGGCCATCATGGATGCTATCAGTAAACTCGGTACATCTATCCAGATGAAAACACAAGATAAATGGCGGCGGTACTTCGTATTGGCCAAGAGAAAGATCATGCTTCACCAACGTACAGAGTTTGAAGCAATTAAGGATCAAATTGATGTAAGTTTGAACTCCACTGTGAATAGCTTAATCGATCAGGTATTGGCCAAGTTAATTGTTCAAATCCTGCAATTAGAAGCCCAATATAATGAGGCCAATGAAATTGATCTTATTCTTCAACATACGGGTATTCATTCCTTGAGAAGACTTCAAGAGCAAGAGGGCTGGACCGCTACCCATACCGACATTTTCAACCATGAACTTGCACAGTTAAAGTCGAGTTACGATAATGATATACTTTTCAACTCATCGGTCCTATACGATCACCTAATTATGGAGTTGAGCCCTTCCAGTTTCTCGCCCCTGCAATTTGTGCTGTTCTTCAATAGTTCTCCCACAAGAGATGTGGAACAACAAGTATCAGCAGTGATTCTGGCAATGGAATCATTGGTTAATGGTGATTTTGATACCTTGTTAGAAGAGAAATCATTCAGTTTCATGCAGAGTAAGTTACAAGAGCAAGAAGGTTATGTCCTTGGACAGAAGAGAGGTACTTCACTGCCGTTGAAAGTGTCTCTGAACAAAACGAAAAAGAAGAAGAGCTACACATTCAATAGAAAGGTTCACTTCGATCATGATACAAGCGATGTGAGCTACGATGACAGTACAATGATCAAGAGTGATTTAGATGATGATTCGCCAGTACAAACCAATATCCTTGATAAGCTCGATGACGAGCTCCCGCTAAGGTTTAATCCTTCATTAAACTCACCGCCTTCGCTCAAAAAGCCTCAAACAACGGCCATCACCAAACGCACCAGGCCAAAACGTATCAGTTCCTTGAAACGGCAGGATGAGGTAAAATTGCCCTTGCTTAACAAGCAGGCATCAAAACTTGTAACCTCTTCAAGTCCAAAGAGTCCCCGTACGTGGAGAGGGACTTCTGACCCCGTACATTTGATGCAGTTCCAACAGAATACTGCAACGCGAAGCCTTGATAGCAATAGTTCAGATAGAGTCGAGTAAGTACATAGATTTGCATTCAATATAACGAGTTACGATTACCAGCCACCGCCTCTGCCGCCTCCGAACCCTCCTGGACCTCCTGGACCTCCTGGACCTCCTGGGCCTCCTGGACCACCGAATCCTCCTGGTGGACCTCCTGGACCTCCTGGACCTCCATATCCTCCTTGGCCGCCGAAGCCTCCTTGACCGCCGAAGCCTCCTTGGCCGCCATAGTTTTGGTTACCACCGTAGCCACCTTGACCACCGTAATTCTGATTACCACCGTAGTTACCTTGACCTCCTTGACCGCCGTAATTCTGGTTACCACCATAGTTACCTTGACCTCCTTGACCGCCGTGATGGCCGCCGTGATGACCTCCTTGACCTCCTTGGCCTCCTTCAAACATATTCTCGATCTTGTTGAACAAACCACCATGATGACCACCCTGGCCTTGATGTTGGCTGCCTTGTTCAAACTTGTCCTCAACCTTATTGGCTAAGACAGCACCCGCAAGAGCACCACCGATCTTACCAAGGGTAGAGTGGTTTTGACCACCCAATTGACCACCACCATAACCACCTGCAAGACCACCTGCAACTGTGGATAATAAACCTCTTTCACCATCCTGCTGCTGACCTTGTTGGCCTTGCTCGTAGCTTTGATTTTGTTGGTAATTGCCCTGTTGATAGCCACCTTGCTGCTGGTAGCCACTACCTTGGTTGCTCTCGTAATAGTCTCTGTTACTCATGTCAATTGGAAATTTCAATGGCCGGAATGCAGAAAATATCGCCTCTATATATTACTCCAATTTCATGTCTCAATGCGAGGTTCGGAGCCCGGATCGTATATTCACTACTTCGGATGCGCAGCTAAACACGGTAATCATACTTGATGGAAAACTGAGGCTGAGGCCGAGAGAGAGATGGAGGTAATGACGTCAGAAATAAAAATTAGGTGATGAATTAGGATATTGTTATTACTATTCAGTACGAATCAAGAGTGTTATCACTTTTGTTGTTGGTATACGTCCTAACGACGTAAATGCATGTTTAAACGATAACACAATCCTTTTCAGTAGATTTGGATGATTCAAAGTCCAAATTACTGGTAACAGAAGGATTTGGGCCAGAAGCAGGAGCTTTCTTCTTCTTTGGTTTCTTTTGGAGTTTAGATGCCAATTCCTTATTCGTAATTCTGGAAATGGCTTTTTCATCTCCATTCTCTGCAGCTTTAACATACCAATTTTGAGCCTCGATGGTGTCCTTCTCACAACCAATGCCCTTGTCATAGAAGTTGGCTAAAGCAAACTGAGCCTTTGGTAAATCACATAACGCAGCACGCTTAGCCCATTCAAAAGACTCGCTCTCATCCTTGGGCAAGTAAGGTTCATTACCAACCAAGTACCATGCACACATGGCCAACATCGAGTTGGGATCACCTCCTAAGGCCGCCTGTGTATAGTAATGAATCGACAAGTTTGAGTCTTGAGAAACTATCTCTCCAATCTCGTAATAATGCCCCAAAAGTGCTGAACTTTCAATATGACCTAATGCTGCCGCCTGACTATACAACTCTAATGCGTATTTCTTGTCCTGAATAACGATGTCTTTGAATCCATTGAAGTATATCTTTCCGAGTTCGTAAGGTGCTGCCGCAATCAATTCTGTTGCGACATTAGATGCTCTTGTCAACCACTTTATACCCATTTTCTTGGTATTTACATCAGTGCTTGATAAACCCATTCTTCCATAAAACGAATAAACCCCCAATTTATACATAGCTGCAGGGTGGTTTTTAGATGCTGCCATCTTCAAGTACTCGATGGCTTTTCTGGCGTCTCTTCCTGTACCCAATCCTTCTTCGTAACAGTAACTGGTTCTATAAGCACTCTCAATATGACCATGTTTTGCAGCACTTTGAAAGAGAACAAATGCCTCTCTGTTATCAACCTTACCCAACGCACCACTACTGTAGGCATCACCTAAAAGGTATTGAGCGTCGACGTAACCCTTGTCACTTAATTTCTTCAAGTAGATAGTGGCCTCCTTCAATAAAGATTTACGTAATTTAACGTCATCGACATTGGCATCACTCAAGTTAGATAAGTCGATTGATGTATTTGACTTCGATTTGGAAGGTCCATGCTTCGGGGAATTCTCTATTGATGGTGTATTCAGTTTATCTTGAGAATGAGTTAAGTCCCTTTCCTTATCCAACAATAAAGCTGTTTGCAACATATATTGGGCATACTGAAACAATACATTCAGATCATTGGAACGTTTAGCATTTTTACGATACAACTCAATTGTCTTGATACGAGGTAATAAATGACTAGAATTGTCACCCAAGTATTGAGTGATAAGATTCTGATTGAAATCGACTAATGAGACGTTATCACCCTTATCAAAAAAACTTGAAGTGGAACTGATAGAACGATGATGATTGAATTTAGCACTAGATGTGATCAAGTTGTTTTCACTCTTAGAGAATGAATTATTGGGATCCAAGTGACTGGGGTTATTCAAGTTAAAGTTTGTGACAGAAGAGGTGGCACTCAACGGATTTGAGGGTGGAGATGTTATGTTGGTGTTAAAAACCGGGGGCGGAGTATCGGTGATGTTTTGCTGACCTTGTAAGTTGCCGTAAGCTGGTGTATCTTGACGGAATCCAGTGTTGAATTGATTCTGTTCATGCAATGGTAACGCATTTGAAGAGCCACTATTTAAGTTGAGCTGGCTTAAACTGGAACTTAGGTTATTAGATGCATTCATAGCCGGATCTGTGATTGGATATGGTGCCTCTGGAGATGTGGCCCTAGATCCGTTCACTGGGGTATACGGTTCTTGCATTGAAGTAGGCGGGGGGCTCCCTTGAGGGATTCTTTGACGATATGGATGGGAAGACATGTTTCTGGGGGTTATGTGTACCGTGGAGTCAATAGACAATGGGAATGACGCGGAAGAGCAAAACCGGCTATTTGTTGAGAATGAAGTCCTATAACAAACTTAATAATAGGTCCTTTGACTTATTAATAACGCAGACGGGTTTGGGGGTTCCAGAAATCAGCTATTATTCCAAAGTTTGTTTACCACAAATCTTCAAATTTCACTAAAATTTTTCTCGCAAAGCGGAAAATCATTCACATCACTGCCTATATGCGAGGTGCAACAAGGTGTGGCTCATACACGAGTAAATATAGTACATATAAGTTTATATATTGACATTAATCATATTCTATAAGCTATAGGAATACCTGGTCCTAGATGTGGATGTGTTTATGACCTTTGTTTAACAATAAATCATTACTATTTATCAATGCTCGATCAATGTTTGATCAAATAGGCAAAGAATACGGCTATAGCGACTCCAAACACAGCAGTGTACTTGGATAAGTTAATTCTTCCTTCATCCTGGTCATCTACTAGTAATCTTGCTTTATCTTCTGGATCTAACAAGTGTGAGTTTTCTTTAATGTTAAAGAGGGGTTCCTGTTGATACATTGTTCTCTGCTCCTGCTCTGCATTGGCAATATCTTGTTTATTCTGCTCCACTAACTCTGGAAATACATTGACAAAACGAGGGTTTTCTGTGATATTGAACTTCTTACTCTCACGACTATACCTCCTTTTGATAGCATCACTAGTATTAATGGATCCAGTAGTAGCTTCATTCCCTGTCATGAAACTCAACAATCCAGTTAAAATGGTACTGACACTCCATGCTGGATTCCAAGTGTCAGGATGATAGTCACTCATTGACAAACACAATCTTGTGTTACATGCAAATCTTCCATTGGGGGTTATGATCGAGATCGCTGGCGGCTTGAACGGATACTCCCTGGGGAACCTTAAAATCCCATGATATTGCCCTCCTTCAAATGGTGTACTTGGAGGTCCAGTTATGATGTAATGCCACTCTAAAATGTTTTCTTCGTTCGGTTTAGCAGTAACATATGGTGGAGGATTGGCTTGAATCGCTTTATATTCCTTTGTTAACCGCCTTTGGCTCATGCTGTCTACGTAATTAATAGTTTTTTCTACTGCGTTCTTTTGCGATACAGAAGTCGTGTGCTGTACTATTCTTTTCTACCTACTGCCAATACTAAGTTAATTTCAATCAGGTAGAGGGTGGTATCGTTGAAATCTCTCTTCTCTAGAGATCCACTAGCTAAGAGATCCTGAGTATGTTTATCACAATGGAACTTGATAAATTTCTCTTCTTGCCATACTTGCGCTTTTAAGATATTTTCAATGTGAATGTCAGTCAATCCAGATTCTTTGAAAGTAGCAGTCAAATTCAGTCTTTTGAGACCTCCCATATGTCTTACTGCTTCATTTTCACTGACTGTTTGGGTATTATCCTCGACATCAGGATTATAAAAATCAACTAAAAAGAACTTCCCATCAGGTTTGAGAAATGTGGAGAGCTTCTTGGTGATCTCTGTATGGTTTTCCATATGATGATACCCAATAGTACATATAATGAAATCAAATGCCTCAATGAATTCTGTAGTATCAATTTTCAGATCAAGAATGTCGATAGCATGGGATACTCCATGTCCTTGAGAAGTGATTCGTTCATCAAACTTGCTTAACATGGCAGCACTGATATCAATTCCTACGATTTGCTTTACATATGGTATAAATGCTTCAGTGACAATTCCAGTTCCACATGCAAAATCTAAGAGGGTTTTATCTTTGGTGAATATTGATGATGACTTGGGTAATGTGAAGTCGTAGCTTGAACCAACAATCGGCGCTTTGTCTATATAGTCCGGGTATGCAAGAATGAGATAAGGTAATACTTTAGAAAGTTTAGCTATGAATGGCTTCTTATCATAATCCTCACCAAAATCCTTGGTAAATGTTTTTAAATTCGATGCAACTGCCTGTTGATGAATGTCAGACATTTCTCCAGAAAATATTTTTTTGAGTGTTTTTTGGCAGCAATTTGGCTCCATTTCTGGTTACATTTTCATTATACGAGCGTAATGAAAAGGGGTGCGTTAGATTGAACATCATGTTTCGTGTCAATTACCCATACAAGGCGTGGTTGCAATGGCAAAGACGAAGAGGATGAACAAAGATAAGAGAATGATTGCCTAATCTGTTTAAAAATCACCTACGCAAAGGCCGATAATCGGTGGTGACGCATGGAATCGGTATACTGCTATGTATTGGTTACATAACATGCATCTCTTATTGTATAAACAGCGAATCATAGACAGATTTGTATGCTTCCCGCTACTATCCAGATCTGAATCATATTGTATTTTCATTTCCACTTCAGTATTAATATCCTGTAGTTAACGGTTTATATGCACACCTTTTTCTTATCAGTTGCAAGAAACGGGTCCGCAATACCGAAAGGGGTATTTAGTTTTTGCAATGGATTTTTAAAGCTAAAATGGAATAAGACGGAACGGGGATCCTACTTTCTAGCAATTTAACAACATTTTTTAGATAAGTACTTAATCGAAACTTTTGTCTCTGTTTCATCATAAACTTTTACTCTTTTTTAATATGGGTCTTTTAGAAGACGTTAGAAGCGCTAGTCTTGGTGCTGTACCTGAGGATTCTTACGATAAGTATGTTAAGCCTTTTTTCGAAGCCAATTACGATCCCAAATTGGATGGTATCAAATTCGATCCATCCAAGCACTTGAGATTCTATGCTGAGGGTGCTTTGGCTCAGCATAAGTTCAACAATACAAGAAGATTGACTATGGCTGAATTAGATTTGTCTGACCCTAGACAAATAAGTAATATTGGAGTAAGTGATCCGTTCCCACTTTTCACAGATGAAGCTATTCAAATTATGAAAACTGAAGTCTTATCTAAGGATGTTTTCAATGAACATGCAAGAGCTAGTCATTCATCAGCTTCTGGTAAAGATATTACGGTAAGAGGTTTTGCAAAAACTGGGGCTCCATTTACATATGAGGCTTGGACTCATCCAAAGACTGTTGAGTTGGTCAGTATGATGGCTGGTGTTGAATTGGAGGTGGTCATGGACTATGAAATTGCACATACAAATATTTCTATCAAAGATGAAGAAGAAGTGAAAGCTTCATTAGAAGCTGCAAAGAATGAACCAAGAGATTTAGAGAATGATTGTGTTGTTAATTGGCATTATGATTCTTACCCTTTTGTTTGTGTTTTAATGTTGAGTGATACAACCAACATGATTGGAGGTGAGACATCTTTGAGGATGGGCAAAGGAAATGATAATGCTATCGCTGTTGTACCGGGACCAACAAGAGGATATGCTTCTGTTTTACAAGGAAGACTTATTCAACATATTGGACCCAATCCTTTAGGTACGACCGAGAGAATTACCATGGTTACAAGTTATAGAGCTAAAGATCCTAAGAAACCAGATGGTTCTGTCTTATCAACGGTAAAACCTGAGGTAAACTTTGGTTCCAAGTATGATTACTTCTATCCTGAATGGGTAAAATATAGATCAGACTTGGTAATTGAAAACTTGACTACCTTGAATGAAGATATCAAAAAGGCAGGAAAGTTTGATAAAGAAAAGGTTATGGAAGAATTAAAGGTCATTTCAAACTACTTGGCTAAAACGTATGAAGAAATGGATATCGATGAAGAACAATGGGATGAAATCAATAAAAATTACGAAAGGTTCGTTAAAAATAAATAATATATGTAGTGAATAATTAAGGTGTTTTTTTATTATCGTACTATCTAAAATAATTATCATTAATGTATTACTCTAAACAAGAAATGAACATGAAATATAAAAATTAAATGAGTCTAAAATATCTACTGACAGCAGAATTTTGACCAAAACCCTTTTGGTTCTTCAGCCTGTTGTTGATCGTACTGGTTAGCTCTATCATTTGGTGAATATTCGTAATTCTTGGAGTTGGAAATCAATTCTTGCTTGCCGCTTTCTTGTTTGATTGGTGGTAATGGTCTATTAACTAAACTTTGTAACTTTTGTTGACGTAATTGTGCATCTCTTTGTTGTTGAGAATGCAATTGATTTGAACTTTGCGATTGAGTCAAGTTGCCGTTTTGTTGTGGGTGACCTTGTTGTAACGGTTGCAATTGTTGTTGGTTCTGATGATGATGTCTGCTTCTTCTTTGTTCTCTGTGTCTTCTCTCTCTGTCGTTTGGAGGGTTTGGATGACCGTAACCATGCAAGTTTGGCTTTTTGTTAATGTTGATATCATATCCTTTACCGCCATTAAGATGCATCCAATCAAAATCGTCATCACATCTTTGACCCAAATCATCCAACACACTCACCAATAACATTCTGTATTCCTCATAATTAGGCTCGGCATCAAACAGCAATGATCTAACTGAGTCCAAATATTCGGCAAATTGTCCAGGTAACCCCTCACACAATGTAACTGCAGGTGTCGTTCTTTTCTTATCACCGATCTTCTCATACTTTAACTTATTACTAGCAGCTTTTAATCCTTGCCATGGCAATTGACCCCTGAGGAAGTAAAAAAATACATGACCTAATGCTTCCAAATCATCTCTTCTAGATTGTTCTCTTCCCAAATGGGTGTTGATGGACATATATCTGGCAGTACCGGATAAAGACTTCTTCTCTCTGTAAGGAATGTGGGTCTTGGTTCTAGGGTCTCTGTATTGTTTGGCCATACCAAAATCGACCAAGTGTACTTTATTTTCGTCAGGCAAACCCTGTCTGCCTATCAAAAAGTTATCAGGCTTAATATCTCTGTAAATCAAATCATGCCTGTGGACCTCTTCAATCAAGTTCAACATTTGTATGGCGATTTGAACGACGGTTTTAACAGAAAATCTTCTGCCACACCAATCAAACAAATCTTCCAAAGAAGGACCTAATAAGTCTATGACCAATATATTGTGCAAACCTTCTTGACCAAAATAATAAGCGTTTGGTATTCCGTCACATCCCTGCAAGTGCTTGTAAGTTCTGTACTCGTCCCTCAATTGTGGGGCATCAGTCTTTCTGGGCTCAAATTTAATGGCAACTGCAACACCATTGATAATATTAGTACCTTCAAAAATGACACCAAAAGATCCTTCACCGACTTTCTTTCCAATTTTATAGTGTAATCCTACCACGGAATTATTGGACGAGGTGTTGGCTGATGAATGAGAATTTGGTATCTGATTTGATTGTGACTGTGGGGCGTTCAGTTGAACATGGGTGGATTGGCCCTGAGGTGCCAAACCTGATGATGCATGTAAGTTTTGGTTGGAGTTAGAAGTGGCTGCTGCCGCCGCTAAAGCTGCCGGGTTAGTGGATAACTGTGCTCTAGTGGACATGTTGAATTGAAATTAATATCAATACTGAATCAATCAAATATAAAGATAGTCTTTGGTGATGTTTGAAGAATCCAAACACTCCGAATAAAATGGTCTTGGATTAGGCTATCTGGGAGAGAATAAGGGCACTGTTTTCACCAGTACCTATTCAAATCAACACAGTTAGTGGAAGAAAATAATGGGAAATTTTCGTCTAGTGTTTTTTTTCGCTGTGTTTGCGAGCACCAAAAAATTTTCCACACAAAAAGAACAGAGGCTAAGGAAAAAAAAAAGCAATTTAAAGGAATGTGTTGCCCAGTAGATGTGAAGATACGACGATTGTTGTTAGAGAAGATGGTTATTGTATAATTGTGATCGTCATTTATGGAATGTAAAAATGTAAAATTGTAAAAATGTTCTGTAATTATTCATTCATTGGTGAAGATCACTCATTAGTTAAAAATATCATGACCGCCTTGGGTAACATTTCCTTAAATGATTGCCTTCGTGTAGATAATTTTTATGCAGAGAGTAAAGCACTTGTTATCGTATCTGTAATAGGGGTATCGATTTATTTCTCACACGAGCCAATGTTATTGTTCTTTCTACTATACACTACCTCTAATTAAATATAGAATTTCGCCATTCTTCATGTCTTTACAACGTTCGCTTGATTTAACTAATTGAGGCTCATTGGCAGTCAATCTGAACATATTGAGTCTGTTATGAACATCTGTAGTTTTGTTATTGAGATTTTTTATCTTAAGTTCATCACTAATATAATCCAAAGCTCTACCTACTGGCCAATTCTTATTTACATAAAAACCTTTCCTCAGTTTGGATTCATCTATTTGGAACATTTTTTCTTCTTCTTCAGCGTTTGCATCTATGAATAATACCCAAACATATACCCGATCTGTGGCACTAAGCTTAGGGTCACCTTTTGCTTGTTTTCGTAGTAATTGAAGTTCTACTACTGGATTCACCTTAGTGTCTTTCTTACCAAAAATTCCTTTACTCTTTTTATCTTTCTTTTCCTTTTGCAAACTTAAGTATTTAGAAAATTTCTTGAACACATCACTATTGCTGATATCACCAACTCTAAAACTTGTCTGTTGTAAAATATTTGTTGGCTTGTAAGGTTTATTAACTAACCTGTCTATTTTAGCCCGATCTCTTTCACGATCTGGAAATAATGATGCAGCTGTCTGATTATAATCAGGACTTGGACTATGACTTTTGGCTCCTGCCAGATAGAATTTCTCCATTCCAGGACATTGGTGATCACTTAACTTTCTATGATCAGAACAAAATATATGCTTACAATATTCACATTGAAAGGGAAGAAAATCTAATTTATTACACTTGGAACAATTCTTCCCTATATCCATAATACTTTCATCTTGTTTTCTTGTTAATAACAAATCATTTGACATCTTTGCCACCGTTAATGTCCTTTTTTGCAGTTATTCTGGGGTTTATATATTTCTCGATAGTGGCGGTGGCCAATTTCTGCGGCCTGCGTCATCTTCGATGAGCACACTAAAACTGCTAGCAAAATTTCCACCACTGCTACCAATGTATGACTTAAATATACCGTGGCCAAATGCCAACTATGACCCATTAAGTGACGATCAGATAATTAATTTAAGAAACATAATCGTCACTTTATATCATTTCAAGTATTTAAAATTAGCCATCAACTTTGAAATCGATGAGGCTTTAAGGCTTCCAGTCAATGAACCTAACCAAATTAATCCAATTAAACCATCTAACATCATCAATATAGATGATTATCCTGGACTTCAGATATATACAAGATTAACTATTGTCGTGAATGATTCATCAAAGTTGATAAATTTCAATAAATTTCAAAATTATTTTGATTTAATTGCAATTAAACCAACTCTGGAAAAATCATTACAATTATCAATTATAAATTTAAATATTGATATAATATCAATTAACTTAGGTACAAAATTGAATTTTTATTTAAAGCATAAGATAGTTGGTCAAGCATTAAAGAAGGGAATTAAATTTGAAATCACTTATCAAGGTGTTATCTCCAATACTGCATCACTTAATAGGAAATTCTTGATTTCTAATTTAATTCAACTTATACGAGCTACAAGATCCAATGGTTTAATAATAAGTGGAGGAGTAACTACTCCTTTAAATGTAAGATCCAGCAATAACATCATGAATTTTCTTAGTACATTAGGTTTAAAGACCAAGAATATAAATCAATTCTTGAAAAATAGTGAATTTGTCTTGATTAGTGGAAGATTGAGAGTCAATAGCTATAAACAAATCGTGGCCCTTGATGATGATCCTGATTTAATAGATAATTCAAAGGACTTGGAACAAAGTAATAGCATTGTTACTAATTATAAAAAACAGATCAAGAGAAAACCAAGTGATGACGAAAGTAGTAATAAAAAGGTAAAGGTATAAATATACATGCATTCATTAATCATTAAACACCGAAGATTTCACCCGTTTGAAGTTACCATTCTCTGGTGGTGGTCGTCTTTTCTTCCTTAAAAAGAGCTTTGATTCAAGAGTAGACTTCGGTTTCTGGGGGGACTTCAACACTCGATTCTCTGGTTTTGTCACTTCATTGGCTTGTTTTGGAACAACAGGACTACTTTTAATAACCGGCGGTTTATGCGGCGGTGTAGGCTTATTCAGCCGAGGTAGTATAGGACGCATGGGATCAAATTTCTTCTTTGGGAACATCAATGATCGATTACTTTGAAGTTCCTTCTTGGCTCGATTGATAATTCCATTCTTATTCCCATAACTATACGATTTCACCCGAACTGTGGGGTCACGAAACATTTGATCTACTTGTATAACACTATTTTTAGACTTTTCTCGTTCGAGTTTTTGAGTTAATTGCTTTAATCTTGCAGTTGAATCTCTTCTAAAATTCTCTTGTTCTTGTGAATATTGTCTATATAGATCTCTATTTGAAATATGATTCAATTTGCCGATTGTTTTCTGTGGTCTATTAGGGAAATCTTTCTTGATAAGTTCCAACCATAACTCATCACTAAATGGACATATTGAAGGACTATTGGATTCCACCAATTCGAGTTGTTTGGAGTTCATTCTAATGAGTATTGGCTTGACTAAGTGGTAGGGAAGTTGTCCCACATCTGTGATCTGATTGATATGTCGTGAACATTTCAATACAGCAAGCTCGGTGAGCCTCAACATCTTCATGTCAATTTGGGAATTTCTGCGCTTCAAGTTTCTCGATGAGCCAACCAAGATAAGTAAAATGTAAAATTCACAGTTAGACTTTCTGCAGAGAATGAGCCGGTGGTGCCATGGTTTGTTCTAAAGTTTGTGTTGGTCTGTGCTAGCCTCTGCTAGCCTCTGCTAGCCTCTGCTGTAATTGGATCTGAGATCTAGGTACCGCCGATCCACTCTCACCTACATCCATCCTCTCGCTCTCCCGTGTACGGCTGGGGTCGGCTGCGGTACTTTAAAAGCCGTTTTGGTTGCCGAAATATTATTGTTACCGCGTACAAAAAAATCCATCATGTTTAACATATTGAAAGGAAAGTCTTCCAAGAAAGAGTTGAAGAAAGAAACACCTGAACCTGAAGACCTGATAGACACGGTCTATGTTCCGTTCACAAGTCCCTGTGAAAAATCCAAGGTTCCAAAGCCGGTGGAACTTACAAAGGACCAAGAGGAAATGTTTCTTGAGGTCTATAAATACTTTGTCAACCCGGATTTAGTAATAGCCCAAACTGAACAAGATCAAAAGTCCAAAAGTAAAGACACCGGTAAGTTCACTAAGTTAACCGAAAGTGAAAAGGCATGGCTCACTAGAGAATGTTTCATTAGATACTTGAGAGCAACAAAATGGGTGTATAAAGATTGCATTGATAGAATAGAAGGTACTTTGGCTTGGAGAAGAGAATTTGGTATTAGCGGTAACTTTGATGACGATAACAAAGTTAACGGCACTTTGACCGGACCTGAAAATGAAACTGGTAAAGAAGTCATCTTAGGTTATGATAACGATGCCAGACCATGCCTTTACTTGAAGCCAGGTAGACAGAATACCAAACCATCTCTTACTCAGGTGCAACATCTTGTATACATGTTGGAAAGAGTCATTGACTTTATGCCATCTGGTCAAGATTCCTTGGCATTGTTAATAGACTTCAAACCTACTAATGTAGGTATTTCCACCGGTAAGATTCCTCCAATTGGTACTGGTAGACAAGTTTTACATATTTTGCAAACACATTATCCTGAAAGATTGGGTAAGGCATTACTTTGTAATATTCCTCTTTTGGGTTGGACTTTCTTAAAAATCATTCACCCTTTCATTGATCCATTGACCAGAGAAAAGTTGGTTTTTGATGAACCTTTCCCTAATTATGTTCCAATCGAACAGTTGGATAAAGACTTCGGTGGTGAAGTCAATTTTGAGTATGACCACTCCAAATATTGGCCTGAAGTCATCAAGATTGCTGATGAGAAGAAAACTAAATACGTCAAGAGATTCGAGAAATTTGGTTCGAAGATCGGTTTAAGTGAAATAGACTTGAGAGGTGACAACGACGAATTGGTTTATCCTCCACCAGAGCAAAGTTAATTGCACCATAGATATGCCTTTACTTTTATATATAATCTAATTATGGATTTAGATAACTGGTTGTGCACATTTTCTCTTCTCTAGCACTCCCAGCTTAGGACACACCATGTGTTCCCAATCTATTGGGAACATGGGGAAGCCTGCTCCATTCTCTGACTTAGCATAGATTACTCCCAAGTCATTTCTTGCCGTACTTAAGTAATAGTTAGATCCATCACCGAGAGAAATTATGATGGCACGTACAATATCACCAGGTTTGAAACTTTCTATTATTTTGACTTTGTCACGTTCAGTAGATCTGACATCTTGTGATCTTATTAAACCTTTGAATGATTCACCTAGTTCTGTAGCCATGGCATTAACAGAAGTAGTTAATGAAGATGCAATTGTAGATTGGTTGTTTAATGCTTGAGATCCTCCGCCTACACCAAGTGAAGTATGCGCTATTTCTCCATTGAGTCCCAACCCTGGATCATCTATTATGTTTCCCTGACCTTCTACTGACAATATTTCACAGTAAGCTTGTTTCTGGTTGATCTTGGTTATTTTTACCAATACAACATCATTCTCTTTGGGTAAATTATTACTAACAGGACCTAAATCCAAAGCTAATTGTTGATGTTGGTCATCAAGATCACTCAAAAGCTTAGTGCTTATAACAGATACTATTATTTGGTCTCCTTCTTCTTTCACTTCCTTCTGAATAAACAACTTGCCTAGTATGCTGGCCACTATAACTTGGATAATATTATTACCATGTTCTATATTATTTACAGTGGTACCTCTACCACCAACAAAAGTGATAACCTTGCCATCACTTTCAGCAAATAATGGTGTTATATATTGACCTGGTACTAACGTTTTTCCTACAAGCTCATCAATATTCATTGGGTTAAAAGACAAGATGATGAGATGATGAGATTTTTTTCCCTCTAACTTCAATAATGTCATATCCAGAATATGACAATGGAGAACCGCCAGTCATTAGTTTGAGAGAGTACGATGTGGCTAGTTGGGCTAAAACAACTTGTGTAGATAAGAAAGGGCCTGCTTATGTTGTTGTTGACATGCAAGACCCTACGATAATTGTTGCAAAAATTGATGCCAAAGATTCAATAATTCTCGATCAGATTTACGGTAATGCTCACAAAGAATTCTCCAAACAACTCGAGGAAAAGAACGTTCAAAGGAAATAGGAGAATTGAATTGTTTATTAAGTACATAGTATGACATTCTGGTTATTTAAAAATTTAATAAAAAAATAAGTTTATTCTTAGTAGAAGTGGATATAACAACGAGATTCTTCATGTACTGGCATAGAAGCCTTCAACTCGTTCAATTCGGATTTAATGAATTGTGCTAATGCAGGAGTCAATTGGTTACATGCTGCGATATCTGGATGTCTATCATACTCGTCGCTATTATAGGTTTCATATAAGATAATTCGTGAAGAAAATTCAACTCTTTGAGGAGTTTTTCTCTTTGGAACACTTCTATAAGATGCGGTAGGACTGTTATAAGCAGATTGTGTGACTGCAATCTTCGGAGGAGATGGCAAGGGTAATTTGGATTCATAATTCTCCTTGTCTAATTCTTCTTCCTCTGTATCATATCCGTAATCATCGTCGTAAGTGTCATCCCTTGCATCAAATTCATGTTCACTTTCTGTTTCATAGAATTCTTCGTCTTCGGCATCTTCTTCATCACTTGTTCCAAATCCACCTCCGACAGCCGAACCAGAATAGTCTGAATCATCATTGAAAGATATATTGAAAGATTGGTGGGAATCACTGGTTCTAAGTGACTTTTCGCTTAATTTATTTTTGAACGAAGGTCCCTTCAAACCCTTGAAAGACATTGAAATTGGCCTGAAAGTGTTCTTTTCATTCATGGGCTTCCTACTGATTAAAGACTCCGGAGACAAGGTATTTTGTAGTTCAGGAGTCAACTGAGTATCAAAATTTTGATGGCTCACCGTTATTTCTGGCGTGCTGGGGCTTATATTCAATGGTGGCTCCTCTGAGACATTTGATTCGTCCATGTCTTCAGCAATCGAAGCTGACGATGATGAAATAACAATTGGAGAATCATCTGTTCCCTGGATAGCTGTAGGTGGTTCAAGTGTTGGCAGCGTGAGCTCTGCCTTAGAAAATGAAACTGGGGTTGCAACACTAACTTCGGGATCATCTAAACCTAAATTGATAGGAGAGGACTCTAAGTCAACATTGTCAAAATTAATAAAGTCACTGAACTCCATCAAGTCATCAAATTCGCTGTCTCCTAGGACATTACCGGTATTAAGACTATTTTCTGATCCATTCATGGTATTCAAGTTTCTGAGGTTTTCATTCTGAGCTGAAAACTTTGAATCAATGCTATTGTATTTGGTGGACTTGTTCTTCAATATGGAATTAGATCTCGAAACGTTAGAATTAACAGGTGAGTTAAGATTAGAACTGAAACTTTGGTCATTGAATAAGATAATATTATCGTCAGAGCCATCGTAGTTTACAAAGCTAGTACGTTTACTAGACCTCACAGATTTCATAGATCTGGACCTTTCCAAAGACACAATACTTTCCACTTCTTGGGGGTTCAATGATTTTGGGAACAAAGCATCACCAAGGTGGTTATCACTTAAACTAGTACGTCTGGTTGGAGACCCAAAAATATCATCAATGCTCTCATTATCTTTGGTCTTGTATGCTGGTTCTGTCTGTGAATAGTTCACAAACGGATTGTTGGATTTAGGCATTGGCGATGGCTCAAGTACCATTTCATTGCCATATTTATGATTGCCTGAAATTTTGATCGGAGGGTTGCTGATTAAGTTTTTGGAATCGTAATCGTCATTAAATTCATCTATTGCTGTATCATTAAAATCTTCAGTAACTTCTCTAATGAAATTAATATTCGTATTCGATTTGAATGCTTTAGTATCACTCATTCTATCGACTGGTAATTTGATGTTAGAGTTATATGGTTGTGAAACTGGAGACTCTGGTGATATTGGCAAGCTAGGTTGTAAAGTTTGCTTAGGTGATGCAGGGATATTTACCTTTTTATCTTTCTTGTCTTTTTTGTCAGATTTGGATTCTTTAGCCTTTTTTGGCTCTTCCTTCTTCTTATCTTTCTTTCTAAATAATGCTTTGAATGAAAACTTTGGCTTTTTGTCTATAAGCACATCTTCATTCTTCAAATTAGTTAAGTCACTCAACGTGTTACTTCTCTTATGCTTTTGGGGACTGTCTTTTTTAATGTTCAAGTTAAAAGCTGAACTAGACCTCACATGAGGGGATTTTCTGGGAGATGGGGAGCCTGGGGTTAAGGAACTGCCTCTTTTAGGAGTTTGAAGTTCGCTAAATTTTCCAAAAGAGTTAAATTGGGGTGTTGAACTAGAACTGGGAAGTTTCGGAGTAGTTCTCAGGCTATGTCCCGCAGGTTCTTCCGGAATATCAACCATAGACCGGCGGTACATGGGATTAATCACCTCGTGAGAAGCCGTCCTTTCCTTGATGTCAGGAGGAATTAATGAAGGCATCTTGACATATTTGGACTGCTGCTGGGCCTGCAATTGAGATTTTGCTGGAACTGAGGCTTGCAATTGAGCATGCGCCTGGGTGGGAGTAATGTGGACACTTGAATCATCAATTAATGTATCGTCATTATCCTCAACATTCAAGCTTCTCGAATGGTCATCCTTCTTAAAAGCTGTATCATGGTCAATGTCGTTATCATTCTCGTTAACAGTAGAGTCATTGTGGCTTAATGGACTTGCATCTATTCTATCCAATTTTGTAGGTAAAGTTTCATTAGCAGTTTGAAAGCTTTGAACACTTTGCATACTCTGAACACTAAGGTTATTCAAGTTATAGTTGAATGACCTCGATTTCTCGTTTAATATATTCTCCAATGCCTTAATAGAAGGCGAGTTCTTCATGAAACTAGTTGGAACATTATTGGATTTCAAGTTTGCATGATTGGCCTTATCATAGGAAGAAAATGAATCATTCAATAAATACTCTTCAATTTCTACGTCTTGATTCATATTGAGTTCATTCAAGAATGATAAACTTATTTTTATTATAAAACACCCTTAAAATTATCTCAATATTCAGGTAGAAGATTTTGCACAAAAATCGTTTTTTAGTGCTCCTTTGAGACGCGATTTTTTCTGCTGAAAATTTTTTTTGGTGGACTTTTCGTGTAGCACTTTGGTGTGTGAAATAGTCTGAAACAGTACTTAGAGCCGAAATTTCATGCGTTTTCATACGATGTAAAAGTGAGAGCGGATTTATTGTATTATATGTAATGCGCTTAACTAATTTAACTAATAAATATATGATTAGAAAATCGGTTGATGGTTGATGAATAGGTATATAGTTACTTCCATTACCTTACAACCTGGTAAATTTCTTTTTAATGTGGTAGTCAATCACAGGATTTTCCACTAAGCGCTCTTAAACCTCCTCGAATATATGAAGCGAAAGAATTTCCCCATTAGGAAGTTGCCATAGCGATTATGAATGGCACTTACCATCAGTTGAAACAGCAGAATATATAGTAATTAATATTGGTATCAAAAGTCTGAATATGATATATATATTGTTGTTGTAGCATATATTAAAGTCCGTTAGGCAAGAAACAAACGCACCTTGTTTTATATAATGCCGTCGCTTAGGTACTTGGCGTTTTGCTGAAGTTGCATAACCTCTGTAACAAGAGAATATTTGATCGACGCGTCTAAAAAAAAAAAAAATCTTCGGAAATAAAGCGCACTTTCCGAAAAAGGTCCAGACGTATGCATGTTGATCTACACTTACATGAAAGCTACCGTAATGTGCATTAACCCCATATTAATATAAAATTTAAAAATAGTCTACTGAATTACACAATCCCTTTTCTTTTTCTTACCATCTACCCTTTTAGTTCTCAATTCGACAGACGAACTGTTATTAGAGCTCATACCTGCTGTGGAAACGCTCGATCTTTTATCATCGACTACACTAAATAAATCACTATTATCTTTCTCTTTGGGAATCATTGAGGAACTGTGGGTGATGTGGTTGTCATTTGTCCTTGTAAAGGAATTCTGTTCATAGTTGTGATGGAAGTTCTCTGTCTTGTTCAATTTCAATACCGGGTCAATTCCAAACTGCAACAAAGAGTTAGCTAAATATAAATATAATTTGATCCACAAAATCTCCAAATCTTGGTTGAATTTTGTGCCAAATCTTGCGTGGAATGTCTGAACTAAGGCTTCCCCCATTAATTCAAACATAGAAGGTTCAATTCCTAATATTCTTGAGTGTCTCTTACCTAATCCCTCTAAGTAATCATTTAAAGCATTCAAATTCTCTAGCTGTGAGATGGTAAAGGACATGACTCCAGCAAATGCAACAGCCTGGTGCTTGATCGATGGAAATAATCTCTCTAATTGTGGATCCATGGTTAGCAAATTATCATATAATTGTCTACAGAATAAGGAACTAGCAATATTGTTGGCAGTTTTTACAGGAACGTTGCTCATTTGTGAAGCCTGCTTTTGGGCCTGTTGCTGTATTGAGTAATCGTCATTGCCAAATTTGAATCCACCAGGGATCGGCAAATTGGTAGACGATTGCACCACTGGTTCGTCTAGTAACATCTTGTTCCAAGTGAACCTAATCAATTCGATATCTTTCTTACTAAGATTCAAATCTATCTTGAATTGCTGCTGTAAGGAATAATTGGAGTCGATAGACTCGTTCGTCTCCATACGTGTCAAGTGGTAATTGGATTCCATCATGGAATTCGTTGATGTAGGAGTCAAGTTGTAATACGAACTGTTAGAAACATTTACCTGGGAATAGTTAGCGGGGTGGGGGTGGGTATTGGCTATGTTCAAGTCGCTTTTCGACACCGACCTACTTTTCATGGGATTGAGATTGGATAGCCGTGAAGCTTTTCTGCTGGAGATTAGCGATTGTTGATCGACAGGAGCCTGAGGCATACCAGAGATGGTGGAAATATTGGTTGATTGTCTTCTGAGCATTCCAAGGTATTAATATGTTTCAATTGATGGAATTTTTCCTTAACGGACGAAGTATAATGGTCGCTAAAATTTTATCAACTCGTTACAGACAAAAATGGATCGAAAATTTTTACCACATTTAGCTAATTTGGGACATTTAATTGAACGCGCCAGTGATCGGTTTTAGACTCTAGATCGACCAAAACATGTGCGACCTAAAGGTTGAGTGGGGGGTCTGAAAATGGGAGAGATGGGGTATAGGATACATTACTTGACGGTTATGGTTAAAACTAGATAGATTATTATCAATCGAGCAATTAAAAAAGTGGTGTGATCCGACCAGTCTAATTTTCTATAGAACCCAAGCAACTATCTAAGTTAAAGTTTTGAATGTAATGTAAGATTGTCTAAAGGTTAAAGTCATGAAGCAAGTGCTCATATTGAAACAAAGTTGATATGGATTTTTTTTTTCGTTTTGCCGATATGAAACATAAAACTAACTTATCTTTGACTCAGTAGTTCCATAGTGCTGAACACTGCCTGCACCACTGCACATTCAGCTTCTTTACTTTCGCACAATGAGGTCGGGGAGATTCCAATTTGGGTTATTCCGAAAAGCAGGCCGCAGAAACCTTAAAAGTTAATTCCCCGTTTATTTATCATTTGCGGTTTCCCATACCGGTGACACGGTGTGTTCCTCACAGCGTTCCTCAAAAAATAAATCCCACCTAAAACATAGGCGATATGCATGAACAAACTTGGCGGGTGTGGAACTCCGTTCACAAATGTAAAGAAACCAGCACTCGAAAATGGCGAACAGTAAATAGTAGCCAAGTACTCCTCGGTCATATGTAAATAAACTCGCTATTAATTCCCATGAATTGCCAAAAATCACTCAAAAAATAAAGCTATTGTTGAGCGGTCATAGCACAACCCTGAACTGCCTAAAGCGGCGCGCATCTCGGCCAAGAAGGATGCGCAACAATAGATGCGCTTTTATGGCTTTAGCGTCGTGCATAATTGAACCACCGCAGAGGCAGAGGGGCGAAGACCAACCCCGGTTATGAGGAGTAAACTAGCACGAGGTGGGTGGTAGTAACAGGGCAAGTTCAAAATATCCCTAAATTCATGACAATTGCTTCATTTTTTGTTTGCTGACCTTATATGGCAGCAACTATCCTGATAGGATGATAATCTCTTTTAGTCCTGTAAAATCCTGACTCCCTGTAGAAAAAAAGAAATTAGAGTATTATTTTAAAATGTTCCCTAAGGATGTGCGACTTGCGTGCATTGTTAATACGAACTGTAAGGAAAAAAGAAACTTTTAGCAAACAATAGCAGCAAGGAAACGCTGGATCCTTAGTACTACAATTCGTTACGCAGATGCATGACCATTATTGTTGTTTATTTATTGTTACATACTGCAAGCAGTGTCATTACATTAGTAGTCATCGTCAGGGATTTCACAGTAGTAGCACTGTAAAGCCCTCTTTAAAGCTGGAATCAACCTCTCCCACTTCAAAATTCTGACTTCTTTGTCAAAGCCTCTGGGTTTTCTTATTTCATAACTCATGATTCTTTTGGCCAATTCGATTCTGTAGTCGTGTTGTGTGTTGGTGGCAGTGTTTTCCAGTCTGGAACTGATAGGCTTCTTGGACCAGAATGGTACCAAGTTGGATCTCACTCTTCCCCTTTCCTTTCTTCTGTCAGTTGCACTCATCGACATCGTACCCACCAAAAGTTCTACGATTTCAATGACCTCGACAGACGTAATATAATAGTCATATAAGTAATCTGATTTGCCCTTCTCGTCTATATCAATGGAGTTTTTTGGGCATTGTAAACAACTGACTTCGATGACATCAATGTTGGAGTTAATGGGGGGAGGCAAGATTGTGGGGTTTTCATTGGCACTGCCAAGAATACTGAAATTGGCTATAATCTTTGGACCCTCTTGAATTCTTTCTATTCTAACAATCCTTCTTTGGTCTTCTCTTTCCAGTGGAGACCAAAATGGACCGCATACTTCCTCTAAGGTCGCACCAACCAAATTTAGTTCGATGGGCAAGTAAGTGGACTTGGAATTAACGGAATCCTTTGGTGGTCTTGTTGTGGATCCTCCAGCTGCTACACCTCTAACAACTCTGTATTCATCTTGGTTGGAAGTGATGATCTTGTTTTCATGTAGGCTGCTTCCCTTTTTGTCTTTTGTGGTTGTCGATGTAGCAAGGGATGAGCTGGATGATGATGACCTCTGAATAGACTGTCCTTTTTGAATCAGGATATTGTGTTGTACATTGGGTATGTTCTGTTGTGAGCCATAATCAAACTGAGGGCTGTATTTGTAGTCGTAATATGTGCTACCTGTAGCCATATTATCGTAAGGTACTGAGTACATCAAATTGTTTGGGCTTTGTATTTGAGAAGTCAAGCCTGGAGTTGAGTATGTCTCCGATGCAGTTGTGGTGGAGTTCATGTTTGATAAGTTGACGTTGACACTTAAGTGGTTAAAGTTGTTGTATTCGTTGTAAAAGTTAGACAAGTTCAACGACGATGAGTTCAATGAGCCAGCAGACGTCAACGAGCTAGTACTTGGAACCGACGATTGTGAATGCACCTGTACCTGGTTGAGATGTGGATGTGTCACATTATGGAGAGGTTGCTGTAATTGCTGGTTCAAGTTGAGGTTTGCTGGTCCTGAGTTTGAAAGTTGGTTCCCATAGCTCTCACTGACTGGAGATGGTTCAATAATTTGGGGTGTTTGGTTGATGGCATGGAGTTGTTGGTTGGTTGGAAACTGTTGGCCAACAGGGCTAGTTGAATCAAACTCGTCGAATGTTAAATCGTACTGATTTTCAAACTCATTGTAACCATAATAGTAATCACTATTATTATTATCTAACATGTCAAGACTGGGAATAAGAATGTCACTGGATAAATCAAACATCTAATCGGAGATTGGAGGATATGGGTCAACTGTTATAATGTTCTGTAACCAAAGTCGAAGTGGCCTTATGTGCGGGCAGAAACTTCAATGTTCGAGAATGGTTATGTCTTGTTCGAGTATGAGGTCGATCACAATCGTATAAAACTTAGTGAAGCTTATTCTTTTAACCTCTTTGATGTCTTTATATCTTCTGGAAAATATTAGCTATGCAGAAGATGTCAACTGGTATATATATTTTTTGTAGAAGGTTAATTTTAGAAAAACCGAAGTCCTTTATTTATAATATTTTTTAAATTAATTTTCTATCTTTTTTTTTTTTTGTTCGTTGGCCTTTTTTCAATCAATCCTGTACGCAATTGTGCAGGAATTGTCCTGTATAATACTTTCTTCTTTTTGGTCAGCAGGTTCTGAGCCTCTATTTATCAAACTTGTTCACTGTTTCCATATTGAGTAATGGACTTTTTTTTTCTCATATACCCGATCCTTACCAATTTCCTGTCAGACGGAGATATGCAAGCAGGTTGCGCAATTAATAATTTACTGATAACAGTTGATGATTACATGCGTTGCCACAAACACCAGCGTACTAGGAGGATCACAGAGAAATTAGACTAGTTGACGATATTAAAGAAAGCAATAACTATTGTTAAGAAGGCTTGTGTTAAGGTCATCGTTACCTAAAAGTCATCGCCAGCTCATGTACATTCAATACATGCTCTCAACCTTTGATAAAGATAACAACCAATTATTTTAATTAGATCAATGATGTAATGTTTTCTTTGCTCTTATTCTTGCATGCAAACGACGGAAATAAAAACTTCTCTTGCATATCGAAAAGGTAATTGTCGGATAATTTACATAAGGCATTTTTTTATTCCTGATCGGGAAAGTGGCTAATCGCAGTCAACGGTAAACAAAAGAAATATACAGATTAGATCACTACTTCTTCGCCACAGCCATCTTTCAGCTAACAATAAATTTTGACAGCCCAATGACATAACTGTGATAACTGTGTTGTTGTCACCCCTCTACGAATCTTGCATCTACCCTCGTCTGTTTACTATGGCGTCACCAAATGCAAGATAATATTTCGCGACGACTAGACTGTTTTACGAAAAGTCAGCGTGCTGCTCGAAACGTACTGATTAGCGTGAGATGTAACTCAATTAGACTATTTAGTGTCACCGTTATTAAGATAGAACTGGAAAAAATGGCTTCTAGAATAATTCTAGACTTAGACTCAACAAACTTGCATAATCTCTCATAAAAGGATAGACCCATTCTAGTAGCTAACCCACATTGCAGTGACAAAGCCGATAATCCTAGCAATTTTTTTTTATTAAAAAATTTATTCCTCGAATATTAAGACAATACACAATCTACACATACTTAATTAGGTCATTTTCCTGCATATATTATGGACTCTCACACATTAGTTTCTTTTTTTCTCTTTGTTTTCTTTTTCGAATACTCGGATCTGCCATAGCCATCTTCCATGACCGACTTAAGATACCCAATTTAGACTGTCATCGGTATAGAATTGTTCTGTGCATGACGTTCTGTGCCAGCGTACATGGAGAATGTTTCACCACAATAGATAAGAGATATTTCTATTAATAAATCTTGGAAAGGCAGTGGTTTCAATGTCCTCCTTGGCTTACATATCCAAACGTGGAAACAACCGGAGTATATAGGCCACTGCAACGATAAGAGGATGAGAAAAAACGAGACCATGGAGATCCAGCGAAAATTTAAAAATTGTGCATACGCTTAAAGGTATCGAACAAAGCTTAATCATAAAAAGGAACCTCTACTCTAAAAACTTTTTCCATGTAGGTTGTGTATAATTTGTCAATAATATTAGTAAAAATAATCTAAATAATACTCTTACTATCATCCAAATTCGCCACAGAGCCGTGCAAAACCTACTGTGGTGTGCATACTTGCTTATATTTTCGGTAGCGCACCTGTGACTGCACGAATTGATCAAATTGCATACACCGAAATCATATCCCTCTATAGGTTCTCCTTAAGTAAGAAAAGATGATTCCATCAAAGGCATAATCTACATAAACATTCAATGACTTAACAGGAACACCATTACTTTCTATCTCACGCTGTTCTCTTTAAAGTGTTCGGGATAGGTAGCTCCCGAATTGCCACGCATGTGATTTTATTTTCAAAGCTCATCTCGGGTTTTTATTTCTTTTTCTGCCAAATGTCGGAAAATAAAAAAAACGAACAACTTTCGGAAGAAGCGATATGCGTGGAGTATAAGCCTCCAAAATCAGCCTACATATTCAAAATGTGAAGTCACCACAATCTATACCCCATTACGCAATGGACAGCCATCTATTGCATTCCCCAATCACTGATTCTACTAACAACAAAACCCAAAACTCAAAACCTTCGAGGTGCATCAAAATGTCTTGTATTCCTCATCAGCCTCCCAAAGCTCCAAGTCCTCGGTCTCCTGCTTGCAATCGTTCACCCACATTGCAAATATTATGCAAAGATGCGCAAAAGCGTCCAATGTGGCCCGCGGATATAAGCGAAGATGACAATAGATGTACGAGCACTTATTTTGCTTCTATCTAAATTGAGCACTCGTGCTCACAGATAATGAGGTCATTAGTCATGCAAAGAAGACTTGATGTGTTCGATGGTCCCTGTAGAGTAGTAAACTACAGGCTTAGGTCCCAAGGGCTAAATTTATATTTATTTTAAATTAACCAGTGCAACAATCGTCTCCGAGATAGCCAAAAATTGAACGACACTTCTCACTTTTATAGCATAATTACTACAAGTTACTCTTAATGTTATGTTTATTTAGTTCAGTAATAATTTTCAAAATACTTCAAGAGGTCCCATTAGCATCAATCATCTATTTTTTGTACTTGGGATAATAAGTGTTGAATAAATAGCCATCAAGCAAGACTAATCCGGTTATGATGGAACCATGAATTGCCAAAGTCAACTTATTTGAGTAGTCAATTCTATTACGCTCTAAGTAACCATAGTAGCCGGCTACAGCTCCACCAATACCAGCTAATACCTGGGCTACTACAACTGGATTCTGAAGTTCAGTACCGGTTCTTTGAGCTAAAGACTTGGTGGAGTCACCAGCCTTTAAACCCACATTATAGGCCGATTGACTGAAAGACTTAACAGCCTCAGAAGCCTTAGCGAGGAACTTTTCGAAATAGCTCTTGAATTCATCACCCTTCTCTTTAGCTTTAGCCAATTCCTTGTCAATTTGATCACTCAAGTCAGCCTTAAGTTTTGACTTTCTATCATCTTCAACTCTTGGTTCAAATTCCTTCAACTTTTCTTGTGGAATAACTTCAACACTACCCTTTGGATTGCTAGTTGATTTTACACTTGCGACTTCTGGAACCTTGGCTGGTTTTCCAGTTGGACCAGATGATTTAGCAGCGTCTGAGTATGACATGTCTCTTATGTTAATTCAATGGATTTATTGGTAGATAATTGTAACCGAAAAACAAAAAATGTATAAGTGAATCCCCGGTCGAGTATTTATATCTCCTGAGTTTTTAAGTGATCCTTATCCCTTAAAAGTTATTTTTTAAGTTGCTTACTATGAGAAAAAGGTTGCTATTACATGCAGGATTTACAATTTTAGCAATCACCATTACAATATATAATTACAAGTATGTTAAGGAGTCAACATAGTGATATATGATAGAATCAACAATCTAAACCACCAGAGTTATCTATCAAAGGTTGTTCTTATGAAAATTTGGGTCGGACTTAAGTGGAGTGCTCAAGTAGCAACTGTTCTAATGCCATTTTAAACACCGACTTAATTAAGTGGGGAACCGGATTCGAGATCGGTCTAGCCAATAATGCTGATAATGCGCATTTAGGGCAGTAACCCTTGAACTTCAGCTCCTGTTATTTTTGGAGCGGCCGCGCACGACTTTTGATGCTCTCAGTAGAGAAAATGAATCTGAAAAATTTTTCCTATAGATAATTTATTGTCGATTGAAAACCAACTCCCCGGCTTTCCACGTAACATTCCGACAAGTATACTATGAGTGAACAACAACAAAAGAGATCCTTCGGTGGTGACAGAGGTAGAGGTGGCAGAAAGCCAAGAAGAGGTGGTAGAAGAGATGAAGAAAAGGGATGGACTCCAGTTACCAAGTTAGGTAGATTAGTGAAGGCTGGTAAGATTTCTTCCATTGAAGAAATTTACTTACACTCTTTACCAGTCAAGGAGTACCAAATCATTGACCAATTATTGCCAGAATTGAAAGATGAAGTCATGAAGATCAGATCCGTTCAAAAGCAAACCAGAGCTGGTCAAAGAACCAGAATGAAGGCTGTTGTCATCATTGGTGACAGCAACGGTCACGTTGGTTTGGGTATCAAGACCGCCAAGGAAGTTGCTTCCGCTATCAAGGCTGCTATCATCATTGCCAAGTTGTCCATCATCCCAATCAGAAGAGGTTACTGGGGTTCTAACTTAGGTGCTCCTCACTCCATTGCTTCTAAGACCTCTGGTAAGTGTGGTTCCGTCACTGTTAGATTGATCCCAGCTCCAAGAGGTAAGGGTATTGTCGCTTCTCCAGTTGTCAAGAAATTGATTCAATTAGCTGGTGTTGAAGATGTCTATACCACTTCTTCTGGTTCTACCAGAACTACTGAAAACACCTTAAAGGCTGCTTTCACTGCTCTTGGTAACACCTACGGTTTCTTGACTCCTAACTTGTGGAAGGACGCTCCATTGGCTCCATCCCCATTGGTTGTCTACGCTGAAGAAGCTGCCGCTAGTAAGAGAAGATACTAAGTGTATTTATATTAATAAACAATGTATAAATTCTTTTAAGAAGTCCTCGAAGCTTACCACCTCTCATTGTAGAACAACGTAATATTACAATGTAATTTGAAAAGCACGAAGAGACGAACTAGCCATGAGACTTGCGCAGAGATTTATCTAAATAAGAGGTTGCAGAATAACTTATGATTGAATGTTCATTTATCGTTACTCATTATCTATGATATTCATGCAGTCGTTAGGTCTTTAGATGTACGTCTTGTTGTAAAAACTTCTTTTATCTTTTTTTTTTCTTTTTTTTTTTTTTTTTTTTATAATATATATATCTTATACAAAGGCACCAATACCTTCTGAGTATGGTCCATTAAACAATGGATGGCTGCTCTGCCCTCTCCATAACTTGGTCTTCAGGAACGGCAAACATCCTTTGGTCGGTATTGTTCTCCTCTCTGACCCAAGTATTAGATGGGGGAGCTCTTCCATCAGCGTGTCTGTACAAACAAGTCTTGTTAGTACATTTAGAACCGAATCTACAGTCTTCATCGATTGGATGAGCGAAAGTACAATCGATTCTCTGACATCCAGCACCATTCTTACATGGTACACCTGAAGTAGCATGTCTTCTCGGACACTTAAGGTTTGTGCAATTCATACCAAACTTACACTGCTCTAAGACTCTCTCTACTTGACCTCCATGAGCATATGATCTTGAAGTATCAGGAGGTGGTGCCAAGTAGCCTGGAGATGGATGTGCCTTCCTACAACTATTGTTTTGACACTTCTTTCCATCTTCACACCAAACGATATCTATGACTTTGGCTTCAATATTTGCAGGTGTAGGGTGACCAAAAGGACATAACTCCTTTGAACACAATGCACCATACTTACAAATACTAATACCGGTAGCGATAGGTTCTGAAGGTCTGAACTTGGTATTTCTTCTCTTTTCCAAATATTCCTGTTTGCTTACTTCTAGCTTGGCCATCAACTCTTGATCTTCGTTGGGGTGCAAGAAATTACAAGTACCAGGTGGATTTGGACACTCGGGCCAGTTATTACAAACTTTAGTTGGGTGAGAAAATTTACAGTCACGGTTATGACAGTTTGGAAACTTATGGCAACGTCCTTTTGGTGGTCTAGCAACAAACTTGGTGTTGCTGTCGCCGAAATTCAAAGCCTTTTCAAAATTAGCAGCATTTTGAACCCCAAACGACTTCTTGGCAGTATTGTTATTTCTTTGTTTACCGATGCCACCAGCCTTAACTTTACCATTATTTGGGCCTTTTTGTAATCTTTGGGGCCTGTTGGGTAACACTCTAAAGTCAACGTGGTCCTCTTGCATTGAAGTGTCTTCATCTTCAGGTTGACTTTGTTGTTGTGTTGGTAGTGGGTGAGGTACAAACGGCTGTTGTGGTGGTTGACTTTGAGCTGGTTGCTGTGGAGCCGAAGCGGGAGCCTGTTGGCCACCTTGGATGAATTCAGTGGCATTCTTGATCTCTCCAAACAAGCTATTGATGAAGTTCTCATCTATTGGAACGTCTACAACTTCTTTAACTTCAGATATAATTTCTGGTGGCGTTTTGTTCCCAGCAATCAATACCAACAAGAATTCGGCAACATCTTCAGCTTCATCGGGAATCCTGTACCTATTTATTAACTCTTGTATTAATATTGGCTTAATCTTCTGTCCAACTGGACCTTCAGCATCAAATGACATCTTATAAAATGTGTATGTAGTTATAATTTTTTTCTAGTTGTCCAAAAGCGCGAGATGGAATGACAAAATTGATGATGCTTATGTAAGCTACTAAAAGTTAAAGAAAATGAAAAAGAAAATAGTAGAAAGTCGATGTGGTTGAATAGAGTAGAAACAAAGGTTATTGTAAGTTTTAATAAACTCGAAAGGTAAAACCACGAATTTTTTGGAGTTTTTTCAAAATTTGTGAAATTCACAATTGCAACAATTATATTTATTGGAATTATTATACAAGTTGAAAGATTTCCTCGGAAATATCTCCCATTAATTGTTTTATTATTTCTATAATTTTATCCAACTCTTGTGTAATTATAGAGGTAACCAAAATATATGAATATAGTAAAACATAGTCTTCATTAGATAACTTTATCAGTTTATCATTAGCATTCGATCTCACTTCGCTTAACTTATATAATAACCTATCTTTCGCATGTTCAGTTGAAGCAGGTTTATTTGGGAGAGGGAATTGCAATTTCATTGAGCTGGCAATCATATAAAAGATCAAAAAAATTCTATGTTCTAACTCATGTCTTTCATTTTCAATGTAATTGATCACGAAAATCTCATTATCATTTAATATAGGTTCGACTTCAATTAATAAAATCATGTTGTGGAAAGCATCTACAATCTTAGATGTAGATGCAATTAAGGCTTCATACTTTTTAGTTGGAAATTTTCCTTTTATCCTGAATTCCAAAGGTGCTTGTTTTACTAAAACTTGAAGCTCATTCAACAAGTTATTCAAAGAAGTTTCCCCTCCTTTCAAGCTGATCAACTGATACTCTTTGATTTCTGCATCGTATTTGTAATCCAAAGGATCACTGTTCCAAATAACACCTAGTCTTAACCAAATGATTGTAAGACCAGACTTTAATCTTGACCTTGCAGAATTTGGAATGAATATTGAAGCCATTATTAAGGCCCAAATAATACCAACGGAAACAGAAATAAATCTATGAAAAGCAATTTCTGCTACTATGGGATTATCTCCGCCTTCATTATCATCTTCTGAATCATGCTGTTCCAACACGTAAGAGTACAATACTGTCAAGTTATAGGCCAACAAAATAAATCTACCAAAAGGGTTATTTTTTTTCCAGTAAATGATGATGTTAAAGCAAGGGATGGAAAGTAAAAAACCTGTTAATCCCAAAGCTAAGGGATGTCCATCAAAAAGATACCACACTATCCATGCAATCATACATCCTAAAAACGTACCCAATAGTCTCCACTTCACTGTTGTCTGCGTGCCTCCCAAGGATTTGTTCATCATAATGCAGTAGATAGTAAGTGACCATTCACCTCTCCAATTATTGAACAAAAACTTTGTTCTCGGGTGAAATGCAAACAAGGAGAGGACAAAAGCACCCAAACCAACCCTGATTCCAAACTGAATATCTGTCCTTTTGAAGACTTTCAAATACTGCCACAACTTATGAGAGTAATAATGGTAGGTTGACTTCCCAACATTGACATTATCCTGTGGATCTTGTTTCATACTATACTGGTTCTGTAAATAGAATAAAGCGTCGTTTAGATTTGATGTATATGCATGCTTTCTCTCGGTGTCATCCGTATTCTCTTTTTTCCAAAATTTTAGCCATTCCCAGGACTTGACAGTATCGGGTTCGTCATACACTACATCTAAGAAAGCCATCAATTCTTCACCAAAAAGCTTCAATAAAGATGTAAAATTACCACAACATGCGGCGACTTCTTCTAAATCAGATTTGAATAAGAAATCAGTATTTGTAGTGAATATTTCTTGGTTGTATAGTTTATCAAAGGAATTTATATGTTTTTCATCAAATAATTTAATAGCTGTTTTCAAAGATTTTTTGAATTTGGCACTTTTGGACTGAAAATTCAAATTCTCTTCATTAGATTCAAAGGGGACATCATTCAAGATATTCTTTAACGTGAATATGAACGCTTTAGTTGGTGGTGCAAGGTAGTATACAAACAAGTCAAAGATTTGACTTGAGTTAATTGCTACATACTCTGTGAGATTGGATGCCGATACGTCGGCATTGATATTGGTAAGATTCTCCACTGATTGTGAAATGACTAGCCCCGAGTCAAAAGAATTTACACTAGATCCAGAAGACTCATTTGGTTGTTGATCGTTCTCATGTAAAAGTTTCCATTGCATCTCAGTAGATGATTTTAAAGCCTTCAAATGTGTTGACAATGACATAGTTATTTTCGCCAATTCTTCAAGGTGTTTCCATTCATTCTCCCTACCAGTTAAAAATAGTTCATATTTTGCATCTTGTAAGTTCTTCGATAAACTATTTGTTTTGGCATTCAATTTGTTAAACATATCATGGTCGTTTTGATTTAACTTGTCGCCCATTAAAAATCTATTGGTAACAATTGATAGTATTGATGACATAGTACTATAACAGTTGTTTAAGTCTTTTCTAAATTGATTTTCAGCTGTCTTGGGCCATAAGAAGTAACACAAGAATACAGAAATTGCACAACCGACGCAAACAATTTTCAATGTTGCAAGAAGCCTTCCTATCGGTATGATTGCACCATTTAAGCTACCTTCTTTGATTATACAAGCCACTATAGAAATAGACGCAAGTGAACATGCAGTATTGAAAGTCTCTTTATTAACTTTTTGCTTCATAAATGAAACGATACCTAGACTTATAGATGACACCACCAAATCTATAGCATAGCTAACTTCTTCAGACCCGTTGTTGTAAAACAGAGCAGATAAGAACCTACATCCAAAACTAACAGTGAAGCTGAAACATATGGAGATTACGACATAAATCAAAGTAATATGCATGGAACCTTTAGTTCTTGCCGGATGAAAGTATACCACTACTGTAGATATGACATGCTTAAAATCTGACTTACCCATTAATTGATTGAAAGGTGTCCAATATACTCCCAAAGACGCTATCAAGTACGCAATTGAACATTTGAGGATACTTTTGAATTTATCATCATTATAGTTCTCTATAATATATGTATATGCATAGTAAAGAAAAATCTTTATTTTATTTTGAAAGGAAACTTCTCTTGAGCGTAGCAATGGAGACAACTCTGTAATATTTCCATTGACACCATCTTCAATGGCACTTTGTTCATTACTTTCGACATCTCCTATGAAGCTTTCATAATTATAATTGCTTCTATTAAATGAGATGGATCTACGAACCCTTTCACCAGTAAAGGGAAGAATCACAGAACTTTTCCTTTGAAAGCTCCTATTTCTCTTATCTGGATTACCTAAGACAACATTGATATCATTATCAATTGTGGTGTTGGCATCGGTCAGTCCATACTCCATATCGTCTGCTCTAATAATTTTTTAGTGCGATGCTGTTATCAATTAAGTTTATATTATTTATCTACATACATGTAAATTAACGTCATTAAGTCGTAAATTAGTCTAAGCCAATGATATCTTTGAACAACTGCTCACAAGGAACATCTGCACCCAATCTAGCGCAGAGTAAGAATACACCACTCAATTTTCTGTGTAATGAGTAGGTTTCTTCAGGTGGTGGTGTCAATCTCTCGTTTAACATAACCCCGATATTACCCCTTACTCTATCTGTGACAGTTTGTTTTCCAAAATTGAAAGTCTTTCCTTGGTTGTTTTGAGGTGAAAATGGTTCTCCTAATACTAAAACAGACTCAACATGTGCCTTTATCATTTGTGGAGATTCTAATCCCGTCAAGTAACCCAATTTTTTCGAGATTTCTTCAATTGCTGCTCTATCCTTCTTAACTGCAGCCTTCAAAATATTGACATAATTTGAAACAAACGTTTCCTCAAAGTCTCTAGCAGCGCCAAAATCGAGCAATTCGATCTTCTTGGTTTTCTCATTATATAAGAAGTTTGCCCAGTTTGGATCAGTTTGCATGAACTTGAATTTCTTGATTTCCAAAAGACATAATTTCATAATGTTAGTGGCTATCCAATTTTTGGTCTCTTGATCCCAGTTACCTTTGACAACTTCAACACCTTCCATTCTTTCCATTGTTAAAACATGTTCACCACATAAATTATGGTAAACTTTTGGAACTTTGAATTCTGGATAGTCCTTCACCATGTCCTCGAATCTTATCAAGTTTTGGGCTTCTCTAATATAATCACATTCCCATTTCAATTCAACTCTAGCATTAGCGATGGTCTTATCCAAAAAAAGCCCTGCAGGCAATAAAGAAGAGGCGGTTAAAAGCATCAAGATATTATTCAAATCGGAGTCGATAGAATTAGCAACCCCTGGATATTGTACCTTGACCACTACTTTAGTTAAGTCTTTGGTTATTGCATTATGAACTTGGCCAATCGAGGCAGCAGCTACTGGTACATCCTCAAATGAAGTGAAAGAATTAGCTCTCCAATTTGCACCCAAGTCTTCAGTCATAACCTTGTTCAACTGAGCATAAGGCATGTAATGTGCTGAGTTCTGAACTTTGAGTAAGATTGCTTGTATTTCCTTTGGTAATATGCTGCTATCTTGGAAAGAGAGCAATTGACCAATCTTCAAGGCTGCACCTCTCATTTGACTGAATTTCTTAGCCATTCTTTCAATATTTCTTGGATTCAAAACTAAATTTCTGAATGATAAGCTACTGTCATTCTTGTTATTACTGGTAATATGATCGAAACCGTGTTGTGCCATTCCAAAACCAACTCCGGCAGCTAATGAACCATAGTGAAACATTCTTGCTAATCTTGAACTTGGGACCTGTGATGATTGTAGATCAGTCTTCTTTTCCTTTGTACCAACAACCTTGTTTTTCTTGTTCTTGAATGGGTCCAAGTTTGGATTTAGATTGTTGACCGGGTCTTCAAACGTGTGGGTAGAATAATTTTTTGGTTTAGTAGAATAAGATCTTTTGGACTGTCTATTAACCTGGGATTTAATATGCAATTCTCTGTACATATTACCAGAAGTTCTGTCTTCTGTTGGTTTAACGACGAAATCAACCGCTTTTTGAGCTATGTCATTTACAACTGGGACATCAAGAGCCTTACATAGATCGCTTCCAACGATTGAAATTGACTTTCTGCCAATTTCTGAAGCAGAACTAGCAACACAGTACAAGTTGTAGATTTGTTTGTTCATGAGCTAGTCTATTTCTATAATAAAAATGCCGACTGTAAAGTTGAGTAGCAACTTAGCAAATACCAATTATATATAAAGTAAACGGTAAAGAAAAAATGATTTCACAAGCCGGAAGTTCTCTTTTCTCTTATTTGCGAGATTTTGACCTCTGCTGTCTGACAAGCCACGATGTAAAATTTTAGAGAAAGATTGGAGAAGAGAGTGTAGCGTCCATATTTGGTATCGTTATGCTGGCATGGTCGGTGAGATACAACTAATCCTACTAAATATTGTGAAAACGGATTTATTTTGTAGTTATAGATGTTCCGAGTAGAAAATTTTATTGCTGGATTTATGCTGGGCGTGTTATTTCAAACCGCCTTAGCTACAATTATCGGGGAAATGGAAATTGGTGAGTGTTTTTTTAAAATCAAGGCAGCGAAGATTTATATACAGGGTTGACTATCTATGTTCATAGTACTTTCAACAGGAGTACCGAGTACCGTCATATAGCAACATTTGCTTTCACGCTATAGAACGAAGTATGTATAAGGTTTGGAAGCCCGATAATATTCAAAACTAGTGACCCCAACTATTGTTATTACTGTCGCCATTAGAGCTGCATTATCATCATTTAACCCGTTAATCATTGCTATCACCTAAGCTTCATCTGTTTGCAACCTCCAACTCTTAATATATGTCGGTTTTAACACGCCCTCCATATCAATAAAAACTTTCGCAACGATGAGATGAGAAAAGCACAAAATCAGATGGCTAAAGATAGAAGTAAGAGGAAATTGGAAAAGGCGTTAGAATCTGAATCGATTTCTAATAAGAAACAAGCTACTGATGATTCAGCAGATGATTCAGATTTACAAAAATTAGAGGAACTCACTGATGGTTATAAAAGAGGTTCAAGATTTTCTGAATTTGAGCATTACTTCGCTAATATACAAAGATATCAATCGACCGCCAAATTGGCTACTGAACTAGAAGATGCAAAGGTCAATCCTTTCACAGGGAGAGAATTTACAGACAAGTACGTTGGAATTTTAAAAACCAGAAGAAATTTGCCAGTGCATCAACAACGTGATGAATTTCTAAAGATCTTTCAAGAACATCAAATTATGGTGTTTGTGGGTGAAACTGGTTCGGGTAAAACCACCCAAATCCCCCAATTTGTATTATTTGATGATTTACCACATTTGCAAGGCACTCAAGTTGCTTGTACACAACCCAGAAGAGTGGCTGCAATGTCTGTTGCCGCAAGAGTTGCAGATGAATTAGATGTTGAATTGGGACAGGAAGTCGGTTACAACATCAGATTTGAAAACGTAACAAGTGATAAAACAATATTGAAGTATATGACTGATGGTATGTTGTTAAAAGAAGCCATGGATGATCATTTATTGAGCAGATATTCGGTCATAATACTAGATGAAGCTCACGAGAGAACATTGGCCACCGATATTTTGATGGGTTTGTTGAAAAACTTGGTCCAAAAAAGAAAAGACTTGAAGATAATCATCATGTCTGCCACTTTGGAATCCAAAAAGTTCCAGAGTTACTTCAATGATGCTCCATTATTGACTGTACCAGGTAGAACCCACCCTGTTGAGATATACTATACTCCAGAGTATCAAAAGGATTATTTGGATTCATCCATCAGAACCGTCTTACAGATTCATGCAACCGAGGACGAAGGTGATATCTTATTGTTCTTGACCGGTGAAGAAGAAATTGAAGATGCCGTCAGAAAAATTTCTTTGGAGACTGACCAAATGATCAGAGAGGGTCAATGTGGTGAGATGACGGTGTATCCGTTGTATGGTTCATTGCCTCCATATCAGCAACAAAGAATTTTTGAACCGGCACCTCCAAACGTAAATGGAAAAATAAGCAGAAAGTGTATTATCTCTACCAATATTGCTGAAACCTCCTTGACCATTGATGGTGTTGTGTACGTTATAGATCCAGGTTTCTCTAAGCAAAAGGTTTATAATCCTAGAATTAGAGTTGAATCTTTGTTGGTTTCCCCAATATCTAAAGCCAGCGCTCAACAAAGAGCTGGTAGAGCTGGTAGAACTAAGCCAGGTAAATGTTTCAGACTTTATACTGAAGAAGCTTTCCAGAAGGAATTGATAGACCAAAGTTATCCTGAGATTTTGAGATCTAATTTATCTTCCACAGTCTTGGAATTGAAAAAGTTAGGTATTGATGATTTGGTCCACTTCGACTTTATGGATCCTCCTGCACCAGAAACAATGATGAGAGCATTAGAAGAATTGAACTACTTAGAGTGTCTCAGTGATAACGGTGATCTTACATCATTAGGTAGTCTTGCATCGAATTTTCCATTAGATCCTATGTTGGCAATCTTGCTTATCAATTCTGTGAAGTACAAGTGTTCCAACGAAATTTTAACTATTGTAGCATTATTATCGGTTCCAAACGTATTTGTGAGACCCATTCAAAATAGAAAGTTGGCTGATGAAATCAAGATGTCATTTTCACATAAAGATGGAGACCATTTGACTTTATTGAATGTTTATGAGGAATTTATCGCTAATGGAGTTGATTCAAAGTGGTGTAGAGAAAATTTCTTGAATTACAGATCATTAGTTTCCGCTAAAAATGTTAGAAACCAGTTGAAGTCTATTATGGAAAGATACTCAATAAAACTCATATCCATTGATTTCAATGACAGAAGCTTCTGGGATAATATTAGAAAAGCATTGGTAGCTGGATTTTTTATGCAAGTGGCAAAGAAGAAATCAGGTTCCAGTAAAAATAACTTCATAACCATCAAGGATAATCAAGACGTTTTAATACATCCTTCATCGGTTTTAACATATGATAATGAATGGGTAATTTACAATGAGTTTGTTTTGACTTCAAAGAATTACATTAGGACGGTAACTAGCATTCGTCCTGAATGGTTAATAGAGATTGCACCCAAATACTATAATTTAGACCATTTCGCTAAGGGAGATGTCAAATTATCTTTAGAAAGATTATACAATGCAAGAAAGAAATAGAATTGAATAGTTGAATGATACATGATTAATCGTCTAATGCATCTCTAAAAGTGAATGTCGCGGAAATGTCGCGAATAAAATCAATATAGGTTTGAAAATGTAGAGTTAATGCCGACAACAATGAAAGTTGATGTACATATGCAGTGTCCTGAGTTATCTCCAACGGTGTGATTATCATAACAATGATATCAGACATCTTCTTTATAAGGTTTGTACTCTAAAAACGATTTTAATATTTCGTCATTATTTTAGGTAATAATGTTTCCCAATTTAGCTAAATTCTCAATCTCTTAGGAAATCCAATTTTCATCGTCTAATTCTACGAAAATACAAAAACGCGAAAACAGCTATCAGTTATTACTTGTATTCCTCTTATTACGCTCCTTATAAATCAAGTATGGGTATTCTTGTGGTATGTTAACATTGATTCATTTTCTAGATTGACCGAACCGTTTTTTGCTATGGTATGGCCTAGTTGTGTGGCCTATCGTTTGTGGACTTCTAGAAACACCACCCCATTTATATACTAACAGTGGTAGTCGAAGATCTTCAAGAACCGTGAAATGCGGATATTGATGTTGGGTCTTGACAATGCTGGTAAAACCACCATATTATACAAGTTGAAGGTTGGTAAGACTTCCCAAACCGTACCTACAGTTGGTTTTAACGTCGAAACTGTCAAACAAAAGAACGTGTCTTTTGCAGTATGGGATTGTGGTGGACAAGAAAGAATTCGTCCATTGTGGAGACATTATTTCACGGGTACTGATGCATTAATTTACGTTGTGGACTCATCCGATTTGAATAGATTGGAAGAGAGTAAAAAAGAATTATTGAGAGTTATCAGTGATAAGGAATTGACTGAGTGTTTATTGATTGTATTGGCTAACAAACAGGATGTTCCCGATGCCATCAAACCAAAGGAATTGATTGATAGATTTAATTTGAATAACTTACCAGGTAACCATATTTGGTCGGTCATACCAACCATTGCCATTAATGGTACTGGTTTGGTAGAAACGTTGAATTGGATTTCAAATAACAGTAAATAATTATACCCAATTTCATGAAATGTCCATCTTCTTTTTTTATATTGTCTAGTAGATATATATCTTATTAATGAGTTAAAGTACTTACCTTACCATCTTCTTCTCCAAAATATGCCTTTCCTGCCAATCCAGAAAAGATTCCCGTTTCAACTACTCCAATAAGAGCTTTGATCTTACTATGTAATGTTTGTGGGTCTTCAACCTTGCCGAAGTGAGCATCAATTAAGAAGTTGTTATTGTCAGTGATTACTGGACCGGCCTTAGCACTACCACCCGACCTCAAAACTACAGTTTCTGCTCCTAATTTCTTCAAATCGCTGCTAACTTTGACCCAGGAATTTGGAACTACTTCGATTGGCACACCTTGAACCCAGTTTGTCCCTAAGAATTGTGGAGACTTCTTTCTGTAGTCAGCAACTACAATGAACTCCTTAGCAGACGCTGCCACCAATTTCTCTTGGAAAAGACATGCACCCCCACCTTTAATCAAATTCAATTCTGTGTCAACTTCATCAGCACCATCGAAGGCAATGTCAATTTCAGGATACTGCTCAATAGTTCCTAATTTCAACCCATTGTCTATGATCAATTGGGTACTTTGAAATCCGGTTGGTATACAAGTAAATTGATCCTTGTTCTTCAACTGACCGATTCTCTCTGCAACATAGACAACCGTACTACCGGAACCAATGCCAACAACCTTTGCTTTTTCCGGAAAGTTATCATCAACAGCCTTGTAAGCAGCTAATTTCTTTGCGTTCTCAACTAAACTCATCTTCCTGGTACTTAATCCTCTTAATGTAATTATCGGGAAACTACTCTTTCTTAATAAATTGATCATTGTAAAATTGAGTAGTACACTTCTCCGCTATTGCCAGTAGGGACAGCAGACAGCTAAGACACCACTGTTCCCACCCTCTATATTGTCGATGAGAAACACTGCAGCGACGATTCGACCGACACTCTAGACCCGCCAAGACTTTGAAACTTGACATCCATAAGACTATTCAACAATAAACCTACAAGGCCACTTCTAAAACAATGTCATTTTAGTTAGTTGACCCTTTAGCCCACTAAACCTCTGGTCCACCGAACCCCTGGTCCACTGAATCCCTAGGATAAAATCTAAGATTACTCAACCAATTCCGTTACACCTATTAAACTTCATATAACCCTCTCTCACCTTTGCAGCCAATTTTCCACCTTCATCAAAGAAAAAAGCAGTCACATCCTCACATGACATACCTTAACTATTAATCTCCTGTACACAATTTTTTTTCTGAAAAATCTCCCTCTGCGAGTAAGAGAGAAAAAAAAGTTGAAAATTTTATAAATTATAACAATTTAATCAAGTAAGGAATCATCATGTCTGCCGCCAGCAAGATCTTATCCGAAAAACCAACTGAATTGGAATTACAAGTTGCTCAAGCCTTCATTGACTTAGAAGCTCAACCAGATTTAAAGGCCGAATTAAGACCATTACAATTCAAAGCCATCAGAGAATTTAATGTTTTAAAAGGTAAGAAGGCTTTAGCTGTCTTTGTTCCACCACCATCATTACCAGCTTACAGAAGAGTTCAAACTAGATTGACCAGAGAATTGGAAAAGAAATTCCCAGACAGACACGTTGTCTTCTTAGCTGAAAGAAGAATCTTACCAAAGCCAGCTAGAGTTTCTAGAAAGCAACAAAAGAGACCAAGATCCAGAACTTTGACCGCTGTTCACGACAAACTCTTAGAAGACTTGGTCTTCCCAACTGAGATTGTTGGTAAGAGAGTCAGATACTTGGTCGGTGGTAACAAGATCCAAAAAGTCTTATTGGACTCCAAGGATTCCACCGCTGTTGACTATAAATTAGAATCATTCCAACAATTATACACCCACTTGACTGGTAAAGCCGTTGTTTTCGAAATCCCAGGTGAATACTAATTAACGAAACAATAAACAAACCTCCATTATTATAAAATATTAAGTTTATTAGAGGATTTTATTTTAATTGAATTTAATATTCTTTATGTAATCTAAATAAAATAAAGTATATATCATTTCATAATAAACAGTGAAAAGAGAACTCCTTTCAAATCTTCTTCACGTAACTAGTGGGGAATAATCCTTTACTTCCATTGATTTCTCCTTCGGTCCATCCACTACCGTCTGTATCTTCTTGAATCAAAACGATCTTATCACCTGCTTTAATACTTATTTCGTCTTCTCCGTCGGCTTGATAATCATATAAGGCTTCTACGTATTGAACTCTTTTGGCTCCTCTTTTCGGTGCTACTGAAGGACCTTTCTTCTTGTTTCCATCTGAAGAACCGCCATTTCTATCGATAGAAATGTATGAAGTTGGTACTAAACCTTCTCTTCCCTTGGTATTTATCATAGTCCAACCTGACCCATCATCTTCATCTACTACCACAAATACTTCACCTGCATCTATCGATATTTCATCATCACCTGCAGCATCATATGTATATAATGCTTTGCCTACCAATTCACTTGTTATCACAGAGGATGAAGTAGATTGTGCCCTGTTCCTTCTCAAGTTGAACAAGCCGCCATTAGATCCTAGTGTCTTTTGACTTGTTGTCGACTTCACAGTATGCAATGACTGCTGATCATTAGCAGTCATTTCCTCCTTGCCTTTTCTTGCTTTGAATAAACCAAACTTAGACTTTTTTTCCTTGGCTTGTTCATGATAACTAAGATCCCTATCACCAGCAAAGTTTTGAATGAGTTCAATCGTGACTTCACTCTTTACTCTTTGGGTATCTTCTTTCATAAACTTTGATAAAAGAGATAAGGAATTTTGCAATTTGGTGTCAAATTTTAATGTCAAATTTCCCTTTTCTTCAGTTCTTTCCTTCACAGATTCCTCCAAGCTTTGTTTAATACTTAAGCAACTATCTTCATAACTAGAGTACTGGTTAATGCTTTTGTTCAAGATCTTTTTCAAGGAGGTTAATTCCGGTTCTTTGGTAACTAAACTTTCATCATCACGCCATATTGAACTTGGAATGAAGTAATGATCAGTTGGTTCTTTCCAGTCAATAGTATTATGTTTAATAAACATCGCCACATCTAATTTAGGATTGTTTTGTTCAATGGTTTGATCAATCAACGTTAACTTATCCTTTACTCTATCATTAGAGTTCCTCTCGATAATGTTAGCATTTTTTAAAATCTTGTTTAAGAGTTGAACTCTTACTTCATTCAACTCCTGGAAATAGTCTAACAACTCAGGTAAGTCTTGATAATAATATTTGTCCTTCAATCTGTTTGCTACATTGATTTTAATCAAGTATTCATTTTTACCAATATTCATTTCTACTTCCTTCTCCTCTAACTTTCTTTGATATTTATCACTCAGTGACTTTTCAGTCTTTTGTCTAGCACTTTCTGTACTAGAACATAAAGAATCATAATGCTTTTTGGCCTTATTCACTTCATCTTCTATTTTATGTTTCTCTTCTTTCAAGTATTCATGAATTGCTTTGACCTGATTGGCTATCTTGCTAGTTTTAGATTTTAATGTCACTAAATTATCACCAACTTTGGAGTTAAACTCTCGACTCAAATTCGACCTCTCGTCAGCTATGGCTTCCGTTTGAGTTAAAACATCGGTCCATAATACCAAAGATGCACTCTCCAAAGATCCTGGAGTTATTTGAGGTTCATCTCCAACTGATAAATGTGATGAAGCTTTGGCTTTCTTATCGAAATGCTTCTTACACAATTCCTTAAGTTTAGCAGAATATTCCTTTTCAATTACCGCTCTTTCACGATAAAACTCATCAATATCACCTAACCAATCTGTACCATTATTAATCCACTTATCTGTTGTTTTGAATGAATCCTTAAGTTCATTACCTATCGATAAGTTATCTAACGACATGTTACCGTAGTGATTCAGATTTTCGCACCGTTACCGTCAGACTATCAGATCAAAAAGGAGTATTTACGAGTAAACATCGAAAACTGGTTATTTTTAGCCGTAACAAAGTGCCAGTTTCAATTTTACCACAATAGTTTGATTAAACTAGTATAGAGTATATAGAAACGTAATTTCAAAAAAAAATTTTATCGGTAATAACAGTCATTAGATTATCACTACGTGCGAAATAAATATAACTAGTATCAAAGTGAGTGGTAAAAAGACCAAAATTCTAGCACTTGCTGCCGGGTATTTATATAGAAGAGTACCGTTCAAGTTAAAATCCCCCGGTCTTCGATTGTTATTCGATACATACAAAGACTATAAATCATTGAAAAATAAGTATCCTATTAATAGAAAAGAGTATCTTCAAGCTAAATACCAATTGCGCAAAATTAAACGCCATGGAAACATGATTAAACGAAATCAAACTGAACTCAACACATCTGAGTCAGAAGATCAAGTATCTGAATCAAGTACCTCCAGGCGTCAAAGACTTTTTGGCTTGGCAAAAACTGCAAGAGATGTCTACTTGCCTAAGATATCAGATTCCGTCTCCCTGTTAGCAACAGGAGTTTCAAATCGGGCATTTAGTACTGATAAATATCATGAAGATGGTTCCATCAAAGTACCTATGGATGCATCAATCACTTTGGTACCTACTTATACTAGGTTAGATAGTGACGGAAAATACCACGTCGATGTTAGTGGATGGCTCGCATGTCCTGGATTAATGACTAGAAAAAACCGACTTATCTTCTCTTTAGTCAAGCAGATAATTCGATATGACTCTCATGTAGCCATTGACAATTTAGAGAGTGACAAATTGAAACAAGATGCCTTCAATGATAACTCGGATACCGATACTATTGCATCGTCTGATACTACCTCCGTATCTCTGTTGGAACCTGCACTGTCAATACGAACCAATTCATCATCGGGAAGTGGCGAAGACTTATTAAAAGAACGTTTGAGTTACTTTATTGCCCGATTTATTGCCAATGCTGAATTAACCATTGTTATTGGCAGTGAAAAGGAATTACAAACTAAAGAACTTGCATCTATTGACATACTAACTGATAACAAAGGATGTTTTAATCAATGTGTCATTGTGGACTATAAACCATCAGTTATTCAGGTCACAGCAAAGAGAAATGAACAAATTGTGGCGTTTCAACCTGTTGATATTGTTTCGAGTAAAGGTGTTGCTGTTATTAGTGACATTGATGATACTGTGAAATTCACTGGTGTGGTAGGCGACAAGCGAGAACTACTCACTAATTTACTACTCAAGGATGTCACACTGTGGAACATACCTTCGGTGGCCTTATGGTACGGTAAATTGGCCAAGTCTAAGAAAGTCACTTTTCATTATGTTTCTAATTCTCCAGTACAATTATTTCCTACACTTCTAAAATACTTTAAGGAAGCAGGATTACCTTCTGGATCCATGCATTTGAAGCAATACACTGGTAACATAATATCTTCCTTGATGGAGCCTTCCTCGTCTCGTAAAAGAACAGCATTAACTAAAATAGCCAAAGATTTTCCAGAGAAAAAATTCATTTGTATAGGAGACTCAGGAGAATGGGACTTTGAATCATATGTCAATTTATCTCTAGAATTCCCTAATAGGGTATTGGCTATCTACATTAGATTTGTTCCCGGATCATTGTCGAATATCGATGACGAAAAGATACTTACAGAACTCAATAGAATTGTACAGCACGTTAAAAGAGATGAAGGCAGTAATGAACAAAAGTATGAACCGGAGAATCTAGATGATTTGATTGATTTGACCGACACTCCAGTACATTTCCCAGCTCCGATTACTCATTCCCCTTCCCCAGCTGATGCAAGAGCTGCCAAGCTTCCACCTATAGTTCCTAAGAAACCTTCAGGCTTGAAAGGCAACCAAGTATCCAAAACGCCACCTCCTTTACCAAGTCGTGACCGCTTATTGAAGTCACATACAGATTCTGAAATGCAGACAAAGTTGGAGCCACTAGCACCTAGATTGCCTCAAAGACCTACCAAAACCACTCTTGATTTTCAAGATCCTAGCAGAGAAAACCTCCTTGACAACCTTCATAATATTTACTATTCACATCACTTTGAGGACTTGCGAGATATTGATGAACGTGGTGCTGAATGGATAGAACGAGTAATGACCGCATCAAAGGCATTAGCACATACCAAAACCACGGTAAGATTTTTCCACGACAACGAAGACGACCTTTACGATACAAGTTATGCGGTTATGAGAGATATTGCAGAAAATATTTAATTCCAGTGGTATATATATGATCGTATGTATAAGATATATATACAATAGTATACAAATGCGTTAGTTATGAAAGTATTAGTTAGTTTCCGTTGGCATCACTTTCTATTGGCTGTTGTTCTGATGGTTCTTCTGGTGGTTCTCCCGATTGTTGTGATGTTTGCTTGTTACCATAGTCTTTAATATTCAGGTCATCTTCACCATTAGGTAAGGCCTTCTTGAACTCTGACAAGTCCCATTCATCATTATTAGTATCCTCTTCATAGTACTTATCAGCAAATATTTCTTGAACGATTTCTCTACCCGTCTTCTTCCTTTTGGTTGCCTTTGCTTGCTGATCCTTCTTATCTTGTCTCTTTTTCTTCCACTCATTAAACGTCTGAATTGTTATAGGCGTAAACTTACTCTTATCCAATTTAGTTCTTTCCAACTCAAGGAACTCTTCTAATGTAATCTTTGGTGCACTTTCGGCAGCTAATTTTTCTAACTTCTTCTGTTCCTTGGTCTTCAAAACAAACCCTGGTGGTAACGAATGCTTATATTTACAATCATTTCCTCCATTAGGGCAAACCCAAAACCAACCATACTTTCCATTCTCGACAGCATCAATAAAATATTTACAGACAATATCTGTACTAGTTTTAGGATTACCGTGTTTGGATAAGATGACTTTTCTCAATTTCTCTTCATCCCATGTATCCATAGTATCTGCATCCTTCTCCTCTCTTGCATCGGTATATAAATCTTTCTTGGCGTCCTTTCTACCTACGTTAATGTCGTGTGAAAATTTACACTTAGCACCTTTTGTACAGACACCTTTCTTGAAAAATTCACATAAAACCGATTTTGGATCAACTCCAAAAGGTACTTTCTGTTGTTGAATACCCAATAATGCTGCTGCCTCTTTCTTGGCCTGTTCTGCTGCCTTCTTCTCTTCAGCCTTTCTTTTGGCTTCTGCTTCTCTCTTCTTCGCAAGACCTCCGTCTGATCCTGCCTGCATTTGGGCTATTTGGGACTGAACTCTCTTGGATTTGTTCTTGTTCTTCATACCGAAGGACTTGTCTTCAGAAGACTTGGCCTTAGCCTTAGCTTTGTTCTTATCGTTACCTTTCTTTGGTGGCATCTGCGACTATACTAGCTTTTTTTTCAAAGCATTTTGCTTAGAGATAAAAAATTTTTTTCGAGAAATTCACGTGAACAAAATCATCTGATCATAAACTATTTATTGCATATTTACCATTGTGAATTCCGTTTTTTGTCTTTTACCTTATTACTGGAGGGGGTTATCGTAGAAGAGGAGTTGGTGGGCAGAGAATGTGTCTCATTGGTTTGTCCATTGCCTTTGTTCAAGTCACGAGGCATTGTTGGAGAATACTTCACTTGCTTTTTAGCTTTCTTCTTACTTGATCCTCCCAATATGGTATCAAACATAGTTGGTGTGTTAGTATCACCTTCATTGATCATTTCGTATGTTGAAGATAATGTGGTTGGTGAGTCTAATATGGGTGTTTTCAAACTAGACAGGATGTTGGGGTTAAAATTAGGAGACAAAATATGAGGCCCATGGCGAGCTTCGAAGGATGGTGACGTAGTCATTACAGGAGTTGTGTAGTTATCTTTAGGTCTTATGTTGTGTTTACCACTTCTAAAAGGAATATATGACCTTCTTGTACTCATTGGGGATGTGGGGTTTCCAAATGTAGGAGTTCCTATGGAGTCCGCCAAGCTTGTCTTAAAGGAAGTATTGGATTGAGTTCTTGCCAAGCTTCTGTTCAAGATCACAGATGCTTTCTTGTCATACACGAATGGTGCTGAATCTAATGGTGCCATTGAATCACTAGTGTTACTGAATTTAGTATCCACTGAAGCACTATGAGTATGAAGTCTTGGAGGACGACGTGCAGATGCTAACAACGTCATATTATTCATAGGGTTAGCATCATTCTCCTTAGTAAAGAAAGAATCAAAGTCATCTAGTGCTGCCCACATATGACTTAAAGAAGCGGCTTCGCGATCTTCTAATGCTGAAGCATTGTCATGAGCTGGTGCATGGTAGTCTTCTCTATGGAACTGAATTTCTTCATCATTGGTTTGTTCTTCTTCTTCGACCTTCGCCGTAGTAGTGCATGTTGAGAACACAGCATGAACATTGTTTCTCGTGCTCGATGCTGTCACTGCAGGCATCGGAATAGACCAACCACTCTCATCGGGAATACCAAACAAAGTAGCTGTTCTCTCGTATTCCTTCTTCATTGATGAATTTCCTAAACTCATCCTCAATACATCCTTGTCCAATTGCGAGCCAGAAATACTAACAGACTCATCCAATACCTCTAATGCCGGCTCCGCATAGTCGGTCAATAATAATCTCAACAAAGGTGATATAAGGTCGGCACCTACTCCAACAAACTCCTCTCTTTGAAGATCTACCAAAGGGAACACATACTTCAAAATACTCAAAGATTCTAGCTTAACCCAACTTATTTTATTAGACAAAAAACCAAGGATCAACACTAATGTCTGGGCTTCATATTCGGGAAAGAACACAGTCTTTATGCTTGAAATGGTTTGGACCAAAAAGTCTTTCTTACTTCTGAACCTGTTCTTAGCCAATGACACAAATATCTTAGCCAATGATGCCTTTCCATTGGTCTCACTCATCGAACTGAGTACCATTGCCGTCTTTTCTATATCTGGATTGATATCCTTACGTTCCAAGGCATGTAAGAATCTAGGTAAATTAGCGATGATGGTCATCAATAACCTCGAGTCACCTTGTCCTATAATTTCACTGTCCTTCAAGGTGTTAAGCTTATCCAAAAATTTCATAGTCTGCTCATATGAAGTTGCTGATCTTAATCCCACCATTACAACTTGCTGGAGCCCTTCGAACCTACCTTCCCATCTTGGAGGGAATGTGGAGATCAAACATGATACAGTTTCTGGCGAATCCAAGTCAATCTTCGAAACAAATTTTGACATTGCTGATAATACCTCGATAAATTCCTGTTCATGAATGGTACTTAAGCATGCAACCCCGGACCAGAAAAGCTGAGGGAAATTGATCAATTTGGCAGAATCTAATTCAGCATTGATGGCATTCAAGGTCATCAAAATTTGCATGGCAAATCCTTGGATATCTGGGGTTTCATCAGAGATAGTGTTTGATAATCTGTGCAACATATCCTTTAACATGGGTTGATCTAAAAATGATAGTAAGGATCTGAACACTTGAAATGATCTACATGCAATATGTCTCACAGCACAAGTAGTCGCCCAGTTCAACGCAACTCTGCTCCATTCTTCTTGGAGATCACTGACGATAGGTGTTAGGATCTCCAAACAATTTCGAACAAGAGTATCCATAGACTTGGGGGTTCTAGCACCTTTGTTATCATTATTCAAATCATCATACATCCAGAAATTTTTTGCATGGTCTTTCAGCGTAAGTTTATTAATCGCCATTTCCGTTCTAGGATCATTAAGAGCCAAGCAATGTAAGATATGACATAATAAAGTCGAAGCTGCATTTTGAACCAATGGTAAGTAGTGGTCGAGCAATGAGAAACTTATATGCAATAATAGTGGTAGATGCTGTATCATCCTGTCATTATGGGAAGTGAAAAGATCAATCAAGAAAATCAAAGATATTTGACCTAATGAAAAGGATGCATCCTTCTCATTGTAAGGTATTAACTCCCACAAGTTGGCAACATAAGGAAACTCCTTCTGTGACAGGAAAGAGTCTTCCAACGAATGTGGTCTTGGTGGTACCATAGACTTTGGTTGCAAGTTAGCAATTAACTTGTCAACCATGACATTGATATCAGGTTGTGAGAAGCTTAGGTAATCGATGATTTGTCTAGCATATCCAACAAAACCAGCATTCTTCCTTTCAAGTGAATTACTAAGTAAGTATTCGACAATTTTATCGAAATTTCCCGGGTTGCTGCCTAAAGCAACCCATAAAGCTTCAACTTCATTCAGGATGGTCGAGCTAAATTTCACTGTGATTTCAAACAAGTTATTAAGGACCATGATCGAAGCAGATGTCAAATCATTTATTGTCTTGACTAGTTTGATATCAGAGTCTCCATTTTCGTCCTCCTTGGAATTTGGTACCACTTTGTACAGTAACTCAACTGTCTGCACCCATGGTAAAAGACATGATAAGATATCCCTTCTGGTGCTATTATCAACCAAATTAAAGCACATAGTAAGATAACTAATTCTCTGGAATGCACGCTCTGGAAATTGTGTTGCCAAATGTACTGAAATTTCAAATAATGCTTTCTTGTAAACCACTTTGTTAGTACTTGTGATTCCCTCGGAGAATCTACTTAATGTGGTGGTAGTTGAAAACTGCCTTTCAAGGGAAAGTAATAGTTTCATGGAATGCTTTCTTATCTCATAATTATCATCACCAACTAAAAAGGTTGCCAAGCAGGAAAGATCGGAGGGAAATTTATCAAATTTCTTGACCTTCATTAAGAAATCAACAAATACTATGTAATAGCTCTCTGCTGTCTTCGGGGATGAATGAGTTGTATAGCATTGCTTCAAAACTTCTTCGTAGATTTCATTGTTCTCTGGGTTCAATCTGAGAATATTACCCAACGCCCGTTTACCAACGTCGTGGATAGAATCTGAATTTGATGAAAGTAATTCATTGATCCATTTCATCAAAGAAGGAACGTCGAAAGACATAACTGCAAAGTTACCTGGGAGATCAATTTGCTGTGTGATATTTCCCGATAGGATTGTGGCCATACAAGTTAAAGTGGCAATTTGCAACTGATTCTTCTCAACTTCTAATATAGCAGCAGCAGACGCCATATTCTTGCTTTGGCCATACTTATTAATCATGGTGGCGTATCTCTCCTCAGTAATATCCTTAGACTCGCCATAACCACACCATTCCTTCAAGTAATTGAAACATCCAATTCTAGCCTCAAATGGAAGCCATCTTTGAAGATCTGACTTCCTTTCCAATCCAGTGAATACATTGTTCAAGAATATAGAAAAATATCTCCTAAGCTTTTGAAACTCGACATCAACCTGAACTTGAGGATCTGATAAAAAGTTTTTAACGCTCTTGATTATTGACACTAAGTTAGCAACAATCCATTCATCAGTGTAGATTTGAATGTGATTACCGAATCTAGTTGTGACTTTACTCAAAATATGGATTATTTCAACTCTTAGCTTATCCTCTAATTGGTCCCTTTTCTTGGAACCAGTATCCCATTCCCCTAATAAGTTTTGAACATTTTCTAGGAGCGTTTTGAAGATGTTGATGTTAATGCAGCTTAAACCAGCTATTACTGCATCCTTAACCATCGTCTGTTGAGATTTCAATAACGGTGATACCATACGGAAAACTGACTTTGCACTGGTAATCTTTTGATGCTGAATATACATCTGAAGAGACTTCTTCCTTCCGTGTGTAGCTTGCGTAGGGAAGGATATCTTTTGGTCATTGGTTGATGTCAAAGAGCAGCAAGCAAAAATTAAGTATAATCTCCACTGGTCAACTAAAACTTCAGGTGGAACAACACCATTGGATGGTTTCGAGAAGATAGAAGATGTATAGTTCTTATAGCTTTCAGAAAATTCAAAAACTTTTTCATGCATCTGAACCAACTTGACGCAGACAATCGATCTACAAAAGGCGACAGGTAACGGACACTTTTCAAAGAAAATATCCAATAGTCTTGGGTAAACTCGGAACCATAGGGTTGAATCAATACCATAATCGGATTCGGCTAATCTTAATAGTATTGATTTTTTACTTTTTAGCTTTGAAACTCGATTTCTTTCAGGTAAACTCAACTCAGGCCTAATAGGTCTTATCAAACTTAGAAACTCGGTTGTTTCGAGAACATGTATCAACCTGGTTCCAATGTCAGCAGCAAATTTTGATGATGATCGTGAATGGCTTCTTACACTATTAGGGCCTTCTATCGGACTAATGTTCTGTTGGTGATCTGTTGCATTGTAAATTTCTTGATCAAATTGTTCAACCAACTTAAGTATGGCGATACCATAGTATCTCACCTTATAATCTTGGGAGCATAGAAAGAATAATCCATTTCCCTCTATCTCCTCTATATTCGTAATGATAGTCTTCCATTCCAATTCATCGCTGGCTTTATTCTTAGTATGATTTACGTTAGCAGTTGCTAGATCATCAGTTTTGAAATTAATCTGGTAAAGATCATTTAATACATCTTTACTCATCATTTCATCGTCCTGTGAAAGTGGATGCTTGAAAGTATTGGTATCCTTTGCCTCCGCTAACTGTTTGAATTGTCTTAACCAGCAGTTTAATAGCTCAACATAAAGCTTCAATAATTTATGGAATTCGTCGGAGTTGAGGTATTCTGAGTCGTATATAGGATTTGGTTTGTCGGCAAACTGGAATGCATATTTAGCAAAGAAATTTAGCATGCTGGATGGATTTCTCTTAGTTGCAAGTATTCTTAGAGCTGCGATTGATGCATTTGCAATTTTGAAATCAGAATGAACAGCATTACGAGTTAATATCTCGACTACTAGCTTAAAGGAAATACCGGATGGTGATGAGTGTTCATTTGATAGTGGGACCATTGTCCATGGAACTGCTTCAATCAATGTTGCAAATAACTCTAAGTTCAAATTTCTAGTTACTTGATAAGAGAAATCAATTCCAAAATGAAATGCTGAGAATGGTGATTGAGTCTTTGAAAAGGTCGATGACAATGGAGTAGAAGCGTTTGATTGTTTACCAAGGATGTCTGAGCCATACTGTGAATCGAGCAACTTTAGTAAACTGGAAAAATTCCTGCAGATTTCTTCATGAACAGGAGCATTATCTGGGTTCTTTGCGATGAAGTTAAATTCTGAAAAGTTAGCTCCTAATCCCTTCTTTGCCTCAGGGAACTTGGATCTATTTTTAGAAGGAGAGCCTAATTGAGCCTCGATCCTTTTGTTCAAGTTCGCGTCGGTTGGGAATTCAGGCCTCTTGCCCAAATCATAGTCCTCCAATATAGTCAAGTAGCTATTAACGATAAGGATCATCTTCTCTGGTTGCAAATTCTCCAACGATGTACCGTTGAAACTCAACCTCAATAATTTAATAAGAATATTTTCCAATGCATAATTTAAGTGCCTATAGCCAATTATTCTTATCAATTCGACAAGAGCATTGGTCAAATACACCTCAGATACAAACCATTGATTTTTCTTATTTGTGGCATTGCTATTGAAGAAAAGTAATTGAAACAAGATATCCAATTTCTTGGTAGCATTGTTTAACGTGTCTGTTGATCTGAAAATATACACCCACATCAATCGGTCGAGACAAGTGATAAATGTGACCTTATCTTCAACATCGGTCTTAGGTTTTAACTTGGAGATATTCTGTTCTACGATATCAAACCAAGTACTTAGAAACAATTCCTTTCTGGAAACTGACAAACATGCTGTAAGCAAGTTCAAAGAGTATTCCCACATGTTGTTAGATAGTCCGATATTGCTATGGTTATTAGAGCTTGGAGATAAGTTTATGAAGCCAGAAGACCCTCTCTCAGAAGAATGACCATTGGTTGAAACCGACTTGCTTGTTCTATTCCAAATCAAGTATGCCTTGTTGTATATCTTCTCCATGGCTGCAGCCCATGTTGGATGATTCGCCTCGGCTGTCAAAATGTTGGCTAATGGCAACAAGAGATTGGATAAAACTTCACAGTATGCCATTATGATAGATTCATTTTGAGCGTTATTGAAAAACTTAGCAAGTGACTCTATAAATTCAGCGGATTCTTCAAATACCTCCAAAGGATAGTTGGTTAATTTCAAATATCTCATACCATGGATCAACAAATGATACCTAGGTTCGTCATCATGATGTATTTCACGAGGTAGCTTTTCTAGGTCTGCTATGAACCTATCGCTTACACTCAAGAATCTCTTCTCTGACATATACCCCAATAATTCGGCAAACAAATTCCAGTTAGCTGACCTTAACAATGATTCACTTGTGCTTATCGGATCTGTGGTCTTCAACTGGGTATACACTATTTCTTCTAATTTCCCACCTAAATCGTCACCCATTATATTGAACGATGTCTGTTTAACCACTTGGATCAACACTCTGCATAATATGTAAATAGATGCAAGAGACTTCCTTTCTGCTTGAATAGCCAACTCTCTGGCATGATTGAATTGCTCGTCATAATACGCTTTCTGCTTCATATACTCATCTTCTGTGCTTTCGATATTCTCTCCCTTCATCGTACTTTTATTGATGCTTACGGAAGATGAGGACTGGTTACGGCGATGGTCCTTAGCTGTAATCCTAGATAAACTTTTACTCCTCATTAAACTCAAGCTTCTCTTTGATTTGGTTCCATTGTTAGTATTATTTTTATTAATGCCTGGATTGCTAGGAGAAAATTGACTTAACTTAAACATATTAGTCTTGGCAGTTAACAAAACTCTTTCGACTTCTGCGGCCGCCATTGAAGCGACCTCACTCTTTGATTTTCTCCAAAACATCACTGAATCGATGATTGGCTTTGGTTTCTTTCTCGCAATGTACCCTAAGGATGCAATTATTTTATCAAATTGATCGTCTCCATTGTTTTCTGCTAACAATTCAATAACCTGCGACTCATCTTGAACAGAATAATCAAGGCATAGATTAAGCTTCCTTTCAGCATGACGAACAAACTGGGTGAACACTATATGAAGAGTGTATTCTGCGGGAGACTTCAAGTCTGTAGCCAATCCTCTACGTATAGAAAGAAACTCTTCGCCATTAGATAAGGTTAGTCTCTTTGCAGAGGCCGAAGACATAGGAGGAGGCAACTGTGGTGATTCTTTCGGTTGTGACATCTCAATGCCTCTAGAATCTATAGCGGAAACAAATTGAGGGACAATCTTGGTGGGTGATGAGAGGATTTCTTCCACAAAGTCGTCTTTCTCTTCTAATTCCAATTCTTCCTCATCCACTGATCCAATCCTGTCATTACGTAGCCGATGTTCCTCGGAGTCTGAATGTGTGTCGTCTATGTTATCCTCCACTATTGGCATGTCATCGAGAGTAACTGGATAATTTATGTTATCCCTTTGTTTTTCTTCAATAAAGGGGGGATCTTGTAATTTAAATTGGAGGTTTTCGTGATTTTCTAACGAATTTTGGTGAACATGTAATGCTCTAGCAGTATTGAGTTCGATTGTCTGAGAGTTGATATCAAAGGATTCTGTAGATAACGGTAAAGATACTTTTGAGTTATACTCGGGGTTAACAGACGTATTATCTGTACTTAAGTCATTGAAAACATTGTTATTTCTCATGACATTTAGATGGTTAGATATGTTGGAATCGTTTCTATTTTCTAGATGGTCACCATTGTTGGTACTGAATTGAAAATTTTTGAACCTCAACTCTTCTTCCTCCTCATCAATAATATCGTGATTTAGGGATAAATTTTCAAACTTTTGATCCATGATTCTAGTCTCCTCGTTAAATTCTTCTGGTATCTCTTCATAATAATCCGGCACGTCGTTATAGTCGTTAAGTAGTTCACTATCATTGTAATGATTAATATCATTCTCTGAGCTTAAGTTATTTGTGTGGTATACAGCATTCAGGGACTGACTATTATGGGACTCACTGGAGACATTTTGATAGATAGATCCTCTTAGGTCAGATGAACGTATATCATCCAAATCAGGGATTTCAATCATCTTTTATTGTATGTATTGGTATCCGTTGCCAATAAATACTACACGCAAAAATGCCTTGATTTTGGATATAAAAAGGGTGTTATGGATAAAATAAATATGTTGATATAAAAACCTTGATATAACAACAAATTGTCGACTTTATTCTTCGATGTAATACTTGTTTCAAGTACTTATGCAATATGTCGTCGAACCACCCTGATTTAGTTAAATCAATTTCACCGCTTTTAGCTAAAATAGTTACGCACTGTTTTGCAAGGTCTATTTTTTTCCAGTAGTGCCTGTTTACCAAGATCTCATTAGAGAGTAGAGAAAATCTATTACTTACCTCAGCTTATCAGATCAGTTCACTCATCATGGCAACCATACATGAGGATTTATCTGCTGTTATTGGCCAATTTTCCACATTTGAAAATGGAGATTATGAGGATTATAGTAAGTACTCCAAACTAATTGCTCAAAAGCTTGAAAATAGAGACATAACATTATTGGAATTCATTCAGAAGTTGGGCGATAAGATTACATCACAGGATGATGAAGAAAGACGTAAGGCCATACATTGTCTTTCAGAAACCTTGAAAGAACTTTCCAAAAAGACTTTATCTAAACAAGATATAAATGTCTTACTAGAATTTTTATTAAATAAGTTCGATGATTCCTTCTGCTTCAAACATGTTATTCAAGGAGTAATAAACTTAGTACAGTTTAATCAGTTTAATCCCAAATTGAATAGTAACTTGGAGAGGATATTGAATGGTGTGATAGAACACTATGACTCCTCTAAGTTTTTAGCTAGAGTCAGATACGAACTTTTCAACATTTTACAAACTTTATTGAACAATTTTCAAGATGTCATAGTCACCAATAAGGAATACCATGACTTATTCGTTCGTGCATTCATTCATGTTTCTACTGGTGAAAAAGATCCAAGAAACCTTTTGTCATCTTTTAAACTAAATCGTGACATCAACAAAGCTTTTACTTTTGACATTTCAGTGGAATTAGAGAAAACCTTCATTAACGATTTGTTTGATAACTGTTTCTGTTATTTCCCCATCTCCTTCAAGCCACCACCTAATGATCCATACCACATCACTTCAGAGCAATTAAAGGCCGAATTAAGAGCTACATTAGCTTCTCAAGACTTATTTTCCAAAGACTTGTTTAACAGTTTATTCGAAAAATTGACAAGCACGAACCCTGTAATTAGAAACGATGTACTCTCAACATTCTTGTTAACAGTTGAGTCTTTCAAATATGAGACTTTATTAGAATATTGGGAAGATTTATGGAATGGTTTGAAGTTTGAAATCTTGCATTTTGAGAATCCCAATTTCTTCGACTCAAACCAAGACTACTTCATACCTGGGAATTTAACAGATTTAGATGATAGTGACGAGAATAAATCGATATACTTGGTTTTGGAAATCATAAAACAATTAACCTTGAAATTACAATCAGAGGTCATTTATTTGGAATTCATTACAACAGATTTGAAGGATGATATGTCAATAAACAGTAAATACTTCAAGCAAGCTGTTGTTTTATTGAGTAATATTGCATCAACATCAGAAGATACTTTCAATTATGTGCATGAGTTCATTTTCAAGCAAGAAAACTTGGGGAGATTTCTTTCACTAGAAGGTCAAGAAGACCAAGATCTCGAAGAAGATATTGCTTTGACTGTTAAAAAGCAAAGAAGTCTTATAGATAGTTTTGGTTATATTTTTGTTTCTTATCAAATAGTAACGAAAGACTTGGATAATTATTCCTTGTTTTATGCCAGCAATTACTTGAACAAAATCAAAGAGAACTTGACCATCTTTTTGGGACAACTTTTGCAATCTTCATCGAACATTGAGAAGACCTTGAAATGTAAGATCATTCAGCAGTACGCAAAGTTGATTCAATTGAAAAAAATTTTGAAGACAGAGGAAAGGAAACTAATCATCGACATTTTGAATGATATGTTTTTTGAATTGATAAAACTGAATGAAAAAGATATAGTCCTTGAGGAGATAATAAAGGGATTTGTCAATTTAATATCACTTGGTGATGAAGAGATTAATAATTTAATCATTGATATATTTTTACCGCAGTTGTTACAAAACCTTACCCCAGAAACCAGCCCAGAAAAGTTAGCTATCAATATTCATGTCCTTAATAGAACAGTAGTCAACTACAAATTTTTAGAAATTGTTGCCATTAGACTTACCAACAGATTGAGTGCTGAAAATGTTACTTTTAATAAGAGAGTGTTAAATCTTATAGTTGACTTAGTATTAAAAATTCAAGGAAACCAACAGTTTTCTACAAACTCATGGTTCAACTCATTTATGCCAAATTTGTTCAAAAACCTAAACTACGAAGTCCTTGAGCCTTTAAGCGAAATAGTTGGGTTGGTAATCAAATATGCTAGTAAATCAAAACACCAGGAAATTTTAAATGGCTTTGTTGATGTCTTTTACAAAGGCTTGCCTGATTCGAAGCTCAAATTACAGGGATATAAATTATTGGAAAATCCAGATTTAATTATTATTATCTTTAACAAGGTATTATCCAATGTTGACAGATCTATTGAATTGACTATATCTCAAGAAGATTTAACCTCTTTGTTCAGTACTATCAATAACTTGGATGATATGGTATTGAGGATCCATTATTTACAACATTTATCATTGTTAATCAACAAATTCTTTAATGATGATGAATTTTTGGAATTGAAGTTGCAAGAATTTTATGACTTTAATGATGCTAAAAAGTTTGAGCTTGCCATATGGATTATCAAGTCGTTGGTATTGAAGTTGAATAAGGTTGGTTTAAAGTATCTCAAGATTAATCTTGATGCTTTAGAGACTAGCAAATCACCAGTCTTGATTTTAAAGTCATTTGATATAATACTCAAAGATTTGAAAATTTATGAACAAAGTAAGGAACTACCAAAAGGAACTAAACTCATCTCCCAGGTACAACCATTGAATGTCAAGCTGTTGTATAAGCAGCAAGTGTTCAACTTGATCATCACTAAGATCTTAGACAATGAAGCTGATAATGTGGTCTATTTAACTTTATTGTCCATCTTATCCAAGAATGTAGATTCCACCATCTTGAAATTCAAAATCTATGAAATCATTCCGTTGATTATTAAATCATTGAAATTGAATAATTTATTAGATACCAGTCTTGAGACCCTATTGGTCATTGTCGAAACTGATAATTTAAGTGATCACCTCCCATTCTTGACTAAGAGACTTGTAGAGTTGTCTAATTCTAAGATTATTTCCAATGGAAAATTGGTAAATGGCGAGAAGATCAGGTATTTAGCATTAAATTGCTTATTGAACCTTTTGAAAAAGAATGACAAGAATATTGTGTTGGCGTACAAACAAGATATAATCAACTCTTTGGTTAAGGATTTGGACGACCCAAAGAGGTCAATTAGAAAATTAGCTAGTGATATTAGGCAATACCTATTTGAGTTGAGAGATTGAATAACTTGTTGTAGACAGGCAATGTTTATTTGAGTAAAGAGTTTCAGTAACTTGTTTATAGATTAATCATTATATATATTTATAGATTCATTCGTCATCAGATTCATAGTCAACTGGAGCCAAACCAGGAGTAAGGCCTGGGAAATTCTTCTTAGTTTTGAAAGATTTTTTGTCCCTCTTTGTTTTCTTTTTGGCACCGAAGTTTAAAATCTCCTCTTGTAAAGTAGTAGTTTCAGCTTCTGTATTGTCAAACTCACCATCATTGAGTATAAGGTTTTTATTTTTTCTAGTTAATTTTTGAAGGTATTTAGCGTGTTCTTGCGTTAACTTGTCTGAATTCTTCTTACTTTTGATGAGTTCGTATTTGATTCTCTTCAATTCTTTAGAATCTTGTTCTTGTTTCTTCTGTAAAATCTTATTACGTTTTTTTATGATTTTCTTGGTAGGCACTGGATGGCCAAACTGACTGTTTAATAACTCAGTAGTTGACTTCTTCTTTTCCTTTGAATCATCCTTGCGTTGCATACCTGATGTAAGCTTGTCAAGGAGTCTCAAACTTTGAGTTTTGGTTGTGCTTGATTGAAACATCTTAGTCTGAGATGAGCTTTTTTCTAGATGCGATTTTGGCTTTAATTCTGTCAGCTTTGATATTGCCAGCTTTAATTTTGTCAGCTTTAATTTTGCCGGCTTTTAAATTGCTTGGGTGCAACTTGATGTCAGCAGATAATTGGATACAAGCCTATTGGGTGAACAAGAGTAAATGACCTAGAAATGCAGAACTAGAGTTCTTATTCGAAAGCTTTCTTTACCATTGTCAAGAGCACTGTCTTTTCCTGTTAACAAATCTCTTAAATCCGTTGCCCTCGCATCCAAGACCGCATATGAGAAACCATAGTCGATTCCTAGAGTCACAGTACCAGGAATCTGACTGTGATTTTAGTCCTGTAAAACTCTCATTACATTTAATGTCAAATGTTCCTGTATATAAATCTCTCATTGAAGACAAGCGATTAGGAGTTAATTAAAGTACAAGGTTAGAGGGAATACAGCCATCATTAACTATAATATCCTAGAGTTAAGTAGATTTACTGGTATTTACAACATTCTGAATTATTGCCTTCATAAGTTGCAATCTGAAAATTCATTGAAAAATATATCAATTATCACTAGCATTCCCCTCCACATAAAACTCTCAATGTCCGCATTTCAGATATTCTACCTCGGAGCACAAGCTTACATTTTCAGTGAGAGAAAATTCGTTATCACATGAACTTCGAGAATTCGAACTATAAATAAGAATAATCATCCCCAGAAAAGTTAACAATTTCAATTAGTTTTTTATTTGTAATTTAAAGACCTGAATAAATAAAAATGAGTGTTACTGCTGACAATTTTGAATCTTCTCCATTCTTGCAACAATTGGCTGATGGTTTATCTGACCAATCTATTGCTAAAAAGGCCATCAGTGGTGTCAAAGCAACCATTGTTTTCACCTTGAAGAATAAGGAAGGAAAGGAACAAAGCTGGTTTTTGGACTTAAAGAACAAGGGTACCCTTGAAAAGGTTGACAAGCCACCAAAGAACGATGTTCAATTATTGTTGAAAGATGTTGATTTCGTTAAATTGGCCAACGGTAAGGCCAACGGTCAAAAGTTGTTCATGAACGGTAAGTTGAAGATTAAGGGTAACATGATGAAGGCTACTTCCATTGAAACCGTTTTCAAGTCTATAGATCCAAGACCAAAGTTATAAGTTACTAATTTATTGCTACGAATATATACGTGATTGTGGAACAATCATTAAAATGATACCAAATCTCTATACCCTCTTTTTGTCAGATGTTTGTGCAAGTTGTTCATAGCATGTACATACTTTTTGATAGTATTGCTGATACTCAATGCCCAAATCCACGTTAAGCAGAACGATTCATGCACAATTCGGAGAATGATCATATTCCTAAGATTATATAAAGGAAACTTTCCTGACTAGGCATTTAAGCAGCGGGTAATTTCGCAGTCAAAAAAGCCGAAGCCTACCTCTCATATACGATACATTGCCACCCCATAGTCACTGGCAACCAAAAGCTGGCCATCGACATACTCCATGGATTCGACCTTGAAAAACTCTGGAAGACCAGCCAAATATACAGTATCAGTAATTTTGAAAGTGTTGAAATCAAAGTGTAGCATGAAAAGGGTTTCTTCTCCGTTGTAAGCGAATATAGTTTTGCCCTTACAAACTAGTATTAATTCACGATGATTGAATTGGCGCTCGAACTTGATTTCGTTTGAAATCAAATCATAAATAATTAGTTTCCCATCGGTTGTTCCAATGATAAGATGATCCTCCCAAAACTCTAGCGATGACATTTGAACTTTAAAATCTACCCGTTCATACCCTTTTGTAAAGACATTGAACCTTATTAAGTCTCCACTCGCATAATTTACTATTACCAGTTTATCGTTGGTCTCAAACTCAAAATCATTTTGGCCCTCTTCATACTTCGTATTGATTAGCTTCATACATAAGATTTCATCATTTTTGTTCTTAACTTTTGTAAATTTGTGTACCACTTTACCACTACCACACTCCCACAAATTCAATTCACCGTTTGAGTTTCCATTCAAAAAATTACGACCTTTGCCTATTAGTTCTATATTACTGGAGTTTAAACACGTAAAAGTACGTATGTTTCTCCATTCCTTAATTGACCAAAGCTTTATCTGTTTATCTAATCCCGTAGTCATAATCACTTCTTTAGATGGAAAAACTTTAATTTGGGTAATGTTTAAAAAGTGACAGTCTGGGATTCTAGTTTCTTCTTGAAGATCTAAATCATAGACCACCAACTCACCCGATTTCGTACCCATGATTAAGGAAGATCCCAATTTGGTAACTGTGGATATTCCTTTTATCCTATGGAACTTGGATACACTTTTTAGTTTGTAATTGGAAGCTTCATAAATGCCATGATGATATTTGAATGTTAAATCATCACTAACAAATTTAGGACCAGGAAGAACCTTTACTGTATATAACGATTGTGGCTCTTCTTCAGACTTTCGAATTGCAACCCAGAAGCTGTCTTCTCTACTAGTTCCATTATTTACTTCTTCAATTACCTCTTGAAAGGAATCTTGAATAGTCACTATATCCATTATTTCTCACACTGTTTAATGATGGCAAAATAAATTTCTACTACGCATTTTCAATTAGTACACCACTTGAAGATTACGCCCCATTAATCATTCCTATTGCTCTATATTCCACTCAACTGATGAGGCACTAGTACTACCACGTCACCAACTTTCAAGTGAACCTATATCCCAGTATTTATATCTAATTATAGTCGTGCACAAGCCCATAGATTTCCTAGTATACGCATCCGCCGCGATACCAGAGTGAGATAAAACTTGATATTTCACGCCAATATGACGGTCAAAAATTCAAATACAGCGCTGGATGATCATGAGATGAACATAAATAGTATGAGTTTGAATGATGAGACCGCTAATATGTTTTTTGATGAGGAATTCGTACCATCCGACTACGTCAATGCATTATTCAAAGATTTAGATCATTCGCCCACCAGTCTAAATAAAGCAGCTGATATCTCCAATGTATTGATAATTCATCTAAACTTCTTAGTCACGCAGTTGAACAAGGAAATCAACAAGTCATTAGAAAAAATCAACCGTGTTATACATGAAACCAAATTGAATGACTCCACTAGGTTAGATTACTACTTAAAATTACTCAATAATTCCCTCCTATCTTTAAATAATGAGTTAGATGTGTCACAATTCCATCAACTAGAAATAATAGAAAAGCTAATAAGCTTCAAAAAGGTAAGAGAGAATATTTTACAAACTTTGAAAGTACTTAATTACTTAAAAATCAACTTCAATAATGAAATCAAACTGAGCAGTTTTGAAACTGAGTTAAACAACTTGTTTAAATCTGTAATGAACTTGAAAGATGTTAACGAGAAACTAGAAAATCTTACTTATTTGGAGGATTGTGAACAGGTGTTTAAAAATCTAAATAACTTCAGCTCTGTATATAAGAAGAATGTTGGGAAGTTCACCCAAGAAAAGACTAAGATATAGGTTAATAATATACAGTCAGGAACTTTTGTGATGAAGCATTTCGCTAATCCTAAATATCTTCTGCCAGAATTATTATGGCGGTCGAAATTGTTGATTATTTTAGTTAAATATCTTACGAACTTATTAGAAGCGATCCAACGTACTCGATCGTTACTTAACTCTGGTTTACAGCTATCTTGGTGATATTACAATATTCTTATTCTGTACTTATTGTTATGATACTGACGAGAATGAATCAGATGTTATTATAACTGATTTCGTAAAAGACTTTGATTATAACGGGATGGACACTGAAGAGAGGTATGAAAGTCGTCTATTAGTATTATCGGGAAAACACGAAACGTCACAATTAACCGTGCCGGATGTGGAAAGTGGTGATGAAAATTAGTGATAAGTTTTACACTGATTATTGACTTACATGATGAACCTTACTTACAATTCATCACGTAAATGTAACACTTTTTTGATCGAAACATACTCTCTTCTGAACAAGGATAAGCGCCAAGGCCACCCCAAAACTCTCATCCTGCAGTGCAAAGAGTTGCTTGAACGTGTTCCTGATTAAAGAAACATACTACAAGTCAAGAATAACCTTCGCCTCCTTCAAGACAACAATTAGGGGGACTTCTAGATCCTTAAGATCTATTGCAGCCGTGAATTTCTTGCTTTATTCAAGCAATTCTTTTTTTTCTTTTTTGTAAGTTACTTTCTGTTCAACCTTTAAACGTAACATTACTCTCAAGAGTACTTACTTGATTTCTTATGATCAAGGCCAATTGAAAATGATAACGGTTAAGAGATTCATAGAATTCAATGTTAGATGGAGGATCTACAACATCAAGATCTAGGCCAAGTAAACAAGTAGTATAACTGTTATCGAAGACAAAAGAGTCGGTGTGTTTGTAATATACAAGTGATAAGCTATTTGAATAACCGAAGTTAATTGGTCTTTATTACCTCAGTATTGTCATTCTTGTTAAGGCACTCCAACAATCTACCAGTTATTATATGAATTCTGTGAATTTGACAAATATTCTCTAATCTCTTAAAAATGAAAAAAAAATGCTGTTCACACCCTATTACTAACTATTGGCCACCAGGGAAATCTTTTCAACCTTAATGATAACTTACATATCCATAAGGTTTCTAAAAACATAGAATAATTAAAACGCTATCGAATTTGTCAATTTTGGGGTAAAACTTATAATAAAATAAGGGCGGTTGGTGTAGTGGTTAACATTTCTGCCTTCCAAGCAGGAGACATGGGTTCGATTCCCGTACCGCTCATTTTCTTTTTTTTTCGTTTTGCACACAGATCAATAATACATCACTTATTCCGCGTTTGTTTGTTTACACTACTTGATCTATTCTTCAGTTGGCATGATAGAAGCAGGAACTAGACCAACCTTGAGATCTATAAATGAGATAAGCGGTGTCAAGGATATTGGAATTGCCATGCTGCAGGTCTTTCAAGAAGCACAATTCAGTGTATCAAGTCATAAGAAGTTATCAGTGATAATGAGTAATGTATATGACAAGGCCCTTGAGTTGGGACAAGAGGAAGCTTTTGCCTTCAAGTTCACTAAATTAATCAATAAGATATTGCCTTTAAAGAGAGGGGAGAAAGGTGGTGACCGTATAGCCAAGTTTTGCTCTGTATTCATTGGTGAACTTTATAAGTTTCAAGCTGAGTATGAGAATGGCGAGGATGAAGATGTAGACATGGATCGAGATGAAGCATTCGAACGCCTCAACTACAAAGCAACATTTTTTGCTAACAGCTTGGTTAACCATTTACTTAGAGGAACTGAAGCTAAGGATAGAAATGTTAGGTACAGAGTGGCTCAATTATTTGCTTATTTTACCGGTATGTTGGGTAATTTAGAAACATCATCTTATCAAACTTTGGTATATTTGCTTAAAAAAAGATTAAATGATAAAGAGTCTACAGTTAGATTACAAGCAGTTCTTTCATTAGCAAGATTTCAGTACCATGCACCTCCTGATGAACCTGCTGAGGATTTCGAAAAGGATTTGGAAAGTGTTGATGATTTCGAAGACGAGAGTAGAGAAGATGTAGAAAGACGAAAGTTTCTTAAAACTAATACTACCGAGCTATTGAAGGTCTTGGAAACGGATGATAGTCCAGAGGTCAGAAGGGCAGCACTTCTCAATATTGAAAAGGGTCAATACACCATGTCTAGATTGATACGTAGGGCTAGAGACATAAATCCTATAAACAGAAGAATTGTCTATTCAAGATTTTTGAAAGATGTGGATGATTTTGACTTAATAGACCCCAAAGATAGAATTCTATTAGTGTCATGGGGGCTCAATGATAGAGATGATTCCGTTCAAAAAGCTGCTATTGATTTATTCAACAACCATTGGTTCACGCTGGTTAACAAAGATTTTGTAGAGTTCATTGAACTTTTTGACCTAACTGAGGGTACTTCTGATCTTGACAAATTGTTGAAACAGCTCTTTGAGATAAATCTTGATTTAGTAAGGGATTTAGAATGGGATAAGAAATTCTGGACAAATTTGTCAGTGGCTAGATCTATATTACTAAGGAACATATTTGAGTTCCTAAATGAAAAAAATTACCATCAACTCATATCAGACAAATTCATTGACTTAATTGTTTTAAGTGAAATACTTCAGAAATATCTAACTTACAGAAACAAAACGCTCAAAGGGGCGCAACCATTAGTTTCAAAGTATAATGAATATCAGGAGATTTTAAAAGGATTAAGAAGGAATATTGCAGAGGTTCAAGCACATATAGACGAAAAGAATGAACAACTTCAGGCAGACTTGGACAAGTATGATCGCATTAGAGGTGATCAAGACGAAAATGGCTCTAAGGAAAGGAGAAAGACTAGGAAAAAGGCGGACAAAGATGCCCAGCTGGCTCTTTTGCTCTCCATAGAGAACCACGAGAAGAAGATTGCCCTTCTTGAACAAGATAAACGAGGGCTCCGAAATGATATCCAACAGATCCACCAAAACAACACTGATGTGAGAGATGATTTCGATGCCTTACAAGATACTATTGTTGACTTAGAAACTCTTCTACAGAACATGTTTATAATTGCCAAAAATTACGACTTTGCTGATGAAATCGGAAGAAGAACTATGATGAATATTGTTAGAAATTGTTTGACCAACGATAAGTTACCGGAAAAGCTTTGTGAACCGGCAATGAAGGTTTTGCAGAAAGTAAGTTTAAACCAGAAAGATTTCATTAGTATGGCTACTGAAAGTATAACAGATATAAGGGATTCTGCCTTCGATGAACACGAAGAGACATTCCACTCAGCACATGCTGGGTTCTCTGAGGACTCAGATGATGACAATGATGATGATGGTGACGACGAAGATTTGAATGAAGATTATACTAATAATTTGAACAGAATCGACGACGTTTTTGATACTATAATCCACGACAGCCCAAATGACTCCAAAGTAGGTGGCCCCGCCTCAAAGAGAAGAAAATTAGACTACTCAGAGCCTCCACCAGATATTGTACATCAATGTTTGGTATTGACTGAGCAATTGTTGAAGTTAATAGATGGCCCTTTGGATAGTAACTACTCATTAATGTCTATCTTACAAAGTTTGGTTATCCCGGCTATTATCAAAAATAATGATACAAGAGACCTCGGTATTAAATGTCTTGGTTTATTTATGTTGTTAGACAAAGAATTGGCTGCCGAAAATTTGAAAATAGTGGCCAGATTCTTTGAAGAAGTAAAGGATGAAAGTCTTAAATTAGTGCCTATCAAAATATTGATAGATGTCATCTCGACCTATGGAATTGATATACTAGCAAATGATGAAACTGATGATGAAGACTCTGTCACTGCATTGAAAGCGACCTATCTCTTTATCAAAGTTTTGAGTGATCATAAGATGTTACGCCTTCAAGCTGTGACTGCGGAAGGATTATGTAAACTCTTCTTAGCTGGAATTATGGATAACCTAGTAAACATGTTACCAGATGAGGGAGATAAAGTCGATTTATTAGAGTTTTTGATATCATCATATTTTGATCCAATTAATTATTTGAATAATGAACTCAGACAAACCTTATCGTTTTGTTTACCCGTTTACTTTTTTAGCCACCAGAAGCACCAAATTAGGGTCTGTGAGATGACAGGGCAGTTAATTTACAGATTCTTGAAAGATAAGGAAACATTTGAAAGAAAATATGAAAATGAGCCCAAAGCATTGAGTGTATCTAACTCCATTACCTTAGCCTCGGTAATTCAACAATTAGTTCATTGGGGAGATCCGAATAATTTAGTAAAGAAGGATGAAGAAGATACCAAGGCCTTCGAGGGACCTGTATTACAAATCGTTTCGATGCTTCAAGCAATAGAAAGTGACAAGGTCTCCAAAGCACATAAAAGAACGATAATTAATAATTTGAGCAAAGTATTCTTGAGCAATAACCTAAAGTTTCACGTTCTTAACAGGTTGAAAGAAGCTCTTGATGAAACTAAAGCAGAACTTGAATATAATGATGACCCCCAATTTCAAATTGATGCATTGACCTTAAGAGTATTCAATAAATTTGACGAAAATGTGAATGAATTGAAAGAGAAAGCATACAGTTCGGAAAGGGAACAACTCGAGGCTGCAGAGGAATCAGCGGAGAATGCCGCAGACGAAGCTGCAGAAGAAGCTGCCAAAGAAGAATTCCCCGAGGAAAGGGGACAGGGAGTTGTTGAAACCGAAACAGACGTCATTGATGCACATTCCAATCAAGTACGAGATGCAGGTTTCCTGAACGAGGGTGATAACTCCGATGTAGATATGGGCTATGCTGAGAATAACAAAGAACTGTATGAAGACGAAAAAGAACCGATCAGTGAAGACGAGGAATCCAGTGAAGATAACGCCAATGAAGTTAGCATCCCTCAGAATGAATTAGATGATATAGATGAATTTTTAGATGCTGAGGATAAGGTCGAGTATGATCTATAGCTCCAGTTATATACAGTCGTAACATCGCGTTTTTATACGAGTGGGAACGACGAAAAAATAAACGACGGGAACGAGGAGGATAATTTTTCAGAAGCGCCATAGGCGCTACGACGCCAGAAAATATAAATACAATACACAATCGTTTTTTGAAATTATATAGGGAAATATTCAACATATACCAAAACAAGATACGATGACTGTTAATTCTACTAGTGCTGCTCCACTTTATCAGAAAGATCACGAAAAGGATCGTGAATTCACCAAGGCATTACACGGTAACAGTTATAAGAAGACTGGATTAAGCGCTTTACTCTCCAAGGCTAAGAATGCTAGTGATGTTGCTACTGAAGGATACTTTAAACATTGGGACGGCGGGGTTTCTAAGGAAGATGAAGACAAGAGATTAGGAGACTACAACAGATTGACCCACCACTACTACAATTTGGTCACCGACTTTTACGAGTATGGATGGGGTTCATCTTTCCACTTCTCTAGATATTACCAAGGTGAGCCCTTTAGACAAGCCACTGCTAGACACGAACACTTCTTAGCTCACAAGATGAATATCTCCGAAGGTATGAAAGTTTTAGATGTTGGATGTGGTGTTGGTGGTCCAGCAAGAGAAATTTCAAGATTCACTGACTGTAATATTGTTGGTTTGAATAACAATGATTACCAAATTGAAAGAGCCAACCACTACGCTGAGAAATATGGTTTAGCTGATAAGTTATCATTTGTTAAGGGTGATTTCATGCAAATGGAATTTGAACCAGAAAGTTTTGATGCTGTATACGCTATCGAGGCTACTGTACATGCTCCAGTATTAGAAGGTGTTTACAGTGAAATCTATAAGGTATTGAAGCCAGGTGGTGTCTTTGGTGTTTATGAATGGGTTATGACCGACAAATACGACGAAACTAACGAGGAACACCGTAAAATTGCCTACGGTATTGAAGTTGGTGACGGTATCCCAAAAATGTACCCAAGAACCGTTGCTGTCCAAGCCTTAAAGAACGTTGGTTTTGAAATTGAATTTCAAAAGGACTTGGCTGACGTCAATGATGAGATTCCATGGTACTACCCATTGGCTGGTGAATTCAAGTACGTACAACACTTGAGTGATTACTTAGCTATTTTCAGAACTTCCAGGGTTGGTAGATTTATTACTACTGAAGCCGTTGGATTATTGGAAAAAATTGGTTTGGCTCCAAGTGGTTCAAAACAAGTTACCATTGCTTTGGAAGATGCCGCTGTTAATTTAGTTGAAGGTGGTAGACAAAAATTGTTCACCCCAATGATGTTGTTCGTCTGCAGAAAGCCAGATGAAAAAAAAATATAGTCATGTAATTCATTATATAAACTATTAGAGTATGTAAATCATTTGGTCCGCATCGAAACTTTGTGTCACTTTTTGCAATTGCCCGCGAGATAACCATGTGCGAGAAAAGCTGAAATTAGCAACTAAAATTTGGAGTAACATCAACGGTTTTAGACCATATTGACAATTGGAACTAGTATGACTCTTCAAAATCCTAATTTAGAAGGATATAACATTGTCCGTAATATGTGGATAAAATATTACAACAAGCTGCAAAGAACATTCATTGCCCCGGAAAAGTGTTCTGGATGCTATAATAATGATAAATTTGTTATTTGGGCAGTTTCAGTGGCTGCGCAAGCTGTTGTAGATGGTGCAAGAATCTATAAAGAATTGGTACCATTAGTTGACCCTGCAATTCTGATTTTCCAAAAATATAAGAACCATCATTTAAAGGGTTATTCTGCAGCTGAGAATGCAGGTAATGATAAAGACATTTATTACGACGATGATGCCCAGGTATGCAGCGCCATGTTAACAGCTTACGAAGTTACTGGAAACATTAAGTATTTGGATCAAGGAAGAGAATTGACCCGATTCTTGATGGGGGGATGGAATGATAACCCAAATGTGAAGAACAAGGGTGGAGTGAAATGGCATATCACCAATGCTTATCTAAATGCTTGTACAACAGCAGAGGTTGCGAAATGTTGTTTGCAGATTGCAAAATTCATTCCAAAGGAGTCCGAAATCTATATTGATTTTGCAGCAAAGTGCATTGACTGGCAAATTAAGACCTTACAGGATCCTGGTGACAAGTTGATAAAGGATGGTATCCAAGATACTGCAAATGGACCAAATGATACTAAATGGACTTACAATCTAGGAACCACATTGTCTGCAGCTGCTCACTTATATCACTACACGAAGGATGACCATTGGAAGAAGATAGCTAATGAGTTAGCAGATGCTGGTATCAATCGAAACGTTTTCTTTTATGATCGTGATTATGACATGAGCAAGAGGTACTGGAGAGACTCTTCTTACTTTGTTCAATTATTAATTGAAGGATTAGCGGATTACTTGTTGTTTTTGGGAAATGAAGCACCTGGTGATTTAGCAGAAAGAGTCGAAGAGGAAGTCCGTAGACATTTGATAATGTTTTATGAGTTCATGAGGGATCCGAAAGATGGTTTGTATATTCAAAGTTTTGAACCACACCATACTTATAGGGATGTATACGATAAAAAGTATAAGAGCCACTTTGGTGAAAGAAAGGGATGGAGTCTTAAAGGTGAAGATAAAAGTGGCGACAAAGCCCAAAAATGCTTAATGGGTTGTGCTTCTGCCGCCAGAGTATTCTTCCAAGGTGCTAGAGTAACCCCAAAGATTGATGAATATGATCCCTTTTAGTTGTTAATTATATATTGCGCTTATATACAATGAGCAAGCTCAGACTTTAATTTTAGGTAATTGATATGCAGGTGTAGAAGGAATCGATGAAGCACTCTCAATGAGTACCAAATCATTTTTATCGAAATTGTTAACGTACAAAATGGGTCTATACTTCAGGGAAATCCAGAAAGGTTTCTCTGAATCACCATTGCTTTCTTGGCCTCCTTGTAACTTGTCAATCTCTGATTGTCTCAAAGATTGTTCCATTGAGTTCAAGTTATCATCATCTTCATCATCTTCATCTTCGTCTATAGTCAATCCATCTCTGTTCCTTTTTTTGGAAAGACCTGAATTCTTGTAAAACTTATTGATTGGAATATTAACAGATAAATCGAAGAAACATAACCAATTGCTTCCATAAATCCAGACTTTAGAACCTTGAGTGAACATACCTTCAGCTTTTTCCTCTAAAGTTAAAAACTGTTTTGGCAAGAACTCGCTGTTTCTAGTGGACCACGAAGTTAACAAGGATTCGAACTTTTTATGGCTTGATTTTTGAACGTGGAATTCATAGATTTTATTGTCCTCTGATAAAATCACAAAAGTATGGTCCGTGGAGAAATGTGTAATATGGGCAGCACTTGGCAAGGTAACTAAAATGTAGCTACTTAAGTCCTTCAACAGAACAACCTCGATGACTCCGTTGAATCTCGAGAGAATTAATGTGTCTTCTTTGTCATTTAGAGACATGGTTTTGACGTTGTTAATATAACTCAAATTTGATTTGATATCATTGTCACCTTCAAATTCGACCTCATTGACTAGTTCGATTGTTTGCTCGTCAGTGTCAACACTAAACTTGTATAGTTCTTCATTTTGAGTAAAAACCAACAATTTGCTTTCGTTATATATCAAAACTCTTTTAGAACCTCCAACTAAAGAGTCAAAATTTTCATCTCTGAATTTAGAAACAGACAATTTATTTTTATTGGTGGGGGTCAATGCAAAGATTTTGACGCTTGTCATTGTACCGACAGCCAAAAGATTACCTTCTTTGTTTAAGGAAACATCGGTGATATTATCATCATCACTCAAATTTAATTTGGAGATCAACTTGTATTTAACATTATCAGTATCTTCATCAGAACCGGCAAGGACTCTCCATATCTTGATTTGCTGGTTTTTCCACATTACAATATATTTCATATGTTCATTGAATAGAATATTTTTGTGTTGTTGGTTGTATGTGAGCTTTCTATATTTACCATCGTGGAATTGATTGATGGATTGAATGACGATGGAAGTCTCAACACCACCACTGATTAAAAAGTTATACCCTTTGCTCTCAAATATGGCCATAGATCTGATGTCGTTTGAATGCAAGAGTCTGTTATATGAGTGTGCCCATTTACTGTTTTTATTAGTAGCTGAGTTCAATGATACCCAGTTGAATTGGTGAATTTTTCTATCGACACCGGCAGTAAAGATTCTCTCTTCATTGGCATCATTGGTGATACTTAAAACATCGGCTTCATGATTATTGAAACTTTGTAGTAATGTAAAAGTGTTCAAATCCCAAATTTTGACGGAACCAGTAGAATCACCACTAACAATTTGTTTTCTTTTACTTAAAACATTGACAGACCAAACCAACGTGCTTTCGGTCTTGGATTTATCGACTCTCATAGTTCCCATTATTCTACCTTTTGTCTCTTTAGATGCTGACCAACACCTTATTCTGGCATCAGCGCATCCCCCTACTATTAAATCGTTTTCATACCACTTTATACTCAAAATTCTCAGCTCTTGCCTTTGGCAAATCATTTCGTGCTCTAAGGATCCAAATCCCCCAGAAATATCCACAATAGCTACTGAACCATCATCACTACCGACAGCTAATCTGGTACCTTGTTTGTTTACAGCAAGAGACCAGATAACACCTATATTACAGTCATAATTAAGTTTAGGTAATCCGCTTTGTAAGTCCCACTCGGTAATATAGGTTGAGCCTCCAATCGAGAATAAACGAGATACACCATAATCATCATTTACAGCCCAACATAACCCTTCAATAGACCTTCCTCGGGATCCAAATAAAGTTATTTCGTGGGTCCAGTTGAATTTCGGGTTCCAAATCTCGATATCTCCATTGTTTCTACCGACAGCAAGCCTCAAATCCGAGGAAGCTACTTGTGTCTTGTTGGAGTTATGCGAAAATGCTATGGCACTAATGGTATTCGGCGTGTAATCCACGAATCTACAACGATGAATATTCATTTCTCTGCTTCTTATTATTATCTCATCTCGAAATTTTTCAGTCTCATTTTGATCAAACTGGAGCTATATACAGGAGTATCCAAGAGGAAACATGCACATATATACATATATGTAAATGAATGGAGATAGTAGAAGATATATATATATATATATATATATGAATATGATCGTTGCATCATAAAGGACATCAAACAAATCCTATAAAGCTGTTAATAAAGTTCAACATCCTGATGAACCATTTATTTTCATCTGTGTTAAGAATCATGTTAATGATCAATTCTTCAGTTTTCTTACTTGAATTAGCAATTGGTCTTTTAACAACGGTTCTTTCAACAATGACGTTCTTCTTGATACACCAAACAATGAACATTAAAGCCAATACACTTATAGAGAAACTCTTTAGTACTTTGAAGATGTTTCTACCTATGATTCTGAACAAAGTGATGATTATACGTTTTATTCTTTGGCTTGCATCCAAATCAAGCTCACTGGAATCAGAATCTCCAGAAGGTCTTCTTGAATTACGTCTGTTGAGGAATTCCTTTGATAATTTATTAATAATTAAGTTTATTTCACCTTGCCAATTCTTGAAATCTTCTAAAGATCCTGGGTTGGCATTATGACCAGTTGTATTGGGAGGCAATGATTGAATGGATTGTACCAACCGGTCTCCTTGTTGTTGTGGTTGATGTGCGTACAGGTCTCTGGTAAATGAGTATACAGAAGCTGTGGTAGGATTCTTTTGCTGCTGAACTTGTTGTCTCTGTTGTTGCACATACTCATTGATGGACAACATTGTAGATCTTCTGGAATGAGAATATATCTTCTGTAAGTTCTTCTGATTGGTATTGGAATTAGAATAATTACTTGGTGGAGGTAAGGGAGATGCAGTAGAATATCTATCAGATTGATCACCTCTAAATAACAGAGGTGAATGGGGAGGGAATACTACATTGGGAACATGCTCCAACTCCTCTTGAGGACTAAATTCTAGATCCTTGATCTGGTCCCAGAGGTACTCTAATTCGCTCAATAATTCTCTTGCTTCTAAAGTACCACTAGCATACACTTTCATGGTGTCGATCAAAAATGAAATGTATCGTCTTTTCGCCTCTGTTTTGCTCAAACCCTCTTCTCTTTTCCAAGCATCCCACTTTTTCTTAGCTCCTTCATCTTCCAATGTGAACCCGACGGGTCGGGCCATGATACCTTCAACATCACCTTCAGTTGCCTGTTTATACAATCCATATAACTTGATACGGTTCTCGGCAGGTGGTCTAGGCAAAGATCCATAATTGGAACGAGATGATAACGCCCTTATAGTTGTGATTGCTTTCACAAATACACGATCTAGTCTGTTAGTAAACTTCTAAACTTCCGGTCGATCTTTGCTCGCTTGCCACCAGTATGGTTCAAATAGTTACCAATTACATACCGATTGAATCTGACATAATATGCCTAACCTAGCCAATACTGTAAGCAGCCTTCGTGATAATATATCCCTTACAACTGCCTGTTCAGTACAGAGATTAGTTTGTTTATGAAACTGGGGCACTCCATATTTTTTAACCACTTTCGCAAAGTATGTTGTATACAGGAAGAGCATATGAAGACGATAACTACAAAGAGATTCTACGATCAAGTCCGGCTTTCCACAATCTATATTGTTAATGTTTTCAAAAAAAAAAAGAAAAAAACCACTGGTTCCAAGGGAACAGGTGTAAGCTAGTGAAATGGACCTGTCACAGTCATGAAAGGGCTGCAACGGTGAGTAATAAGCTTGATTAATCTAGTTTGCACCTAAATAGGAACCAAATACAGTTCATTATAATATAATGATTTGGCACCAGAGTGTCGGCAAACAGTGTGATGAAATTGGAAACATTAACAATATGAAATGGTCACAGGACTTGCAATTTTTTGTTGGTCAGTATATTACTTATATTCTTTGATTGAGAGTTGGGGTCTCATAATGATATTTATAAAAGTTACCCTATATTATTTTTTCTTACTTTAATCTATTCTTACAAAACTTAGTTTTCTGGAACATCGATTTCACCAGCGTTGATGGCATCAATAATATCATGAGGGTTCTTACCTTCAACACGACAACCAACAGATTGAGCAGTACCCAAGATTTCCTTGGTAACAGAAGCTAAGGTCTTACCGAATGATTTTTCTCTCATGGTTCTAGCAATTTCATAGATTTCATCTAATGGAATGTTACCAGAGTGCTTAACGTTCTTTTCCTTCTTTCTGTCTCTTGGAGCTTCTTTCAAGGCACCAATGACCAAAGATGAAGCAGCTGGAACAACAGAGGCAGTAGCTTGTCTGTTTTGAATCTTTAATTGAACAGTAACCTTAATACCTTTGAAAGCCTTGGTAGCCTTAGCAATATCTTCACCAACCTTCTTTGGGGAAAGACCTAAAGGACCAATCTTTGGAGCCAAAGCAGATGAGGCACCTACTTCACCACCAACAGCTCTTAAGTATAAGTACTTAACTTCATTAGGATCAAACTTTGGAGGCATCTTGTAATATTATTAGTTACTAGAGTTTGAAAAAAATTTCTAGGTCTCAAAAAATTCATCTCCTCAGAAAAAAATTCCATTACACAAAAACTCTGTTTGAGGATGCGCAGTCACAGAAGAAAACACGCGATATAGGGATATAGCCCCAAGATGCAAACTTCTTGATAATGTGGGATGTGTATAATATATGCTATAGACTACAAAGTACCACCTGGTATATCATCACCAATTCTAGAGTCTTCGTATAAATCGTTACTTCCACTGGAAATCACTGATGTATCGGCCAATTGCCTTAACATAATTGCAGGATGTTTACCTAACTCTTGTAATTCTTTGAAGATAGGTACTGGCTTTTCGGCTAACTTCAATATTCGTTCTTTGTCACCATAACAAATAACAAGGACATATTTGGACCAATCGTCTCTTGGTATATGATGTCTCTTCATGGCTTGCTGCAAGATTTTAAGACATGAATCTTCAGTTGATGCTCTCAATTGCTTCAAAGGCTCGTTATTTGTTATGGACGCAGGGCTAGGGGCAGTGGTATTACTGGGTAACAGACTCATTGTGGTAGATCCTATCAGGGAAGAATGTTTTCTTATTGAAGGTTTTTGATGAGTACCCACAGTGGAAGTGGAAAATGATGATGCAGAACTAGTCGATTTACTTTCAACTAATTTAGGCCTAACAACATTGGCCTTAGCAGTATCTTGTACTGCACTAGACTGTACTATTTTACCAGTACCCAAAGACAACAAAGAACCTGAGGAGAATCTGTTAGATTGAGTGGGGCTGGGTATTGGATTTGAGTTACGATTAGAACTGAGTAGTGCATCCTGTAAAGTTTCAGTAAGAGTATTGCTATTGCTATTGCTGTTAGTGGAATGTGAACTGGAGATTGAGTATGTTGGGGAATCTAAGTTGGTAGTAGATCCGGGATCAAGGGTTGGCGTGGGTAAAGGTTTAGAATCCTTGAGCAATCTTATGACGGGTATTAAATCACTTTTGAGTCTAGTGAAATTGTCATTCAATCGTTTGATATCAAGAGTTTGCTGCTCGGTAACCGGGGAGGTAATAGCAGAGTGATGCTGTTGAACAGTGATTGATAATTTTTCCATCATATCCTTCATTAACACAGTGGATAACGTCAAACTCTCAAAGCTAACATAATTATTGTTGATATTTATGTTGTTTAGTTTATACTCTGGGTCATTGAATGACCTTGGAGGGTTCTTTTCATAGTGTTCATTTATCAAATCACTTATCTTTTTCTTGATTAAAAGCCTAGTAGATAATTTTTGAATACCTATTTCCTTTAAATGCTCTGTGGTAATGAATGGTAGAATAGAACCTTCGATATTATTGTCCAAAAATGACTCGCTTAGAGAATCCTGGTCTAAGAATGAGTTTATATAACTGGAGACTTGTGCTGGATCCCATTGTAGGAAGGAATCATGTGTGGAATGTACAATGGAATGGGACATTTTCTTATGGTGTACCACTAACGATTAAGTCTTCCAGAAATTCAACAAATGTGTTTTCCACTAGTAGTAAAAGCTTAATGATAAGTTAATGAACCGAAAACTCACTGGGTACTAGATCCTTGGCTAGATTTCAATAGATTCTCTCAACAAGGTAAGGTTAAATCAGCAGTTACACGACTAGACTCCTTTGACAAATTGCGAATTACCAAATCTGGAACTGTTCCAAGATCCTGAAGAGAGAATGTACTCCTTAAGGAGTTATGAAATTTACAAAAGTTGCTATATTTCTATTATATATCTGGCAATAAAATGATGGAAATGTCACTTATTAAACTTAAGTTAAGTTTATCTCTATTTAGTAATCATCTTCTATCACGTATTGTTGTACTGACTTGATTAGCCCTTCGTAATATCCTGCCAAATTAATTTCGTCAGTTAGCAAATCACTATAGGAACCAATCTGATAAGCATCGTCATTCTTTCCTAATAACCTATCAAGAAAACTTCTTTTGACAGGTTCAGTATACACATTCAATTTTTGGAATCTATTAGTCAATTCATCAGATTTATTGAGACGAGAGAGCAAAAACCTGGCCTGGGAGTGATTCTTTTGGGTCACTATGAACCTCGGGATCGGAGAACGTTTTCCTAGGCTTTGTATAAAGTCTAATGCTGTTTTAATAGATTCATTCTTAGTATAGATTAAGTGAGCGTTTTCAGAAGGATGTAGCTTCAAATTGGTATTGTTCTTGAAAATGACTATGTGGAATATGCTATCCATGACAAAGAAGGAATTCGTAGATCCACTAGATATGCTACTCGAGTCTAATGAGACTTTAGTAATTTCATCATTGGAGATTTCAAATAAATTTGGCTCAATAACTGTTTCCGACTTGTGGCAGTTGAATTTCATAAACCAATGATGATAAAATGCAGTTTCGTCTGGCAGCGAGTTGAAAATTCTAATCAATAGAGGATTCTTTCTCAAACTATGAGCTAATGATGGCAATTTTTTGAAGTTTTCATTGATTTCGTACCTCTCTATTATGTCATCGAGTAAGTTTGAATATGGATTATTTCCTGTATCGAGGTTTTTGCTAACCGATATACCTCCAAAGTTGTACAATATTTTAATCAATATTCTATCAACATTCTTAGCAATATCGTCAAACTTCTCAAAGCCCAACACAGTATCGATCTTATCAAGTAAAAGTCTTGTCAACAAAATAATGAACGTATCTTGATCAAATCCAGCAAGAAATTCTTTTTCTTTTATTATTTTACTTTTTGGGTTGATCAACTTATACGAGCCATCACTCATCTTTACCTTATTGGCTGCATAGTAGAACAAGGTATTATTTCTCGAGATACTTGTAATTCTGAGTTTCCAGCAGCTACTATCAGGGTCCCAAAATATCAACTGGAACTGTATAAATAGTTCCTTTGGACCATCTGAATTCAAATCAGATGCAGAGCGGCTACATTCAGGTTCAAAGTAAATAGCAAAAGTATCATCTTTGGCAACTCTGTTAAAGAACCACTGGTTGGTGAAACTCTTCTTTTTGGAACTTGAATCAAACTGGGACAAGTGATCCGATATTTTCTCATGGTGAGTATCGTAGAATTTCTCTGATTGATAAGATGAAGGTAAACTGTGACCAGGTCCAATTAGCTTGGATACCTTTAATTTTGGAGATGTCTTGACGGTCAACTGGGCATTCAATTTGAAGGACTCACGAAGTAACTCTCTTAGTTGTTCTCTGAATCCATCGTTAGCAAATGTATCATACAAATAAATATTACCCATGGTTCGCAGGGCCAAGTTCTTCATTTCGTATATACCAACTTGATCCAATGAAGCTGCAAAAAGGTCAAAAGTCCATTTTGGACTAGTAGCAGCTAAAGGAAAATCAGTTTCTCTTGTAGAACTCTTTGACACAATGCTATCTGAATTTTCAAATGACAATCCCATGGCAATTAGAGAAATAGTTTGAAAGAATTTCAGAGCCGATAAGAATAGTGGGGCATCGAAATCTGCAATATTCTTGTGAGTTCTTATATTTTGGTTGCTACCATTAGAATTATCCACGATGTTTCCTGGAAACGTTGTAGCAGGTCCACCAGCAAAAAATAGTATCCTACCGATGAAGTTATGATACGAGTGTTTGGAAAATGCAACTGACAAGACGTACGATGCGAGTCCAGTACATCTAGGTGGTTTAAACGAGTCTGTAGTCTTAGGTTTGATGGCTTGAACGTAGTCTACGATTGTATTTCTATTTTGTTCATCTATCTTGAAAATATAGCCGCTGTCTACCAAAGGGCAGGTTTTCCAATCGGCTGCCAAATTAGTACTGTGTATTCCCAATTTGTTCAGAATTCTTGTAGCAGAGGCTGCATTGAAAATTGACACATTTTTGGACCCTGGAGGTTTAAGATCAGCAGTGGTGATAAATGAAGAAGAGCCTTGGAGTGGCTTGTGAAACTCCACCACTTCTCCATAGGATAATATTGAGATCGGAGTACCTACAGGTAATTCAGAGATGGCCTCACTAATTGAGGCTTTCAAGGCAGCAAAAGATGACACACCATCCACTTCGTCAATATGTTGGTAGGTATCTAACACGAAAATAGAAGTATAGAAATCAGGCACCGGTCTGGAAATATCATGTGGTAGGTTAATCTCCACTGTGGTGGCCTTCTGACGTAATTCAGTTGGTAAATCAACTTGAGCGCAATTTCTTTCTGGCAAGGAATAACCTCGGGGATAAAAGGACTTCTCTTCACAATAGGGGCACCACCACATTCCATTAGAACGATCCAATTTAATGTGGGGGTTGATATATGCCTTGCAATGATCGCATTTCAATGGGTACTCACCCCTACTGATAACGGGAATTGGCTGGAACGATTCGTCCCTTTCAAACAAAGGGGTGAAAAGGCAGCCTACCGGCGTCAGTATTTGGGATGCTTCGAGTCTTGTAGATGGGAAAACATTCCAATTGAATCTGATACCATTCACTGTTTCAGCACTAGTGTAGACCTCCTTCATCTCTGTCAAACAATTTGCGCAAAGAAAAGTTAATTAACAAAAAAGGAAACAGTGGCTACAGAAAGGCATCTGCCCAGTAATTACATTAGTAATTATATCATACTGACGTGATATTTACAAATCCGTTCATTGTGGCTCTTTAACCAATTTCAAATGATCTCTATACTATTAGTATAAATAGGCATTGATTATCCCCTTCTCTTAAGTAACTAAGTGTGTAGAAAATGCCAGCCGGTCCAGGTTATAAGTTTGGTAAAGATCAAGACGGATTTGTTACCTTGAAAGAAGAAGATGTCCAGAAGTTTGAACATCCGGAGTTTGCTCCTACTTGGGACCCTGAAAAGAAGTTTCCTCCATTGAAGTTCTTCAAGCATATTGATAGAGGTACTGATGCTGACCCAGAATATAAGTCATTATTACCACCAGGTGGTGACCACAAGATTTCTAACGTTACTCCAAAATTAGGAACTGAAATCACGGGAGTACAGCTTTCCCTGTTGGACGATAAAGGCAAAAATGAATTGGCGCTTTTGGCTGCAAAAAGAGGCCTTTTGATTTTCAGAGATCAAGACTTTGTTGAGCACGGACCAGCATTTGTCGCTGAATATGGTAAGTATTTCGGGCCATTACATGTTCATCCTACATCTGGCTCTCCCAAACTCGCTTCGGAATTACATATTGTCTACAGAAATCAGAGTATTCAATATAGAAAAGGTAGTGAGAACACCAGCAGTGTTAGTTGGCATAGTGATGTCTCTTATGAGTTGCAACCTACTGGTCTCACCTTATTTACTGTAATCCAAGGTCCAGATGGGGGTGGAGATACTGTATTTGCTGATACAGTCGAAGCTTACAAGCGGTTATCACCAGCATTCAAAGCCCTTTTGGAAGGTTTGTACGTAGAGCACTCAGCTGTTGAACAAGCTAATTTTGCCAAATCTATTGGACGGGATAGTAGAAGAGAGGCAGTTAAAAACATCCACCCCTTGATCAGACTTCACCCTGTTACTGGGGAGAAGATTCTTTATGTCAATCCTGGATTTGCTCGTAAAATCGTGGGTTTCAAAAAACAAGAGAGTGATGCTTTACTTCAATTTTTATATAACCATATTACAACTTCTCATGATCTCCAAACAAGAGCTAAATGGGAACCAGGTACTGTGGTTGTTTGGGATAACCGTAGAGTCGTTCATACCGCGATTATTGACTGGGATGAATCTGATGGTGTAGTCAGACATGGTGTAAGGGTTGCTGCTCAAGCTGAAAGGCCAATAGCTGATATTAAAGACCTTAACAAAGAGGACGAAAATCGTCTCGCTGAATCTGAGTAGTTTAAATAAAAATTTCAATGTCATCTGCGCAAAGTAAATCTGAAAAATCGCATCTCATCTCACATTCAAGCCAAGAACCATGGGGAGAAGTGTTAAACATCAGACCAAAACTGCTAAAAGAGCTGGTTCTCAGAACTCCACAAGGACCGTTGATAATGAGGTTACTACTGATTCTGTGGCTAGAAACCTCTTGGCTGATCAACCTAAGTTAACCCCTAAATCCAATAAAAGACAGTTATCTAAACAGGCCATTAAAAAACAGCAAGCTAAGATAAGATTATATGGAGCGCACAATGGTAAAGAATACAAAGAGGCTCAGTTAAATATACCCACATTAAACAGAGCCATAATGCCAGGTGTTAAAGTTAAATCAGGAAAAAAAGGTAAGAAATTCATCGATGAAAATGATCCCTTAGCACTCAACTTATTAGTTACATCGATCAACGATAAATATGATGTTGTCAATGAGAGTAAGTTGGAGAAGTCTAGACGGTTAGAAGAAATCAGAGAACTCAAGAGGAAAGAAATCGACAGAAAGGAACAAGCTAAGCTTAATAAGTTGGAGTCTAAAAAGGACGAATTAAAAAGTAAGGCATCAGTGGCTAGAGCTAATAGAAGAAAGAATGCCGCCAAAGTAAAAAAGGAATCATTTAGAGAAGATAAGGCAGAAGAAACCCCTAAGAAAAAGAAAGCAGTTTCTTTTGCTTAGTTTTGTATAATAGAATGCATATTACAATGATGACCTTATACTAAATATTTACAATAGATAATCGATATTTAAAACCTAGATGACTTATGAGCTTGTCTTCTAGCTTCTCTGATTTTCCTGGTATAATACCATCCATATGATACACCAGCAATAGATCCTCCCAAATGAGCAGCATAATCATAGGCACCCCATCTGAAGAAAAGCCCTGCAACGTTATAGGCAACAGTACCTAGGAAGGCGAACCATGCCCCACCAGGAATGGGAATGAAGAAGAGGGCAATTGGGGCCTTTGGAATCAAATAGGAAAAGGCACCAACAACACTAAAGATTGCACCAGATGCACCCAACGACCCAACAGTTAAAGAAGTTCTAGTAAGTGTTGGGATTACGATGGAAATAAATGACGAAATAACTGCCGAATTCAAATACATGACAAGAAAATTGGATGCACCTAGAATACCACACAATGAAGTTCCAAACGACTGAAGTACAAACATATTGACAAATATGTGTCCCAAACTTTGGTGGGAAAAAGCTGAACCTAATAATGACCAATTGGAATATACGTTATCTTTGACTAATAACCCATATCTGGTAAGAGGCCTCAAGAACCCTGGATTCTTCCACATTAAAAATACAGCACCATTAATAGCTATGATTGTATATATCAACATACTTGGTCTCTTTTGAAACCACCCTAAGGGCGTATAGTGGAATAAAATTGGTACTGCGATCGTAGTACCTACACAGAACAAAGCAGTGAAAATGGTTGGTCCTTTCAATCTATTCCAATTAGAGTTACCATAATGTTTTCTATAGCTTTTCCATGTATCACTTCTCTTGTGACCGAAGCCGGAATGGCCACTACTGTAACGGGTAAGCTTGATTCGCCTAAAGACGTTGAATGAACTTTGAAGTATTTCAATATTTGATCTATGAAACTGCGTTCTAGATGACCCAAGTTCATGTTTCATGGCCATTATATTACCATTACTGAAAAACAGTTGTCTATTCACTGGCAGTTTGAACACCAGTAACCTTGATCCGAGGCCCATTTGCTTGAAGAGAGTAAACCTGTTCATGTCTGCTAAGAAAATTGACTGCGAAAATTATTTACTTATACTATACAGATGCAAATTTAAAAAGAATCTACCGACTCATCCTGATCGATGTCAAGTTTCTTACCATGACCGGCTAATCTTTGAGCTGCTAGCTGTTGGGTAGAATATTGTTGTTTAACCTTGTTTGTCATTCTTTCGATTTCAATTTCGGCGTTTTCAGCGTCCTTTTCAGCATAGTCCATGACTAATCTTCTTCCAAGTAAGTGTACACCTTCTAATTGATCCATAGCACTTTGTGACTCCTTCAAAGTATTGAACTCTACAAAGGCAAAACCTCTAGCAGACCTGTCGAATTTCTTTGGAACTCTGGCTGATTTGATATGACCAAAAGCACCAAATAATTCGACAATATCTTTTCTGGTAGCTTCGAAAGGTAAATTCTTGATAATGATTTTGGTTGACTTCCTTCCAGATTTAGTCTTTTGAGAAGACCCACTGGTTCTATTGGAAATTTTCAATTGTAATTTATGTCCATCTAATACATGACCATCCATAACGGCAATGGCATTTTCAGCATCTTCTTTGGATCTAAATTCAGCGAAACCAAAACCCATACTTAAAGTGGATCCTGATTTCTTAGGATCTGGTTTGGTCTTAACGGTAGCAACTGCAAACCCAGGTAAGGTTTTGAATGTGTCGCTTAAGTCTTTGGATGTGGTTGCAAAGTTCAAGTTCTTAACAAATACTGAAACTGTTGGTCCATCAAAGGCAGTAGTTTCTTCCTCCTCATCATTGGCGTTATCATCCATTAAAATGTCCTGAGCACTAGCTTTTGCCTCGACTGCGGTTTCATCCACTGGTTTTGAATCCATGTTTTCATCTTCGGTAGGTTCCCTGGAAAATAAGTCTTTTGGTCCTTTCTCAAGATATAAAATACTTTTACCTAATCTCTTGTATGCCAATTTTGTAAATGCTGCTCTAGCACCAGGAGAGTCACGGAACTCAACAATAGCGATCGTTCCAGCTGGTGGCATGAGAATTCTTTTAATTTCACCATATTGAGAGAACAAATCCCCTAATTCTGAAATGGTTGTACCATAAGAGAAGTTCTTTATCAATATTATCCTATCGTCTCTTTCTTTTTTGGAAAAGCTGGTTAAATCTACTCCTTTCTTTTCGAAGTAACCTCTTACATCGCCGATGACATGCGCTTCAGCTAAAGCTTGCTTGACAGCTGAATCAGAACTTTGGGCATCAATTAAGTCAGATTTTGACACACCCATTTTGGCTGCAACAGATTCCATTACTGCGTCTTGGTTCATGTATAAAGAGTTCCAGCTAAATTGACTCTTCGATGCTTGTGCTTTCTTTTTCAATTCTCTTTGCTTTTTCAATGGCAAGTTTTGAATATCAAATTCGTCCATTCTATGATCTTTCTTCTTTTGTCCAGGTAATATATGTAATAATCTACCTTGGAAAATATGTTTATCTAATTCCTGGTAAGCAGTTACTGCACTCTTTGGATCAGCAAATTGAACGTAAACAAACCCTTTTGATTTACCAGTTCTAGTGTCGATGGCCATATGGACCTCTTCAAGATCACCGTAAGGTGAAAATAATTCACGATAGTCATCTTCTGTCGATGTGTATAAGATATTTCTAATGAAAAGACGGCCAGTTTCGCTAATTCTATTCAACACTTCTGTTTCTGGATCCATTTCGGGACTTGAGGTTGATTTACGAACTTTAGTTGTTGCATCTTGTGAAGGTATCTTCTGATTATCCTGTCTTTCCAATTCCTTGGCTCTTTCTTCGTTTTCAATCATTCGTATTCTCTTTTGTTGCAACCATTCCAAATCCGAGACAGTTTCATCTTTGGCTAGGTCAGCTTCGTTATCATTACTACTGATCTCTTTTTCATTGCTGACTTGGTCCAATGGTATCATTTCTTCTTCGTCGTCCTCATCATTCTTAGTGTTAAATTCTTCATATTCATCATCACTGGCATTTTCTTTGATATTGAAGCTGGATTCCACAGCAGGTGTCTTGTCATATAGTTCAACACCATCTTGCTTGGCTAATGCCTCCTCTAATGCTTTGGAAGATGGGGCACCTTTACCATCGGCAAAATCACCATTGGCCCATGACTGCTTTTGACTTGAAGGTTTCATGGTTTCCACATACTCCTTCAACGCAGGGTTATTATCAATTTCTTCTGCTAACCTCGTCTTCAAAGTCTTTTGCTTCTTGGCATTTCTTTCCTCATCTTGCCTCAATAATCTGTCTTCTTGAGCTTGATGTCTTTCGAAATCCAATCTTCTCTTTTCTTTGAAGGATATTGGGACAGTTGGATCAGCAAATGATTTTGCTAACTGAACATCAATCTTGGCAGTATCAATAAAACTACCATTGAAAAATTTAACCGCCAATTCAGCAGCTTCACCTGATTTAAAACCTACAAATGCAAACCTTCTAGATTCTCCATTTCTTTTCTTCATTAATTTAACATCGGTAATATCCCCTTTTTTACCAAAATGTTCCTTTAACTTATCCTCGGTTAAGTACTTGGGTAATCCCTTGACAATCAAACGAGACATGGTTGTGCTTTTTTATTCTTGAGATGAGATGATATCAGAATTTTTATTATCGCGGAAGACTAAGATTGATTTTGCAACACAAATAGGCTGCAAATTATGATCGAGCTAATAAAGCATTTAGGATTAGTACCAGAAAAAGATCCAAGACTTGTTACAACGATATATAAATTAAAAGGAGTAATAATTTGTTATATATTAGTTAACGCAATAATATTATATCTGATAGTATCAGTAATTTCTTCATTATTGTGTTATACTTTTCCCGATGCATCAGTTAATATGAAAAGGAAAGCATGTACGATATTTTGGGATTTGTGTATTTATTTTGTTCAGTTGAATGATGTTCACCTCAATATAACAGGTGATACAATAACAAGTGAATCTGCCATTTTTATTTCCAATCACCAATCTTTGGTAGATCATATTGCCATCAATCACCTTTCCCGCTACACATACTTCATAAACCATGATTTAGAAGTTCCAATGGTTAATTTCTTTACCTGGTTTCTAATTTGGAAAGTTCCCACAATCAAAATCCTTTTGAATATAGCAAAAAATGATGAAAATTGGGAACTCGATGCAAGCCTAAATGAAGTCTTTTTTCAAAAATTAACTCGAAGCAAGAAGGTGGAGTGGTTGGTGGCTTTTCCTGAAGTTAATATCTTCACACCAGAGTCTGCACGCTTACAAAGAATACAAAGTGAGAAGTACTACTTGCCTACTTTCAGAAATCTTCTTTACCCCAGATTTTCTAGTTTTTATAATGTCATTACAATGACGAAGGCTAGAAATGTTAAATTTAACAAGCTTTATGATTTGACTATCAACTATTATAAGCTTGATGAATCCAATAATAAAATAAGAATTTCACCAACTGTATTGGATATATTTGGTAGTGAAACCAAGACTTATGTCAACATTGATGTAAGGTGTAAAAGCCTTTCAAGAGTACCTCATAATAGGAAGAAATTAGAAAAGTGGCTAGAAAAAGCCTGGATCGAGAAAGACCTATTTATGGATACCACTTATTCCATGTGAGCATCAGAATCCTCAAGGTACCGGATAGGAATTGCTTTGATCAAAGATTCTTGGTGGAATCCTCTTTCCACTTTGAAAAAGTTATTACAGCTACTTGCATTTATATGACTCAAGAAATGCTGATCATGGGTAATGATAATAATTTGAAAATTGAATTGGCTGCTCCTCTGGCGAATAATGGAGTTCAAGGATTCAGCCAACGATTTGGCATTAAGGTCATCTAAGTTTGTGGTAGGTTCATCCAAGGCAATGATGCCACATCTTGAGCCAAAACATTCAGCTAAAGCAAGTCTAATCAATATACTGGTTAAAACTCTTTGGCCAGCAGAGCATCTTCCTCTCATATCTAACTCAACATCTCCTTTCCTCATAACAACCCTATAATTGTAAGTTCTATTCCCCTTAGATTGAGTGTTTACGTCAGACTTAATAGCAATAGAGTCGATATCAGTACCTTTATAAGTCATTGACCATAAATATCGCAATGATTTGTTGATATGCTCCATCTTTATACTATGATACTTCATAATAGCACTATCTATTGCCTTGGAGTATGTGGCTATATCAGTAGAAACTAGTTTATTGGTCTGAAGTTTGATCCATTCTTCATGATAATTGTTATCAACATCCTTATACTCGGTGTTTAATTCCAGTTGTAATGACTTAATTTGCTCCTTTATCTGCTTAACTTGACCAATTTTGAAGGCATTATCTGAATTTAGTTCTGTTATTACCTCTCTTAACCGTTTCGATTCTATCTGATACTTCTCTTTTTGCTCCCCAGCTCCTCCTATGTTTAAATCTTTGATTTCTTGCTCAGTCCTTTCTAACTCTTCAGTCAAACTATTATAGTCTATATTATCTCTGATTATAGCTTTCTGGTTATTTGATTCATTCATTTTTCCTTCATATGATCTAATTTTATCTAGATTAGATTGAACTTGGGACTGTAGAGAAGACAATTCTTCACTTGTAACTCTTATGTTTTCTTGGTTCTCCGATAATAATGCTGTATCATTTTGTTCGTATTCTTCTTTTGATTTAATAAGATTAGACAACCTTGAGTTTCTTAACAGAATTTCGTCAATTTTCTTTTCCAAGGATGACTCTTGTCCTTGGAAATCCTTGAGGAGTTGTTCATTTTCGTTTATTAATCGATTTTTTTTCTTTTGTAGTTCAGTTAATTGATCACTAGTCTCTTTGATTTCTTGTTCATACTTTACCACGGTCTGGGTATGCTCAGATACCAAATCTTGGAAATTTTTGATATCATGCAAACCACTTTCTAAGTTATTGATTTCAATTTGCTTATCTTTCAAAGCACTTGATAATCTGTTAATATCTTTTTCTTTCTTGTCATGAACCTCCTTGTCTTTGTCAATTGTCGCTCTTAAATTTTTGATCTTCATCATTGTGTCATTTGATAGTTTGTTTAATTCATCCATTGACAAGTCTTCGTCAATTCCCGCTTCATCAAAATCCAAATTTGCAGAATCTAAGCGGTTGTTATTTTCTTTGATTTGTACCAATAATTTGTTGAGTTCTGGTAAAATATGTTTTGCATCAAGGAATTTATTATTCCTTTCTTTACTACTTTTCCAATTATTGGTAATTTCTTCCAAATTTCTTGCAGTTTCTATTAATTTGTCTTCAAGTATCTTCTGTGACTCTTTTAGTTCACTAATTTCTTTTAGTGTAGTTATATAGTGTGGTACTTCCATTTGAATAGATTTAAGAGATTCAAACTCTTTTTTGGCCTCATTAAACTCTTCTATGTAAGCACCGCTTTCCATTCTCTTGGCTTCCACATTGAGTAATTCGATAAAATCAGTAAATTCTGTTTTGTTGAATTTTCTTTTACAGAGTAAACAGTCATTGCTTTCTTTACATGTATCCAAAGCTTTCAAATTGAATTTCTTAGAAATATCCAAAGTTTTTAAATTACTATCAGCTACATTAAGATCATCCTCTGCTTCTTTCAAAATTTCTTCGTAGTTTTCAATTTCTTCTTCTGAAATTACATTCAAAATCTTTTCTTTTGTCGATTTTAGTTCTCCTTCTAGTTTCTTCAATCGGTTGGCAGTTTGAACGATAGTGTTTTCGAGATTATTCTTTTCATTTGTAGTAATGTTCTTTTGTGATTCATAGTTTTCATGTTCCTTCAGAGATGATTCAAAACTATTTTTGAATGACTTTTCGTAGTTGGTGATATTCAAATTGGGAACCAAACCTTGAAGCTTTTGTAGGTTGGAATCCCTTGCTTGTTCAAGCTGGGTTTTGGTATCTTTAAGAAATGAAATCTTATTTATCAAATCATTATGGGAGTTAAATATCTGTATTTTCTCGTTCAACTTATCATAATGTTCTTCAGAAGCAGCCAATTCCTTAGTCTTGTCTGCAATCTCAATCTGCAATTTTTTGCGGAAGTCTGATTTCAATTCTCTGTCATACTTCTCTTGAGATGATCTCAACTCTGCTTTTCTTGCATTAATGAGTTCTTGGTTTGATCCCAAAGATTCGATTTTTTGGTTCAAATCAGTGATTTTCTTTTCAAGCTCTTTTACAGATTCTTTCCTCACTTTAATAGAATGGGTCTTGTTTGATATGGTCTCATTCACGGCGTAAATTAGTTTAGTTTTCTCGTCTTTTACTTTATTATGCAGCTGTTTGAGCTCTTTATAAGAGGAATCTAATTCTGAGAGCTGTGACTCCAAGCTAGACTTGAAGGAGTTCGCATCTTCACCTTCGACAATTGTTTCTATGGCCCGAAGGTTCTTTTCGTGTTCACTTTTCTTGAAGTTAAGAGTACCTTGAAGTGTGTTGAGCTTATCTAACTCATCTCTTTTTTGCCGTAATTGCTTATTCAAATCATCATTCAATTTACTAAGATTGGATATCTCACTCTTATAATTGTTTAAAACATTGTCAAAGTTCGAAAGTTTCTCGAGCAATGCTTTAGAATCATCAGGTAGTTTTTCGATAGACTGGTTCAACCTATCGAGTTGTTGTTGTAGTGAAGATTTAGTAAATTTCAATTGGTCGTATTTACTCAACACTTCTTGAAATTCTTGATTAGAATTGTAAAGCACATTCAATGTATTCTCATTAGCATTAATATCCGTTGAAATGAGACCTATTTCTTCGTTTAATGTGTTAATCTTCGATTTAAGCTCATTAAGACTATCTACAATCTTGGATGATCGCTTTTTGTCAATTTTCAAGTGCTCCACGGATTTCTCTAAGAGCTTGATATCCACAGTCAAGTCTTTGTTGATGGTTTTCAAATTATCTAATATCTTGGTAAACTTTGAGGCTTCGAAGATGTCATCGAATTTCTTCTTTAAGATACTAGGTTCACTTAATGGCCAAAGACTCTCATCCTGGTGGCAAAATAGGACATAATCCAAGATTGGTTTTGAAATTCCTAAGGATATTGGAATTTCACTATCAATGTCACTACTTTTTCCACTTACAGATGTTCGTTCTCCATTATTACTTCTCTCTAGCTGATTTTCTAGTGTCTTAAATGTATACTTATCTTTTCCCTTCTTAGATAGTTGCATGGTTCTAGTGATGACAAGGGGAGTACCATCCACAGAAGTAAAGTATAGTTTAATCTGAGCTGTCACAGGATTTCTTCTACTTATATTGGGATCATTAATGAAAGCTCCACCTTTGGAATTTGGCGGAAGCATACCTGTGGTTGCATATTTCAAGCATTCAATAATTGTAGTCTTACCGCATCCATTCTCACCACAAATTAATGTCAAGGGTGTTCCGAACGTGATGTTCTGAGGACTTTCACAACTAAAGGACCTTATTCCTTGAATGGATAGCTTCTTCACACTAGACATTTATTCACACTATGCTAATCAGATCGCGCGTTTTAGTGAGACATTCTGCGATGCCAAAAATATTTACGATTTATTAACTACCCAAGATGAGCCTTTTCTAACTCGTCAGCAACAGCGTCAACAGAGGCATCGTTCTCGTTATCAGTACCATCTAACTCCTTGCCTAAAGCAACAAAATCTATTATTTCTAATTCTTCTTCACCTTCATCTTCATCGTCCTCATCCTCTTCATCACTGTCGACACCTTCCATTTCGTCTAACTCATCGATTTCTTTACCTTCAAACAATTCGGTGAATTGCTCAATTAATTCATCATCATCTTCTAATTTGTTACCATTAATTTCCAAATGACTCAAATCCAATTGAGATGACGAAACAAGCTCGTATAATGTAGTCAATACTTCCTTATCTAACTCATTAAATTGCAACTTCAAGATTTTGAAGTGGTCGAGTTTGACCAATTCCTTCAATATCTCGGCAACACCTTTAGATTTGGATAACGAATCGTTCAAGTTTAATTCAATCAAAGATTTCCAGTGGGAAATACTCGATGCAAGGGAGTGAGATCCCAAATACGTTAATGTGTTATCTTGTAAATCTAAATATTTCAAGTTGGCATTTTGTTTCAATCCACTTACTAAAGTAGCAATACCAACTGGTCTGATACCATTCTGATACAACCTCAATTCTTGTAAGTTTTCATGGTTGATCAAACCTAACGTCAAATATTTCATTGACCCATTTTCTAATCTGTTCCTTCCACAAATGAATTTCTTTAAACTTGGGTACTTCTTAGCTTGTTTCAACTTAGACAATTTATATAATGCCTTACCGATTCTTTCACCAGCAAACGGTCCCATCCCATTATTAGATAAGATTAAATTCTCTAAAGTATAAGCTTTAGATAAATAGTTTTCGATGGGTTCGATGGTTTGCAAACCCAATGCATTATCACTCAAATTTATGGTGGTTAAATTTGGGAACTTCAAAAGTGTTGGTAAGAGATGATCCAAACACTTTGGAACTTCAGTATTCAATCTTCCAGTGAATATATCACTCAAGTTTATATCAACTAATGTGTCTTTGAATTTGACTAAGATCTGACTGATTCTTTCTGCAGATTCAATACCAATAGTATTACCAGAGAAATCCAACTTTGTGATGGAATCTTTTGAAGCAAGATCCTTGGCAATAAACTCAACATCGTCTGCAGTATTTAACTTCAACTGCTTACCTGCAATAGAATATTCGGTATCACTCATAGCTATGGTTTAATGGATGCTGTAGAAAAACTTTTAAACGCCACGACAAAATTCGACTATCGCGCAAACTGAGCTTGAAAATTTTTTAGCGTCAAGACTACAGAAACACAGTTGAAATATGTCCGGTAGAGTCGAGAAACAAGAGGAGTCCACATTTGAGAACATTAAGAAATTACCTATCTTCACTGTAGGTGTTAGTCTTTCTTTGTTTGCTGCAGGTGTTGCTTTTATCCAGTCCCCATTGATGGATATGTTAGTCCCTCAATTATAAGAGAACTTCAACGACTTATAACTGTATATAGTGAATAAAGACAAGAAACAGAACAATCTCTGGTTGAAAGCTCTATTAGTTCAAGAAGGCCCCTGATACTACAGCCGGGATGTTACTAAAATAATAAATGCTAGTTTAAGCGAATGAAGTGATTGCTGCTAGTGCACTAGGAGAGCATACGGCGATGTAGACTTCAAGGACTCGAGAACTACATTGCAGATCGTACAATTTGATTTAAACTCTTTGAGTAATAATTTTAGATACTTAATTTACGTCATAGGGTTTTATTTGACGACGGAAATATTGGTCATGCGCTCGAAATAGTTTGGAGATGATAGAGGCAATGACGTGGATCTTATTGTAGTTAACGGAATGCATGACTATATCCATTAACTATTTTTATGGTTGCTCGTTACATGGAAAAGGGCTTCCATTACATAATTCTACATGTGACCCATTACATAATTCTACATAATAACATTACATAATTTTAATTCATTTACTTAATTAGGCATGGATATAAATTCCTAGCTTGCTGAAAAAGTGGCTGGCTAAGAAATGCGACATGTCGCACAATATTGCTCCCAAATCCCACACCACGTCTGCGAACTTTACCCAATTCGTCCACAATTTCGATAAATCCAGTAAAATAATTGATAACTAGGCCCTCCCATGCAAGACATCCTGCAGATAACTATGGTGTCGAAGCAATAGGAGGCCCCACTGAAACTTATCAGAATTTCATTTCAACTAATAATGACTCTATAGATAACAAATTCAATACTTGCAGATATAACATCCACCCTTCTAGATTAATACATTTGGTCGTTAGCAATAATTAGATTGCTACTATTAAAGTTTCCCATTATTTAAACTTCTAGAAAAAAAATATCCCACTTTAAAAAAAAAAATTCATGTAAAATTTCCTCAATCATTATCTTTTAGTGCGGTCGTCGATTGGAGCAAGAAACTTGAATTTGGCCTCATTCACCCCTTTAAAAAGACCGAAATTTCTGAAATTTATCCTTTTTTCTTTTTCAACGAAATTAATTATTCTTTTTCATACAGACTAATTAACTAATTGTAACACTACAACATGCACAGAACTTACTCCTTAAGATCTCAAAGAGCTCCAACTGCTGCTCAATTACAGAGTCCACCACCTCCACCATCTTCCACCAAATCCAAATTCTTTGGTAAAGGTTCTCTTTCCCACACTTTGAGAAAGAGTGCCGCTGGTGCTTTGGGACCAGAGTTGGCCAGAAAGTTGGCTCAATTAATCAAGATGGAAAAGAACTTGATGAGATCCATTGAAATAACCGCCAACGAAAGACAAGAAGTCGCTAGGCAATTGTCGCTTTGGGGTCAAGGTAATGATGATGATATTAGTGATATTACCGACAAATTGGGTGTTCTTATCTTCGAAATTGGTGAATTAGAAAACCAATTCATCGACAGATATGACCAATACAGAATTACTTTGAAGTCTATCAGAGATATTGAAGGTTCTGTTCAACCATCCAGAGAGAGAAAGCAAAAGATTACTGACCAAATTGCTTACTTGAAGTACAAAGACCCACAAAGTCCAAAGATTAATGTTTTGGAACAAGAATTGGTTAGAGCTGAAGCCGAATCTTTAGTTGCCGAAGCCCAATTATCTAACATTACCAGAGAAAAGTTGAAGACTGCTTTCAACTATCAATTCGACTCGGTTAGAGAACACGCTGAAAAAATTGCCTTGATTGCTGGTTACGGTAAGGCATTGTTAGAGTTGTTAGACGAAAGCCCAGTTACTCCAGGTGAAACCAGACCAGCTTATGACGGTTATGAAGCTTCTAAGCAAATCATCGTTGACGCTGAAAACGCTTTAGCTTCTTGGACCTTCGACTCTGCTGTTGTCAGACCAACCTTATCATTGGCCGCCCATGAAGAAGATTACGACGATGTTGATGAATTGGCCGAAGAAACCGAAAACTTGAAGGTTGCTGAAAAGGAATTCTCCTCTTAATTTACTTTTGTTATTGATTTAAAAAATGTTTTGATTGTTTACCTGTAACAGTATTCGGATAATATACAGAATGGCAAATATTAACTCTCTCGTGTTCTCTCAATTCCGCCTCACTTTTTCTACTACTGAGCCGTCAGCGGTGAGCCGTAAGAGGTGAGCCGCGACCGCTGAGCCGGGCCCCATATTGTGGAACGCCGTATCCTGAAACTCAATCTAGTACTACCTTCCTTACTTCATGCAAACTTTCGGGTATTACAGCCTTGATGTTTATTTACTAGTTTGGGCCCTTAATAGAATTTCATCTCTCCAATCTTTCCTTGCTGCAAACTGCCCTCGACAAAATTGGCAATTTTTTTAACAAATTGGGATTGTTTGTTTATGTTCTGGCCTCCGCACGTAAAATCCCATCCTAGTTTTCAAAACAGTTCATTGGTAAAAAAAAATAAAATATACTAGTAGTGATTCAGCTAAAACTTGACAGCATATCGAAAGGACATTGATACCCCTGAGCAGACAATTTGATACCCTTGTTAATTAATATAATTTAATACCCACCAAGTTTGCTATTCACTTTCTTGTTTATTGCTGCTTCTTCGTTGCATCTTTACCAATAACCCTTATACTATCGCTAATGTCGAATTTACATTCATCTCCATATAAGGAGAACCAGGGGAACTCCAACATTGATCCTGCTCTTTATTCTCCTAATGGCGATCAGAAGAAGCAAAAAATACTGAATCAAATGACTCCATCAAATTTCACTGGTTGGACTCCTTTGATATCTAAGACATTCACCAATGAACAGTTATTGAACGTTAATTCCACACCTTCTTCTAAGTTCATTAATAATATCCTATCGAACTATAGTCAACAACAACCAGGATCAATTTTACCTCAGAATGATATCGACTATTCCAATGGATTAAATTTGACCCCATTCTTGAATCATAACTTAAACTTAAGTCTTTTGAACTCAAATCAACAATCCGCTACAAATAATAATGTTACGTCATTTACTCCCTTTCATGATAAAACTTTACATTTGACCGACTTTTTCATGGATTCTCCTATTAGAGTTACCCCGATTAAGGATTTAGAGACTATAACACCATCCAAGTTTAAGATTGGTAGTGACAGAAAAGGTTTACTACAAGATCCTAAAAGTGCTAAGAAAGCATTTATACAAGATCTAGATACTCCTCAAAAGCTGAAAGACAATAAGAATGAACCACACCGATTAACTGTTACAACTAAGGTTAGCGAAATTACTGATGATGAAGATGATGATAATGCCACAGATAAAGAGAATGACGATGATATACCACATGACTTTAAATTCAATAAACCGAAAATTTTCCAAACACCATCAAAAGCATCGAACGTCAAAACACCCTTGAGGGCTAATAACAATATTATCAATAAGGCCACGCCGTTGAAGGCAACCGCAAACTCATCCCCTTCAACTGTCATATTATCCAGTGGATCAGCCTCCCCTGTAAACGATAAAAATGGTGATGCAGCTGTTCCAAATAGTCCCACACCAGCTCCTAAAATTAACAATTTAGAGCCACCCATGGGTGTTTTCTCTGAAACTTCCAAAAAATCGAACAAGAAACCAACACTTAAGACTCAGATCAGAAATGATTTCAACTCGACGAAAATTAATAAGAAGAGTGGGGCTGACTCTACAGTTAGATTCAAATCTACCAACAAGGCGCAGATGCAAGCTGGTATGAACAAGTTTCAAATTGTATTATCAGACGGGTCTGGAGCAAAAAGGGGGAGGAAAGGTAGGAAACCTAACCAAAACAATCAAGACAAGAAAAAATTAAAAAAAGACGTTATAAATGAAAAGCCCACATCCAATGAAAGTCTTGATAAACAACCAAATAAGCTGCAAAGCCAGCAACATCCTTCTCAAGTCAAAGCTCATGGATCTGGGAATACAACTGGGCTGGAAAATTTGTCTATGAATAAGGACTCCAGCATAATGTCTGGGAATAACAATTCAATGAACTTAAGTAACTTGAATATCACTCAGGCAACTGAACACACTTCGTTTGATTTTGGTGCATTATCTACCCCCAATGGTAAATTTTTCTTAGACAAGATGTTTGAAAAGCCGTCGCCCCAATCACAGCAATTGTTGAATCAGGTTCTAATGGCACACCAACACACTAATCATCCACAACAACAACAACAACAAACAAACACGAGTATGCCACCACCCCCAAAAAGCCAACATCCAAGCAGCCAATCTCAACATGGCACGTCACAAGCTATGATGATGAGTACACCTAACCATCAACATATCTATAGTCCACAAAATGGAGAGAATGACAATGATAACGATAATGACAACGAAGAGGGAAACATTTCACTCTCTGCATTTTCCTATAACTACGGACGAGCACGTAAAGAAACTCAACAGTTACCATTATGATACCCCATGATTTATTTAATGATCGTAATAAGCTTTGAATGAAAATGTTTATTTTATGAATATATATTTACAAGATTGCAACTAAAGATTAGGTGGTAGTAAAAGTGCGCCGATAGTCTTTGGTCTCTCAGTACTCAAGAGATCAAATATCTGAGCCGAATGTGGCGAGTCACCAACTTCAAGTTGAATGCCTAGACTAGATAAATACCTTCTATTATCAGGATGTAACATTCTTGATGCCTTTCCAAGACCAACAACCAATATTTCTGGTTTAGGGTTAATTATATCAAATATCTTTAGTACCTTAGGACTAAATTCAATAAGGAATCCATTTATTAATTTAACTCCTGGTGTAGGTCCATCAAGCTTAGATAAATTCACCTCAAAACTATCATTCTCCAAAAGTAATGCAGCCACCACTTCATTGTCTTTATTAGGTGAAGAAATAAATAAATTACTCGACAAGTGGAATCCGTTTGCCTTTACCGATTCAATATAGTTGAAGGGCTTTGATGAGAACATAAGGATATCATTCTTTTTGAAAAGATCTGCTGGGTTTGTAGCTGTTTCTGATTTCCCAGATGGCGCTTCAAAACTCTTTTGAGGATAAGGACTCTTTCCTCCCCCAAATAAATCTAGCCTCCTGTTAGTATAGCTCAAATAACGTGCTAATCGAATCTGATGTCTCATAATTGTCGATGCTTTGGCTGCAATTAAAGGGAAAAAACTCACAGTGCGCAGCTAATCTTCCCATACCATGTCAACACAATCTGGGATAACAGCGGCTCCAGAACTTTTAAATGCATTCCAATCGGGAGCATACGATGTGTTGGTAATCAAGGTGTCAGATGATAATACACAATTGGTTGAGGATACTTCTGCTCCTAAAATAACTGGGGGATTAGATCATATATTCCCTAAATTGAGGCAACACGTAGAATCCATTCATCCTCAACCAGTGTATATTCTCCTCGCAGTTGGAGGAGATGAATATGCTTTTGTCAGTTTCATACCAGATGTTGCACATATACGTGATAAAATGCTTTATGCATCTACTAAAAATACTTTGCTTCAAGAGTTAGGTGGTGGTAAGATCAAGAAAGATCATATATTTGCATGGAGTGACCTTGAAGAATTGACTTTGGAACATTTCCAGGAATTTAGACCTCTGTCTAAACATGATGGTCCGCTTACTGAAGAAGAAAAGTACTTGAAAGATATCAACCAATTACAAGATCTTTCGATCTCCAATCATAAATTAGCTTCTATGGATAATTCTTCTTCCCAATTATTATTCCATATTGAAACTGAGTTGGAAAATTCCTTTGCTGATTTATCTTTAAATCAATTGGTGACCTTCAAAATTGATATCAAGAATGAAAAAATCGTCTTAATTGAGATATTCAATAACATTGGATTGACCTCCTTAATTGATACTTTAGAATCTGTCAATGACGTATCCAACCCAACTCCTCAATTTGCTGTATACTATTATTCTCCCGGAAAAGTCTCCTTAGTGTACACTTGCCCCTCGGGATCTAAAGTCAAGGATAGAATGATATATGCCTCTAACAAACAAGGACTTGTTAATCACTTGAAGTCATTGTTGTCGCAAGCGGATTTACAATTGAATAAGATTTTAGATATTGGAGATCCTGAAGAGTTAGAGATAAGTGAACTCAAAGAGGTGGAAGAACCCAAACAAAGTCAGAGATCCGGCTTGAAATTCAACAAGCCAAAAGGTCCTCGTCGTAGATAGTCATAACATATATTTCTGATCATTAATGGCGTCTAAAATTTTGAAGTTCTCTTTCAGTATAATCGTTAACAAGGGTTTTAAGGCTATCATAATTGTCTGAGTTGAATATCCCTCGTAGTATTTCTCCATTGTTGTTAGCACTAGCAAGAACTTGGGAGTAAATTTTCCTAGAGGCAGACTTGTTGATGGCGATGTACTCATCTTCCGTAGTAATTAATTTACCAGTATCATGAGTACTTCTTTTGTACAATGGACGTAGTTTGTCTCTGATAATCTTCTGAATCCTTGACTTCTGGTCAAATGTGAGCTCCATTTCATCTGAGTTGAAAATTTGTATGTTTATGACCTTGGGGCTCATGGTTTGTGGACTCATCGCTTGTGGACTCACCGCTTGTGGGCTTAGCGCTGGAGGACTCAATACTTGAGGACTTGATGCTTGAGGACTAAGCGATTGGCGGTGAGATGCCTGTGGGCTTAGAGATTGTGGACTTGCATTGGAGCTCCCTTCGAAAGGCAGCTGATGGTTTGAGTGGGACTTGATTTGATTCATGAGACTAGATATTCTAGTTGGTCCTTGTGCAATTTCTGCAGCTGACAGAGGTTCCTGGGGTTGTTCCTGTCGTGCTTTTCTCTTACGCCTTCGCCTATTTTCGTGTTGATCTGTAGCATCTTCCATTGCTCCTTCTGTGTTCCCGTCTTTAACCTGGTCAAATACTTCCCAAGCTTTCACTTCATCTGGAGATAATGCTTCAAGTTGTCTCTTTTCTTTCCTAGCAATCACACCGCCATTTACCACCATCCTTGTTCGTTCATATTCGTTTTCGGCATTGTCAAGTTCATCAAACTCGTCTGGTTGAGTCGAAGGTTGTGGGTCTTCGTATATATCATCGTCATCTATCATATCTTCATATTCCAGTGAGATTTGTTGTGGAGTTGATGCAAATGATTGCAATATTGTCGATCTGCCCCTTCCTCTTCCTCTTCTGATACCACCTCGTCTAGAGGTTACCGTAGGAGCAATAATCCTAGCTGGTCGAACTACTTCTTGACGATGATCACATATAGGACAGAACCACAATGTCTCTTGAGCTAGACCCAAGCAATTGATATGGAACTTAGCAAAGCAACCTACACATGAAATTAAATCTCTTGTAAGCGATCTCAGGTAATTAGCACTAGAGCATAAGTAACATATACCAGAAATATGATCCTGTTGATCCTGAGTATTTTGAGCTGGTACATGCAGATTAGCAGGAATAATATACTCAGATGGAATATTATTGATCGCTCCCGACTCTAAAAGTTTGTCTTGAACATTAAGGGTTGATATGATTTTGGTGTCATTTGAGTACTTAATAGAAATTTTATGAAACAATTCTCTGCATGTAGGGCATGAATTGGTATTTCCAGACCACTGTAGTATACAATGATCATGATAATAATGACCACATTCTATTATCCCTAACTTTGATCGTGGACCGATGTCTTCTAGACAGATCGTGCATTCCTCCATGATATCAGCTTGTGGGATTTAATTTGAGCCCAAATGATGAAAAGGCAAAAATGCACATAACACGACAACGCACAATATAAGTTAGTATTAGAGCAAAGAGTTTATAGCTGTATCCGTAGAGTGTAGTGTTACCATCTATTAATTACTAGATATGAACCCTTTAAGGGTTCTTGGGTACTGCCCTTCCGTTTCTTACATGCTGCGAAGAGCCTAATTAAAACTCGCCTATCGAAAATATCTAACTAACCAAAAACACCATGTCTCGTCATCAATATGATTTGGTGCAGTGTATGAAGCAACCAGGTTCGAGAGTAGGAAAGGTGTGTTCTAACTGCGATGGCAGATGTCCTATATGTGACTCGTATGTTAAACCAACTAAGGAAGTAAGAATATGCCAAGAGTGCTCATTAGGACATTTGCAATCAAAATGTATACTATGTGGTCATAAATTCAATGATGACGATCAAGGAACTACGGCGTATTATTGTAATGAATGTGTTGAGTTGGAACGACATAGAGAAGGGTGTCCACGGATCATTAATATAGGAAGTTCTAGAAGTGATATGTTATTTAACAAAAAAAAACCTACAAATAAATTAGAAAGACTAACTAACTAGTCCTCCCGAAGTGACTCCACACCCATATCCACCACCGACTTTATTCCTTCCTTCCATCTCTCATTAAGATAATCATTAACTGGTTTGAATTCAAGTTGACGTTTCTTCCTGAGCACGTTGACATCGTTTATGTGCTTTCTTTTTTTCACCAAACTGTCATTCAACTGAGTTTCCAACCCCAGGATTTCTTTTAAATATTTAGCATTCAATAAAGATAAATTGTCCGAATTCTGTAATAACATCTCTAAATTCGATGATTCGTTAACCGTGTAATATAAACTTTCCTGGTATTTAAAATTTGGGTCATTAATGTCGTATTTGGTCATATCTATGCCTTCTATGATAGGTCCATGCAACCCTCTTCCTTCATCATCACCTACAGCTTCTTCGTCTTCTTCTTCTTCTTGTTCATATCTTTCTATTTCTTCCATCACCATAGAATTCGGGTGAGTTTCAGATGATATAAGATTATTGACCAAGGGATGGGTTAAAGCTTCATTACGCTGTGATTCCTGATACTGCTGGTTTCTATTTAACTCCCGCCGTATTTCTTGTTCCACTATAGCCCTCTCATTTCCGTTGATAGGAATATCGATGTACGGCAAGTGTTCTATCTCAGTATTGTTGTTAGTTACCATCAGGAATAAGTGGATATATAATCTCCATTCGCATGAAAACCATCACGATATTTGCGTACCTTGCGGGACGACATTTTGCAGACATTTTTACGAACTTTACGAATTATTTTAATGTGGAAATATATCGATTAGATTATACAAAATTAACTAATTTACTTGAACAAGACATCAGCATCGTATCTTTGCTTGAACCAGTTAACGGTGTCTTCTTTGGTGGTTTGATGTTTGTTACCAATAGTAGATCTAGCTCTCTTTCTTCTGGTGACTCTGGCACCGGCTCTACCCATAACAACGTAGAAGTCCATACCGTAAATACCAATACCTGGGTCATACTTGATACCCAAGTCAATGTGTTCATCGATACCGAAACCGAAGTTACCAGTAGCAGAGAAGTTTCTGTCCTTCAATTGGTATTCCTTAACTTTCAAACCTCTTTCCAAGATTTCTTCAGCCTTTGGACCTCTGATGGTGACGTGGACAGAGATCTTTTCGTTTCTTCTGATACCGAAAGTTCTGACGGTGTATCTGGCCTTAGATTGAACTGGAGTTTGACCAGATAATTGTTCTAAGACCTTGGAAGCTCTTGTTAATCTGTCACCGGATTCACCGACACAAATGTTCAAGACTAACTTTTCAATACGCAATTCACGCATAACATTTTGACTTTGAGCAGACTAAAACTGTTAGTATTACTGATCTTCATACATCTCATCGACTGGATTCATTAAAACGGTTAACTTCAATCATGAACAATCCTGATCCTTTTCTTGGCCATATCCCACCTTTCATATACATTATTATACCCTTAGCTAGGTCTGCTTTCAATTAAATACCGCTAATTACTCTTCCAACCCATGGCTATTTGATCTTTACATACCATCTTTAATTATTATTTTAAAAATTTTTCAATTCTCAACCTCAAAAATGTAAAGCCATTCAGAGAATTTTTACTATAGACAAAGCGTGCGATTACAAAAAACTCCTGGTGCGGAAGTGACTGTGTGAATAGTCTCGTGATTTATTCTACTATTTAGGGTTAGTGACCTATTTTTCTATTCTCATACATTAAGTTGGTACATTATTGAATGATTTCTCTGACTCTTTAATTTTCCAGAATTCATCACCGACATCATAGTTACCATGGTAAGTCCAACCGTTAACATCGATATGGTATAAGTTGATACTTCCACCAGAGTAAGCGTCTCTATGAGTGGCTGCCAAGATACTTCTTTTACCCAAATATAATGCTTCTTCAGTAGTTAAATCCCATTTGTACTGGGCGTCCAAAACACCGTAAGCAAATGTTTGACCGGAACCAACACAGAAGAGATCACCTTTTAATCTGGTTCCATCAGAATCAACGTAGTATACAGTTGGACCTTCCTTTGGAGTAAATCCACAGACCATAGTACCCATTGATAACCCCATACCTTTATATTCGTAAACCAAATTTCCTAAAATCTTGGATGCTGCAGCAACTGAGATTCTTTCCTTCTCTCTCAATTCATGTAATCTACATTGTGTACCTAACCAGGTCTCCCAATACTGACAATCAGCAGCACCACCAGCTAATGTACCTAATAAAAATGGGTTAATTCTTATAACTTTATTAACGGTTTGAGATGCAGTCCAATTACCTTGAGAGGCTCTGGAATCAACACATACCACTATACCATGTTGATATCTGAATGCCAAAGTAGTGGTACCATGAGCAATCTTTATTTTACAATCAGGATTAGATGCATCATCGGTATGTGCTCTCAAGAAGTCTGTTGGCTGTGAGATTGGAGGAAGCTCCATAGTTGGGGCAAGCTCTAAGTTTCTCCCTTGTTCATACATGTGGTGTACATCATTTATCTCATCCAATACACCATTCCTGTTGGCATTGGTGAACTGATTGGCAATTGAGTTCATATTATGTCTATATACTTTATCGCCACCCTTCAGATTTTATTCGCGCCCAAAATAGTATACAGACTTAGAAAATCAAAGTTACACAAAATCATTATATTACTACAGTACAAATCATCATTCTTGTTTTGGAGTTTTATTGGGCAGTTCTTGTTCTTTAGCTGCATCATCATTGCTTCTCTTACTGCCATTTTCCTCATGGGGTTTGCTACCATAAACAGGTCTTGTTGGGGGTCTGTTTAGTACAAATTGTGGAGGTTTCAGTAATGCATTATCTGTTCCTGATGGTGCTGGAGTAGCAGGTTTACCGTAGGATTGTGGTCTACCCAATCCTCCAGCTTGTGGTCTAGGTAAATTACTGCCATTGGAGTTATTAGGAGTAGAACCTTTAGCAAACAGAGGTGGTTTGCCCAATAATGAGATATGGTCACTTTTATCCTTTTCCGGCGATGGTGTACCAGCTTCTGATCCTGGATTGCTCTTTTTATTGGCCTCTATTACTATTTCGTTACGAGAAGGAGACGAGAAGTCTTCAGCAGCTTGTACCAACTCAGATTCGGTCCTTTTAGGACTTGGAATCTGCGATGGACCCGGAGTGGTACCTCGACTATTAGTCCTGGATGTTAACATACCTTGTTTTTCTTTAATGGACTTGGTCAAAGCAATATCCAAAATCTTGCTTACCTGTTGAGGAGCTCTTTCAACCAAGAAACTTAGAGCGTTATCACCCACACCTGCTTTAGATCCTATAACATTTACTTGAGCAATAGTAGTAGCCAAAGCCTTGGTGATTATTTCCGTTGTAGTAGCTGTGTTGTACGATAACTTCCTTGCTTTATAAAGCGTGAATAGCTCCTTCTGTAAGTAAGACAATGACTTTTTTGTATCTTGATTCATCATGGGAGATTGGGGCTTAGGGGAAGTGTTATCATTAGTTGCTCCTTGGGAGCTACCCCCAGAAGTAGGGGGTGGTGATGCTGATGCTGACGATGGGTAGTTCGACCTATTGGCAGCCAATTGGGCTTTGATATTCGAAGGCGAACCTTGTGATTTAAAGTACATTGGTGTTTTACTATTCCCATCTCTCCTGATTTCACTGGCTAGTTCCGCAATAGTTTTAGGCTTTCCAGCGCCTTGTTTTTGATGTAATTGAGCCAACAATTGAGTTTGAGTTAGCAAGTATGGAGAATTGAAGTCTCTACCAACAATATTTTGAGAGATTGATTGTTGCATCTCTAATCTTTGTTTTTGTTTCAATTCCTCAGCTCTAATCACCGCTTCTTTGGCTCTCTGGGCCGCAAGTTCTTGTTGCTTCTTTCTTATTTTCTCCTTCTCCTGTACGAATGTCTCATCAATAACCCACTTCTCATCATCGTCAGTCTTGAATAATTTGTTCAATCTGATATTGTGTACCACTACCGATTGCCATCCATCAGGGCAATACTTGTAGTACGGATATATTTCTTTGATACCTTCATAAATTTCGTTTAATGTCAACCCCTGGGTTTCATTCTTAAATTTGAGAACATTGATAATCATCACCGGAAACGATAGGGTTGGCTTTGTTCTATAATGTTCTGGAATTTCGTTAATCGTATAAACATTCTTGATAGGCTTTTTGGGGACCAACTGGTCCTTTTTGTGCTTGGGAATCTTAGGTACCATAAATGGCTTACCTACCACCTTCGCAATATGTACTGGTGGATACAGAAACTCAGTGTGAACGGTAATCTTATCAATGACCATTTCAGCTTGCTGGATAGGTTTCTGCTCGATAGTCTGAATAGGCACCAAAAGCTCAGGAGCTGGTGGTCTAGGAGGATAGTATGGCTTTGCTAATTGATTTGCCATGGGCTGAGATACTTTCAAAGAGGAAAAATCACCAGGCCCCAGAGGCACCAAATGTGTTGGTAACCCTGTCAATCTGGTGTCTATAGGTATTCCTCTGCCATATAATCTAGAAGCTGGAGGCTGAATTGAAGCTGGTTTTCCCATTCTTGGTGTAGCAGGCTTCCCCATCAAGGGGCCACTACGTACACCGTTTGCACTGTATCCATTGTTATCAGTACTAGCACTTCTATATATATCAACATTGGAGTCCTTCTCTTGATTGTGAGCAATTAAAGGTGCCAAATTGGCTATCTCATCGTCTATAATTGAAGCATCCATGCTATCATTCTTATCCATTGTTTCCAAGTCCACGCCTTGTTCCATATTATGCTGTTTTACTAGTTGGTCAAGCTCGTCTTCTTCGCCAACATCAAATTGTGAAAGGGGTCCTTCACCTATTGGTAAGCTACCGTTAGGATCTTCATCTTCATCATCGTCATCAACGATAGCTGACTCATGGCCGTCGCCTAAAATTGCTCTTATTTGAGCATCAACATACTCTGGATCTTGTTCATCAATATCTTCAATAGAATTCACACCTAATTCAGATAGTAAAGTGCCTATTTCTTCGTGAGTAGCAGAAGCGAGAGATTTCCTTCTTGCTTCTGATAGCCTTCTCAGTATGTTTCTACTATTCCTACGTATTTCAGGAGCTTTCTTCTTCGGTTGCTTGGTGGGAGTATTTGACTTTGAGGTTGAATATAACGATGACCTCAAACTAATGGCATCACTAGGGTTGAAAGGTTGGTCTGCATTATTGGAGTCTTTACTTTGATTAGCCTCTATAGACGGCAAAATAAATGAAAAGGGAATATCACCTATTTGAATTTTAGTACCATCGACGAGTGGAACTGTCCTTCCTTTCTCTATAAAAAGATCGTCTACAAATGCACCATTCCTACCTAGGACAGATAACTCAAATCTCTGAGTACCAAAATTATAAAATATTCTGGCATGACGTCTAGATATAGCCTTCTTAGAAGATAAATGAACATCCACAGCATGTTGAGAACCATTCAATAGTTCATCATTGGATTTCCTTCCTAGTATTACCTGTAAAGTTTGAACAAAGAACGTGTGATTCTCAAAGTCCAAACGGGCATATGCAGAAATTTTGGATGTTTCCTTGACATCAGATTCAGATGACGCCCCTAAAGCGGCCTCTGATGTTATGGGTGGTTCTTTTTTGATCAGATGATCATTTATAGGTTCGTCTTTAACGTTATGATGTGAGTTGTCATCTCTAGTGATATTCCTTGTAATACCTACAGAAGTCAGTGACTCGATATCTTTCGCCACTTTGATAACCTCTTCTGGTATTTTGTGGTCTTTTGAATTCGTATGACTCAGTATATCTGGTATATTTTGATGTAATGGATCACCAGCAACTTGCTCATCTCTTGATGAAGTACTCATCTCGATAGATTCTGGAGCTGTTAATGACTAATTTTCTTAGCGTAATGCTTCTATAAAATTGACAATTCAATTTATCTAAGTCTCTAATTGTTGTTATATAAACTCAGGAACTTGTTCCACGTTTGAACACTTTTCTATAGGGTTAATGAATTGGTTATCTTTGAAGATGGTGTTTTAATAATTTCTTTTTCAGTTCAAATTTTTAGTGCGATAAATCATTTTTCCTTGCGTTTGTGTTGCATGGAAGGCTGCAAAATCTACCTTGAGGTTCCCTAAACCTAAAGAGAATAGTTATGATGTTTACCTTACTTATTATCATAACATGGTTACAATTGGTAACATGTAAATATTTTGATCATTTTTCTGGATATTTTAATACCCATGTTAAACAATTGCCTTATATAAGATCAAATTATGCAAATTTCACAAATTCTACTATTGATAAAAAATTAGATCCTAAAATTGAAGGTGTTAGTTTGGGTGGTTGGTTAGTTTTGGAACCTTGGATTACACCTAGTTTATTTGAAAATGTTGAAAGAGACACAGGTCTATTACCCATTGATGAATATACCTTCAGCCAAATTTTGGGAAATAGAACCTATGAAGTATTACATGAGCACTGGTCAACATGGATTACAGAGCAAGATATACGTCAAATTAGAAATTATGGGTTAAACTTGGTTCGAATTCCTATTGGATACTGGGCATTTTTCAATCTTAGTGGTGATCCTTTCATAAGTGGCCAAGAAACCTTCTTGGACAAAGCTATTGAGTGGTGTGCATCCAATGGATTGAAAGTTCTGATTGATATACACGGAATGCCAGGATCCCAGAATGGGTTTGACAATAGTGGAAGACGAACAAGCTCACCTTTCTGGCTCGATAATGACCAAACAATTGATTTGAGCTACGAAGTGGTCAGGTATGTATTGGATAAGTATGGTAGTCACCCTTACATTCATAGTATTGAAGCAGTTAATGAACCATTTGCTTATGTTATTGGGATGGAAAAGATCAGAGAGTTTCATACAAATGTCTATAACTTGGCCATGCAGAAAAATTGTACTGCAGAGTTGCATTTTAGTGATGGTTTTGCACCTATCACAGATTGGAGTGATTTCTTGCCCGGCGCAGATGTTACTATAGACCATCACATCTATGAAATATTTACCAATGACCAGATAAGATTAACTACTCAGCAGCATTTGGACAACATTATTAATATTGGAAATCAAATGTTGCAAGAAAGGCATAAGAGTATCGTCGGTGAATTTTCTGGCGCTTTGACTGATTGTACAAAATATATCAATGGTGTGGGAAATGGAGCTAGATATGATGGTACGATTGGCAATACTGTTGCTACTGGAAGTTGTGTGAATCACACAAATTTCGAATCTTGGACCCAACAGGCTAAAAAAGATACAAAAAATTACTTACAACTCCAGTTAGAAACATATACAAATAACACCAATGGCTGGATATTTTGGTGCTATAAAACTGAAGACACAATAGAGTGGGATTTTAGAAGAGCTACGTTGTTCGGTTTATTACCTAAGTTAAAAGGATATGTCTCATCGTCATCGATTCCATTCTCATCGCCATCAATACAAGAAGTAGATGATTTTACTTTCAAAGGGGAAAGCTCTCGTTTAAGTTCAAGCATGAGTGTTGGTATAGCTATTTTCTCTGTTTGCTTATTACTTCTTTCCTTATCTAGGTAGAAATATATTAAAAATTTCGCAACCAAAAATTCTCATCCTCATCTCAAGTATCTAAGCTAATAATGGTATGTAGCCAAACGCAAAAGATAAGGAAATATCATACTAACCAATTAGGCACTTAAGAAAAGAAGTAATTTAAGAGCCAAATCCCAAAGAGCATCAGCTAAGCCAGCAATAGTCTCAAAGCCAAAGCTTATTAATAAGGTTCAGGAAGCCAATCCATATGATGAAAACCCATTCTTGAAGCTCCTGACGATTAGCAAAAGAGACAAACAAATTGCCAGAGCAAAGTCATTCTCCGAAAAGATTGTAAATACCAACCTGAACATATCGAAATCAGCATTAAGGAGGAGGAAAAGAAAAGCTAAAGAGACATTAAAACCTAAGCTAGATGATCTTTTTGAAAGTTTACCAACAGTTGACAATAGTGAAAATGTGTTTGTTGAACCAAAGCCAAAAACGGTTAATAAACCTAATGTCGCTAAAAAGAGTGGCCAAAAAATCGTTTTCAAACAAGAACGTGCAAATTTCAATTCGATATTGAGTAATCAATCGTTTAGGACATCGCCATTTGCAACTCTTAAAAATACAATAAGTCAAAATTTCAATAATCAAGAATGAGAGTCACCTTTTTTAATCACCTCTAATAGGACAAAATACACGAATTCCCACGAAGCTACTAGAAATCAATTCAATATAATGAGCGTCCTGCACCCGTAATCCCGCCATACAGGTTTAGATCTTGAATTACATGGCTAGTCACTATATTTCCTAGCCGAAACCCCTATTATCTGGTCATTATAATACATATGGAATCATCAAATCCATTTCTCGATGAATGACTATATCAGTTACAAATGGCGCTTAGTTCCCCTCCGATGCTCGTCTAATTTGAACTAATATCAGACGAATCCTGCATTCCACGCGTTAAACGATTTTATACCAAAAGGTAAACAATGCGGTTTGAGAATAACATTGTCAACAAAAGTAAGAGATTATTTTAGACAGAAAAACAAGTTCACAGCCTTGACCAACCTGAAATTAAGTTTGCAGTCACGAATATCCGTGTCTTTCTTTTCTGTGATTAAACACTCTATTAATTCATCCGTTGCATACCATGGACTCCATAGAGTCAAATTCTAACAATGTTGCGAACCAGGATGTAAGTGACAACAAGGATGAAATTGTGGTGATACGAGATGGCAAGGATGAAAAATTTCATCTGTTGACCCAGCAGACCCAACATAATAGCCTAAGACAATCTATCCTTGACAAGATGAATCGAATAGATCCTGACACTAATGTTGCCACCACTCAAAATGACGAAACATCGGATTTATTTGAATATGGTAAGCATCAAGAATCTTTATACGATGACCCTCTCATATTCCCATATTTGAAAGGAGATATTGATTCAGTTGCTAAGTTTGATACTGAAAACCCAGATGTATTAAATCATGCTACTATAAGGGCTCTTATTGTACAGCTAACTAGTCCTGAAGTGGTTGACTACAATTTGATATACGACTTTTTTGTATCCTACAGAATGTTTGTCGATAGTGAAACAGTGATGAACTACCTAATGTCTAGATTAATATGGAGTTTACAGTATATCAACAAGGATGATGAAGAATCTAACAAGTTAGGTACTTTGGTATTATTAAGAACATTCGTGGTATTAAGGCATTGGATCTTAAATTATTTCGTTGATGACTTTAATACCAACTACAAGTTGTGTGATATCCTTATATCTAACTTGAACCAGATAGTATTCCAATCAAAGCTAATAGCTCCGGGTATGGTTTTCGAAAAGAAGATCTTCAAGGATTTGAAAATTCATTGGATTTCTCAAGTTATAGAATTCTGGCATATTGAATTAGATTTCGATCTTATCTCTAAGGAAATCTTCAGCTATTGTTTGCCTTCAATAAGCGAATTATCCGAGAAGAACTTCTTGAAAAAGAGCAGTACCGAAATGTCTATTCACACTAATCCTAGTTACAGAAGGTCTGCCATGTTATCCTTGTATGATCAGAAAATACATCACAAGTGCCTCGTTCCTGATGAAACGAGGACAGAAAACCCTCAATTATCCATTAATAACTTGTTAGTGCAACACAAGTCGTCGAGACAATCTATCATAAATAAGTTGAATTATTTTAATCTTGTCAAATCTAAGGCACCCGCTCCTACCAATTCAGCTGGATCTGGATTTGGTACAAGTACCACCACAAGTACTCCTAACGGTACCGTTGAAAGCACACCAATAACGTCGCCAACTAATCGCTATTATAAGAATAGAATGAATCTCAATGATTCTTCAATCGGTCTCAAGAAAACTTCCAATAACCTTACAGATCAGGCGAATAACTTGGATAAGATATCATTAAACCCCGTCACAATTGAAAATATTGGATTCACAACCAACGGTAATGTTAAATTGCCCAACTCCAAAATCAGCACAATCATACCTTCCACACCAGTAAAGAAGATGGACTATATAGTGCGGAGTCCGAATTCAGATGCTGTTATTAATGAAAGTGATGACTTTGAGCCATTCATTAAGCCTAACAGCAGTCATATGGACTTCAACAGAAAGAATTCATTGAAAAAAATTCTTGAAAGTTGGAAGAAGAGCAAGGTCAATAAGCATCACGAAGAGATCAACGAAATCATCAATAATGACATTATTGGTGACAGGTTTGATGTATTGAGTGCTAGAATCAATGATGAACTTGAATATCTTATTCGTTACTATATCCAAAGTGATTCATCCTATAATCCACCTATCATCGAAGGTGATAGTATTGATAACTCCAATATTGTGATAGATGATTTAAATGTCACTGACATGGCAGCTACTACAGTACATGAGAACTCTTCCACAGACTTAAAGGAGCCAGCTATTATCCAAAGTGTCCACACGGAAGCTTTGAATAACCAAACAACCCGCGAGAAGCATCAGGATAGGATCAATGACGATGAAGACGACGAAAGTGTTGATATCAATGACCTCAGCGAATTAAACATCAATAAAATAGATAATTTGATTAATGAGAATGATGATAAAGGAGATACAGAGAGTGTCGAAATCTTCAATGACACCAAGGATCATTTCGAAGACAATCAACCTATATCTCCAAGCTTTGCAGAAGAGATCCACGAGTTCTCTTTCCAAAGACCTACTAGTATCAACTGGAACAGCGAACAAGATTTGGACTTCGAGAAATCTCAACTGAATAGTGAAGCTGATAGTTCAAACAATGAACTGGATCAGTATATCTCCGATGAACGGGAAGAAGGTGATGAGGAACAACAACAGCAACAAGTCGATTCGGACGGGGAATTACCTGAGCCAAATTTACCAAGAGACAGTAGCGACGAAATGATAAACCCAACGGACTTAGCGGAGCCAAACTTCACTTTCAACAAAAATATTTCTAATGTGTCTACAATCTCAACACCAAGTGATCTCACAAATTACGATGCTGAAATAGAGGACTTAGGCATTGCCGTAAGTCCGAATCAACAACAAACAAAACGCATCAGTTTTAATTACTCACGAAGAATTTCCAGAAGTTCTTCCAATTCTATTTTCAAGAGAGATTCAGTGAAGTCTTATGTAAGTTATGACTCTGCGTTCTCTGCTTCGAGAGAGTCATTCAATTTGAGTGGAGAAGGTATTGATAATAATAATAACTTGAGAAAGAAAGCAGGTGTAAATAACTTGAGAACTTTAGCAGGCTTACCAAGTGAAAGAATGTCCTTAGAGGTCCCAGCAAAAGTGCAATCCAACAATAGGAAAAGCGTCAGGTACAGCACTATTTTGGCACTCAGTGAATTACCATTTAATGGTCAATATGACTCCAGAAGCTCAATTAATTTAATCAAACGGGCATCAAGGTCTTCCGGGGTAGGTGATAGCTCAATTTTCTCCGTGGCTATGAAAAGTAGAAACTCAATTGCCAATTCCTTCCAGACCTTGAATGAGAGTGCACCTTATAATGGAAGTGACATCGAAGGTGAGGATGAAGCTGATACTTCAAAGCAGAGTATTGCTATTCCTGGAATTTCCAACCTGGTTTTAAAGGAATTAGCAGCTATACCTGACGAGTCATTCCTGTTCGACCCCATCGATTTTGCATTGGTGAAGTTGGAAGGTGCAAGAAACTCTTCAGATGATGCAAAGAATGTCTATATGAACCAGACATCCAATGGTAGTGAAATGACACACGTGGACGACACTCAAGACATCCTTGATGAAATAAACAATGCAAATACTGAAGATATCATTGACAGTTCTAGCCAGAAGGACTTCACCGCTGAGAGGCCATTAACTCCTCAAACAGATACTGAGGGCATAGAACACAAGGATGCATCCACCCCTACAAGTAAACTTATACATGAAATAACGGCCACTACTGTTGATAACGATAATGTGTTCATTTTCAGTGCCAATTACTCTGGTTCGGGTTCAAGTAATGGTGGCACCACCACATACAGATCTCCTCGGATGGTTTTGGAGAACTACAATTTGGCTAATGAAGCTTTAAATATTGAAAACGTCTTTACCAAAAATTCACATATTTCTTTCATTTTGAGTTACAATTCCAAGGAATTGGCTGAGCATTTCACTGTTATCGAGAGAGATATTTTGCAAGATATCGAGTGGAAAGAATTAATTGAGTTGAAATGGAACAAAGAATTAACTCCAGTTAATAGTTGGTTGGAGATTATAGTTAACGAGGACTACTTCAATTCTAATAAGGGTATTAATTTGGTTATAGCCAGATTCAATCTCATGGTCAATTGGATCATCTCGGAAATCCTATTAACTAAGGACCAATTCGAAAGGTGTCAAATAATTTCAAGGTTTATTCATGTAGCACAGAATTGCTTGACTTTACAAAATTACTCTACATTAATGCAGATCTTATTGGCACTCACTTCGGAGAAAATATCCAAGTTGAAAGAGACCTGGAGGAATGTAATTCCTGGAGATTTATTGATGTTAAGAAACTTAGAAAAATTGGCATCTCCAATAAAGAACTTTATTAATTTGAGGATTTCGATAAATAAGATACAACCCTCAAAAGGTTGTATTCCATTCGTGGGGCTCTACTTGTCAGATTTAATCTTTAATACTGAAAGACCCAAATTCATCGGTTCTTCAAAAACCGTCATCAACTTTGCTCGTTTCAGAACTTCAGTACATATAGTGAAGTCATTGATTCAATGCATAGAGTGGTCGTGTTACTATAAATTAGATATTAATAAGGGACTTTTGTCCAAGTGTCTTTATGTGAGATCTTTATATGAAGATGAGATGAATTATTGTTTGGAGTCGATGGTAGATCCTTAACCATTTATAATATGTACATTAGTTATGTAATAAACATTGCAAGATCCCTCATGCATATAAATCTGCACATCCTGCGTGATGATTAAATTGTTGGGCAAAATAAAATCCGGGGTTTTTCATAGTGAGGCCCTCGGATTTTAATTAAAATTTCAACAAATCTCTCCACTGACCCTTTCGAGATAAACTTTCGTTCAAAATTTTTATAAACACTTGAGAGTGTTATTAAGTATGTCAAGAAAGCAGAGAAATCCCAAGTTATTTGCTGCAGCCTTTGTAGCCACTTCAGCAATTGCTATATCATATAAGTTATATGACTATTTTTATAAGAGCAACCAGGATGATCAGGGCAGTCTTGCTAAAAGGTACACTAATAAATCCATAGTTTTAACTTTATCTCATTCTATATTGAGTTCACCATTACCATTGAATGATATACTTTTGAAATCCGATAATGTCACATTTATCTTACCTCCAAACATATCGGTCAATGACTTGGAGTACAATATTCAGTCAGCAAGCCCGGATTTCCAGCCTAAGAGCTTAACAAATAACTACAAAGTGTTGAATTGTTCCAACTTCCAAGGATATTTTAGCATTATCAAGAACCTAAAACCCGACTTGTTACTACTCTGTAGTGATGACTTAGGGTTGAATAGTGATTATCCAAAAGACCTACATAGGTTTGTCAAAGAGATTGTTAATATTGACCAGAATTATGATGACATCACCCTAAAGATTCTGCCGATTTTGTTCAATTAATGTTCATGACCCATCCCTCATTTTAATCCAGCATCCGCTCGACCTTGGACATAAGGAAGTAAATACGAAATCAAAGTAATGTAATAAATTAGACTACATATAATCTACCATCCTCTGGAGGATAATTTCTCATTATCTCTTAAGGAGCTAATACTAACACCGAACATCAACTCTCCTAAGTCAGTGGAGTACTCTAAGACCTTCTTTGGATCTTTGTAGTTGGTGACAGCATTGACAATGGCTTTAGCTAATTTTTCTGGATTCTTGGACTTGAAAATACCAGAACCAACGAAAACACCATCACATCCCAATTGCATGACCAAAGCGGCATCAGAAGGAGTAGCAACACCACCTGCTGCAAAGTTAACGACTGGAAATTTACCCTTGTTCTCGATCAATTGCTTTAAGGTGTCCAAAGGTATTCTATTTTCTTTGGCAAACTCTTCGACCTCTGCATCAGTCTTTAAAGACAAAACGTGTTGAATTTCTTCTTTAATCTGAGTGATGTGCTTGACAGCTTCGGAAATATCACCAGTTCCAGCCTCACCTTTGGTTCTTAACATTGCAGCTCCTTCACTGATTCTTCTCAATGCTTCACCTAAGTTCTTAGCACCACAGACAAAAGGAACCTTATATTTGTCCTTTGGAATGTGATACGTTCTGTCAGCTGGAGTTAATACCTCTGATTCATCAATATAGTCAACCTCCAAGGCTTCCAAAACCTGAGCTTCAACAATGTGTCCAATTCTGCACTTAGCCATTACTGGAATGGAAACAGTCTCCATGATTTCCTTGATCATTTGAGGATCAGACATTCTACATACTTGACCACTGGCTCTCATATCAGCTGGAATTCTTTCTAACGCCATGACTGCACATGCTCCAGCATTTTCTGCAATTTTTGCCTGTTCAGCATTAACAACATCCATGATTACACCGCCCTTTAACATTTGGGCCAAACCAGCCTTAACTTTGAACTCTTGACTCATGTCTACACTGAATTGATTTCTACGTCTATATTTATATTGAAAATTTTTCAGAGTTGACTCATGCCAGAAAAAAGTCGTATATGTACGACTAAAACGGAGTGAATAAAGGAGTCGCAAGACTTCCTAATCAGTAAAAGCTGATTTGGGGTAGATATAGCGGATAACCTTTTTCGTAGCGGCATATATGAGTGCCATGATCAGTAATTGAGAGCCATGGCCAATAGCTGAGAGTTATGATTAGATAACGGGAAGCTGCACTAGTAATATCTGATTCCCCATAGTAATGCATAATTTGTCTGTGCTCTATTTCAGATTTTTGCCCGTGCTGCGTTTTTATGTTTACGGTTTTGCCAAGTGGAAGTTAGTTGAACTTGGCGTCTTTCCACATCTTATAGCATGCGTCATGAATTCTCAAGGGAGTAACTAACTGGCTCGATTCTTTAGATTGATTTACAAAAGTATAACGATCATCTCAGTAGTAGTCATACCTTATCAGTGGTGCCCCTAATTACTACGCAGCGGCTAAATTTGTCTCTAAATTGTCTCTGTCTAGGGGAACACGAGTTAACTTACTATCGAAAAGAGCTTACTATCCTCTATACCTTTCTTTGATACACAAACATTTACACATATACACTCAAGTGAAGACATTCGGGCGACCAAACCGTTCTGACTAATTTTTCGTTGGTGTCTTTCAAGTGAAAAAGTGAGTATTTCCGATAGTAAAAATTTCAAATGACAGTATTACCAGAAGTCACAGTTGGAGTATTAGCACTTCAAGGTGCATTTATAGAACACATAGAACATTTTAACAAGTGTAAAGAGGATATAGGTACTCACAAATTCGAGATAATCGAAGTCAGAACTGAAGAAGAACTTGAGAAGTGTCAAGCATTAGTCATACCTGGAGGTGAGAGTACGGCAATATCATTGATTGCACAAAGAACAGGGTTACTACAACCGTTAATGCAATTTGTTAAGTCTGATAGACCGATATGGGGCACTTGCGCAGGATTGATTTTCCTTTCCAAGCAAGTAATAAATGGTAGACCCGGTCAACAATTATTAGGAGGAATGGATATTCAAGTCAAGAGAAATGCTTTTGGTAGACAATTGGATTCTTTTGAAACTCCATTGGATTTCTCTAGCTTCATTCCTGGAGTTACCCAGTTTCCAACCACATTTATTAGAGCACCTGTTGTTAGCAAAATATTAGAACCCAATGAACCCTTGACGCAGGACGATACTGATGTCATTACTACCAAAAATGATTATGTAAATAGTAGTAAGGTAGAAATTTTGCATCAATTAGACAATGGACTTTTAGTCGCCGTGAGACAAGGCAATAAATTGGGGACTTCATTTCATCCAGAATTATCTAATGATTCAAGGTTCCATAAGTGGTTCTTAGAGGAGTTTGTAGCTTAATACACCAGTCAATCATCAGCACCTCTTAGCTCTTTTAGTGCGAATTCAAAATTCCCATGTATAACCGATTACTTAATTGAGACAATATAGAGAATACGACAATATGCAACATGCCCGAATATTCAGTTCTGGCCAAAAGAAGCCAGATGATAATTCCAAAAAGCGTGAATACAATAATTTAAGTAATTTAGCTCAATTGAATTTGCACAAGCTCAATAAACTAAATGACTCTAAGATATTGAATAAGAATCACTCCAATCCAAATTTTCATACCATGAGTTCCCATCAAGCTAGTTTAATAGTTGGGTCACCATCAGTACGATCTATAAGATCCCGGTCTTCAAGTGTACATGCAAACCGATCTTTGAATAATAAAAGCAGTGATAATACCATCATAGTCGGAAGACATATAGATAAGAAGATAGAATTTGATAGCTCCAGTGCATTTTTGAAGGACAAACGAACAGCATCACAAAATGATACCATTGATTTCAATTCTACGCGGGATTCCACTATACCCATTCAAACGACTATATGGTTTCACGAGTTACGTACATCACTGGAAGACTTCTTGATAGATTTGAGCCTTCTTCCAAATTTCAAAGTTGGTGATATTGTAGAAGTAGAACCCATTGAGAACAGGAGCAAGGGGAGAAATATTCCTAAAAAGATCCTATTCATCATTAAAGATCAGAATGTGTTGAATTCAGCCTCCACCCCTTTAAATTCAAGTATATCGACTCCTAATTTTGGACCCCATCAAGTACCTCCCAACTCAGCATCCAGCATTCAAAGTCCTGATGAATTAGATGATATTTCACAAAATAATACGCCAATATTGCTCCAAAATCAAGGATTTCCACCTCCCCAACTTTCACTGCAGATTTCATCCCAAGATTTACTGGGACAGAACTCAAACTTACAAAATGCATTGGCAAATAGCCAAAAGAGCAAAAATGTACTCCAGGTTTCAATCATAGCAAACCCATTACAAAGGATATTGGATTTGCTACCAAGAAGTCTTGTTCAAGTGAGACTGATAGCAGATAAAACATCAGTTGAGGCTGATACCATTGAAGTCTCCATCAAGGGTTTAAATCTTTCCCGAGACTCAATGTGGATTGTTTCTACCAATCTAGTGGATACTTGTGTTTATGTAGGGAAAAGAGTAAGCTATATCAATAATCGTATTGGGATCATCAAAAACATCTATAAAGGTGGAATAAAACAGTTCAGTTCATATATCGGTAAAAATACCAAGATCGTGTATCGCTCAGAAGGTGCCAAATTGATTTTTTTAATCCAAACATCTAGAGAGATGTGGCATTTTGAAGAGAATGGTGAAATAATGTTCCATAAGCTAGTAAATAACTTGTTCCCTAAAATTTTCAAAAAATGGAGGGAAAAGTCAGCCCAACACGCAATAACTATTGTTCTTTTTACCAGTGTTGACTTGACAGATATTCCATGGACAGCATTAGGACAAGGAGAACGCCCAAATAAGACTAGAGAGTATTTTAGGGTTGTCGTTGATCAGGTTAATATTTCCCATTGGAATACTATTATGGAGAATTTGAGACTAGAGTTTGCCAATTTCAAAAGAGATATTTTGATGAATAAAGTGGATGAAGGATCAAAAACATTTGCCCTAGAAGGTGTATCATTGCCAGCTGTCAAAGGTAATATTCTTGAAGCAATCAACATTGGTTTAAATTTGACTCGAGATAAGTTCACTGATACAGATTTGAAACACAGTTTAAGTCATTTAATATTGATCACACCAGGTACCGGATTATTTGACGTGGACTATAATTTGATGTTGCAAACAAGTAAAAAGATGTCAAGCACCGACTGTGCTTTAGACATAATCTGTTTAAGTCAACCACCATTACATATTGTTCCACTATTCCGTTTTAAAGATTTGTCTAAAAATGGTAAGGTTTCACATTGTGTACCCAACTGGTGTGATATATCTTTTTTCAAAGATTATACAGAAAGAGGCCAATGGATCCCACGTTGTAAAATATACGAGTTACAAATGATGGGATTAATGGAAAATGAAGTGAACGATACAGAAATAGAGCGGTTTAAGTTATTCAAGAATGAAAAAACTCTCGTTGATGCCATGGATAACTATGATAATGATATTTTCAAACCAATACTGGGGTCAAGAGATCATGTCGAAATAAAGTATTCCTTTAGTAATACAACTGATGGAAGCAAATGTGATTTAAAGAGTATGACACCAAAAGGGGTACATGACTCTTTGTTACTTATGAAGCCTCCAAAGCTAGTGCCAACATTGAATACAAAAGTGTCGATGACGGGGGTTAATATTACAACCACCACTCCAATTGTTCTTGGAACTGTCTCCAACCCCAATCTCGAGGGGTCGGCTTTATCATCTTTATATCAGCTCAAAGGTACTAGTGGAGAAAAGCAATCTCCGATTTCGAAACCTCGACTGGTGTCATCAAGCAACAACTCCATACGTAGCATTAATGCTCTGATAGGGCCATCGGGATTGAGAAGTTTACGTAGCAAAACTCCTTCCATGGAAAAAATGCTGGGTAAGATAATGACTAAACAGAATGACTTCAACAAAGAACGAGAGCGGTCAGAGACGTCAGCATTGAAGAGAAAAGTTCAGATGTCCACAAATACCATAGATTCAAATAAAGAATTAGATATAGAGACGGTTGATGACCCATTGAGTTACTTTTGGACAGAAATTTCTAATCCCTCAAAGGAACTGCATGCAGATGCGCTTTCGTACATCAAATCAGGTAAGTGGAGCCAAGTTTTCCCACCTAATATTAGGAGAAAGTTAGTCAAATGGAGATCATTCCAATCCCCAGCTGCATTACCTATATACCAGTCTATGTTTCCCAGTATTAAAAGTCTAAACGAGAACTACACGACTCAGATATACACTTTAGTGTTGAACACAGAAAATAGCTTGGAATTAGAGTCTAATGATGATTTAATGAGAGAAATGATCCAGTTAAGATTGTTGCTTGGATTCCAAATCTGCGATTCTTTGCTCCTTCAAAAAGCAGAAGCAGAATTAAACCCCGGAAGCAACACAGACACTTTGATTAAACATTTTACTACTCAATTCATTAATGGTTCCAAGATTTATATGATGTTGGATAATGAAATTCATAGATTGAGTTATGAAGCAGGAACGATAAGAGTTCAGTTGTATAATAGAATTCAAGACAAAGTGTTATCACAACCATTCAAAAATATGAAGCTTGATGTTGACTCTCATTTCTCACTCATAAGGACTAGGTATGCCGATGAATATACTCAAAGCAAGATTAATTTTATTGAGAACAATCCTGCAAAATACAACTGGAATCAGTTTGATCAATTGATAGCCGGCTATGATGACGCATTACCTGAAGAAAAGAAATCATTCTTTAAAATGAAGTTCGTAGTCATGCCAGCGGATATACCCAAAAATGCATTTTTCATTTCAAATGAACACTTGACAGATGAGGAAATTAGAGTTGAAGGGTTGCGTAAGTTGATAGGTATGATTGAGAGGGGTAAATATGTTACAGATATGAAGAAGGAAGAAAGAGAGGCAGTATCACCTGAGATCAACTTTTACACGGGAAATCTTTATGAATACTTGAATGAGCAAGCGGAGATCTTAGATATTACAGGAAATAAGCCCAGTAATTCTTTAATCGTTTCCGAGAAGTTTCAGAAATCAATAAAGCTAATAAATTTGGCCCATGAAATACAGAGTCCCACTGGTATTAAAATTCTGGATAGAACTTGGCACTTTTCGGTGCATCCTAGTTGTTTTGTTGGTAATGAATTCGTTTCTTGGTTGTTAGAGGCGTTTGAAGATATACCAACAAGAGAAGATGCGACCTCTTTTGGTCAATCGTTGATGGATAGAGGCTTATTTTTCCATGTAGAGAACAGACACGGATTTTTGGATGGTTATTATTTTTATGAGTTAGCACCCGAGTACATCGACAAGACGTACAAGGCAGAAAAGGCGTCTTGGTTCAGTAGAAAAAAGGTGGACAAGGACAAGGACGCTGGGTCTAAGAACAACTCCGACTCTGAATCTTTCAAGTCTCCAAATTTATCACCTCAAGACTCACCAGATTTGAGAAGAATTACCAGTATTGGCACTCAGTTAGATCAGTCTTCTGATAAAACGTCAACGGTTGGGTCGAGCGGGTCGAAGGCTCAGAGTAGAAGAAAATTCGTCTTAAGTAAAGCTGTCAGGTACAACTGTGACCCATTAAGGAAATCTTATAGACCTGAAATCATAACTGTGCATTATGATAAAGTGCACAATCCTGAACATTGTTATCACATTAGGCTTCAATGGCTCAACACATCCACGGCTTTCATCGACGAAACTATTAATACTTGGTCAAGACTTTGTGAAAGGCATGGATTGAAGTTTGTTGAGACCCCATGGAAGGAACTTTGTACGATTCCGCTACAAAATCCGTTCCACTCATTTGTTGACTTGAGATTAGCGGTTAACCCGATGGTAGATCCAGAGTTCGCAAGTCCTAGGATACTAACAAGCAACAAATTTTACTATCATTTATTTTTGCTTAAGAAATCAGGTTTCCTTTTAGATAATAGATCTGCGGTCTATTTTCTGAAGGATAATATCGAGATCAGCTATAGTTGGGGTAACCCTACCTTTCAATATGCTCAGTTTATCCACAAAACTGGTTCATATATAGTCGAAGTAAGGGATAACGGAGATTTCTTCTTGGCTCCGAATAACATGCATAATACCAGAATTGATGGACCCGTATCGAGCAACAGTGTTGACATGGAGTATAACTTAAATTCATTTTCCCTTGACTCACAGAAGGTGATGTTGGGATTGAAAAAGACATGCACCAATGAAAAGGCATTACGAAAATTATTTCGTGAAGCAAGAGAGCTGTGGAGAGAGGATTATATGAAAGACATACAACCTACAGATATTTAATTAGGTTTATATAGAAACGAACATCTAATTTAGTTAGCAATTCTCTGTGCGATCTTGATGGTATCAGCTAAGACACCATGGGCAGTAACCTCTGCACCAGCACCAGCACCTTGAATGACCAATGGATTTGGATATCTCTCGGTTTTAATTGAGACAACGTTATCACTACCCTTCAATGAGGCAAATGGGTGATCAAAGCTATATTTGCCAATACCAACCTTGACAGATTTAGTTTTGATATCAACAGAACCTACAAATCTTAAGACCTTGTTTTCAGCGAAGGCTTCATCTTTAATCTTTTGAATATCAGCATCAAAGTCTGGCAATTTTTCCAAGAATTCTTCAGCAGATTCAACAGACTCGAGTGCTTTTGGTATCAATGACTCAACTGGGAAAGAAGTTGGAGATTCAACCTCCAATCCGGATAATCTGGCCAAGATAGTGACTTTTCTAGCGACATCCAAGCCATTCAAGTCATCTCTTGGGTCTGGTTCAGTGTATCCCAACAGTTTGGCGACTTTGACAACATCTGAAAACTTTGTTTTATTTGAAGCATCAGTTGTGGAGAATTCATTGAAGATATAAGACAAGGTACCAGAGAAGATACCTTCGATTTTATCAACTTTATCACCAGTCAAGACCAAGTCATTCAAAGGTTCAATAGTAGGCAAACCAGCTCCGACAGTGGCTTCATGGTAGACCAAACCACCGCCATTAGCAGAGCTACTGAAAATGTCATTCCATACAGAGATATCCGATGAGAAGGCCTTTTTATTTGGGGTGGCGATGGAGATACCATTCTTAATGAAAGTTGGGTATGAAGTAGCAATTGATTCGTTAGAAGTATTATCAACTAATATTGTTGGCTTATTAGCACTCTTCAAGAATTCTACTAATTCTTTTAATGGTAAAATTGGGCTGCCAGGAGCAGACTTATAAGTACTCAAATCAACTGGTGAATAGTCCTTAGAAAATATGGCCTCCTTAGAGGATCTGGCCAAGTAAACAACTTTGAAGTCAATGGAAGACTTTAAGTTCTTGAGTTGATGGATAAAGGCTGAGCCTACAACTCCAGATCCGATAATAGCTACGTTAACTGATTTAACCATGGTGTTCGATTCTAACAATTTTTCAGGGCCGTTAGCGCACAAATTATGGCATTTTTTTTGCAGACATTTAAATGAAGAGTTTGTAATTGTCTATGTAAGTCTAAAGTAAGTGGAGAAGTGCCGAGAAGGAAACTATGCTAGAGATGAACACAGTGGAAGCACTGCTACTCTTTTTGTCGTCGCCGCTTTTCCTTTCACTCCCATCAGCGAGATCATTATCGTCATCATCGGCATGAGAGTCGGTGTCAGTTCCATTTATAATATACTGTCTATCATCAAGAGGTTGAGGAAACAAGTCCAATTCTACCAACCTGCTTAAATCCCACTCAATTGTAGTTTCTGTCTTGTAACACCAAAAAATCCACCCGTTTAAACGTTCGTATTGGTCAAGTTGAATCTCAATGAACTTCCTGTAGACCTTTTTCCTCTTTTCAGACCATGAATCAAAGTCGTTGATATCACTACAGCTACCAATTGGATCGTTATTGTATGGGGCACCTCCATCATATCTTGCGCCCAAACCAACACCATTTAACCATGGGGAACAATCGGTTAAAGCGGCACTCCATTCACCCACAACAGCTGGATGATGTTTAAGTTCTTTCTTGAGGTCTTTCACGTAGCCTTTAATACTATCGATATGTTCGCCAATTGTTGAATTGAGCTGACCAGTACCAAAAACTTCATAATGATGGTGATCGATCATAATATTGTAATTATCAGAACTAGAGTTCTTATGATGGCTAGTTAAGAAATCATTCCAATAGCCTGCTGGTTTGAAAGCATCATGGAAAATAACAGTGTTATTCACTTCTTGGATATCTCTAGCATCTAAGTAAGTGTTTTCATAGAAATTTTCGATCTTTTTAATTGGGAGCTCGGAACTGAAAGGTTCATTTACAACTTCAATACCGATGATGGTATCTGGATACTTTTCATACATCTCCTTACCACCATATTTGTTGTATATCCTTTTCAACACTTTATAAGTGAGCTCAACATTCTCCGTCTTGTTGAACCAGCCTGGATAGCCAATATCTCTATACCCGGAATTATCAAACCCATTCTGAGAACCTGGAACACCATGAAGATCGACCCAAACTTTTAATTCGTTGTTATAAGCCCACTCAATTGCTTTGTCAAGATATTTTTCAGCACCGTAAACATAAGGATCATTATCCAATTGCTCAAATGCCCAGTAACCTATTGGAATTCTAACCATATTTAAACCTAAATTCTTTATGTTCTCAAAGTCCGATTCATTATAGAAGGAACTCCAATGCTTTTCTAATCTCTTTTTAGCTTCTTTCTTGCCGAGTTTCTTACAGAATCTGTATTCATCATAAGGGATATCTGATTCCGTAGAGTTCTTGGTGGAATTAAACTCTAAGAATAGCGAAGGTGTGATATATGGCTCTAACACCAACCAACCACCAATAGCTACTCCTTTTAACAGAGCATTTGCTGCAGTAACATCAAGTGAAATAAGGTCAGGCCAATTGGTGACATTAGTAGAGTTGGGATTGCCTGCCACCAACAGAAAGAGCAAGCTGACTATAAACAACCATAACATGTTAGAGAAAGAAGTCATCGCCTCGTTGTACGCGATTTTAAGGTACCGAGTTCCAAAAATAGCTTGCAGTGGAGGACTACAAGAGGGGGCCGGAGGCGGCAGGAGAAGACACAAGACGCAATTAATGAGATATTCATTATATATACAGATAACATTACTCTATTCATAACATTAATGCCATGTACTAATCTAAATCGGCAGCGGATGGCTTTGGCTTTTCATCACCATCTGGGTTTATAATCAGGCTAACATTTGCTGGAGGTTTAACAGCAAGCATCATAATGATATATTCATAAACATCCTCTGGAACTGATCTTTGGTAGATTCCTAAAATATCGGTTGGACTAGGGTATACAACTAAAGCCTTATAGAAGCAGATGGCAGCTTCAATTTTCTTAGCTGGTTGTGTGGCTAATTGTTCACCTAAAGCAACTTGTTCCATAAAGAATTGTTCCTTTTTAGCTAAATCAGTTGGAACTGGGTTAGCTTCTAAGTCCTTGTTCAAAGCTTCCTTGATGGCATTAAGGGTATTCTTCTTACTTTGCTCTTGTTCTTTAGCAGCTTGTTTCTGTTGTTGAGCAGATTTTTTCTTCAAGGTTTTTCTGAATTCTGGTGAATTTCTTCTTTTACTATCAAAATAAATGGCATATCCAACCAATGCAGCTGCGGCAACTGCAGTAAATGTAGCAACTCTTCCCATAGCTCTCTGTTGAAATTTTTCAAATCGCTTTATGACGACAAAATTTTTTTCTCGCTCGCACACCCACGCTCGGTTTTCGCACGCATCGAATTGACTGGCTCGCAAAAATTTTAAATGAGAATCTTTTGATTGGGTAAATATACATAGAATGTCTGAAACCAGTGAACAAGTCAAGGAATTACCAGACTCTACTTTCAAATTCCCTAGACCATTTGGTACATTGTTCAGTACCCACGGATTCCCAAAATGGGAACCAGTCGATACAGTAGGTGAAACTACCAAGATCTTTAAGTTTTCATTCTATACTACAGTTGGTGCCTATGCTTGGTTATACTTCTGGAAAAGAACCACTTTTAAGGTTGAATTGCCATTGACGGTTGTTGGATTTGCCACTGTTGCCACCGCTGCCAAGGGAATTTGTACCAACTTAAGAGAGAAGAATGATGGTTGGAATACCTTTTTCGCAGTTGGTGCTGGTAACTTGGTTGTTTTGACTGCTGGATTCAAGAGTATGCCTCCAAAGCACAAGATATTGACAGGTGTTACAGGTGCTGCTCTTGCAGGATTCTTGAACCAATGGTCTTGGGCTCAAAGTGCCAGCTCTCCTGGTAAGAACGTCAAACATTACTTGGCTAATGATAACGAACAAGAGATTCCAAAGCAAGGATTTTGGGATGTGTTAAGAAGAAGACCAATATCACAGACCGTTGATGAATTGGGTGTTGGTCGTGGTATCTTCAAACCATAAGCCCTTATCAACTTTGCATTTAAATACTTTTAGAGGTGCTTTGTAAAATACTTATCATACTAAATTCACATATTTACACGATCTTGTAAGGGTAGTCAAGGGTTTTATTTCTCTTGAGCTTCCATAATTTCTTCTTCTTCTTGTTAACAACATGTTCTCCAAATACTTCATCGCAATTCTTCTTCTTCCATGCCTTAATGAAACTAGGGTCCCACAATTCGGAGGCAATACCCAAATCTTTACAGCATCTCATAAGAGCATTACTCTTACAACCTTCTAAAGCCGTGGTGATTTTTTCTTCTCCTCCAAAATAGTCTTGTTCACCTCTTGCTACACTAACTAATCTACCATGGCAAATAAGAGCATATTCTCTGCTGATTTGCTTAGGAGTGATGAATGTTTCAGTTCTTGGAGCTAAACCCCAACCTCCAGGTCCAAACGCCCTGTTGAGGATTCTTCTGTACTTGATTTCCGGCAAGTATAATAATCCATCAGGCTTAATTTCAATGTCTACATCCTCTAAAGGAGCTAACAAAATATCACTAATTTCACGGGGGAAAGGTGCACGGCCCAACCCAAAGAATGAAGCACTCCAGTCGATTGGTTGTGAAGGGTCGTTTACTTGTGGTTCCGCCTGTAATGGGATATCATGGAAAGATAACGCAGGTGAGGTTGAAGTTGCGGCTTCAACTGATGCATCATCTTTCTTGACGATCTTTGCAGTTTCTTTGCTTTTCAAATCCTTAAACAATGCATATGTCCTGGTGGGAGTTACTCTTGGTCGGGCTACTCTGCCACCAGCTCTTGCTAATGTACGTATTCCAAGCATATCGCGTATGAAATAAAACGAGTCTCGACTGAGAAGCGACTTTTTAAAGTTCCTACTTTCAAAGATTTGAGTTCAAGAGGCGAATAATACTTTATTCTATATTAAGGAATGCTAGTTTACACGATATAATACATAATACTTAATCTTGATGTTTTACTCTTTCAAAATATTCGTAATCGTACAATGATTTTCTTAATGGCCTGCCCATTTTGAAGTTTGAGGTCAATTGATGGTAATCGGAGTTGGCTTTCAAGTCAGTCATGGAATATTGTAAAGTATGATCCAACATAAACTTCTTCTCGATTTCATGCAATTGGGTGTACTTATGGGTCAAATAATATTCAATAAGGATATCATCATGAGATTCTAACAACTTAACTTTATCATCAACGTTTAAGTTTCTGACAAAATCAACCATTTGCTTCTCACTCAAATTCTTGAGTCCTTTGGCGTCAAGTAACACTTGTAATTTATCTTCTTTGATCCATAACCTCAAAATTGGGATATAATAGTACCCATCAAAATAGTATGAAGTTGTACCTTCACTGTATTCATGATTCAACATCGACATGATATCATTAGGAACGTAAACTGGAACACCGCCAATCATAGAATAACGCAAAGGACTGATCTTATCGAATGTCAACCAATGCTTTCTTCTATCCATGTACAATTCAACACTTTCACCCTTAGAGTTCTTGCTTCTGATGTAACTGTTGTATTCTTGGGGTGGAGTTTCATCGTTTTTACCCAATCCAGTAATATCAATATAAGTACCACTATCAATATCGATAAATCTTGCATCTATATGGTTGTCCTTGGCAGCCATGTCTCTATGATGCAAGAAAGTAGCACAATCAATCAAATACTTTCCAAACCCATCGTTAATGTCTTCAATAACTAAGGTCATATTATATTGTTTGGATAATCTGTTAAGTTCAGCGGAAGGCATTTGGATATCAATGTCAATATCGTATGGGAACATTAATCCATCCCAATACCACGACAATAAAGGACCATGAGCGATCCAAGAGATAATACCTTTTTCTTCAGCAAATCTGAACCAGTTTCTCAAAAGTCTATCCAAGATAATTTGTTCTCTAATTTCCAATTGACTCAATGTCCAACCTTCTTTTAAATATCTCAATGCACCATTAAAGAACCTCCACTCATAATGCCATCCTGCATCTTTGTTTCCATCAATCTTCAATAAGGTGGCCAACTTATAGTAAGTAGGTTCTTCTTTAACGGTGAGAGAGTTGGCATATTTCAATGAATTGTAGTGGTTCAACTCATGACGATTCAACTTGTTTTGTTTGATGAGATTAATGTCATAATGTAATTCATTGGTCATGGAGTCTTCTAAGTTTTGTAATCTGATTTCATACTCTTCAATTTGCTCCTCTACTTGTTCAGTCTTATAATTGAAAGCATCTGGGTCCAAGTACAACTCTCTTGATGCGTTGACATTTTTTTGTCTGGTAATTAAATTCATCTTATAAATATCATCGTCCAAGTTTAGTGGTCTTGGCTTGACTGCTTTTTGTAAATCATTGAATTCTGTGATTGGATTGAGTAAAATATCGTTTTCGATGTCTTCAGGATTGTTCACGTCAATGTCCTTACGGGCTAAGAAGTCATCAAATAAAGACGAATGTACAAGTCTTTGTTTGTAACTTACTTGAGCTTCATAAGTACCATCCTTAGTTAAAAAAATGATTGACAAAGGATTCTCTTGGTATGTTAATAAGTGGGCCTTTCCTTGCATCATAACCTGCTTATGTGGAGCCTTGTTCATAGGAGAGTCCTTAACAACAAATCCTGGCAAGTACTCCTTAGAAGGTAACCCTATTGTTCTTAATTCCAGCTCATCTAATTCTTTCAAGTTAGTACAGAAATGGGGGTATTTAGTGGGCTTATTGACGTGACTTTGTAACCATCCACAGTCTAATCTCTCGTCTACAGGTTTATTTAATTCCTCGTTCAACATGGTTAAATCTACCCAGTCAGACCATGCAAATGGTATTGTAATCAAATTGTCTTTGCTTTTTTCATTTTGGGGGTTCTTGGCCAACAATTGAGTTTTGATCTCATTGATATACACGGATAAAGTGAATCTTGGATCATAGAATAATGCTGGTTTATTGCTCCAGTTCTTTACTCCTTCGGAAGTGATTCTAACAAACTCACTCGGCTTAATAGCTAAGTTCGGTTCGGTGACTCCGGTTTGCGCCAACCAGAATCTTTCCTTATCACTGTCAACCAGGTTTAGCATATAGCTGACCTTTTCTTCGTTCGTCATTTCGTTATAGTTTTTATCTGTAGGGATCTTAGTTTGATCGTCCGTCTTGTAGTTGATTTCAGATATATGGGACAATGCCGCCTGTTTCAACTCATCCTCTTTGATTGAGTAAATCTTAGTGAAATAGAGGACATTGGCCACTAAGACCACAATAAAGATGATCTTAATAAACCGTGTGTTGATCATAGTCCAAAAACAAGTGTATTACTCCAATGAAAATTTTTTCTTCCCCTTAGCTGTTTAGCTGTCGTTTATAGATATGATAATAAAGTCAATCTCACACGACCGCCGTCACCTTTGTTATTATTCAGGCGAGTTTCGGGGGTGAAACCTGTGTTTTCAGGACAAAAAAGAAATAAAAAGAAATATTGAGTGTGGCAACCATGATTTTTCAATCGCGATTATTTTAAAAAAGAAAGTCTGTTTCCTAATGTGTGCAGTCGATTTCTAAAAGCGTAGATAACACAAGTAAACCGGTAATTCCATAATCCGAATATAAGTACTATCATGAAATTTGAATAGTTGATTGTCAACATAAGGTACAAAAAAATAATTAACCGCTGTAAACTTTCAACAATGGAATTCAATCATATATGGTAAGTCTTTTACTCTCTATAGCTAATCCTTCCTTTTAGGAGTGAATATTTTTTTTTTCAATGCGTTTGCTTTGTCACACGACCGAAATTGGCTACGGTGGTTCATTGTTTCAAAATTATTTTTTTGTTCCTGAGGATCTCCAAGCTCCGTTTATGTTGTATTGTTGGAAATAAAACCTTATTTTACATCTCAGTAGCATCTCATTAGACGAGATTTAAGGTTTAGTATTTTCAAAGTCCGAAACACCAGTACTATAATATACACTTCTGCTTTCAACTATCGCATCGAGGGGACCTCTGTAAGCCTCCATTCTCTGTTTTTTTGAAATAAGTTTGGCGTTACCTTTTGAAAGCGGAGAGATTATGAGACCTGAAATGTATTACGAAAGTTTGATGACGTTTGTAAAATGACCAATTTCTGAGCTCTGATGGCTTCATTGTTAGTGTGTGCTGGCTGTTGTTTATGTTTACGAAATAAAAGTTCTACATGTATGTTTATTATTTCAAATTACATATGTTACACTATTTATGAAATGACTAAAATGACAAAATTAACTAGATCCCAAAACAAGCTCTTTATGATGTTTCGGCCTGTCGATATATTCGTAATTGAACAACGGCCTTCTGAATGGTTTTTGGAACTTAAAGTTCTCTGCAACAAATTTATGATACTCTGGATTATTACTTATTCTACCCCCATCTAACTGATCACCCACATTACCTAACAAGGTCTTTTCGCCTTGTGGTAAGTCGAACATATAAGTCAATTCTTTCTTATGTAAATCAGTGACATTCTTGGTTAAGTAATATTCCAACAAAAGATCTTCATTGTTCTCGATTAACTTTAATACTTTGGAATCATCCATACCCTTGACTAATTCGGTGAATCTGTCCTCAATAAGGTTACCATCACTGTCCTTATAGTCTTGCTTAACCATTGGATCCTCCTCAAACAAAAATGTTAAGTTGGAACCATGGATCCACAAGTTCATGGCATCCACGAAGTAGTATCCATTATAAACATATGCACGCATACCATCATGGTATTCGTCATTTAAAATGGTCTGTATTTGATTAGGAACATATAGTGGAACACCACCCATCATAGTGAATCTCAAAGGACTGATTTCATCGTAACTAGTGAAATGTGAATTTCTACAGTTGTATACTGGTCTTGGTTTACCATCTCTTTCTGCGGCTGCAATTATCTCATTATATCTCTCTGGCGCTTCGTCGTCACTGATACCCAAACCAGTGATATCGATGTAAGAACCAGTGTCAATATCAATGAATCTAGCATCAATATGGTTCTGTTTATTGGTCTTACCTCTGTGATGCAAGAAAGTAGAACAGTCAATGAAAAACTTGCCGAAACCTTCAGTAACGTCTTCTACAACCAATGTTTGGTTATAAAATTTGGACAATCTGGTCAATTCATGGACTGGCATTTGAATATCAATATCCTCATCGAAAGGAAACAACAAACCATCCCAGTACCATGACAACAATGGACCATGTGCTATCCAAGAGATAATACCTTTTTCGTTGGCAAATCTAAACCAGTTTCTTAGGATACGATCTAATAAAATCTTGTCTCTAATGAGTAATTCTTCTCTGTTCCAACCCTTCTTTAAGTATCTCATGGCACCATTGAAAAATCTCCACTCATAATGCCAACCTGCATCATGATTTTTGTCACTCTTATCGAAATTTAATCTCGCCATTCTGAAGTAAGTCTGTTCTTTATCTGCTTCGAAAGTATTAAGATACTTCAAGCTCTTAAAATAATTGTACTCATTTCTACTCATTCTGTTATCTTGAATTCCTTTTTCATTAAAAATCAATTCATTAGTGGTTAAATGATGCAAGATTTCGAGTTTCCTGTCAAAATCATTCAACTGTTCATCGATCTTATCCTGTTTATAGTTGAATACGGCTTCCGGCAAGTAGATTTCCTTGGATTTGGTAACATCCTTATCCTTGATCTTTTCAACCATACCATAAAGATCATCTTCTAAATCCACAGGATTAGGTTTAACATTAGTCATAAAGTCTTCAAACTCTTGAACTGGGTTCAAGACAATACGGGTATCAAAGTTTTGAATATTCTTACTAACGAGGAATCTATCAAATAAGTCCGAATCCACCAATCTTTGTTTTCCTTCGATTTGGGCTTCGTAAACACCACTTTTACTCAAAAAGATAACTTTGAAAGGATTCTTAGCATATGTCAATAAATGTGCTTTACCTTCCAACATTCTAACTTCATTTGAAGCCTTGTTAGTTGGTGATTCTTTGATAGCAAATCCCGGAATGAAGTCTGTGGATGGCAAACCCATGTCCCTTAAATCATCTTCCGTGAGCTCTTGCAAATTTACACAGTAATTTGGGTTTTGAGCTGGCATGTGGTGAGTTAACTTCAAGTATTCACAATTCTTACGATCTCTTTCTTCTTTCATGAATTCTTGGTTCAACATAGTCAAGTCCACCCAGTCAGACCACGCAAAAGGAACGACAATCTCATGTAATTTATCCTTCTCGTTCTTAGGATTCTTCTTTAAATATTGGTTTTTGATCTCATTGATGTAAATGGATAACGTGAATCTGGGGTCATAGAATAATGTAGGATTATGAATCCAGTTTTCCTTCAAGAAGTCCTTGATGTTAATGCCCAACTCAATATCGGTTAACTCAGTGTGGGCCAACCAGAATTTATCTTTGTTCAAGGTAATTTCATTTAATCTATGCAAGATTTTATCACTGTCTGATAACTCTGAGAAAGGTCTATCTGGAATTGTATAAAGTCTGTTCTTGACATCATCATCAGTTTCTTTAACAGGTAAATCATCATGAATATCGTTCTGCTTTGAAGTAGTAGTGGTGGAGTCAATGGTTATTGGACTATGTGCGGAAACTTTGCTACCAGATCCATTGATTTCATGGTCATCTTGGTTATAAAAGTTATCCATAACGAGTGATGCGTGTGTTTTAAGCTTATTTTTGATGGTGTTACTAGAATTTTCATCAATAAAATATAATGAAATATAGAATATATTGACGATGGCAATCATGGCAATAATAAGCTTGATGAACCTTGGTTGGAAGAACCTCTTGAAGAGGGATCCAACATGTATTTTCTTATCCGAACTTGGAGATTGTAGCGGTATTATATTGGACTTCATCCTCGACAATTAGAAGGGTAAGTATAACTATTGGCTAATCTAATAGATCAATAAGAAAACTTCAATAATCTTAGTATCTAAGTGGACCTCTGGTACAGCAATTCAACTAAGAGTATGATAGAATAAACCAAAATGAATTGATGAATAAAAGAATAAACCTTCAAGTGTTGTCTCCCGAAAAAAAATCCCAGTACTTTCGTGAAATATATAAAAAAAAAAACTTCCTTATAGATGATGATAAAAAAGACTGTTTCTGCACGACTTTGAAAATTGTTATTATTTTGAATGATAATAAACCCGCGAAAACTGGAGAGTTTTGACCGGAATTGGTGAATCGCCTCTATCTTAAATCCAAATAAAAAATTCCGTGACCCTCGGTTATGGGCAAATTTGGAATTGTCTGGTTATGAGGCCGAGAGGATTTTTTATTTTATTTTTCTTATCATTGTAGACACGCTAGACACGGTAGACGTGTTGGTAAACGCTATGGCTATTTTGGGAAGAGAACAATAGACGCTACGAAGCATTTTAAGTTGACTGGGCTTTTAGTGTGCGTATCTCTATATTTAAAGAGCACTACTTAAGTATATACTGGAATGGCCTGAATTAACATGTTTATAAACCATCGCTAAAGCCAGATACCAAGGACTTTCCATTGAATCCACCTTCTTTAACAGCCAATTCGTAGTAGCCGTAAATAGTAGTTACAGATAACAAGATAGAGGTACCGGAACCTAAAGTACCCATTAAGTCACAAATAACAGATAAGGCTCCGATGCATGCACCGCCAAAAGCAGCAGCAGTTGGGATAATTTTCTTCAATTCTTTATAGGCTGAAGTGTCTCTGTGTCCAGCAATAACTAAACCTTGTTCTTTGAATTGCTTTGCAACATCTCTTGGTGATGAGCCACTAATTTCGATCCAAGTGGTGGAAAATATGGCGCAGGAACCTAAAACGAACGTGATGTAAATGACAGTTTTAATGGGGTCCAATAAAGCCTCCCCGAACGATAAAGGTGGTTGGACGTAATATGCCAATCCGTTAACGGCATACAATTGAGCGGTTTGGTACTTAGTATCCCAGGTACCTAATAACTTGACAAAAAAGTTATCTGGCCATCTCATGAACAAAAACTGACTGATCAAAAAGATATTCGAGGTTAACGCACTTTGTAACATAATTGGAATATTAGAAGTGTAGAACAATCTGATCGGATATAATCCATATGGACCTCTCTGTCTGGTTGACTTAATTGGTAATTCGATTCTGAAACCTTGTAAGTAAACAACTGCGAAGAAGACAGTTACGGTGGCAAGTAATTGCAACATGTTGGGAGCATTATTTCTGTAAAAAGCTTCGATCAAAGCTCTCTTTTTGTCCTTTCTAGAACCCAACAAGTGGAATAAAGCAACGATTGCACCATCAAACTGGACACCTTTACCAATATCAGTAGTAGTTGGAGCAAAAGCTTTCCAGAAAATCTGCTCACAGACATTAGTGGCAGTGAATAAGGAGATACCACTACCTAAACCGTAACCTTTTTGTAACAATTCGTCTAATAAGATTACAACAATTGAGGCAAAGACCAATTGGACAATTAATAAAAGACAAACACCCACACCTAAAGATGAAGTGGTACCATACATACCGGTCAAAACATAAACGGTGGCTTGACCAATACCTAATAAGATGGCAAACAATTTCTGAGCGTTTTGATATTGTTCTCTGTCCTGCTTGTTGGTCATGTCTACTTGAATTAATTTTGTACCTTGCAATAACTGGAACACCATACCAGCTGAAACGATTGGAGAAATACCCAATTCCATTAATGTACCTCTGTTGGAAGCCAACATCATCCTCAACCATAATAATGGATCAGAAGAGTCACTGGAAACAATACCATACAATGGAATTTCACTCATGACCAAGAAGATCAACAAGGTGATACCCGTCCACATTGCTTTCTGTTGAAACGAGACCTTACGTTCAGGTGCTATGACCTCAGGAATGAAAGGCGTAAATGGACTCACCAAATCTAAAACACGGAACCCAGCCATATTGTAAGATGTTATCGATAATAGATTCAAAAAGAAACGAACAGGAGATGAACCAAGGGGTCTGTGTTGTTAAATTTATCTGAAAATTATCTCTACGTGTTCAGTGAGAAAAGCTGGTGGAAAAATTTGTTTGATTTTGTGTCAAAAAGTTACTACTACCACCAGGAGTGTCAAATGCTGACATAAGACGCGATTTTACTTTGTAGCAAAGGGTCAAGGGCGGTGGACATTTATGCTTAGTCAGTACGGGCAAATATATGGCCAGACTCGACAAGAGTGCACACTGGAATCCGTCACCTATATAGAGAGGTGACCTATCCCGGAAATAAGTTATATATAGCAATAGCAATAAAAATATGATTCAAGTTAATATTGAAACTAAGGACTAATCTATTATAACGGAAATGGACCTATCGCTCCTTTTATCCATCCTCTTCTCGCAGGGCATGATTTTTTCTCTAGGGTATTAATTTCCTCATGCCTAAAGAAACTTGCCCGGCCAGCCATATTACCCGAGATTCTTACATGACCCTTAAATTTCCGGGAAGGTTCTGGTTCGCGCACTCCAATAACAATTATGACCCGACGCCAAAGAGTATGGGGTATAAAGAAGAATCGAAATCCACCTTTTCCCAAACAACCCTGACTTTTTTTTAGGAATAACTATATATATTTGTAAAATGTCCGAAGCCGCTAATGATACTGTTTCCAAGCAATTGAATGTTGATACTGATATTGTCACATTATCTAGATTCATTATCCAAGAACAGAGAAAGTTAGCACCTCAAGCCACTGGTGAATTATCCTTGTTGTTGAACGCATTACAGTTTGCTTTCAAATTTATTGCCCACAATATCAGAAGAGCGGAGTTAGTTAATTTGATCGGTGTCAATGGTACTGCCAACTCCACTGGTGATGTCCAAAAGAAATTAGATGTTATTGGTGACGAGATATTCATCAATGCCATGAAAAGTTCTGGAATGGTAAAAATATTGGTCAGTGAAGAGCAAGAAGACTTGATTGTATTTGAAGGCGGTGGTAAATATGCTGTATGTACTGACCCAATTGATGGTTCATCTAATATTGATGCTGGTGTTTCTGTTGGTACTATCTTTGGAATCTACAAATTACAGGATGATTCTAAAGGTTCGATCAAAGACGTATTGAGAAAAGGTACCGAAATGGTTGCGGCTGGTTATACTATGTATGGTGCATCTGCTCATTTGATGTTAACTACTGGATTTGGTGTAAATGGCTTCACTTTAGATGCTCAATTGGGTGAATTTATCTTGACCACACCCCATTTAAGAATCCCAGACACCAGAGCCATCTACTCTGTCAACGAGGGTAACTCCTATTACTGGCCAGACTATGTCAAGGAGTACATTGCTGACTTGAAGAAGCCTCAAGAAAATGGTAAGCCATACTCTGCCAGATACATTGGATCTATGGTAGCTGATATCCATAGAACAGTATTATATGGTGGTATCTTCGCTTACCCAGCTGATTCAAAGTCAAAGAATGGTAAATTAAGAATTTTATATGAGTGTTTCCCAATGGCCATGTTGATGGAACAAGCAGGAGGAAAAGCTGTCAATGATAAGGGAGAAAGAATTTTGGATATTTTACCTAAGGGCATTCATGACAAATCAGGTATCTGGTTAGGTTCTAAAGGTGAAATTGAAAAGTTTTTGTCTTATGTTAAATAATGACTCATGATTAATAAACACTATGGTCCCTGTATCATCTTAATCCTTCCCTCTTTGCATCTCATCAACCACAATGTATTTCGTATATTCTACCATTTCCCAAAGTAGTGTATTCATAGTACATGGAGACTTACCCGGCATGTGCTATAAAGTCGGCTGCGTAGAGAAAAATTTTTTAATGTCTGCATCAGCTCGATGCTGGTCAGTATTCATTTTACGCCAAAAACCGACTGTCTTGATGTTTGACCGCTGATGTAATTACATTGGAACTGTAAGGTGAAAGTAGAAGGAGGTTTCCTTTGACAGCAGAGGCTCCTCTCACAAGAAGTATGTTAAATTATTATTTTACTTAATTTGATGAAATTTTCACAATATTGTCCCGGTGAACCCTGAGCCATGGATAAAACATGCATCACCATCTGAATATTAAGTAGAATGCCAAAGATTTCTTACTAACTTTGCTAGATTTGTATGTACTTATTTATACTGGGAGTTTATCTTCTGATGATAAAACATTTTCAGTTCTGCTTCTGACACACAGTGAAGATAACAAAATTACCAAAACTACTGACAGATACAACTCCCTTTATATTGTTTTGATATTTACTAACAGCTTTTAGGTTTCATATTTAATGACGTTATGATAGGCAATATATATTTTTAATCGGTTATAAATGTAGAATTTACTCTAAATATTGAAGATAACCACCTTGCCATCAATTCCAGAAGTACTAACTTTGTTTGATGTGAATGCCTTGATGGCAGTAATAGTGTTTTGGTGAATGGTGCTCAAAGCTTTTGCCGACTTATCGGCAGACTTATTAACTTTACCCTTCAAGTCCAATTGTCTGAACATATTCAATGCTTCGTGGCTGCTAATCTCTTCTTCCTCCTCTTGTACCTTTGGTGCTACATCATGAATAAGATCCTTTTGTTGTTCAATCTTCTTGGTTTCTTTCCACCCGGATTCATCACCTTCAAAGAGAATCAAGTTACAATTGTGTCCAGATACTACAAGCAGGTTTTGATTCAAGTACAATAAGGTCTTGAATGGTAAGTAGCGGGTTCTGAGAATATCAATGGTCTTTGGAGGTAAGCCTTCTCCTTCAGGGTAAACTATTACAATAGAAGAATCGTGATTAACAAAAGCCAACGAGTTGCCATCAGGATTGAATTTTACATCATGCACCCAAGCGCCAGTTTCGTTGGTGAAGTCACCAGCCAAAGTCTGGAACGGTAATCTAGAGCCCCATACAGAAGGTGCTGGTTTTGCATCCAATCCTTTAATAAAAGAAGATAATACTCTAGCATGACCATCAGTGGATGCAACTGCTAATAAAACATTGTTTTGGTGCCAGTCCAAATTAGTGATAGTGGACCTCAATTTCAAGTGCTTAGAAACCCACCAGTCATTCTCTTCTTCATAGTAGCAAATGGCTACAATTCTGTCGTTGGAACCCACAGCAAATTTATTACCATTAGGTGACCACTTGCAACAAGTAGCAGCTCTGGTTATTCTCAATAAAACCAAAGTGGGTTTATAATCTCTATCTGCTTCACTGTATTCCCATACCAACGCATTTCTATCCTGTGAACACGTCAAGATCCTGGAATTGTCGGGCGATATATCAACGGCAGTGACGGTCTTGTCGTGTCCCTTCAACGTAGTAAATAACTGAGGCTTGGAATTCAAGTTACTTACATGATATAGTTCAACAGTGTTATCTTTTGTTATGGCCAAGATTGATCTATCACTAGAAAATACATGGTCCTTTATTGGCTTGTGGCCTAATTGATACACAACTGGGGAGGTCATATCGAGTGAATCTCCTTTTTTCGCTGAAGGAATTTTTTATTCGCGGGATTTACTAGGCGGCTACGATAAGTGTATATCCAAATTGTACATATAATCTACATAGGTAGTAGTTACTCATGACTCTTTTGTTCCAAGGTCAATTTGATCTTGTTCCAGTAGTGCAAGACTTTTTCATTCTTGACGGTTTGGACTTTTCCATCCAATCTTTCGACGATAGTTCTGAATAAGTTACCAGTTTCTGGGTTATATAAGATTCTAACCCAGTAAAACAATAAGAAAAGCAGCAATTGAAACCCACTGGTACCCCTGAAGAAGATAGTTCTAAGAAGCAAGTATACTAATAAGATCAACTCATCGTAAGCAATGATTGAGGCCAAAAACCCCTCCTCTTTGATGATAACGCTGATTTTCTTATGGGCGCCTATTTGTAAGATGGCAATAAGGTAAAAAGGAATGATTTTGAAGATCGATTTAAAAGTAAATAACCAAACAACCGCTAAAGCAATAAATTGAATATTTTGCAGGGCGATCAATGTAGAACTTGGGGGTAAGTAACCTAAACCAAACTTATGAGAAACAGTAGCAACTAATGCAACTATAGATCCTAATAAAGATAATCTGTAGGCAATGGAATTAATATAATATTTGTTAGGTAACCATAATATTTGGAATACAAAACTTATTGATCCAAATACAATACTTGCCAAATGTCCTGCTAACCAGGCTTTATATTTCAATGGGTTAGTCTGCTTTTGCTTCCTAACCAACTTTTGCTTCTTTGGCTTCTGAGAATCAATTCCTCCTGTGTTATCCTCCACCTTGGCTGCTGTTTCAACCTTCTTCGATGGTTCTGGCATTTTATTTGGCTTGCTTTAATGTCAAGTTCTCAATGATAATTTGATGAAAAATTGCTATGAAATTTCAGGTTCCTTAAAACTGTGCCAAAAAATTCGCAGCTTAAAATTTCGCTTGTTGACAAAATTCCCATACTACATATAATGTCTAAAGATATTTATACAATAGATTACACACAATTAGGGTTGCTGGAGTTAGAGACAAAGGTATTACTGCAGTATCAATTATTAGCTACTCAACTCAAGACTTTGAATACTGAAATATGTAAGCTAAATAGTTCGAGTGCTGATAAATCTGCGGTATCTGCAGAGGAGGTGTTGGATAATATGAGGAACTTGGAGAAGAAATTGGGAATAGTGTATACTTTTTTCCAGAGTGCATTATATCAGCTTTATTTACAGAACGAAGCGTACCAGAATGGGTCATAGTCCTAGAGTCTTTGAACAGCATAAGTCCACGAGGTTCACGAGTCCACGCACGAGTAATTAGTTCATGAATTAAGAGTATATGAAGTCTACGCTCATCCAAGGAGCCAGTCCTGAAATTCTCAGCTGTAGTACGTCTAAATCGTTTGAGCCATTTCTTACACGTCTACAGGTATTTCCTTTTAAACACGTCTCCAGAAATGGCCCCAACTAATGGAAAAGACGTGTTAGGAGCGACGAACTTCCGAAAGAAAGGAAAATACGCCCAATGGCTACATACCTATTACAACATTATGTGATCGTGTCGCTTCACCTTGCGCCTAGGCTTGCACCAATTGCATAACTTTCCTAGACAAGCTCTGAGTTGGGCACTAAGTGGACTCATAATAGGTGCACAACGGGTTAACAATGGACCACCAATGGACCGCCAATGGACCCCCCAATGAACTTAAAATGACCATCTGATGGGTCCTAAACGAAAGTACCAAAACGCCCAGTCACAACCTTACTTTAATATATAGCCAAATCAATGAACCTGATAAATGTCGTAGCTTGAATCCACTGGATTCATACATCCGCCGTGGTTTCATCGGCTCTGTAATTGCAGCATGCTTCTTCAAGACTCTCGTCTGAATTTATAGTCTGAAGCTGCACAAGCTTGAGTATACAGATTTTGCAACCAAATTACACTAAAGTGTTCAAAACTATAACCACATGTTCAAGGTGTATACTTCAAGCTATCCTGATAAATATAAAGATTGTATCAGATTATCATAGTTTCGGCTACTATGACTGAACTTTTTGTTTTAGTTCATCTGACTCGTATCATTGGGGCCCAATCTGCAGAGTCAAATCATCGCACTCGAGTCAAATTTAATTAACTGTACAAAAAAACTGGTAAAATAAATTTTGTACTTTTTATTTATTAATTGAATTGACGATGTCTGACAACGATAAGTACGCTACTCCATTATCATCTAGATATGCTAGTGAGGAAATGTCCAAGATCTTTTCCTTAAGGAACAGATTTTCCACTTGGAGAAAATTGTGGTACAACTTGGCCATTGCTGAGAAGCAAGTGGGATTAGATATCATCACTGATGAAGCTATCGAGCAGATGAAAGCCCACTTGGAAATTACTGATGAGGAAATTGAGAAGGCTACTAAAGAAGAAGCCATTGTCAGACATGACGTTATGGCCCATGTTCATGTTTTTGGTGAGACTTGTCCTAAAGCCGCCGGAATTATCCATTTGGGTGCAACTTCATGTTTTGTCACCGACAATGCTGACTTGATCTTTTTGAGGGATGCTTACGATATCTTGATTCCCAAGTTGGTCAATGTTATCAACAGATTAGCCAAGTTTGCTTTGGAATACAAAGATTTACCTGTTTTGGGATGGACCCACTTCCAACCTGCTCAATTAACCACCGTAGGTAAAAGAGCTACTTTATGGCTTCAAGAGTTATTGTGGGATTTGAGAAACTTTGAAAGAGCTAGAAATGATATTGGCTTAAGAGGTGTAAAGGGTACTACTGGTACTCAAGCTTCCTTCTTATCATTATTCCACGGTGACCATGACAAGGTTGAGGAATTGGATGATACCGTTGTTAAGTTATTGGGGTTCGAGCATGTATATCCAGTAACCGGTCAAACTTACTCCAGAAAGATTGACATTGATGTTTTGTCTCCATTGGCTTCTTTTGGTGCCACTTCTCATAAATTTGCAACCGATATTAGATTATTGGCCAACTTGAAAGAAATCGAAGAGCCTTTTGAAAAGTCTCAAATTGGATCTTCTGCTATGGCTTACAAGAGAAATCCAATGAGAAGTGAGAGAGTTTGTTCTTTGGCCAGACACTTGGGATCGTTATTCAATGATGCTGTTCAAACTGCTTCTGTTCAATGGTTTGAAAGAACTTTGGATGACTCTGCTATTAGAAGAATATCTTTACCTTCAGCTTTCTTAACTGCTGATATTTTGTTATCTACTTTGAATAATATCACTAGTGGATTAGTTGTCTACCCGAAGGTTATTGAGAGAAGAATCAACAGCGAGTTACCATTTATGGCTACTGAAAACATCATCATGGCCATGGTTGAGAAAGGTGGTTCTAGACAAGACTGTCACGAAGAGATTAGAGTTTTGAGTCACCAAGCCTCTGCTGTAGTTAAACAAGAAGGTGGTGACAACGATTTGATTGACAGAGTCAAAAAGACCAAGTATTTCGAACCTATCTGGAATGACTTGGAAAAGTTATTAGATCCATCTACTTTTGTTGGAAGGGCACCACAGCAAACTGAAAAGTTTGTTAAAAATGACGTTGCTAAGGCTTTGGAACCTTATAAGCAACACATTAACGACGAGCAAGTAAAGTTAAGCGTATAACATCGGGAAACGTTAATATAAAGTAAAATGTATATCTAAAACGATCGCAAACTATAAAAATAAAGCAGTGTACACTAGCTAATGAGTGTGACATAAAGAAAAAAAGTCATTAAAAGCATCATAAACACTTAACTTAAGGCCTTTCTCTTCCTCTTTTTGGCAAGAATATGTCATCGGTATAAGAGTTTGGAAGAGCTCGTGTCTTAGTAAGTAAAGAAATTGGAGGTAAAATTATTGTCTCCTCCTTCACCTTTGAAGGTGGAGGCAACTGTATGGGTGCAAATGATAGTTCTGTGGGACTGGTAGCTTGTCTAAAGCTCGGGGGTTGGTGACTTGAAGTAGTAAAGGTTGAGGAAGGAGACGGTAATGAACTAGGCGCCTTTTCATGGAATAACGCTTCCGATGTGAACACTGGCATACTGGGAACAACTGTCTGTGTAAATCGAGGGGAAGTACTTGCATTCGAAGGAGGCAAAGGTACTACCGAAGTTGGGGATTCAAGAGGAGAAGTAAACGTGAAAGTTTGAGTTGAAGCAGTATAAGAAGGCCCTTGTGAGACATCAAATGACTTCAATTGCTTCAGTTCGCCTGAAAGCTTTCTGGTCGGTTCCTTAGGGGTTAACGAGGTGTGACTCGTAATTCCTTGTTTACTTTTATAATTCTTTGATTCCTCGACCAAACTTTTAAACAGTTGCAAAACGTCACTAAAGTCAAAAGAACAGTATATGTTCTTATACAAGGGGAAATCCAAGTCTACAACTCCATTGATTAAGTCCCTTTGAAGCATTCGCTTATCAACATATAATGAACAATCGGAAGTACCGGGAATTAGGTAAATCTTCATATCACTTTTGTAACGTGGCCTAGCAACTACTTTCTTAATGAAAAGATTATTTGGCACAGTGCCTTCTTTTCCAACCGAATAGTGTAAATCATCGGCAAATTCTTCGTCATCAATAAGACTCAATTCACCGGGCTTGGCGGTTTCAAACTTCATCAATACAGACCCATCATAATCGGTGGTGGTAGATCTGGTAACTCTAACAAGTGTGAAATTACTAATCCCAAAAAGCGAATGCACGGCAGTATTCAACGAGTTGAATGTGGGGACATCATCGCGGGTCTTTTTGCTACTGACTGATTTAAGAACCTTGTTAGAAAAGACTGAAAGGTTAACTAAGTTATTGTCAATAAGTTGGACTCGTTTTGTCTGTAACATAACATCATTCATACATTCGCCATTGGAAAGAACCCCCTCACTTCTCTCTACTGGATTATTACTGTCGAAAACATGTAGTTCGGTTCTCCGGCTAGCATGGGGCATCAATGAATTATATAATGCCACTAAGTTTGGTGCTAATGTCAACTTCACTCTTAATGCAGCTTCCAACGCCTTTAGATGTAATTTAGTTGAGCTATTAGAATCCTCGTGTCCACTATAATGTTTTCGTCTAAGAGCAATCGATACTAAATTCTTGGGTACCAACTTCTTATGAATCTTGCATTTGGGAACAGAAAGAGCAAAGTTGGACAGCCTAACAGCAGTTTCCATAGTAGAAGGATTATTCAACTTCAAATTTGCTGATGTTAGTTTCTTGTCTCTATGTGCTAGGTCTTGCTCTAAATTGGCTCGGATTTGATGTCTAACTTTCTCCGCCAACAGTTCCTCTGGCTCTTCTTTGATTGTACTATCAAAGTACGGTTTTTCACTTTCACTAAAGCCGGAACTTAGTGGAGTAGTATTAGCTGAACTACTACTGGTTCTTGAATTACTTAAGGAAAGTGCCGATGGGGTTGAGGAAGTACTATCTTCACTCAGTTCATCACTGATATTCAAGATCTCCGGAATCCTCACCATCCTAGAAGATGTAGCTCCCTTGGGATTATCCCTTTTATTCAAATAAAAAATTTTGGGAATTGACTTAGGGGGTAGGTATACTCTGTTGTTCTCAAGATATTTGATCACACAAACTTAATCAATCGATAGGATCTTGAATGTTCTGTTCGCTTGTCTTTTCCGAGTCGGCCTGGCTATCTCCGATATTGGTAATAGTTAATAAGCAATGTCCGGTTTTAAAGAAACTATCCTTGTTGAACTTTTTCTCAATTTTATATCAGCAATTTAAACATTTGTTTTTGTCTTAGTTGTGTACAGGATTAGTGTCTCACATTGTCGAAATATTTTTTAGGTATTGGTCTAAATGATTGGTCCAAATGATTGAGAGCGCACATTAAGGGGGTATTTGAGATGGAATACGAGGAAAATAAGACTACAATTAGTTTGCTTCCGTTCTATCCTATTCAATAAATGCGATATATTTCTATCTAAAAATTAGAGCCCTGGTTGATGTTTCTGTCTCTTACTCCTAATTCGCCATTCATAAAGTCATCGCCGCCTTCCTTTTCATTCTTTCTCCAGAATGTCCAGGACCCATTCTCTAAACTCTTATTAGATCTTTTCTTCAATAAGTATAATAAAACAAGCAAACCAAAGAGGATAGCACCACCTACACCGACAACTACACCGACAACTATTTTATTGGTTTTAGATAACCCACCATCATCATTATCATCGTTGTTATCATTACTAGACGCACTAGGTTGACTAGAAATAATGCTAGTTTGTGTTACCACAACTGTAGATCCTCCTTCCACCGAATGGAAGGTAGTTTTGGATGTGATTCCATCACTTTCTTTACTACTGTCCAGACTGGAAGTAATTTTGGATGATTTAGAACTTGCCGTCGAGCTAGGAGTTTCACTGGTGCTTTTATCGGTACTATCACTGGTGGTATCGGACGATGTTTCACTAAATTCTGAGCTTGCAGCTGTAGATGGCGCAAAGAACGAGCTACTCTTAGATTGTTCAGACGATACAGTACCGCTACTAGTGAAGACAAAAGTGGATGGTGAAGGCGTACTTGAGGATTTGGGCAGTGAGCTGGAGAAAACAGCGGAGGAGGTTATCGGATGTGAAGATGATGATGCTGTTGGCGATCTTGGGGATGAACTCAGTGATAAAAAGGATTGTCCAGCTGAAGAAGCCGGAGTAGAAAACAGAAATACACCTGTCGAGTCAGTGCTAAAATCACTTGAATCATCAAAGACAGTTCCCAAACTGTCGTCATCACCATCATCATCATCATCTGCACGTACATACACCTTGATAGAATCCCCAGATGTGGACCCAACTGGCTCTACTACTAAGTTATCTTTAGTGTTGGCTGCGTGGCTATGGGATATTGAATCTTGTATGAACTCGTGGAAGCCTTTGAGTTTGTCGCTCATTTGTTGTTGTGAAGGAATAGTATCATTCTGGTGACCAACGAATATAATGATAGCAGCACAGACCACCAACAATGTTACTGTAAACGAACGTGGAAACATATCTTAAGTTTTGAAGGTTAGGTGGTTTCTATATATAGCTCTCCTTCGCAGAAAATTTTTAATAACCAGGCGTGGCTGCTCATTTTTAGACGACTTAAACGAAACCCTAGCTCCAGGTGAGTTGAATATTTTAATAATAATTACGATCTGTAAGTATTTCGTAGGTGCAGGTGATCGTATTTACAGTAATTCTCTGGGGTTCATACTACTCTATTCGCATTGGACAATCTACAATTACTAATGAAAGTACTCAGTTGTGGATCTAACGGTAATTTTCAGCTTGGCAACGGATCTGATGATGATACAAATGTTCTAGAACCATCATTATTCTTAATAGATGGCGAAGTAACTGAAACAGTTGACTTTGTTCCTAAGAAAATAAGTTGTGGGGGGAACCATACTTTTATCCTATTTGATAATGGGAAGTTATTCTGTTCTGGCGATAATAGGTTTGGTCAATGTGGGGTCATTTTATCAAAGGACGAAACTCACGTCAAAATATTTACTCAAATACCCGGTAGTTGGAAAGATGTAGCGTGTGGTTGGGAATTTTCAGTATTGCTTAATTCCAATGATGAGATGTTCGTATGTGGGCTTGGGCTAAAGGGTGAATTAGGGTTAGGAAAGGAGAGGACAAAGTCACAACTTACACGGCTAGATATTATGTCCCATAAGAGGATTGTCAGTATCAAGACCTCGATACATACAGTTCTCTGTAGGAATGATGAAGGTAAATTTTATGGTTGGGGAGACTCTAAGAAATGTCAATTCATAAGGAAAGGGACTTTTTGGGAACCTGAAGAAATAGATTTCCCTATAACTGCCGAGGACTATTCTCTTGTCAAAGACTCAGTATTAATACTACATTCAGGAAGGATTACTAGCTACGGTAAATCAAATTTCAACATCAAAGAAACCAGCAATGATTTCCACACAATGTGGTCTTCTGTTCATTATAGACAAGGAAATACGATCAAATCAGAGGGAAATAATAGCCATGGGCAATTTTTCCCACTAGAGGAAGTATCACAACAGTTTTGCTTCCAAACTGGTAGTGAACATGGTATAATACTAGTAGGCAATAAAGTCTATGCATGGGGATGGGGAGAGCATGGGAATTGTGGTATTAGTAATATTCCAGCTCATGATCAAATAGTGTTCAATAACTTGAACTTAATCTACAATGGCAACCCCAAACTCATGGCCTGTGGTTGTGCAACTACTTGGATAGTAATAGAGTAATGTCACGAAGTATCTTTCCCATATTCATCTTTTGATTTTCCTAATGAAAGGTATCACGAAAGATGGAAAATATGTTCAACGTAGTCTCTATAGGACAATAGTATCAACAATTATTCACAATAGTCATAATCATTTTCTTAATCATCCATACGAATAAAAAAGAATTTCCAGATTTTTCTAGCGCTTAGATGAGCAGGTGCGACAGGGTAACTTAATTTGAGCTATACGGAGAATTTAATAAAATACACTATGTTTGGGGCAGTTTGTTCAGGAAGAGCCATTCAGTTGGCGACCCAAGTAGCTGAGAACAAGTATGTTATAAGCGTTCCAAATGCTTCTAATATATCTCATATTGCTATATTTTTATTACCGCAAACTGAATTTAATGATCCTAATTATACTGCGTTGGTATTCTTTCAGCTACCTAATTCTTCCGATTTCAAGCTCTTGGGCGGGTTAAATCCCAACAAACCCAGCGGTATCTTCAAATTGAACAACATTAAAAAGAATAGCTCTACGGATACTGATATGATGGATGATGGTATTATAGATGATAATGATAGTTTTGTTATTAATATTGGGTTATCAATTGAACCCACGCCGCAAGCAGAACTTCAGTTGAGCCAAGAAAAAGAGAAAGCTGCTGGAAACTCTTCGGCGTTAGTTTCTGCTCCAAAGCCTTACTTATCCAATAATCCCAATGAAACTGCTTCTTTGGCTAATAAAATCGTTGGTCATGCATACAACTATCTTACTAGTTTCATAGATGGACAAGGAAAAGTACCTATTAAAGCATTTGATAACTGGTGGGATAAGTTCAAGAGTAAGCTCAATAACAATCCCAACTTCTTGAACGAATTAGACTCATGAATTTATATAAGAGTGTGAGAGTATCTTAGTATCAATAGACGCCACCTTCTAATTCTACAAGATCTTAACGAATATTAGTGTGAGAATGCACCAATAAAATACCACTATCTTTAGGGAGACCTTGAAAATACTATACCATGACCTCTTTTAGCCGCTCTATGTCCTCTCGAGCGCTCATCATTCCCAAAATTGGAAATACTGCAGATACACACAAGGTGCTCTTGCCCGCTTCTCCAGACACGTCAAATTTGGAGATTTTTTTTTTATTCACCATGACTAGTGTTCGAAAGCCATCTGACTCTGAGACCTACTTTCTTTGTAGAATCGCTGAAGGGTTGTATACTAATTATCAGGTAGCAGCCCGGTATAGTCATTCTATCGATAGAGTGCTTCTTTCAAATGCTTTGAGTGAATTGGTTCCTAAATTTTCGACATTGCAATTAGGGGTAGAAAAGATTCAAGGCACTGAAGAAGACGGAAAATATAAGAACTATAACATTGGTGCAGTCAAGAAAATTTTGTTTGAAGATGTGGTAGAAATAAGCAACGAAGAATACACTGAAAGTACTCTTAAATATATTCAGCAAAAGACTTGTCCTTTAAATGCTGCTGTACCTACTTGGAGGGTGATTTTATTTTCTAATAATTACATATCTTTCTACAATAACCACATTTTCTTCGATGGAGTTGCCAGTGCTAATTTCCATAAAAACCTTTGTAAGATTTTGAGCAGCTTGTCCACAAAAGAAAACTTGACGTTCAAATCGGTTTTATTCGAATCAGAAGACTTCATGCCTCACACTCCTGTATGCGACCTAGTAAATGAATACAAGTTATCATTGTATGATACTGTTCGAATGTTAACATTACATTTTTTACCAAAGTCAATTTCTGAATTGATTTCATATTATTGGAGCTCCTACTATCCAGATTATCTGAAATCTCCTTTCGTTGAAAAGACCTTGAACAGAGACGTTGACATATCGTTCTTGACTTTACATCTTCCAAGCACAAAGTTAAACAAGATCTTGACTTTATGTAGAAAAAACAAGGTGTCCATGACATCATTTTTGGTGGTAGTGTTGAATTACTGTTTGCAAGAAGTTGTTATATCTGAATTGTCCAGTATCCCATTGTCAATAAAGACAATGGTACCTATGAATGGCAGAAGATATTACCCTAGTCTCAAGGAAACTTTAGAGCTTGAATGCTTTGTTTCAGCTGCTCTGGTACCATTGGAGCCTATTACTTATCTTGATGAGAAGCAGTTGATCGACAAAGCTACAATTGTTAACTCCTTCATCAAGCAACAAATAGAAACTCGGGATGCCTTCAAGGCTTTTGGGCTTCTCAAGTATGCAAAAGTTAGTGATTATCTTAGCGTCAATTCAAAAGAGGTTCATAATGCACCATTCTTAGAAGTGACAAACCTAGGATTTCACGATATTGTTGAAGGAGATTGGAAAATCGAAGATTTGCAATTTAGTTTAGGTGCTTGGACTTCCTGCTCTTTTATAGCAGCTGTTGCATCTACTCCATCAGGAATGAATATCTGCGTTGATTATCAAGATGAAATCAGTGAATCCCAGATATCACGGTTAAAAGAACTCTATTATGTCATAATTGATTCATTCACCGAGTCAATTTAATGCATCTCATCTAATATGAATATGCAGGGACAAAAGTTTTTTCTCAGGCTATCTAAATATAGCACAACCTGAACCTTTCGATTAGAGAACCATGGAATCCATAATTACTTATTTTAATACCTTGATATTAAAACACCTTAATACCTTAATCCCAAATTATCAAGCATGAGTTCCTTTAGAGACGATATATGGAATATGAGAACGCATAAGAAACCTCCCTGCATACTTCGACAAACACATTTTGAAGAAATATGACTATCGTATTATCTCCAGCTCTACCCTAAAAAAAAGCTCATCGGCATTAGTTTCTTCTCTCGTTCATGAAAGTGCCGTACATATGGATCTACACTTCCAGAAATATGTGGTGGTGAGCCGCGTCTTGCAGACAAAAGAAACCTCATCGCATACAAGAAAAAACGTCTGAAAATTGTGGCGTCTTACTAATATAGCAAAAAACACATTTAAACTTACGATTTCCTCCGCTAGAATTATTTATCATTGAACATGACAAAAGACCAAAATACTAACTACGGTTTTGGTACCAATGCTATCCACGCAGGTGCTCCAATCGATCCAACTACTGGTGCTGTTATTGAAGCAGTTTCCTTATCCACTACCTTTGCTCAATCCGCTCCTTCTAAGCCGATCGGTATTTATGAATATTCTAGGTCTGCTAATCCAAATAGAGATAATTTTGAGCAAGCTGTTGCTACGTTGGAGCAAGCCAAATATGCACTTGCTATTGCTTCTGGTTCTGCTACCACTGCCTTGATTGTGCAATCTTTACCAGTAGGGTCTCATATCATCTCTAGTGGCGACGTTTACGGAGGTACGTACAGATACTTCACAAAGGTCGGTAACACTCATGGTGTTAATGCCACTTTTGTTGGTGACTTGGCTGAAGACTTGGCTTCTAATTTGAAGGAAAATACCAAGTTGGTTTGGTTGGAAACTCCATCTAACCCAACATTGAAGATCACTGACATTAGCAAGGTGAGTGCTATTTTGAAGCAACACCAGGAAAATACCGGTAATAGGGTCCTCTTAGTTGTTGACAACACGTTCTTGTCCCCATACATTTCCAACCCATTAACTCATGGTGCTGATGTAGTTATTCACTCTGTTACTAAATACATCAACGGACATTCCGATGTTGTCATGGGTGTCTTGGCTACCAATGATGATGGATTACATGAACAATTCAGATTCCTCCAGAACGCTATTGGATCCATTCCATCACCTTTCGATTCCTGGTTAGCTCACAGAGGTTTAAAAACCTTACACTTGAGAGTCAGGCAAGCCTCCAACTCTGCCCTCAAAATTGCCCACTACTTATCGTCCCACCCAAAGGTATTATTGGTCAACTATCCAGGTTTGAAATCTCACGCTAATCATGAAGTCGTGTTGAAACAACACAGAGATGGTTTAGGTGGTGGTATGATTTCATTCAGAATCAACGGTGGTGCTGATGCAGCTGCAACTTTTACCTCCTCCACCAAGTTATTCACCTTAGCCGAATCCTTGGGAGGAATCGAATCTTTGATTGAAGTACCAGCCATAATGACCCACGGTGGTATACCAAAGATCGAGAGAGAAAGTAACGGTGTCTACGATGACTTAGTTAGAGTCTCCGTAGGTATTGAAGAAACTGATGACTTATTGAAAGACATTGAAGATGCCTTATCTAAAGTCAACTAATAATGTTAGATAATATGTACATTAATAGACGTGAACAGACTTGTAGAACATTGAAGAACTTTTAGAAATGGCTGCAAACTTTTATGATTTTTCGCAGCTACGTGGTCAATCCAAATCTTTATAAAACCGTGCAGTCACATTTGATAAAATCCTCATAAACCCCTGCAGTCACTATCTACAGTGAATAAAAATGAGACTCACTACGCTAACCACTATTGCTTTATTTTTGGTAGCTTCTACTATTTCTGCAACTATTGAGAAACAATCCAGTGAAGAGATAATTTGCTCTCCTACCAACTCAAGCGACTGTTATCCCAAGATATTCCAGCCTACAAAAGAATGGCAAGTTATTCGAGAGAATCAAGATATTCCTGCTGGATTGCATGTTAGATTGAATATTGCAACTTTACAAAAGGAAGCCAAATTATTGGATCCTGAAGATGAAGAACCACTGAATGCAATTGTTCTATCACCTGATCAAGAGATATCAGCCAAAGTTGCTACTGAAGAATCGCTTAATAAAGAGAAACAAAAACTGGTTTTAGATATAATAAAAGATAAAATCATGGGATCTAGTTCTAAGAAAGTATCTCAAGAAGATGTTAATACATATCAAGGAGCTGTTGATGAAGTAATGGCATTTAATTCAGGAAGAAGTAATAAAAAAAGAGTTGACCAAGCATTAGAAACCCTACTTGAGTTAGGACATGATATCGAATTTGGTGTAAGGTTAACTGGTGAAAAATTGATTTTCCAAGCATTAAATTCAGTTATTAATAAACTTGAACCTTCAGATAAAGAGAAAGTGTATAGAATATTTGTTGCCTCTTTGAGAAATAATCCCGAAGCAATTGACAACTTTTTGAGTCATGGTCATGATGATTTAATCCAAATCTGGATATCTGATTTAGATCATAACGATGACATTGTTGTAAAAAGACTTTTAGGCATTTTCCATCAATTACTCCAAGCTGAGAAATTTCAAGCCAAATTCAAAAGCATAAATGACAAACTAATTGAGATTTATCCACGACTTAGCGACAACACCAAAACCAGAATATTGAATATAATGGAGGACTTGAAGTTAGTTGGTGCGGATGAGAACAGTTCCGATGACTCCAAGGTGTCGACATATATCCAAAATCGATTGATAAATCTGGAATTCGATAATGAAGACCAATTTAAATTATACTACAATAAACTTGTAGACTTACATAAAGATAATAAGAATATCAAAAGTTCGGATAAGTTCATTGAATGGTTGGATGCTGAAGCCGGAAAAAGAGCTGAAGGAGTTAGACAAAGAGATAACTTATATTCAGGTTCTGATAAAGACTTTGATAAAAAATTGTTAGAGACAAGACACACAGTATTCGGCAACCCAAACGGTTTACGTAAACACTTTGATGATGAATTATAAGTGAATTAATTTTATTGATATATATTAATGAATAAAACCTTCATATTTTCTGTGTAATACGAAGCATTCTAATATTATACAAGTGCATCAGGAACTTAATTATTTAATCGAATAAACCGAAACCCATGTCATCATCGGATTCTTCAGCTTCTTCTTCAGCAGCTTCTTCGGCTGGAGCGTCACCAGAGGCGGCAGCAGCAGAACCAGAAGAGGCAGCAGCTGGACCACCAGTTGGGACAGAAGACAATTTTTCGTTACCTTCAGCGATTAATTCTTCGGCGTTCTTACCTTCGACTTCAGCTAATAATTTTTCAACTTTGTCATCTTCGACTTCGATGGAGACGGATTCCAAGACAGATTTGATGTCAGCAGCAGATGGAGAAGCGTTACCAGCGTTAACTAATAATAAGTAAGCAGCTAAGTATTTCATCTAAATTTACTGTTAGTATAACTGATTTCTCATTGATACATGTTCAATGTTTGGCTTCTTAGCCTTGTATTTTCTATCAAAGAGCCAATCCTAGAAGCCTATAATATACCACTTATATATATCGTTCTCTATGACCTTCCCCTAGTTGCCAACATTAAACCATATATTCAACTTGCTCTTACATACTGTTAATGATCTTTACTATTTCAAGAATTTTCAATTTCGTTTTTCACTCTCTCTTGCACTCCCACAAAAAATCAGATAAAATTACACAAACTCAATAAAAAGCAGTCACATATCACGTGAAAATGTTGAAAAAGAATGAAATTTTATGAATCTATAACAAGTCGTTGTAGAACCTAGATTAATGACCGGTGAATATTAGTATCTGTATTGTTAGCATTGACATTAGTAAATTTAAAATTAGAGTACTATGTCTTAGTAATACCCTCTTATGTACAGTATTAGTCGTTATCATGCGCGAGTATGGCATTATACACAGTTTAGTGAAACATAAAGATTTCTGCTAGATATGAAAGAAGTACCCCAATTGAGTGAAGAGCAAACCCAAGAATTGCTTGAGGCCACTTTGCAGTGGTCTCTTGGTAACGGGTTAGTAATGTATCCACCAAACTTCGAGAATTATAGTGTCAATAATGCCCCTATAACATTGTTCCCAACACCAATACCTAAATCAAGCTTTACTGATGCAGTCAACATTCAAAAGAAGTTTAATAAATTATATGCAGATGTTATAACTAAAGACAAGGACTGGCTTTTACAACAAATTGAAACTTTGTCCAAGTTTGATAAGGATTTCACTGGCAGAATGCATGAAATTTACCAAAAGGTTCTTAAGGAGAATAATGGAACCTTGCCTCAACCATATTCATTAGGTATATTCAGATCAGACTATATGATTCATTCAGAAGAGCAGAACCAGATCAAACAAATTGAGTTTAATACAATTTCTGTTTCATTTGGTGGTTTATCAACTAAAGTAAATGAATTGCACAATTATCTTAATAAGATCGGTAAATACGATAGTGACTACAGCTATCCATACTACGAAGATAACGAACTTCCTGTTTCAAACTCAATTGACGAAATAGCCAGAGGTCTTAGTATTGGTAATTACTATTATAATGGAGAAACTGAAAACAAAAAGACCATTATTTTATTCGTGGTTCAACCGAACGAAAGAAACAGTTTCGACCAAAGACATATCGAGTATTCTTTGATTAATAAGTATGGTTTGAAGAGTGTTAGATTGACACTAGATGAAACAGTCGATAAGACAACTATCAACTCAGGAAAATTGTATTTGAAATCTACCATGGATGAAATATCCGTTGTTTATTACAGATCTGCATATGCCCCAACTGATTACAATAGTGAAAATTCTTGGGCTGCAAGATTCCATTTGGAGAATAACCAGGCAATAAAGTGTCCCTCTGTTTTGACTCAATTGGCTGGCACCAAAAAGATTCAACAACTTTTAACTCAAGAGTCAGTCTTATCAAATTATGTTGCTGATGCTAAAGATTTAAAGGCTATATCTGACACATTTGTAAAGATTTATCCCCTCGACAACTCAGAAGAAGGAAAGTTGGCCAAAGAATTGATCAAAACGAAGGCCTCAAGTTTTGTTTTGAAGCCGCAAAGAGAAGGTGGTGGTAATAACATTTACAAGGAAGATATCGTTGATTTTTTGAACAAGACTGATGAAAAGGAATGGGGTGCATACATTTTGATGGAGCTTATCAATCCGCCTTTGACTAAGAATAAAGTAATTAGAAACAACGAAATTTACCACGAGGATATCATCAGCGAATTAGGCGTATTTGGATCAATTTTATTCAACGAAGAAAATGGAAGCATCAAATATAATGAAAATTCGGGATTCTTATTAAGATCTAAATTCAGTAATAGTAATGAAGGTGGTGTTGCTGCTGGGTTCGGATGTGTTGATGGAGTTTACATTTATTAATAGAACATATAACTTTATGGAACTGGGGCTGAAACTGAGCCTTGCTCGATTTCTGTTTCAATCTCTACTTCAATAATTGGTGGTAATGTAGTAGCTAAGGGAAAAACTTCTTCATTCGCTTCTTCGATTTCGACTTCTTGTGTTTCTTCGTTTACTCCTAAAGATCCGTTGACTATAGAAGAAGTCATTGATTCGTCTTTAGGAGTCGCTAAAATGCCGATAGCTTCACTTAGAGCGGCATCTCGTACTTTTAATGCAGCATCTTGTTTCAATTGAGCTTCTATTTTAACTGCCCACAAAGCAGCTCCTACAGTGTCAGTGTAAAGAAATAATAGATTCAAGAAAGGTATGGCTTCCAATAGATTTGCAACCAACCCAAACCCAGTATATTCGCCTTTTCTCTCTTTGTAATATTGAGTAATCTTGGTGTTATCGTACCCTTTCAACATGAAATATCTACTATGGGCTTGAAGGCCTCTTGTAGGTGCCTTGATATAAGCTATTGCAAAAGGTCCAATGATTGGAATCATATTAAAAAGGAATATGACAATCATTCTACCAATGAAGTATGGAATTATCACCCATGTTGGAATCGAAAATACAACTTTTGTGAATTTTACTAAAAATGGAACATTTTTTACTCTTCTTAATTTACCTAATAAAACAACATCATCTGCGCATTCTCTTGATAGAATGGATTCGTAAGTCTGTTTCTCCATATCAGGCATCAAGAGAAGGATAACCAAAGTTGAAGATATTTGTACGCTTAACTGAAAAATGGTTACCCAAGTCCATGCTAACCCACCTGGCCCCATAAAAATAATCGCCAAGAAGCCAATAGTAGGGAAGAAAGTAAACATGATTAAAAGGTACACGGAAAGCATAATCAAGACCTGTGGTATCAAAATGGTTAGGTAGTATGCAATCAAGGATTTATTGGCGAGGAAGTAGACTAATCCCTATACATGTTAGTTATGGTCAAAAAATTCGAAAAAAACCTAGTCTCTTACTTACATGAAATGGATAAAGAAAGGCGGTAGTGCTGATCACTTCTACTGGATTCAGTAATTGTTTATCGAAGTAATTCATTTCAGGAGAATACAAATGTGATAGATATTTTGCAACTATTTTTCGGGACAGTCCCCAAAAAATAAATGGACGAGTCCGGAGTCGAACCGGAGACCTTTCCCATGCTAAGGGAACGCGCTACCAACTACGCCACACGCCCTGATTTATATATAATTTTGATAAAAATTGGACAACTTAGAGGTTCATCAGTGCAAGGTAACTATGTATTTGTTTAACATATAGCGTCACAAGTTCCCAAATAAACAAACAATAACTACGGTTAGTGGAGTGGGACTAGGAGGCAGAGAAGCATTGTGCTATACCGAGATAATGATTGAGAAGTGCTACTTTCGTTATTTCGGTCTTTACCTGATGAAAAAGTAAGAACGCATCCATCAAGAAAGACTTTATGAACAATAATAAATGGAAGGAAAGGGAAACAGTGAAGGAAATTTGACTAGAAAGCTGTTAAATTCTAATGCCTCGAATACTGCCCAGTGGTACCAGTTACTTGGTAGATGAGGTACGCACGACCATTAGAACTATAGCAAAAATTTTCTCTCATCGTTGAATTTTCTTTAATTTATTACATCTAAGAAAGATAAATTCAATTTGTATGTAAATACTTGTGATGAAATGATGAAAGAAATATTACACAGACCTGTACCGAACACTACTGTGGATAACCATATTGCCTTTTCTGATATCTCAATTATCTTCAACCTAAAGAAATACTAACTATTTAAGAAATCCTTTTTCCAACCCGTTTCCATTAGTCTCTACCAGTTGCTGTCTTTTCGTTATGTAACAGTGAGAGAAATTCTCTCTTTCTTTTGTAACAACGTAGGTTAGCATTGCATACCGGGAGAAACTCTCTGTTTCGTTTGAAACAATGTAAATTGCATTACTCTATAAGCATTTACCGACAGTTTTCGAACGGTCGGACTTATATACTTTGATCCACCACATTTCGCTTGATTTTCTACTGTTGTTACTTACGGCTGAAGGTATTGTTTAAATGTATTTTCTGTTAACAATTTTTATACACGTTACAGATATATATTAATCTTAGATTGATATGTTATATTAGATGACTTATTTCTTGGCGGCCAATCTTCTTAAGTAGAAAGCTAATTCTTCACCTTCCAAAATGTAACCATCAGATCTACCGGATTGACCAGGTCTAGAGGAGATAGCAGCGTATAATCTACCGGAACCGAATTGAGCGTCAACAGCAGCTTCGATGGAAGCATCAGAAGATCTAGAAGCTAACTTTCTTTCCAATTTCTTGGATTTCTTAGCTGGTTCTTCGTCTTTGGCGCCCTTCTTACCTAAAGTTTGACCGTAATGGTTTTCGTACCATTGTCTGAATGGAGTAGCATCGATTTGGACAATAGCTGCTTTGGTTAAAGTGTTGGTTCTAACCAATTCGTTATTTGATGGATGGTAGACGACTCTGGCAATTCTGGTCTTTTTGGAAACACCTTCAGAAGCCCAGGAGAAGTTACCACTTTCAACTCTTATAGCTCTGAACTTTTGGTTACCACCTCTAGTTCTAACGGTGTGGATTCTCTTTGGACCTAATCTAGTGGAGGCAGCTTGTCTACCTAACTCGAACTTTCTCTTCTTTCTGAATTGGGCTCTCTTAGCACCAGTGGCAGCACGTTTGTGACGTGAATCTCTTGAAATACCCATGATTAATTAAATAATATATTTAATGTAGTTAACAAAAGGTGTTCTTGAATAAAATTTTTTCTCACAATATAGATTGAAATGAGACTGAAAAAAAGTGAAAAATCCTGCACAAAGAGCAAGTGAGCGAGTACTATTGGGGAGACGCAGTCACAGAGGGCAATGGGGGGAATGATCACATGAGATAGGGTATATGCCCTTGGAGCATTGATTTTTTTATCTCATCTCAAATCATAAAAGTAATTTGTTAGTACCTTAACAGCTGGTATAAATGGATGTTTACGATGAAATAGAGATTGAAGACTTTACATTCGATCCAGTAACTCAACTTTTTCAACATCCGTGTCCATGTGGTGATAAATTTGCTATTTCAATAGACGATTTGAATGATGGGGAAGACATAGCAGTATGCCCTTCGTGTTCGTTAATGGTTCGAGTAATATTTGAACCAGAAGATCTAGAAGAGTATTATGAACAGATTAATTAGGTCAAGTCAGTTCAATTACAGGGCTTTATCAAAGTTAAATGTTGAAAAGGTAAAAAGTAAAATAGTAATGATCAGGATAATGAAGCAAGAAAATGCAAAGTTTCATAAGAAACAAAAGTTTTATTGAATTTTGGGGTGTAAAAAGGATGGGTAATAGACTAGTACGAATAATAAATAATTCTTGAATGATTTCCGTAGTGAACAACGCATCAAAAATACCGGCTGCCGGTGGTAAATTTATTGCCGGATTTCAGTTGACTCGCCTCACGACGAAAAAGTTTGTCGTTTAAAAAAGCAGAAGATCGTATAGTTTTGAAAATTGCAACCTGTGCGGGAAAAAACCTTCCGGGAGGGTCAAAGTTAAGTGCAGGGTGAAACTGCAGCCTTTAATTAAGTAACTCTCGTGTTGTCAAGTACCATTATAAAAAGATATACATTGTTATATACTTGAAAAACGTTGTTATTAAATGATTTTCTCAACGTCTCTCTTAATTAAAGACGTTGTATTATACCTAATTGTGCCCCTTAGGCATCTGTCGGTTAAGTTTCCTATTTGGAACAAATGACGGTTAAACGGTATGCATTAAGATTTCTTAAATTGCCTGGAAAAGCCAAATTTTGATGACAATGTAGCTATTATCCTATTGTTCTCTCCATTGTTTTACCGTTTCACCCTTGTAACCTGGTAAAAGTTGTGATCTTTGCCTTCTCTTTGTTATGTCTCTTCACCAACTACAGGACAATATGACCTGTCTAAACCCACCCGCTGCTACCCGATTTTTGGGTGCCAGTTTAAGGGAACTGGCTGACTTGTGCGAACGGTAAAAAATACTCAACACTGAAATTTAAGTTTGGCCCAGATCTTATTAAGGATAGAAGTAGTCTTCGAAAGGATCGTAATACTTAGGAATATCACATCACATACCCATTAAACATCTCCCCTTCCGCACTGACCTGATCTCCAGTTCGCGATATTCCTGCTTATTCGGCACTCTCATCGACAAGTCATCAATTTTATCAAACGGCCATAAAAGATGAGCAACGTAAGCAGAAGAGGTCCCTGGTCTCCTGAAGAGGATCAGAAGCTCATGGAACTAATAACTGTCTTTGGCCCCACTAACTGGGTTCGGATTTCAAATAGTTTGGTCACCCGGTCCCCTAAACAGTGCAGGGAACGCTATCACCAAAATCTTAAACCCTCACTAAATAGGACACCAATAACCCCTGAGGAAGGTGAATTAATAGAGCAACTAGTCTCTAAGTACGGTAAAAAGTGGGCGGAAATCGCTAGGCATTTGAATGGACGGTCGGATAATGCCATCAAGAACTGGTGGAATGGTGGGGCTTCCAAGAGAAGGAGGGCTAGTATTCAGCATGATAAGTTGAATACCACCCAGGAATACCAAGGTCCTAAAGATCAAATGTTCCTGCCCAGCACTTCACAGGTCAACCGAATAGGTGGCACGGTTCCATCCCAGATAGGTCAAGTTCCAGTTTCTGGGCACATGGGACAGGTCTCCAGTCATTTGACCCCAATTCATCAACCGTTGACGCATATAGGACAGATGTATTCTCATCAGATGGTTCAACAGCAGATGGTAGCAGGGCCACCAAGTTCTGCTACCCCTACTCATCAACTAGCGCCTGGTATACCCAGTCCCTTCACAAATTCTAATCAGAGCCATAATTATAATGGAATGGCAGGACCAAATCCATCAAACACATTACAACCTGCATTTGGAAAAGAAGAAGTCCCCAAGATTTCTTTCAACACCTCCATGTTTAGTGACGCTGATAACACAAAGAAAACAAATGACTCTGAGAGCCCAACTAAAAATGATAGGGCTGCACCCGCTTTGAATCTTCCTGGTTCAAGCCGTACGGCATCCAGATCTGCTAGTTTTGACCATTCAAACAATCAATTACCTCCTTTATTGAATAAAAGAAGATTGTTTGAAGATTTACCAAGCAGAAGACACTCGACTACCACCACTAATATTTACTCACTACCAAATATCGGTTCTAATTCAACTTCCAGTTTGACAAACTCGCATCCAAACCTCAATGCAACATTGTCAAACGGTCAACAGAGCCCTTACAACCAAAGTCCATTGTTGTTATCTAGTGTAAACTCTAGAAATAATTCTATTTCCACTACTTTCGATATCAACTTGACGCATTCAGATAATAATTCATCTTCTAATTCCAGAAGATCCTCGATTGCACCGGACTTTTTCCCTAATCCTTTGAAAGAAGTCAACCATAAACGTAATGTTTCAATTGGCTCTAATCAAAAATACGTACCACAGCCTTTGAATTTGAATCAACAGAGTCCTTCAAGCATAAGTAACTCACCTACTTCCCTGAATTTCAATTTACAGAAAACAAATTTATCAAGTGTATTGAATGCTAAAGATAAAACTGATACGAAGATCAGAGTGTCTAGTTTGATTGACTAATTATGGTGATGGACTTTATGTACTATTGTCACTGAAATTTATGAACATTTTAATGTATAAATCATGCTTTATAAATGCTCTTGTAAGCCACTAATAATTGTAAAACTCGCGATATCTACGTTTTCTTAATGATACCTCTTCCACTTATTGATAATGATGTACTAATATTCAACTTGGAAGACGTCAAAAAGTTAAGAGATATAGGCATATTAGGTACATTGATTGGCTCATTAGCTGCAGCCCCACAGCAAAATAATTATTTAGGCTTACCACTAAAATTATCTATCTATGAAATTCTATGGCTCATCGATTCAAATCTCGGAGAACTAGTAAGCATAGCATCACATTCGGACTTTGAAAACAAACAAGGTACATATTTCACCGTCCCATATACAGATAAACCAAAATATACCCCTGTTTCTAAAGAAAGAAGAGATCAAATAAGAGGTTTAGCAGACCCCAAGTCATACAGTATATTCGCTGAGCTTCGAGAAGCTGGTTATTTTCTTCTTCCTGGTTTAAAGTTTGGGGGGGAATTTGTTGCATATCCCGGTGATCCACTCCGATATCACTCCCATGTGATAATTAACTCCTTAGAATCAATTAATTTGCATAGTTTAGTAGTGAGCGGACGATTAGCCACAGGCGTGAAAAAGCTATATGTTCTCTCTCAACCAGGTCCAACAGAAACAGTTAACACGAAGGCAAAGACAAATCTAACGTTTTCGGTAGAGTGGGCAGGATTTGGCTAGAAATAACTTATCTAATACACATATCTATCTATAAAATGGTTTGTTAACCTCATCAACAATAATCGTATTGTTGCTGGCGATAACTTTTCTTGAATACAGTTCACCATCATGTTGGTATTTGAATTTGGTTTCAGTTGTACCAAATCCGTGATTTCCATTGGGTGAAATTATAAATGATGAAGTTGCATTTTGTTCAGCATTCAGGTACAAGTAAGTACTTCCAGTTCTAGAGTGTTCATCACCATCGACAATGAAAACATCATATTCAACATCATCTCCGATATTAGAGATTTTCATATCTAATACCAAAGGATAATCGAATTTTTTGGTGAAAGTAACATCATCGACTTCAAGGATCTCCTGAGTATGTCCGTCATGAGTTAATAATTGGGTGTAACCATGATTGTGATAATTTTGAACATTACTAGTATCAGTTATGATATTTTGCTTGACATTACCAGTGAATGAAGTCTCATTATTTATGTGATATGTCAATTCACTATAAGTCAGTACTGATTGCTTGGCATTTACTATTTGAGTCAAATCTGGATAGCCAAAAGCAACGATCGATGTTGTTGGTTTATTCAGAATAGTAACACCACCGCTCACACCAGTGACTGCATTATGCTCCCAAACATGGAGATTGGCAGATGTAATCCAGTTATTACCAACCTTGGTATTCAAAGCATTGTAGATGTCAATTTCCAACTTTCTAGTGGAATTTGTTAAGAATGGTAACAAATGAGTCAATTCTACTTCGTATGGTTTCAAGTCGAATGCGTCGTTAGATACAACTGGTGACCAAAAGGCAGGTGAAATACCACCAGTGAAGATAATAGGATTTACTGCTACTGTTGACACAAGCTGGCCATCTATGCGGGCCTCCACATGTCTAATAGGGCCATGACCCAATAAGGACATGTTATAACTTGAATATTGGTTAACATATTTGTCCAAGACATTAGTATACCAGAACTCTTCGTCACCATTACCAGAGGTAAAAATGTACAATTTTGCTTTAGTGGTATTCAGCGAAAATGAAGGAAGCTCAAGATCGAAAGAATCAGAGGGTAAGCTAAACAGTAATTTTGAGCTACTCCCACCGAGAGAAATGATCTTAGATGGGAGTGAATCTGATTTGAGAATATCGGCAACACTAGTAGGAGCATCTTCACCAGAATCAACAGTCTCATCATAGTAATAGTCAGCAAAAAGCTCAATATGGAAAGATCCGGTATAATGACTGTCCACTATGTTTCCTAATGAGAAAGCCAAATCAGTCAGCAGTTGGAATAACAATGCAAAGTCACCTACATCTTTTTTGAATGAAGAATAACTGTTTCTTCCACCAGGTTCGATGGTTGAGGTTCTCCAGACTTCCACATTATTCAAGAACAAGTGGGCCAATCTATCAAATTGAACTCCCCCTACCGAAGTATTCAATGTCAAAACGACTCTATTGAATTCTACATCAGGTGGAGTGTACTGAACAACAGCCGGTTGGCCATAGCTGTTACCAAAGACATGGTCAAGAAGTTTGCTGCTGTAAACAGGTTCACCATAGCTTGGTTCTACAACATAAGGATAGTAAACCTCGAATTTTTCGGTGGAATTTTGGCTAAAGGTCGATTGTTTAATTAATCTTAGCGGATTGAAGCCCCCGGACGCCAGTAAACCAACATCGGGAGTAGCAAAATGAGCAAAGCTCAATATTGATAAGACAACAAGGGATAACATTAAGGAAATTGTCGATATCCTTTTAAACTTTTTGGTTATCCTAGTTTCATTGTAGTCATTGTTACTAATTTTAGCTGTGAAAGTGACGGCCTTTTCATCGAGTGGCTCTTTCAGCATGTCATCACGTTTCTTGAATTGGTTACCAGAAATTGGTTTCTCTGGTTTGGCTTTCCCGAACATTAGGTGATGAACTATTACATCCTCTCTTGCTTTAAAAGACATAACGCACAAATTTTCTTATCAGAGCCGCACGTTAAAGCGGAATTGTTTATAGAAGTATTATTTAAGTTTCTATGTAATTACACGGAGAACAAACATCAAGATGCCGCTACGCCTCTAAGCCGACCCTCGTCTTTAAAGGTCAATATAAAGCATCACGCACGAACGTGTTATCAGAGCCCCAAGTTGAACGGAATACGCTTATGAGAAATAGCTTCATAAGACATCACTTGAGCCGCAGGTTAAAATTGCACAGAAAACTAATATTAATATACCGCCACACCTTCAAACCGACCTTCCTCTTTTTGAAGATCGATGTAATCTAATGTTCTGCGGAAATATGCCTGTAACGAATGAAATAATTGATACTCTTTATCATCCACATCGTTACTGTTATTTGTCTCAACCAAGTTCTCAATGTTAGTTTTAATAAGCTCTATGAGACCATTAGTATAACTTTTGTTTACAAGGGTGTTCCCGTAAACGCTAAAAACTAAGCACTTGTTAAGAATTTCAATAAAAAGTTTGAGTGATAAGTAAGGATCGATGCATGAATCCGACACTCTCAATGCCTTCTGCAAGCACTCAAGAACTCTCTTTGGGTCTTGATATAATTCAGATTTTTCCAAATCTAAAGTTCCGGTCCACCAGAAAAGGTGTGAACAATTGTATACTGATCTACATTGATCTTGTTTCTTTAATAACTTGGAACCATATAAAGTGACTTTGGTCACTAGAGCTTGTAATTCTTCTTCACTGGCATTTCTAATTGTACTTAACTTGTTCAAGATAGCTGTTATAGCTTGGTACTGAATAGAGTTATTATTTAATGAATCTTGAGGATTAACATGGACCGCAAGATTAGTACCTTGACCAATCATCAAACTTTCCTCATACACAATAAAGCATTTGCTGAAATATTCGGCAGATATGGCAGACAAATGTACTTGATCAGCTACTGAAGCACAATTCAAATACAAATTTAAAATCAACTGAGAATTGAATGTCAGATGCTGCTCATATAACTCATCAATAACGATGGATAAGTTCTTGAATTGATTAGTTAATTTGGCTGTAAACTTTTGTTTTTTCAAATTTACTGATCCAATGATTCTTAGGTTGTTTAAAATTAATTGAACTAAGGTTGGATAAGTATAAATTATGCCGACAAGATTCTTGCTCAAGTATTTCTTTTTAATATACGTCAAATCATTGATTTTTTGGAAATAATCTAGCGATTTTTTGTTTATCAAATGCAACACTTTGCATATGTTAGATTGATTTTCCAAGAATTCGGTGGTAACCATCTTATCGCCATTTTCAATTTTGATAGTTTTCACTAATCCTACTTTCTTTGAAATATTAATGTCATTTGGTTCCTTAATCAATACTAATAAATACTTGAATACTGTATCGACTTCTTCGGTATTGGAACACACAAGTTCATCTTGAGTCAATAACTTCTCTAAGATCTGTTTTGAAATTTGTTTTTGGTAGACCTTATTAGAAATCTTGGAGTAAAATTTATTGAAAAATGATAAATTAAGGAGGTTCAAAATCGATTCAAAATTATTAATAGGTGATATCAAAAGGTTAAGCCATATTTTTTCATCATTCTCTTCTGAGTTAAGGTTCGCAGTAACAAATTGATAAATCTTGTTAAGATTATTATAGTTATCTTTTTCAAAGGTTAATGTAAGCTTTATAAAACTCTGTAAAATTGAAGAATGCTCCTCTACAGGTATATGTAACTGAGCCAATTTTTCATAGAAATTCCAAAACTCATTGAAGAGCTTTAAGCTTTTGAATTGTTCTAATTCCAGATCTTGATCACTTTCATCCTTCTCATAATAATTAAGAAACCTTTCAATCAAGGTATTGATAAGATCAGATTTATTGAGAGAAGGTATCAAATTAAGGAATAAATCATTCAATAGTTCTCGTAAAGTCACGAAATGGAAACTATCAGGGAAGATTTGAATTATAACATCAATAAGATAACTTTGGGCCAAATGATCTTTGCATTGAACTATTTGTTCAGTAATAATAGGAAATATTTGCTCCTTGTAATACTTCTCGGGGGAATAGTTTTCGGCGGAGTAATCATCGATGATTTGAGATAATCTTACAAGGTTAGATCCCACCAAAATCTTGAGTTCCTTTCTTTCTTTATATCTCAACTCTCTTTCTGAGGAATGTCCCTGATGTTGTAATCTCACCCAAAGCTTATTCATCTCAATGAAATTGTTTATCAAGAACTTGACTGTCTCATTGAATTCGTGTTCATTGCCAATAGGTAATAAATGCTTGATTCGTTGACTCAAGTAGTATCTTAAGAAAAGACCTCTAATCGGATTTTGAACCCCTCTACACATTTCTATCATATCCTTCATGATTGCCTCAGTAGGGGCATCATTTGTGGACATGAAAGTGGTACCAATTGCTATCATCATATATAATCTTGGGACAATGTTCCCACTATATTGAACCAATTCGTAAAGATCGGATAGAAATGGAGTATCATGATTCTTTTTCTGCTTTGCTTTATAAGATGCCAACAAGTGATTACATAAATAGTCTAATGAATCAAATACTGCTATATACAACTCATAATACTGTTTGGGAGAAAGTTGATTGACTCTTAACTCGTTCAAAAAATTCGAGCAATGCTTCAATGCCGGAAGAAGATTATTCTCATTGAGACACTGCTTCATCAAATTCGACTGATGATTGATGTTGCTCAAACATCCTTGTAGCACAGACTTATTATCGTTGGTCATTATCTATCTCAACTTAGCCTTAAAAATCAAATTGACGATTAAGTGCGGCTCTTTGAGAATAGTACTTTTTTACTTTACATTAATAATTATTATAAACACCTATAATACAGATGGGACATGCGTTACAGTCTAGTGATGTAGCCAGATAAGTCATGAATGACCATACCAGCAATGGCAGCAGAAATTAAAGTTGCGATAGCACCGGAGATAAAGGCAGATATAATAGTTGCAGAAATATCTTTACCTCTGTTAGGACATAAAGAATTTAATACACCCAAATTAATACCAATAGAACCAAGGTTGGCGAAACCACATAAAGCGTAAGTAGCAATCAAGGTAGCCCTATCGGACATTTTGTTGTATGGGGCATCGTTAATCAAGGTAGCGTAGGCAACGAATTCATTTTGGATGGTTTTAGTGGCTATTAATTTTGTGACAAGTAAAATTTCACTTCTTGGAGTACCTATAAGGAATCCAACTGGGTATAAAAGATAAGATGCCATTAATTCTAAACTCAAGTGGTTAATGTTCCAAAAATTACCAAACCATGTTAATAATCCATTGGCCAAGGCAACCAATGCAATGATACATAAACACTGGATCATTAAAGTACCAGCTATTCTCAATCCCAAAGTAGCACCTTCGGAGTAAGCTTGTAAAACATTTTGTGGGGCGTCTTTTCCTTCTTCCCTCTTTGGAAACACGATTTTACCTGCAGTCAATGGTTCTTCAGTTTCTGGGTATCTTAATTTAGAAACTGCTAAAGAACATGGAATGGACATGACACAAGAAGAGACCAATGCCTGGGCATTTAAACCTAGACCAATATAACCAACCAAGACAGAACCAGAGATAGTTGCAAAACCAGCACACATGATTTGGTGTAATTCAGCTTTTGTCAAGTAAGGCAAAAAGTCTTTGATCAAAATGGCAGATTCACCTTGACCAATGAATGGGGATGCGGCGGTGACAATAGCTTCAGCACCAGAAACTCTTAAGGTCCAGAAGAAAAAGAATGCAAATTTACCAATAGCCCACTGGATAACACCAAAGTAAAACCAAATGTGAACAAAAGCTACGAAGAAAGCAACTGCTGGCAAGACAGAAAAGAAGAACCAACCTAACTGAGAAGTCTCAGTGTCAGTGACGAAAGCTACACCATCTTTGGCAAATCCAAGTAATTCTCTGGCTAACGTGGAGATGAAATTGAAAACATCATAACCACACTTAGTTCTTAAAACAAATAAGGCGATGATGAACTGCATCAACATACCTCCAATAACGGTATTCCAGTTGATGTGGGACCTATCTCTAGATGTAAGCCATAATAAAAAGATTGCAATTATAATACCAAAAAAGGAAACCACTCTATCTTCCCTTTTGGAGTATGGAGTTTCACTGGGTACGAAACAACCAAGCAAAATTACAGCCACAGTGATAGTAGCACCTGTAAGAAGTCTCTGATATCTTTGAGGTAAGAGTTTGTTGTAGATTATGTTGGTACTGTAGCCCCAAGGGATGGCAACCAAAGCCAACAATTGATGTAAAAACTTCCAATGGAAAGTTATGAGTCTTACCATAATACAACCCCAGAGAACAGTTGGGATTAACCACTTATGCCTCTTTTTATCTTGAATGAGAATCGATAACCACCATCCAGTGAAGAACATACCAATAATAAGATGACATAAAAGTCTATAGTGAGGGATTTTAGACTTCAACCAAGGCCAGGTATATCTTTTTGGGCCTTCTGTTGATGACAACTCGTACTCAGCAGAATTTTGCTTGTCTTCAATGGCGATATTCTTCTCTAAATCATCAATTTTTCTTGATGAAGAAGCCTGTTCATTAGAGGCAACTTCGATTATAGACTTATTGGATCTGACTGGTTCCATTTTAAATTTTAACCGTCAATATAGCCACACAGTTGAAATAAAGATATGGGGAATCCCGGTGCCTTAAATAAAAAGATTTTCAGTGATGAGATAACGAGGGCTTATAGAAACTTACACAAAATGCACATCACAAAAAGAAACAAAAATTTGCCTTAGATTTTGAAGCGTTTTATCAATTTAATTGGGTGACAACGGATTTAATCAGGGTAGGCAATACTACGTGATGTTACAAGACTAGAATGTGATCTTGTGATGCTGTAGTTTCGTATAATTTTTCCATATATAAAATTACACATGAAATCTGGAGTGCCATACTCTTAACCTCTACGGGTGATACCTCAAATGCATTGGCGCAATCAAAAAGTCTTGTCGTAATTTCATTGATAAGAATCATGGTTTTAAAAAGTGCCGTTTACAATAATGTCGACGCCTTTCCGCATTTGTACAAAAGATCTCGTTATAATTTACTCTTTTTGAGCCTCATCATACGGCCGACGTCCTTCCCAATGTGCGGGTACTTTCGTACCCCGAGTTTATAAATGGGGTTTTTAGATAACTTGAATTGTATATTCTATCTGATTCATATAAAGAGCCCCGTGTACATGAAAAGAGAAAGAATGCTCTTGTAGTTACAAGGTTGCATTCTTCAAATTTTCTTTGCCTGCATGATAAATCGCTAATCTATTTTTTTTCCCTGCGTTAACCTTCGATAGGCCAAATCTCTTATTGCTTATACTTATCTTGAAGTTCCTGCTGCTCAGCAGAATTGATCTCATTACTCAATCCCATCAAATTTTTCAGCAAAAATTCTGTTGTGCCTATCATTGGTCTGAGCAAAAGCAAGGGACTTTTTTTCATTATTATTTTTAGCGATTCTTCATAGTTTTCGCTTTGGTTGACTTTTTCTACCAAGTTTAAAAACTCCTCTTTTGTTAAATTATAGTTTTTATTGATGGACTTGAGACCTGATTGAACCCCTTGCTTGACCCCCTTTGGCTGGTTTGAATATAAACTCACATGTTTGTTATCTTCCGTGTCATCATCGCTTGAGTCAGACGGCCCGTCCTCGATATCTCGATATTTCTTAGCATTACTGTAAATATTTTTCGTATCAACAGGTGCACTCTTTTTATTTAATCTTACGGAATTTTCTAAAAGACTGACCTCGTCATCACTGTCATTATGGTCAACCTTCTTGTGCTTCTTTTTGTATTTCCTAGCTTTGATTCCTTTGCCTCCCAAAGCCACCTCACCTTGTTCTAATAGGGTCTGAGTTCCATTAGTTAATTTATATCCTAATTTAAGTAGCTCATAACTGGTAACTTTTAAGAATTCCTTACTGTTCTTGTTAAGCTTCTTGTAGAAATTTGGATCATTATAATCGGTTATCGGAACCATGGCCAATTTCTTGAAAGAGTCACTGATACTTAAAAACGGCTTGAAAGCTTCAACTCCATTGAATAGATTTATTAACTGGGTCTGCTGAATATTTGGTAGCCAATGCTCAAATAACCTTATGAACAACAGATCAACTCCTTTAATGCCATAAATTTTGATGGAATTCAAATTGATCGACAATCCATTGATATTTATTAAGTTCAACAACTCATTGAATTCGCCATTTTTCAAGCCAATAAAATTGATCTTCTTTGGTTTGTAATCTATTTTGACTTTTAGGCTATTGAAGATCTCCACTTTTTTGAAATAGACGTCTTCTTCAAGTTTTTCAAGATAAAACCGTTTGTCGCTAAATTTGAAAAACCTTGTTATGAATTCATTTGTATCCTGGTCTATAAACAACCTTAATGGGAGAATCGAAATTCTGATGACAGTTTCGTTGAAGTTAAGATTGATTGGATCTCTTACAGTACAAATATTTAATCTCAAAACATTCTTTCCAACTTCCTTGATACCACCTTGAGACATGTAAGTCAAGTACTTATTCCAAGTAGAGTCTACCAAATTATCATAAATAGTCACCAAATCAACAACAGCTTCAATCTCATTTAGAACTTCATAATCCTTGTCACTTTCTATTGGATCTGCAATTGGATCTCTCAATGTGAAGATAACCATATTGATGTCAAGGTTCTTTAGTTCGATCAAAATTTTGTACTTGTTAGAACGACCAAGCTGTAAGTCCTTATGTCCATTAGAATCATTCTTCGACTTGTCTTCATTCAACTGTTGATTTATATTCGTAGTTAGATGGTTTGGATTGACACCTTTGGGAATTGTAAAATGTATGGACTGGAATAAAGTTTCTTCTATAACTTCAACACCGTCATCACTTCCTTCATCATGATTACTGTCTCCATCTTCTAAAGACTCTTCTTCTACTCTTTTCACAGCACCCCTAATAGCTTTTCTTGTTTGCTTCCAGTCGTAGCCGTCATATGAGTACAAATTAAATTTATTCAAACTTATGTTGATGCTTATAGGATTAACTGTAGCCTCTTGCTTTGCATTCATTTTATTGAAATAGCTTTCATCCAAGTCAATACGAGCTGCTTTGAATTCAACTTCATTGATAGTTGCCGAACTACTAGATGGAAAAGTGTCATTACCGTCGTAGTACTCATCAACAATCTCTAAATCCTCTTCCTGAGTATTATCTTCTGGCTCAGAGTTAGGGATACCCGACGAAAAGTCAAAATTTTCGATATCTTCAAATATGTTTATATCATTGTCAAATTTGTATTTGAACTTCTCTTTGTCCTCGAGTATCAAAGGTATCTTTAGGTCATTGAGCATTTGAATTAATGTATAAAATGAATCCCCACATACTTCCAAATTAATCTCATCTAAATTGACTTTTACGTCCAATACTGATAGTTTATCATAAGTATTAGACAGCATTTGTGATTGGACCAGCTCTAATCCACCAACATTGAAAGTGACTCCAATATGAAAGTTATTGATTCCTCCTATGTTTACATACCCCTTGCTTTGATAAAACTTAATTGGTGATTTTGCTGTAATTTTTGCTGGTTTCAACTCTTTTACGTCATCGATTAATAGTAAAATAACATCTCGCAATGAAGTCTTGGAATAAATATGTGAAGTGGTTAGTAAAAGATCCGAAGTAATCTTGGATAAAACCAAACATGCTTTACAAGGTAACTGATTAGGTGTAACAGATAAAACACAATCTCTAAGTTCAAAACGGATATCTAATTTCGTAGCAGTGCCCTTCTTGCTTTCTGATCCCAGGGGAGATGAAGATGACTTCAAGCTTTCAAAAAGTTTTTGCCATTCAGCATATCCCTCTATAGCAATATTTCGAAGTTTGAATTCTACTATATTCCCCTTTAACTGAGATACCATCAATGGCTCAGCTATATTTTCAAGAGCCTTTTCTTCATAGTTGTGGATGAATTTCTGTCTTGTATTTTCGAAGATCCGTTCAAATTTGAATCCTTGGATAATGAAATTGGTATCCCCATTGAACTTATAGATAACGACACTATGAGCAGTTCCTAACAAATTCCCGAATAGCGGGGTTATATTGGTTAAAGAGAGATTCGCTGTTTGAATAGCAACTCTGAAATCACATATGGGTTTACTGTTTGGAAGAATGACCCTTCTTTTAGGCTTTTTCAGATTGTAAACCGACCCTTGGACAATAGGGATAAATGTGTATCGCCTCGTGTTAGCAGACATGTCAAGGTTAAAGTCCAGAAGGGCTTTAACAAGTAGGTTTAAGTTTTCAAAATCAATGTCGATTACCAGCTTCCCTATAGTAGCATTTAAGAGGGATCCCATGATTATCTCTTTTGTGAAGTCTGAACTAATAATTGATGTTTTGAACTCTTCAAATTTGGTGTCCAAGAGAATGGTAGAGAAGGTGCCAATCTTGATGACGGTTCCATTCACCACGTGTTCTACAGTCATGATGTTACATTTTAGTCCACCTTCTAATAAGTTGAACGAAATCGGGGATACATGAACATTTAACTTGATAGTTGTGGTCAAGTGGAGGGTTAAGTTAATAGTTGCAGTTTGAACTATGATCTGGTTGGTTGAAATTGATTTCGATGGCTGTTGGACTATATTCAAATTTAGCTTTCTATAATTTTCTATAGTGGTGATAAGACTACCAATACTATTGGACAAAGATTGTACTGAATCGGCCAAATCACTCAAATAGAACAAGGAGTATGGATCAAGGTTGATATCAGCTTTCTTGGAAAACAAAGTAGTGTATTCATATACTTTTTGTACACTGGAAAGTTTATTAAAAACTTCAAATCGGATATCTGCTTTAGGAGGTTCTTCATCCTCAGAATTCAGTTTAAAGTTGAAAATTTGACTGGTTTTTCCGTTAACCGTCTTGACTAATTCAAATGTTTCAACCCCACCATAGGTCAAGGTATCATGTTTTTGTTTGATATTGAAATTGTTCAATCTTAGGTAGAGGTTATTTTTTGGGGCTGCTAATTCACCATTAGACTTTAATGCGGAGGTAATGCTAAATATGAAACAGTTGACAGAACATCTATTAAAAAACGGATCCTCTCCGATATCCTGATCCAGAGTCTCATCCTTATCATAATAATCATCATCGTCATAATCATCAGATTGTGATTCATAGACGGAGAATTTTTCAGAAGTACGATTAGTCGATTGTTGTCTTTTCTTGTTATGGATCTTCAATTTTAAGCTCCTTGTGATTCCATTGACGATTGAATAGACAGTGGGAATCAAAGGAATACATGAAACGGACAACTTATTTATCCCTACAAATAAATTAGTAATATTGGATAATCCGTTGAATTCAATGTCTAGTTCATCAATATGCAAAATAATGTTCTCGAGTTTGGGTATATCTTTGGTATTAAGTATATGGCTTTCTTGGATTTTCTTATCCTTGAACGACTGAGAAGTTGCACTCATGTATATAGAACTGGCTTCTTCATGGGTGAATACCATACTGTCCATAAGTGACTTCTCCTCTTTACCACTATATTCATCGTCGTAGTCGTCATCGTCATCATCATCGTCGTCATCGTCATCATCATCGCTATATTTATCACTATTACCATTATTCTCACCAGAATCTGAAGAGGGTACTGTCTCATCATCGCCACCGGATATGTCTGGATTTAAGCTGATGATGTTCACACCACTAACTTTGACGGTTCTTGTGCCGTTAATGGTGTTCAAGACTACCTCATCCACTTTTACAAGCAAATCAGAGGAGGTCACCACTTTGATATTGATGTTTTTGAGTCTTACCTGAAGCCTCAGTAATGCCAACTCTACAGCTCGAGCCATTACGCCGCCTAAAGCTGATGGTTTAGAAGGTCCAGATGATTCTGTGGATGCAGAATCAGGAGCAGCCTCATTGCCATCGCCATCATCGGGAGGCAGAGCATCTTCATAATTGGACACCACAGATGGATCTAGAATCACAGTATTGGCTAGATCTTGAGTACTCTGAGCAAGCAGGAACTGTACACTTTTTGATATATTTGTGTCAGTAGTAGTTATGCTTAAGTTAGGAGATATAACAATTTCTATATTATTTGCTTCAACTATTACTCCACCCATTATGCCACCTTTAAGTTCTAATGTACCTACTTGTCCATATCGGAGGTTACAACCAGGCAAATTGCCAACCTTTTCAGGGTCAATGGATACATCTTTGAGGTTTATGTTATTCAATGATACTTCCTCTAAATTGGGCAAATTGATCTCAGAGAAAAGCAGAAGTTGTTGTAGTACGTACAACAACAATCTCTTTTGAATATTCTGAGGTAGCCACTGAGGACTCATGTTAATTTACTTGTAAAGGATCCAATCCAATTGAGAATGTATGATGCGATAAGGGTTTGCTATATCGCGATTGGGGTTTTAATCCTGCAGATAGTATTGGTATTGACTACATGATTATATATTATACAATTGAGCCAAAAGGAACCGGTTCCCAGTCAGCATGTGGTTCGAAAATGAAAGTTGAGATTTCTCCTATATCGGGTTTATGTTTTTTGGACGGTGGTTCTGGTGAGCTACTGGTTGAGCCCAAAATGCTGTCTAAAGATTCAGCTTGTTCATATTTTTTTAGTGATTCTTCTTTTTCAATGGACTTAATCAGACCCTCTAAAGTTGATCTTATAGATGAGCTTGGTGATAATCCGATTAGGCCCTTGAATACTATTAGTCTTTGAGGATTATTGAGTTTGGTACTATTGATGTAAACTGATTGTAAGAGATCTTCTGTACTTTTAGGAACTCCAGGTTCATTCATTTTTGTAGATATAAGCTCTTCAATGAAGTGTACAATCCATCTTGCTACCTGGTTTTTTTGGAAATCAGTAGTGAGGAGAAGGCACAACTTCAATTTGATTTGGTACTCTACAGGATCCAATGAATCCGACAAGCTCTTTATTAGATATAATGTGAACTCATATTTGAAATTGTTACCAACCTCATCAAACAAGGGTGCATATAACTTAAATAAAAGATTCAAATAAGAAGCGATTTTTTTTGATTTAGCTTCGTCATTATAAATGATGAAGTCTTTAATGATAAGCGTATCCCATACAAGTTCTTTATTATTGATCAAATGCCTTTTAATGCTTTGAATAGCTTTCCAGTATTTTATACCGTTTTCCGTGGAATTACCAAATTTGTAAATATAGTTTAAGTCCTGTTTTCGTATTTTCTTATACACTCTTAAACTTGAGATTATATCTGGTAGAAGTTCCTTCCTTAATAGTACTTGTTCTTGGATGGTTATCTGGTCTTTTGTAGTAAGTGAATCGCCTTCTTCATCTACATCATCAAGGTCAAGATCATTAATTCTATTCCAATAATTATCATAGAGCCAATTAAGCGCATTGGTCGTTGCAATTCGAAGCATATCGAGACTAGGAAGCCTTTCATGTGTAGCCATATGTCTGAGTTCAACAAAGAAGCTTGGAACTCCTAGTCCTTTAGCTAACTGATGCAAAGGAATTGCGAAGTTGGACTGTTGTAATGGATCTAGTAATCCATTCACAAACCTAGTTAAAGCCATGGAATACGATAACTGTAAAATATTAGAGTCTTGTTGTGTAAATGAAGGTTTCTTGGAATGAAAGCTAGGGTCACTAATACATATAGATGTTAATAAAGATGTGCACTCTATAGCATGGGGAACTTTACCTCTTGAACTAAGTGCTTTAACTTTTTCAACTGCTTGAATTCTCTGGTCCCTATCATCATTGAAATTGTAAAACCAATCCTTTAGTACCATTAGGTCATCCAAATACTTATAAGATACGATAGAAGGCTGCTTGGTAAGCATTCTGCCCACTTTATCTACAGTATCCATCAGTATTAAAAATGAGAAATCCGCGAAGAGCTCTAATGAAGATGTACATTATGATTATATAAACGGTTCGTTGCAAGTCATTACGTAGATTGGAGTTGATGGAGTAATTGTTGTTGTTCGTAAGAAAGTATTCTTTTCTTCTTTGGAACAGGGTTTGAAGCAGGGTAAATATTATGAGGATGAAGATATCTTGAATCAGTTGCAAAATAATTTGAGTCCAATTCGTAAATAGAATCTTCCATTAAGTTAGTGCGTTCGTTAGCGTCTTTATAAGGGAATTTGGTATGAAGGATGTAATCATCCTCTGATTCAGTAGAGCCCGATATTGAGATTGCATTTGTACCCACTGCACTATCCCAACTAATTAATACTACTCCAAATAGAACACCTACTAAACCAATTAATACCCACACAAGTTGACCCCAGGTCATTTGCTTATTTTTTATCAAGTCATTAAAAGTCAAATCGTTTATCAAGTTGACCAAATTATATACTAAAAAGCATAAGGGATAAAGTATTGAGGTTGAGATCTCGGCTAAACCTAAATTAAATGCTGTTAACTGAAATCCAACAATGGTGAACATTATCATCAAAAGTAAATAAGGAGTAACATTGGTAGTTATGCTGCTAAGATCATGCTTATTGTTCATGATTGTTTCAAAAATGACATCTATCAAAGATTTGGCAAATAAGAAGGTATGTGCAGTTAAGGTACCTGAAATAAGACCAAAATTAATTCCTTTAATGAACTGAAGTTTATCTAAAATTCTAATTATAGCTTTCTTTTGTCTAACCTTGAGTTTCTCTCTAAGGCCATTTCTTCGTAAGGTAATCAATAAGTTGATTCCTAACAAAAGGAAAATCACGACAAATGTGGTGGTGAACCAAGACGCAAATCTCTTCTGGGTCAATTTTGTAATAATTATGTTGAAGCGAGTATTTACATCGGTATCATTATCAGGTGGAAGTACAGAACTTCCATTATAGGCAATGATAAATGCACCAACTGCAATGACAGCAGTGCCTGCAGCTAGTTTCCATGTAAATGTCTCTCCAGGTAATAACATGCAACTCAATAATGAGTTAAATATTAAACCAATACTCTGTAAAGGGGACAAAATTATCAATGGAAGTGTGGTTATTTGAATTAATGATCCTAATATATTCGATACAATGAACAATAAGAACCCAAATAACCATAGATTTTTCTTTTGTTTCATGCTGTGGTGGTAACTGGTATTGGTATCGTCATCATGAAGATGAATTGGTACAAGGTGTGATTTCCTTTGTAAAGTGATTCCTAATGATTGAATGGCAGATGATACTACGGCCACAAAGCAGCCTAGAATAATAGACGAAGTATTGGACGATTCTATGTCCATCTCTTATCAATATGTGTCGGGTGTCCTCCGGTGTCCTCAATGGCTCATTCACTAATTAAACGCGCGATTGTCAACGTATACAAAAATAGTAATATCAAAACATGACGTTAGCAGATCAAGAGATGGAGGTAACGATATTAAAGATCAATAATCACCTAAGCAATGGATCAGGTAAGGATCTAGAAGTGGCTATAAATTTGTTAAACTTGTTATTACAGTCATTACTTCCTAAAGTGGAAGCTGAATTGAATCACAGACCTAGCTCAGACACGGCTGTGTTTAAGTTTGTTGAATTACAAAATAATTTCCGGTATAACATAGTACAGAATATGATCAGAAACTTGGAGTGGATGTATGAGAATGTCAATGAAATTGAAATTGAAACTCTACTTATTTTTAATCGTCTCTTACAGGGACTCTTGTTATTGCATTCAGATTCAAGATCATTATTTGGGAACCCTAAGGTTATGGCTCAAATAATACGATTCATAGAACTTGATAATCTAGAACTCTCAATTGCATTTATTACCACCTTATTGCATGCTATGTTAAAAGACTTGAATAATTTTCGAGTTTTTGAAGATTGTAAAGGCTGTTCTGCAGTTATTAAGAAACTAAATTTGTCAGATTTTCAAAAACCATCAGGCAGTGCTAAATTAACTAGTCAACAAATGTTAAACTTCAAGATCATCGAATTCTTGTTATTTTATTTGAATGATGAAGATACGTTAAATTTTGATGATAAAAGAACAATAAAGGAAAAATCAGATTTATTCAGAGAAGATTTCCCCGATATTGATAACTTGATCGAGTCACTTAATGATCTTAAAAATATTCAGATATACAGCTAACTACATACTAATTGCATAATGATTCAAACGCTGCTACTAAATCGGCAACATGGCTTTTAACTTGTGACTGGACTTGTTCTGTCTTTTCTGCCAGTTGTGCAACTGGTGTGTCAACTGGTACAGGTACAGTACTAATAACAGGCTGGTTGAACTTGTCCTCCAAGTTGAATTGGTGAATCAAGAAATCCTTGGAATCGGTCAAAAACACTTCATTAGGCTCATCAAATGAATGGGAAGCGTAATAGAGGCCAATTTCCTCAGGAATTAGTTCTGCTTGAACAGAATTTTGATCTCCTTGATAAGTTCCAACCAATGTGTCATCGGAGGAAAGTACAGAAGAGTCATCAAATAATGAAACATTGTCCCAATACTCATTAACATGATCAGAGGTAGTGGACTTTGACTTGAAGAAATTATAGTAAAAAGGCTTTTGACTTGCCTTTGACAATGCCATTCCAATATTATGATGATTGGAAGGAACTAACTTAACTCCATTTTTTTCTCTGAAAAGTCCTAAATCAAAAATACCAGTATGCTTTTTCTGGTTAAGCCAATTACTGTAAAGTTTGTGAGAGTCTGATCTTATGGCATACTCAAGAGAACACATAATTAAATAAAGAAGCAACCTTTACGCCTCACCTCTCAATTTTATACTCTTCCAAGCATAATAAAATCTCTCTCGTCAATTTTATTATATGTTGTACCTTCCTCTTTCACTTGATCGATGTGATCCAAAAGATCGTTATGCCGCTGGTTTTGTGTAAGTACCGGAGTTATTTGTTTATTCTCACCGAGACAAAAATAAATAGAGTAGGAATGTATACATATATGGAGTACTTACAGAGGTGTTTCTACAAAAGCACAGGGTGGCAAGAAGATAATATATTTCCTAATATTACATACAACTCACAAGCAATTTTAGATTTTAATATACCCAATGGTTGTAAATTAGATATCTCATCCAAGTCGTCTGACTATTCAGCTTCTAGTTTTACCTTATCCAACTATAATGTTATCAATGGATCATTAGCATACTTATATTCTTCTTTACCATTAAAGAATACTATGGGGACTAAGAATGTTTCCCTTCAAGAGGCTATTTCTGGGTTCAGGATCAATGGTTCTTATGGTGATGACATCAATGAATGTCGCAATACTACTAGACTATCTCCTGGTCAAACATCCCCTGCACTACTTTATGGTAGGATGTATTTCCCAGGGTCGGCATTAGAAGCTATGATCATTAAACGGCTCTCCCAGACCACTCAATTATTAATTAAAACCATAAGTAACCCCAAGTTGTCCAACACCGGTACTATGATAATATACTTGCAAAATAACACCCCCAAATTACTGAGAGAATTTATCTATTCTACAAACGAAGCATTGATTGGGTTCAGATGCTTGTACAATTTTGGCCACCAAGACAAACCATCTGCCAGAAGACCACAATTACCAATAATCCCCAAACTTGATAATTCAGTGGTTTCAATAGGTACCGAGATCTGGTATGCTGCCTTAACAATGAGTCCAGGACTCTCTACTGCATTCAGATATTCTACAAGGTCTACATCGACGGGGAAGCCATTGACCATGACCATGGCCGTAAATCCAATTTTGGGTCAAATCTCATCAACATATACTGTTAAGACATCGGTGGCATCTACTTTTAGCTCCAAATACGATTTTAACCTATATTCATACGCAAGCAACCTTTCTTTGGGGTTTGAATTATATAACTTTTCAAAGAAAGCGTCGCCATATAAAGATTCAGACCAAGTGGTCAATTCTTCAGTACCTCAGCTATCGGAAGTCTCTCAAGTACCTTCTAATGTTGAATCCATTACAATCCAACGTAATAGCCATAATCATCCAGAGTACATTGTAAATAATAATCCAGTACATAAAGAGACAGTAATGTCAGCATTTCAGCATTTAGTCAGTGAAAGTGATTTTTCATCAGTATTCAAATGCTCTACTAGTTTAAATGACAAGATGGTAAAAATTTTATGGGAAGGTAGATGTAAGGACTTTCTTGTAAGCGCAGGAACCAGAGTTAGTCTTAATCCCACCACTAATCAACCGGAGTTCAATAAACTAGGAATATCTTTTGCTTATGCTTGTTAACGACTGTAATATAAACCATTGCCGGGTAAATAAAATGTCTCTCAAACTTCGAAAATTTTTTTAAAGCGTACCAAGTATCATGAACAATCAAGAGTTATTTCGTTTGTTCAAGGACTCTAAGCTTGCGCAAGTAGCCAAGCCTCTATCTAAGAGATTAAGAGGGAACCAAAGGGGACCAACTCATCAGATTATATATACACCTAAGTCTAGTGCTATTAGATCCAGTTTTGGTATCAAGACAGCATTACCACAACAAATCGGATTTTCCCATATTGTTTACAATGATATAGATAATGCTAAGAATTTACCGGATGTAGAGAAGTATGCTGGACCTTTCTACAATAGAATCAAGTTTCAGGAAATGGAGGTACCAGTCAAGACTGAAAGCACTGAGAATCCATTATTCAAGACTGAAACAACCAAGACTTCTAGACAAGCGAAGCACTTTGACGGATCTAACGAAGACTCAGTATCTTACGGATTGAATTTAAAAGCCACCACCCCAACCAAGGAATTGAAAAAGATCTTAAACAAGAACCCTAATCTTTATAAGAAATTTAATGAGTATATGATCAAAAACTATCCAGACAAATTACTTTCCAATGTTTCCAAGAACGAAAGTAAAATGGTTAACGAATTCTTGAACTCTTCAAAAGACTTATTCAAGGGAAAAACAGCCCTTTTCACCAAGAACTTTGATAAAATTCAAGGTACTGGTGGGTTCTCGTACTTACAAAAGGGAAGATTAACCAACACACCTAATGGGATCAAATATGGTACTATTGCGCCTGGTAGAATCATTAATGCCAGAGACGCTGCTATCGGTGGGTTCGTTGCTACCGTCAATGACCGTAGTTCATTACAGAGAAATTATACTAAGAATTACCCAGGAAAGCACCAAAGACAATTTGTTGTTCCATTTCAAATTGCCAATGCTGAAATCACCAACTCCGGTAAAGTTAGATTGGAGGCCAATGGTGTTCATAAAGGCTCTTATGATGGTAATAACTCTATTTACCTGTCATCAAATAAAGACCTTCCCAGTTCAAGTGAGAGAGTGGCTACCGACATGAAACAGTTCTCTGCTTTACTCTCCATCCTTGAAGACCCACAAGCCCCCGAAACTAAATAGATTCATATTATTTCATGTATATATTAACATTATTTAAAGTTTTCTCTTTTTGAGTGCAGTACCTGGCATTGTCGAATATCCTATCATCTTTTTTTCTTCTGTTACAAGTTCTGCTCTTATGTTTTCAGCTAATTTCTCATCTAATTTACCATCCACTTGATACCAAAGATTTAAGCTAGATGATCTTACCCCTTTGGACAAAATCCGTTTCATGTATTCTCTTGTTTTGTTCTCATCGACCAAGCTATTTATGATCATAGAAACAAATCTGGTAGGAATATCATGAAGTTTGAAAGATACTGGAGTAAATCTTATTTCTGGCTCTTGGGGTTCTACTAACTTCTTAGGTGCCTTGGAAACCATTTTCTTACCTCTCCTAAAGGCTTTCCTGCGAGGCTTAGATGCCACTTCTATTGGTTCATCCGGGATTTTACCTTCTGCAATTTGCCTTTGTCTCTCTTCATCTTCTTTTCTACGCTTTTCCTCTGCCATTTCCTCCTCTTCTCGCTTCTTTGATTCTTCTTGGTACTCTTCTAGAGCTGTTTCATACTCTTCTACTTCAGCTCTATTGTGTATCCAGAGGAAACTCAAGAGTATGTTTCTTTCTTCACTGCTTTTATCGGAAGGTAACACTTCTGCAATGGCATGTTTAGGAAGCAAATATCTGGTGTTGGGGTTTTCTAAAAACTCAAAGACCAAAGTTGCATCTGACAAGTACTTTTCTTGGAATGCAGTAAGCTTTTGATCCTTCATAGCTTTATTATACTTCCTTTCTTTGAAATATTTTCTGTGCTTCAAGGGTATATGTGGGTCGAGCCTAAAATTTGGAATAAGGAAGTGGTGAGGCGCTGGGCCCATTTCCCTGGCTCTAGCCACGTAGCCCTGAAAGAGTGCCAATTGGTGGGGATCTCCATTTCCTTCTGCAATGAACAGCATCAACATACGTAAATTAGGATCCACTTTAGCTACTGCATGCAAGTTCTGAATTATCATAGTGTTATCAGGAGAGTCCAAGTTTGTGGGGTCATTTTTAGCGACTTTCCTAACTGGAGGTGCAGGTGTCCCGTACTGAGGAGTAGACCCAGTTGCAGTGGGCTTCGGAACTGGCACAAATGTTGAACTTGGCAAAGGTGTCGAAGTCGGGTTGGGTAGCTGTGGGACAGAAGCTGCAGGAGTAGAAGAAGTAGAAGTAGAAACTTGAGTTTCAGGCTTTTTTGCCTCGTCTTGCTCTGTTTTAACTGAAGTTCCATTTGGCTCAGTGGGAATCAACCCAAGATCTTCTTCCTTAGCTACTTTTTCTTTCTCTTCCTCTTTTTTCTTCTCTGATCGATCATCCTTTGCTATAAATAATCTCACTTCAAAAGAGTGTGGACCCAAAGTCATGCCAGCATCACCTAGTTTCACCATTACATCTCTAGCATTAACTTCTGGACCTAGTATAGGTGGTCTATCAGTTTCTGGTTTTGCAAGCTTATTTTCAACCATTAGTTTACGTGCGTATGATGACTGCTTTACCCAATATAGCTGAAACATCGGGCATGCCATGATGTAGTTATTACGGGATTTCATCAACGATCTGTACAAGATTCCCGAATCTTTTACTGTAAGAGGGTTTTTAAGAACCTTCTCATATTCACCATACGGTGGGAGACTGTATGACACTGGCATACCAGCTATTACATCAAACGGTCTGACAATGGATTTTGATATTGCTTCTTGCTCCTTCTCGATCTGTTCCCGCTTAGCGGAGGTGATCCTTCGCCTCATTCGTTGTATGGCCATGTTGTGAGGTTTTAGGTTTTCCGCGGTTTCGATGCGCTCATAGTTAGTAGATGGAGTTGCAACATTGTGTCAATTTGTAAAGCATGTATTTCATTATATATGTATGGTGCCAGTCTGATGAAAACCTGTAGCGAAGTTTATTATATATTTTCTTATCTTATATGTTTTCTTCCAAAGCTTCAAGACCTTGGTTGAATAGTGTTATCATCATTTCTAGTTCACTGACTAACTTATGCTTAGGAGTTGAATCGATAAAGTACTCTCCATTGATTGGGGGGATTAATGGAAATTTCGATTTTGTATACGGGGCTGGTGATACACCATTTGACTTGAAGGTAGTAGAAGGGGTTTGAATCGAACCAGCAGTCATCTTTCTAGGAGCAGGATGGATCTTGTTTGCAGCCGTTGATATTGACTCTGATCTTTCTCTGGTTTTGTCGTCTTTTTCGTTTCCATCATTAGCGGTAATAAATTGGTCCTTCTCTGTTACCGGTGTCATGGATACCGCCGAGATCTGCGATGGTTTGACTCCAAATTGATTCACACCATCTCCAACATCGTTCGTCAATGCAGACAATGCGTTTACGGTATTGTTTGGAGTGGGCATTTGTATATGAAGCCCTGGTCCTGGCTTGGTTTTTCTGTTTTTAAGAGTATTATGGGAGCTTGTTCCACCATTAGAAGTGATGTTTTCTCCAGCTTTGAAATTGATAGGCTGAAGTAAGGGGTTGGTAGAGGACTGCAATGCCTTCATGGATTTGGATGGAGAGTTGGTTCCAGCTCCACTCATAAAACTAGCAGTCGAAGGAGGTTTGGGAGATGGACTCTCGGCATTAGCATTAGAGTATGGTGGTGTGTGAGGAGTTGAAGTAAAGACAGAATTTGAACCTGAGCTTCCATACGAGTTTGATATTGTCTTCTTTCTTGGTCGAGTACTTGGTTGAGTACCATTAGTATTAAATCTCGTTTCTAGGTTTCCTGACGCTGATTGTGAATGATAAAGTGCAGGAGGTTTGCTTAGATACGGCTGTGGCTGAGATATATGTGAATTTGTTGAAGCTCCAGATGGTACCGACGTGAGCTCATCAATATCTGGAATTTCTATAGTGGGAGACTCTATTCTTGACTCGGATAAACCACCAGATAAACCAGCGAGAGGGAGTTCAAAATCTGCGGTCATGCTACTAGGTTGAGACGAGAGCTCTGGTGATTCCTCAAACAAGCTCTGTAATGATCTCGGAATTTCATTCTTCGGAGTGACACCTTTGGTAGAATTAGACCGGGTCTTAGTTGAAGGAAGCTGAGTATATTGATCTCCTTTCAATGTAGGCTCCGTCTGGTAGTTTTGATAATCTCCTAAATTATAGGTAGCATCAAGTTTGTCTTCTACCTGGTTAAGGTCGATGTCATTGTCTATGATGTACTCTCTACTACTAAGGGAATCAAAGTCCCACTTCATCTGAATATTAGTGTCTTGTTGGTCTTGAACTTCATCAGGTCCAAGTCCGGACTCTAGACTTATAAATGCTGTAGAGTCTCTTCTTGAATGGTTATCACGCCATAATAAATATTTTGTGATTACTTCTTTTAGTATTACTGTAAGTGAGTTCTTATGAAATCTTACTAATTTGCATTTCATCAAATCATCAGCCAGTGGTCTCTCTTCGGGATTCTCATCAAGACATAATGCAATAGCTTCTTTCAAAGCAGGACTATATTCACGACCTTCTAATCTAGGAGGGGTCAGTTTTGAAATCATTTGCATAGCCCACATAGCGTCTTTATCGCAATATGGTGGTCCACCAGTAGCGATTTCATATAAAGTGATACCCAAAGACCAAATATCAGCTTTGGAATTATAAGTATCACCTTCACGAATTACTTCAGGTGCCATCCAATAGGGCGTTCCAGCCATAGTTGTTCTTTTAACACTATTGGAAGTGACCTTAGCAGCTACACCAAAATCACATAATTGAACATTGCCTTCTTTAGAGATCAAAATATTAGCCGCTTTGATATCACGGTGGATTACACCTATCTTATGTACTGCCGAAAGTCCAATCAATACTTCTCTTAAAATAACTGCTATATATTTTTCCTCAAACACACCAGCTTTTAGGAGAGTTCTGACAGATCCCCCTGCACAATAATCCATGATAATCCATAACTTAGTGTCATTTAATATAGATCCGTAATAATGTGTTACATTAGGAACATTCTTCAAATCAGCTAGAAATTGTACTTCTTGTTGTACATCTGCCACTTCATCTTCTTGGGTATCTAAATTCAATACTTTGATGGCCACCACTTGCTTTGTCTGCTTATTATAACCTTTATAAACCACTCCAAACTTTCCTCTTCCTATAACTTCTGTTCTCTTGAACAATTCCGTGGAGCTCATGGTTGATATGCTCCTTGATGGTCAGAATTGCACCAGTAACGATGTAGCGAGATAAAATATAACAAATTTGACACTAAAATTCTGGTCCCGCACTGATTAAAAATTTTATCTATAAACTTCCAAAATGGTAAGACAAGCTACATTCAAGAGAGTGACGAATGAGACTAAGATTCAGATAGCTATTTCATTAGATGGGGGATTTGTAGCATTAGAGGAGTCCTTATTCCCTGAAAAGAAAAGTGACGAACATGCTACTCAAGCCACATCTTCTCAAGTGATAAATATTCAAAGTGGTATTGGGTTCTTAGACCATATGTTACATGCTTTGGCTAAACATTCAGGTTGGTCATTACTTATTGAATGTATTGGTGATTTACATATAGATGATCATCATACTGCCGAAGACGTTGCTATAGCTTTGGGATTGGCATTTCATAAAGCTCTTGGTCAAGTAAGAGGAGTCAAAAGATTTGGAACTGGATTTGCCCCATTGGACGAAGCCTTAAGTAGAGCGGTCGTTGACTTATCCAATAGACCCTACGCCGTAATAGATCTTGGTTTGAAGAGAGAAAAGATTGGTGACTTATCGTGTGAAATGATCCCTCATGTATTAGAGAGTTTCGCTCAAGGTGCTGCTATTACTCTTCATGTTGATTGTTTAAGAGGATTCAATGATCATCATAGAGCTGAAAGTGCATTCAAAGCTCTCGCCGTGGCAATAAAAGAGGCAATTTCCAGTAACGGTACTGACGAGGTTCCTAGTACCAAAGGAGTCTTATTTTAAATATTATTATTTATTTCCTTGTAAACAGCTGTATTATATTTATTTTTCACCTCGTAAATATTTTTATCTTCTCATCGCGATGTTTAGTATAGGGCTAACGGCAGTTAGAACAGCTTCAACAGGTGCTAGAAGAGCTTCGCGTCCTCCTAAAAGGGCTGGAGTCGATAAGTACTTAGTATCAGAACCACCCAAGCAAAAAAAGGAATGGGAAAATAGAGGAATGACCAAGGACGAGTTCTTCGCAAAGAAGTATAGTTTTATGAGTGATGAAAGGAAACTAAAATTACAGGATAAGATGGACAGGCAGAAGAGGGCTAGAAAGCACAAGTCCGAACACTTGGAAGCATTGGCAGAAAAGAATAAGAAAAATTACTATAAAAAGCCTAGATCAGATGATTATGAAAATCCGAATCCTTTGAATAAAAGTTTATTACATGAGTATGTATATGGACGATATTCTGTTATGTCTGCGTTGACTGCCAAAAAGAGACAACTGTATGATAGATTAATTATAAACAAGACCAAGGAATCTCTTGATGATATTATAAAAGTAGCCGAAAACTACGGAATCAAGATAGACGAAAGAGGAAGTAAGAACGACTTAAATATTCTTACAGATAATGGAGTTCACAATGGAGTGGTTCTTGAAACGAGGAAACTTGAGCTCCCTGTATTAGCAGAATTGGGGGAAACTAAGGATGACACCTACAAGTTGGTATTCTGGAATGACTTATATAATCAAAAGGTTGAAAGACAACATAATGTTATTCGTCCAGAGGGTAAAAATCCACTAGCCATATATTTAGACGAGATCACAGATCCTCAGAATGTAGGAGCGATTATCCGATCTGCATATTACTTAGGGGTTGATTTTATTATCACTCCATCATACAATTCTGCAAGATTAGGACCTGCAGCATCTAAGGCATCTGCAGGTGCCTTAGACTTAATGGACATTTACCAGGTTGATAATGGTCTCAAATTCATGAGGCATGTGAAACAAACACATTGGGCCATTGTTTCAACAGAAGTAAGCAGTTCTCCTAATAGTATCAATCCCAACGACTTGGCTACTATTTTGGATGATAGCCCTGTACTTTTGGTACTAGGAAGTGAAGGCTCTGGAGTTCGGACTAATATTAAAAACTTATCAGACTTTTTTGTGTCTTTGAAGAGAAATAGAACTGACAGCAACACCATAGTTGACTCATTGAACGTGAGTGCTGCTACTTCGGTATTACTCTCCAAGTTTTTCCACTAACTGCCCATGCTATATACAATTCTTGCACATTCATTTTCTAGTATTTCCTGTATATAAATACAACCCTGTGATAAGCTTGCAGGGTAGCTCAACTTTTTACAAATATATACTTGCGCAATGGTCAAATATCATTTAGTTATTCTTGTTCATGGGTATGTAGATATGATTGTATAACAATGTAAAGTGTACTAACGAGGGATAGGTTATGGGGAGTGCCAGCTCATATGAATTACTTAAAGTCCCAGATCGAACAAGTTAAATCGGTAGATGGAGAACAAATTGTATGCTATGTGACTGGATCACATGCGGGCTTTTTAACTTACGATGGTATTGATGTCAATGGCAAAAGAATCAGTGATGAGATTTTGGCAGAAACGTACCGTCTTCAATCGGAAAAGGATAAGGTAGTGAAGTTCTCTATTATTGGGTACTCATTAGGGGGCCTAATATCACGGTACGCTATTGGATACTTAAACTCAATAGGTTACTTCAGGGACATTGAACCAGTCAATTTTACTACATTTTGTACTCCACATGTTGGTGTATTGAACCCAGGTTCCAGCTGGGGTACAAGATTGTATAACCTTATTGCACCCCGTCTTCTCGCTCATACTGGTTCTCAATTATTCTTAACCGATAAAAGCAATGACAAGTTACCATTGCTTGTGTGGATGTCAGATAAGAGATCTATTTTTGCTAAAGCATTGAACAGTTTTCCTAACAAGGCACTCTATGCTAATGTCATTAATGATAAAAGGGCTTCTTGGTATACCTCGGCAATTTCTTCTCGTGATCCTTTCAACTCTATGGTTAATGAAAATTCTAGTGCTTATGACATTGAGTTTGTTAAGGGATATGCACCTATAGTGGTAGATATATCGAAGCCTATTAAGTTTAAATTAGATTTCCCTACACCTCCTAAGACCGGGTTGGATAGGGGAAGAAGTTCAATATTAAGAAAACTCAATTGGGTCAAGGTTATTATTGGAGCAATCGTTCTTACACCATTGTGGGCCGTCTACTTTATTCTTAATTCTGTTTATCAGAGAATAGTTAATCAAAGAAGAGTAGTTAACTTTTTCAAAGAAACTTCGAATAGCTTGGCCCATTTGTATGACGATTTGGATGGTGATACTGCCTCTATCAAAAGTTTAGAAACCTACGAAAAGGATTCATTGTTACAAAATTTTGAACATGACATAAAAGATGAAACTGATACTATAGTCGAGTCTGTTTTTGCAGCCATGAACAGTGATACCTACAAAAACTATCATGACACCTCTGTATCTACAACCAGATCTAAGCAATCTTCTCAAAGTGATTTAGTGAATTTAAAGGGACAGCCCCATGATTTTACCTTGGTCTTAACAGAGTCGCAAAGCACAATCATTAAAAACTTAAATCGGTTTGATTGGAAAAAATTCCCAGTGTTGATTAGAGATACGAAAACCACTCATAGAGCTGCTATTTACAGACACGATCTTCCAGAATTCCATGAAGGAAAGACTGTTGTAAAGCATTTTGCTACTGAGATATTCAAAAGTTAATATACATGACATTTCAATCTATATTTTCTACTTTTAGGGTTCATATTACTACAATAATTAGATGAGCTCAACGTAGTTAGCTGGGAAGATACCGGTAGTACCATTATTTCTACCAGTCCACCAATCGTCAGTGGTTTCACTCTTTTTTAATATATCAATCACATCACCTTTCTCGAACGAAAGATCACCTGGTTGCTCTCCTTTAAAGGTATATAAAGCGATGGCTTGTGAAGCATTGGGCTTTGGGGCTCCACCGAAATTAGGCTTAGAAGAAGTTGGTGGCCTTCCGGGTCCACTATTGGAGGAGATTCTGCTATTGCCAAGTCTAGAACTAATGTTATCCACATCGCTAGTAGCTCTTCTCCTGTTGGGACTGTTATCGTATATATCATCCTCCCAACTCGAACCATTAGTTCTTGTGCTACGGCCACCATTTCTGGCATTTCTTGTTGTTCTACTATAGCCATAATCGTCTTCATCGGAATAGTCATCTGAATAATCATCTGAATATCTACGACGAGAGGAACGTGATGCGCCTCTTCTTCTGACCGGAGATTCGGAGGTTGTGTCGGAAAAGTCATCCTCATCAGGGATATCGTCATAATAACTATCACGGTCATAGTCATCATCATCTGGCAATCTGTTGTTAAAGACCCTGGATTCCAATACTCTCATTAAAGGGTCACAAGCAGGTGGTGCTTCCACTCTTCCACTCAAAATAAATCTAGCCTTACAGTTATCGCCATAAAACTTTCTATTGGCTTCTCGTCTCTCCACGATAGCAGATCCTTCTAAGGATACCCCCGCAAATAAACCTTTTGTCTTTGAGTAAGCAAAGATGGCCGCAGCACCTTTCAAAGAAGCAGTACCAGCACCTTCGGCATTTCTTCCCAAGGGACCGGCAGCCACGGAAACATTAGCACCTAAGGTAACGGAACCAAACTGAGCAAAGGAGTCTACGGCAGCCTTTGTATTCAAAATAAACACAAAATCGGTGAGTTCAGCTCCAATTTGACCGCCCACACCTGCACCAGCCGTGACAATAGCAGATGGAGGAGACCATGACCCATCAGGTAATCTTGCCACTATAACACCAGATCCGGCTCTACCTGAAAAGAGGAATCCGGCCTTCAAAACCGTGATAATGGCCAACCCTTTAGCATTCTTAAGGATATGTGGCGGAATTATCTGTTCGGGTCCAACCACTTGATTAGGTTTGATGAAAGCTGAAAGTACTTTAGCAGCTTTTCTAATTCAGGTTAGTAACAGTCCTGTACCGGTTTATGATGACGTCTACATACTTAGATTCACTTTTTAAGCTTCTTGGGATAGGATTGTTAATACCCATATTGAATTGTCCGATCGCTCCTTAATAATTTTTGTTCAGGTTTTTGCTGCACCTTTTCTGGAAAAAGCCTCGACCTTTTTAGGATAGCTTAGTAGGGGATTTTCACTACGCAACCCATCACCCCCGGCATCCGCGCAATACAATCAGGGAAACAATAGGCCCATGATTTGAAGTTTTTAGGAATTGTAATTCTAGTGTTCCCCACCGTTACGGGTGTTGTACGCAACTTTATTTCGGCATAGTATTAAAATATTCCATAACTGGCTAGTTTGTATAGAGGCCTTAATCCTAGACTCGGTACGATATCCGTACTATACCGGTCTCTAAATGAGGTTATTTTCCTTCAGCGGTCCGAGATACCTTATTTTTGCGCTGTCTAACACTTGATTTATACAGGCTTATCACCTTCGGCCCTTCCTGCACACCATTACACCCATAGTTAAATCAATTTTTCTGAAATTTTTCCATGCGGCTCATAGAGAATTATTGACAGATTAGTGAGATGTGGCGAGAAAATAGCGAGAAATGGCGAAAATCGCGTGCGAAATAGCGGTGCGGCAGTCCCCCTCGTTTCCATCCTGCACCACCTCATCGCCCGCCGCCGATATATATAGTATAACAATTCCCCATTTATTGGAAAAGTGCATCAGAAGGTAAGATAGATTTTGACAATATCAAAATCTTTAAAGTTGCATGAAAAGGCCATTATGTCAATATCAGAGAAAAGAATAAGCACGGAAATAACCAGGAAAGATGAAGAAACTAAAGAGGTCGATAATTTCAGCAATCAAATTCCTTTACTAGACAACGCAGATCAATTTCCCGAAGGTGGTTACGATGCATATAAAGTAGCTGTGGGATCCTTTTGTGGAATGGTTGCTTCCTTAGCATTTATTAATTCTTCTGGTGTGTTAAACAGTTACATTCAAACTCATATACTAAAAGACGTAAGTCCATCGACAGTTAGTTGGATTTTTTCCATTAATTCCTTTCTTGAGTTTGGTAGTTTGCTCATAATAGGCCCTTTCTTTGACAGGGTTGGCTGCAGAATCCCACTTATAACTGGTATTATACTTGCAACTGTTGGTTTCATTTGCTCATCGTGGGCTTCAGAGGTATACCAGTTTATACTAAGTTATAGTATTTTAGGTGGTATCGGAAGTAGTTTCATATTCTGCAGCAATATCAGTGTTCTTTCACACTGGTTCTTAAAAAAAAGAGCTCAAATGATTGGATTTGCCTACATTGGTGGTGCCCTTGGTGGTGCGGTGTTCCCGTTGATGTATAATGGGTTATTTCCTAAGATTGGGTTTGGCTGGACGATAAGAACCGGAGCATTGATATGTTTTGCATTACTGTTGGTATCATTGGCATTAATAGAAGATCGCCGTGAAACCTTCGGAAAAGACATCAATAAAGACGATAGCTTATTCATTGAAGTAATGAAATCGATTGATGTCAAAGTGTTCAAAGATAAGATATATACCTGTCTTGTTCTCTCCTTGCTAGGACAAGGTTTTGCATTTTTAAATTCCATGACGTATTTGCCATCTTATTCAGTGGCACATGGATTCCTACAAAGTAAATCGTTCTTATTAATTTTAGTTTTTAACTGCTTGTCTGCACCAGGAAGATATATCCCAGGAGTTGCAGCGGACAAGTTTGGTCGATTCAACACGTTATGTGTAACTTCAATATGCAGTAGTCTCATAATACTCATATTGTGGATTAACACGAAGGTTGCCCACTCATTAGTAGGTCTTTTTATATTTGCTGGAGCTTATGGGTTCACCTCAGGTTCGATTTTATCGTTAGCACCTGCATGTGTGGGGCAAATAAGTAAAACAAGTGATTTTTCCAAAAGAACAGGTACTGCGTTCTTTGTTCTTAGCCTTGGCGACTTGGTAGGAATCCCTATTGGAGGTGCAATAGTTGGCTCATCTAATGACGCTCAAAGTTACGACAACATGGTGATTTTCGTGGCAGTTTGTTCTATTGTAGGTACTTGTGGTGCCTTGTTTGCTAGGTGGCTCTATGGAGGACTTTCATGGCGTAGAATATAATTGCAATATAATTAACTTCATACATCTTAATAAATAATTCTTTACTACAGTTGCAAAATCCATGGAATCCTGCATACACCGGAGACTAGTTTTTCCGTTTTCGTGTTGGAAATGTGCGGGCATTTTTTTATCGTCATCAAAAAGGTTCCTGAATATTCCAACAATAGGTTTCGGGAAAGAGCACTAAAGACGTGTCAATTAATCGTAGTCCAGTTGAAACAACGTGTACTGTTAATTAGAGATCTGAAATCTACCAACCTTCGTTTACATATATCAAATATTGTGTATCATGGGTGTTTGCTGTAGTTGTTTGTCATCACGTAATGGAAATGGCAAGTATTCCCCACTATTATTAGCAGATAACGAAAGAGAAGCTATTGCAGCTTTATTACAATACTTAGAGAATCGTAGTGATGTGGATTTTTTCAGTAATGGTCCCTTGAGAGCTTTGAGTACCTTAGTCTATTCTGAGAATATCGATTTACAAAGAAGTGCAGCCTTAGCATTTGCTGAGATAACTGAAAAGGATGTACGGGAAGTCAATAGAGATGTGTTAGAGCCAATATTGATTTTACTTCAAAGTTCAGATTCAGAAGTCCAAAGGGCTGCTTGTGGAGCCTTGGGTAATTTGGCAGTTAACAACGAGAACAAAGTCTTGATTGTCGCCATGGGTGGCTTAGAGCCTTTGATCAGGCAAATGATGTCAACTAATATTGAGGTTCAATGTAACGCAGTCGGATGTATCACTAACTTGGCTACTCAAGATGACAACAAGTCTAAAATTGCCAAAAGTGGTGCCCTCATCCCTCTAACAAAATTAGCCAAGTCCAAGGACATTCGTGTCCAGCGTAATGCCACCGGTGCTTTATTGAATATGACACATTCTGATGAAAATAGACAAGAATTGGTTAATGCAGGAGCCGTGCCCGTATTGGTATCATTGTTATCTAATGAAGATGTCGATGTACAATATTACTGTACTACTGCGCTCTCAAATATTGCCGTCGATGAAGTCAACAGGAAGAAACTCTCCACTACTGAACCCAAATTAGTTAGCCAGTTGGTTAACTTAATGGTGTCGCCATCACCAAGAGTACAATGCCAAGCCACTTTAGCCTTAAGAAACTTGGCGTCAGATTCTGGCTACCAAGTTGAAATTGTAAGAGCAGGCGGGTTACCTCACTTAGTTCAATTATTAACTTGCAATCACCAGCCTTTAGTTTTGGCTGCGGTCGCCTGTATCAGAAACATATCCATTCATCCTCAAAATGAAGCTTTGATTATCGAAGCTGGGTTCTTGAAACCTTTAGTCAACTTACTAGACTACTCTGACTCCGAAGAAATTCAATGCCATGCAGTATCTACATTAAGAAATTTGGCGGCTTCGAGTGAGAGAAATAGATTGGCATTGTTAGCTGCGGGAGCAGTTGATAAATGTAAGGAATTGGTCTTAAAAGTACCATTATCAGTACAACTGGAAATCTCGGCTTGTTTTGCTATTTTAGCCTTAGCTGATGATTTGAAGCCAAGATTATATGAGAGCCACATAATTGATGTCTTGATTCCTTTAACATTTAGTGATAATGGTGAAGTGTGCGGTAATTCTGCTGCCGCTTTGGCAAACTTATGTTCCAGAGTTTCTGAAGAGCATAAGCAATATATTTTGAGTAACTGGTCGGAACCCAATGAGGGTATCTATGGATTCTTGATAAGGTTTTTGCAGAGTGAAAGTGCAACCTTCGAACATATTGCCTTGTGGACCATCTTGCAGTTATTGGAGTCCAATGTCAGTGAAATTAATGCTTTGATCAAAGATAATGAATCTATCTTGGCCAGTATCAAAAAGTTAAGTCAATCCCAACAAGCTCAACAATCACAAATACAAAACTCGGATGAACAATACGATGACCCTAGAGTTGAATTATTTAATCTTACCGAACAAATTTCTCAAATTTTGGGTTAGGTAGATAACAGAGAGCGAAGAGTTTAAATATGGGAGATGATAAGGGTGTAAATATTCATGTATTCATGTGTTTGTATTCATTTCTATTTGATTATTTCAAATGCTGATTTAGATGGAATAGAATTCATCGTGCCTTTGAATTATTCTGGAATATTCAGAGTTACGTCTAAAATATATTAATTTGTTACATACTAAGATGCGATTGCGGCTCCTTCTCTCTTTACATTATTCTCTTTGTTCTCGTCATTAGTCTCCTCGTTAGATACAAGAGCATGGTCACTAACATTCAATCCTTCTAGCTTCTTGAGTAAATCTTCTGATTCTTGGTCTTGTTCTTGGTGTTCTTTAACTAGCTCTATAAATTCCTCCTCTATTTCCTCATCATCTACTCTATCCACATTTCCTAGTGCATCCGTAATATGGTCTGTAGCTTCGATACCTTCTTTGATGTCTTCGTGAAGTTTATCAACTTCAGTCAAATCGATTTTTGAATTCAATTGATTCAAAGTCTTGGCAGATGATTGCAAAGCTTCCGTAATCTTTAAATTAGAAGCAGCATCGTCAATCTTTGAAAGTATCTCGGTCAACTGGGCGTAGTTTGAAGCACATTGCTTATACACTTTCAATTGATGACGCCTCTGTGTTAGTAGATTCATTACAGCTGACTTAGTTGTCTCGTCAGATTTAATCTTATTGGTAGGGTACTCATTTATTCTTGCTTTAATGCCATCTATTTTCTTTTCTATATGGACCATCCTCTTGCAGATCTGAGCAATATTCCAATTAATATGTGCAATGGAAATGTCTTCCGTTGTAACTTCTACGTTTGGTACGAACTTCACCACTGATATCCCTTCGTCATTTCTGACTATGGAGCAAATATTCAAGTCCCTACTCAAGTATTTCAAAAGTATTTGAAGATCCAACATCGAGAAGTGTTGTGTTATATTATCATGAATGAGCTGTAGAATCATTCTTTCGTCGAATATTTTACTACTATAAATTCCATCTTTAAGTTCTTTATTGATCTGGGTCTTAAATTCTTTAGTTATTTTAGTCAATATATTCAATACGATGTATCTCTCTGAATTCCCTGTGAATATCTTCAAAAAATCACTGCCTATCCCTGTAACGACCAGAGCCCAATGTGAAGGGTAAACGTATTTGAGAATGGAGGAAGACGGGTGTATGTAAGTATCAATATTGGAGTCATATTCTATGAAAGTAGAAACAGGTATCAAATTCCGCCTTTCTACAAGTTCATCAATGACCAATTTCAAACTCAATGGTTTGCCTATTGTTGGAAGTGTAAGCATAGTTGCCAAATCTGGTTTTTTGAAAGGTATACTTAACTTTGACCCATCATTGTATTCATAGTCTAATAATAAATTAAATATATTCAACCAAGATACAAGATTGGCTTCATAACCTTCAGGATTCAATAGCTTAATGTCAGTGAAATCCTTGTATAGAGCACCTATTCTACTGACCGAGTACCTAGTTTTATCCTTAAGAAACTGATAGGTTTCAGGGGGACTTCTGCCACTCATCCCTCTGCGCAATATATGTAAAATATATTTAATGATCTATTTAATGCGTTATCATAAAATTTTATCAACTGATAGTTAATTTATCTAGATTAATTTCAATTTCATCTCTTAAAGCATCTACTACATCAAGAATAGCAGTTGCAGCTGGTGATTCTGCATAATCATCAAAAAATGATACGCCTTCATCACATGCTTTACCAATACGAGGATCTAATGGTACGGATCCTAAAAATGGAATACCCAAATCTTTACATAATTGCTCTCCACCACCAGTAGTAGGTTTGAAAATTTTCGATTCACCATGACAACTTGGACATACAAATCCCGACATATTTTCAACTAATCCAAGGATTCGTATTCCAGCTTTCTTACAGAAATCTATTTCCTTTCTGACGTCTAGTAATGCAACTTCTTGTGGGGTGGTGACAATCAATGCCCCATCGATTCCACTTTCTTTCATGTATGTAGATACGGATAAATGCTCGTCCGATGTTCCTGGAGGGGTATCCACTACTAAATAATCGAGACGTTCTCCCCAATTCACATCTTTCAAAAATTGCTTTATTAATCCGTTCTTTTTGGCACCCCTCCAAATAACGGCAGAATCAGCATCCGGAAGCATGAATGATATGCTCATCATTCCAAGGTTATCTGCTACATAAACTGGAGACCATCCAGAATTAGACTGGTGGACAGACTCACCTTCAGCTCCAAGCATTCTCGGTAGTGAAGGTCCACAAATATCCAAGTCCATCGCTCCAACTTCAAGGTCTTCATCAGCTGCTAGAGCCCATGAAAGCATCGATGTGAAAGTAGATTTCCCAACCCCACCTTTTCCGGATAGAACAAGGATCTTATGGTCTATTTGTGCAAGTCTTTTTGTTATTAATGGCAAATCTGGATCTGGTCCTTTAGGTAACTGGGATGAACATATATCTTGATTTGCGCATCCATTACAAGCATCCTCCTTTCCTGCCTTCTCTGACTCGGGTCCTGGGCAATGTTCAGGCTCTGGCGCACTTAGCTGTGTTTGAGACACATCGTTCACTACTGAAGGTGCCATTATGATTACTAAACTTTTTTTTTTTTGTCATTCACTTGTTATCGCACAATAATTTCTTTTTCTATTGATTGCAAAATCTATTTAAATATACAAGTCCTTTTTCATAAGACGGTAAGGCGCCTGTTGAAGTATACAGCTTCATTTTCACCTAAGGGTAAGTTAAGGATTAAATTCTTCAAGTCAGCATTCTTTAATTGAAGTCCCCATTCACCTATATCTTTACATAATATACTGAGTGCAGCTCTATTAACAAATGTCAGCTCCAATTTTAATAAAGGAAGGTTTTCTAATAAATTTCGAACATCATCCGTCTTTCCAGGTGGTAAAGAACCCAATTCTACACAGGGTAGAAGCTCAAAATATTTTTGAAAAATACCTACCCCATATGGCCAGGAAGAGACTGTAGGACCATTCGTAGGGAACAAAGAAAAGATTCTTTGAAGTTTTGAAATATCTTCCTGGTTTTTGGATACAACTGCAGCAGGTCCCAATTGTTGTACAATACAGTCAAATGCACTTTCCCATGACCTGGCAGTTATATATGCATTACAAGCACTCCAGTAATCCTTAGCGGAGTTCATTTCAGTTGCAACTGATTCGTATATCAAATTGTGTGGAACTCTCAAGGTATCCACAAGATATGGCTCCGCATCTATCTTGGTGTCCAGGTTCTTGATCTCCTTGATATTACTCTTGACCACCTGTTTAATGGCCTTTGAAGCTGACCCATCATTCTGGAGATGAGCGTACACGTAAATAGCTTCTTTCCATAACCCGAACTTCTCAAGAATTTGACCAAATTTCAAGGTGATGCTATCACTGATTCCTTCTCCTAAAATCTTGGAGAAAAACCATTGAACGGATATATCTATTTTTGATGATTTCAACTGACCAAATGCTTTATCTTTTTGACCTGCAACATACTGAATATAGAACAGTAAAATGTCTGTAATGCTGTTCGACTCTTTATTCAATCCTTTTTGAATAACTGCGGTCAATGGAGTGCTGACGTCATCATATGCGAGGGCAGTGGAAATTACCAAGTTCCATGGTAATCCCGCTAATACAGTGTCCCATTCACCAGCTAAAAATTTATAAATCTTGACCAAATTTTTAGGAATCAAATCGGTATTAACCCAGTCTTGTAACTGTAGATCAGCACTTTGTTTTAAGCCATCAAAGTTGGAATCTGCTAATGTTAAAATAGCTGCTAAATGATGATTCTTGGTGGCTATAGCTGTAGAGACTGCCTTCTTGATGTTACCTGAGAGAATATATATGAAGATCTTCTCAAAATCGTCTGTAGATTTGCCTATCAAATCATTGACAGTTGACTCGTTGTACCTCGAAAGCCATGCTCCAAAGACTTCCTTTTGTCTTATCAAAGTAAGGCGTTCGGTGATCTCAGATGAGTCTACCATTTCGTTTACGTCAACATTGTCAAATAATGCTTCTGACAAATGTAAAATATTTCCCAAATCTTCTGAAATGTCTTTCGTATCTTTGAACTGGGAAAATTGTAGCTTTTCCACTAAAACCTTGGAGAAATTATTTTCACGCTTTTCGAACCTAGAGATACTTAATAACAAGGGGAGCACACTAGCACTGTTCTTCTTCGTAGCTTCCATATCTTCAATTCCCTCATAAATATCATTCAAACTGATATCATTAGAATTGATCAGAGGTGTCGATACGTCTTTGCTGGAAGAAGCTGTCTGATTGAAGTCATTGAACAATAATGCATCCATCTGCTGAAAATCAAGCCTCTTGTCGATATTAACATTAGAATCCGATGATGCTTGTGCTAACACAGAGTTTATATCGTTAGTTAGCTTCAATTGAACTAACCAGTCATCTGATACAGCAATGTTAGGGCGAGGTTGAATAGTAGCGAACAATGCCTCCTCCTCTACTACTGGTTCATAGGCCCTCTCCTGAACTAATTCCAGGAGGTCCGTTGTTGTAGGTAAATATCTAACCAACTCTTTGAAGTACTCTACATTTTCACCCAACAGATCATCCTCGACAGCTATCGAATCATCACTTTCGTCATCCACTAATATATCATCATTAGTTGTAAATTTTGGGGGTGGTACAGGGGTATTCTCATCAAGTAAATCAATCTGAGCATTCATCTCACTAGCTAATTTATTGCGCTTCAAGTTCAAAATGTAATCACTGGCATTTTTCTCCCATGTACCTGGTACATCTCTTGTCTCATGATTAATTTTCTGTCTCTTTAACTCCTTTGAATACTCATCATTGGCACTAGTATCTATGTCGTTGCCGTTTTCATCTTCTAACCCCCAAATGCTAAAATGTTGAACCCGGAAGGTCCATTTAAACATTATAGGATCATAAGTAACGAACTCCATTCCTGGTTTGTTCTTCAAGACATTTATAAAAGAGCTTAACTCTTTACCACTATATGGTTCGATATGCTCTAATGTAATGGTAGCAGGTACGTTCATGCCAAATCCTTGTGGAGGTTTGGTACGTTCATCGTGATATACTTTGACATATTTCAATCCAATTTCGATAGTTTCATTGAACAATTCATCTTTCAACGTAGTGTTGGTTTCAGAACATTTTCTTTTGATATCAGACAAATCAATCGTTGAATCAAAGGCAATTTGTCCATATCCTTTGCGACCAACAATAAAGTTATCAATACTGCTTAAGTCTTTCAAGGACCATGTGGAAAGTTCATTTATAGATGGCGAAGACCAATAACTTCCTTCAGAAAATTCGATTCTCGTGGCCGTAGAAGATGGGGTTGGTAACTTTCCATTTATACCATTAGATGCTGTGGATTTACGCAGTCTTGAAAGGTCAATTCTTGGATTCGTGACCTCAAAATCAGAATCATCATCTTCGTCGGACTTATCATTCAAGAGATTGATGGACAGCAAAATCGGGATGGTAACTTTCTTCTGCTTGGTACTTAAAACTTTGTCTGCGTTAATGAGGTGAAACTTCAATGGCTTTGATTTTATTATTAACTTCTTAGTCTCATGAATAGATCTATTTTCAATCAGATTAAACGATATTGGTTTGGTGATTTTATTGTTAGCTACCTTGGGCTTGGTAACAGATGTTGTCAATGGCTTGGAACTAGGAAAATCGCTTGGCACAAAAATCCCATTGTTCTTCTTCCTATCTGTGTACGACTGATTAGTACCGAAGATATTGAATCTGGTAGCAATTCTAGAAAACCAGCTAGATTCTGAGGTTTTCTTATCCTTCGACTCGATGGAGATGTCAATGAAAGGCCGACTCATATTCTTGGTAGCATTACTTTCAGTGGAGAAGAGGTTGCCTGTTATGGAAGCTGGCATTTCGTAGTTCGTCGGCACACCCTGAAATATTGAATTCGAGATATATGACTTGTTATCAACTTGATTGATAGAATTTGGCTGACCAGAAAGACCGCCAGAAGGTGCTGTATTAGTATTGGTATTCTGGCCAAAAAGACCACCAGAAGGTGCTGTACTAGTATTGGTATTCTGACCAAAAAGACCGCCAGAAGGTGCTGTACTAGTATTGGTATTCTGACCAAAAAGACCGCCAGAAGGTGCTGTACTGGTATTAGAATTCTGGCCAAAAAGACCGCCAGAAGGTGCTGTACTGGTATTAGAATTCTGACCAAAAAGACCGCTAGAAGGTGCTGTATTAGTATTGGTATTCTGACCAAAGAGACCGCCAGATGGTGTTGGATTAGAATTCAGCAAGGAAAAGCCATTATTCAAGCCGGTATTGTTGTTGTTGTTGTTGTTGTTAGATGTATTGAGGCTTAATGAAGGTGCTGGTGTGGAACCCCCAAAGAGGGGCTTGCTGGACGATGAGCTGTTCCCAAAAAGACTTGGCTTAGCAGGGGCAGTTGGACCTGTATTCCCAAAGAGACCTCCTGTTGATGTGTTATTAATTGATGCAGAGTTACCAAACAACGAAGTTCCTCCTGTATTTGCCGTAGGTGCTGGTGTATTTCCAGTAGAGAACCCACTGGACTTCCCCCAGCCATTGCTTAGATTGGGATTCGAATTACTTCTAAACATCTACCAGTGTCTCAAATAGGCGTACTTTTTTTTCATAGATCTCTGCGAAAAATAAACATGGTCGTGTGCATTACAATACTATAAATCTAAGTTATTTTAGTCGGTCTTTTCTATTAAGTTTATTTTAACGACATGTTCGGCACCAAACCAGACTTTATCGAACTTACGTAAGTTCGCTTTGCGATGATAGACTTTGTTTGGAATGCCCACGTCGACTAATATGTGGGTTATCTCGTTATCAGCATGTAAGTAATTGTTCCTGTAGGCATGTAGTATTCCAGCCACTGGTAATCCCATCGAGACACACCATTGACAATTTATTACTAGTGAAGGGTCTGTGATAGTGCCTGAACCTCCATCAATACCAGAAGGTATATCCAATGACATCACCTTTTTCAGCAGCTGTGGCAGGTTGCACCAGCTTATTAATTGCCTGATAGATTCCTGCTCTGTTTGTTCATAGAACATGTCATCTAGATGATCATCATACCCCTGTAATGCATCAATTATTAATTCTACCGGTGTGTTAAGTTGGTTATCCAAAATGTGTAACAATTCAGATACGCTAGTAGAAATGACTTTGCCGTCTGCTTGTTGGAACATTTCTTTTTGGTTCAAATAGTTTGGTTCTTGGGACTCTTGATTAACTACGAAGGCAAGAACACGCACGCCATGGTTAGAAAGGTGACGTCCTACTGCAAAAGCTCTAGCAGAACACCTTTCACTACCTACCAAAAGAACAACTAAAGGAGGTAAGTTGTGATTATTGGGATTCAATCTGGAAGCACCTCCCAAAATCATCCTATTAATATACAAAGACAAATTTGTGGCAAATATTTCGGCCATCAATTCATGAGAATGTGATAAAGCCTCCGATGCAATTCTCTCAATATCAAGTAATTGAATGGGTGAACACACAGGAACAGTATTGCCAGTACTCAAATTTGCCAAAGAATAACTTTTAGACAAGGCATTTATGGTACTGTCATTCAATGGGGTAGTTCTTCCCGTAACTCCAGCACTCTTAAGATTATCTTTTCTTTCCAAGTTACCCAAAAGGTCCCATTGGTCTTTCTTTCCATCCAACACCATCTCATCGTTTCTGAATTTTTCATGATCTTTTCTTACATTCTCGACCTTATTATGTCCTACCAATCTTTCTTCTGGTTTAATAGTATCCTTCTTCTGGAAATCCTCGAAAACGGTCTTTTTGTCAAACATTTTCAAGTTGGCCTCAAAGTCAAAATCGTTTGTTACAGCATTCTTGGATACATCCAACCCAGTTTTCTCTTCTTTCTTAACTTTATTTTTCTGTTTAGATTCCTTCTTTGCTTTAGGCCTGTTCTTCAAGTTTTTCAAAAAATCCGGTGGAAGCTTAGTAACCTTCAAATCTGAAATAGAAGAAGTTGGATATTGAATTGAACTAATGCTCTGATCGGGATTGGTAGACTTGGAAACATCTGTTAAAGTAATGCTCGTACTGTCCACTACTGATATCTTACCTGAAGACACAGTTCCGTCCTTCAAGTATAAATCAACGTTATAGTTTACAAACTCCGTCATATCACTGTTGAAAAAAAAGTTTCAACAAAAACTGCGATTATTATATATTATGCTAAAATATACTACTTGGGTAGGAATCTTCTAAAAAGGTCAGGATATCCGCATTATGAGTACTCAATTGATCTAGTATTGAGGACAAATATTGTGACTTTACTGATGATTTAATTCGGTTCGTCTTTGCCTTTTCTGTTAATAAATTGGTCAAGTACTGATTATGCATGTAAAGCTCTTCCATTTCTTGTTCATTCTGTTTAAGTTTGTTATTTAAATACTTGTTTTGAAACTTCTGTAAATTTAGTTGCTCATCCAAGTACTTTACCATGTTACTGAGTTTCTCTGTTTCTGAGGCGTAAATCAGATACTCTTTTAACTTTATCGTCAATTCATTAATTTCGTTCTGGAAGCTTTCAATAACAGAAGTATCATCTTTATGAACTTGCTCCCAGTCCATCTTAACCTCAGAAATCTTGACTTCATTCGATTTTGCCGCTGTTTTGATTTGTTTGACTCGTTTAGCATACTCCAACGTTTGGTTTGTCTCCTCGTAATCTAGTGGAGATACACAAAAAAGCATGGTAGTTTTTGAATTGCCTCCTAAGCTTTCTTTAAGAAGGTATGTCAATAAGGAGTCACGATAAGGTATTACGTCTTTAGATCCAGTTAGGGCTCGATTGGATAACTGGTTGATACATCTACCAAGAACTGTCAAAGACTTATTAATTAAAGTGCCTTCTTTCATTCTATCGTGCTGACCAAATACCTTGGTTTTAGATAATCTTTCTGAACCCGCCAAATCTACCAACTTAATATTAGAAGTAACTTCCAAGTAAGGATTCCCAATTGAAGCGTCATCAGTAGTAGAAAATTTAACTTGCTTCAAAAATAGATTTATGATTGCATGAGATCTGGAGCTTGTATCGTTCATTGAAGTAGCTGCAGTTGCTCTGACTCGGTTTCCCTGTTCCAAAATTTTAAGGAATTCATCATATGTTTCCACAGTAAACTCTTTCAATCCCTCCACATATGGTCCCGTCTCTGGATGTTCCCTTACTTTCCATTTTCTGGGTTCTTTTCCAGTATACAACAAATCCCGTACTGATTCATTATATATTTCCATATACGAAAACCGGAGTTCACAGTCAACTTTATCATCAACTAACCTAGATTTATACTGTAATATATCATGGACCAAATTAGGTATAATTCCTAAATCATCTTTGTTACCTATCATCGTATAAGTCTTGCCTGATCCTGTTTGACCATATGCAAGTAAACAGACATTATAACCTCCAAAATAATGATCTATTAATGAAGGTCCTGTTTTCTTATATAATCCTCTATTGTCAATCAATTCATTATCTACATCATCAAATGACCATATAGTCTCATCATATAAATACGACTTGGAGGTAGACCCTTGTGATAGATTGATTCTTCCTTTTTCATGTGCTGGAATTTCAACTAATGATTTAATGCTTCCCCCTTGATCTATCTCTCTCTTAACTAAAGGTCGAACTCTAACAACTACTTTAATATTGTTGTCCATTACTTACACGAGCTAATCGCGGTTGTCTCACATTCTAAAGCCAATTCCGGAGCCGTCATGTCATGAAAATTAAGTCCGATGCGAAATCTAACAACCTTATAATAACAGCAAGTTTGCTTGAGATTATCCATTAAAGGTCAATACCGGAAACTATTAATACATCCTCCAGTTTTCATATTATTGAGTAAAAGATGTCAAGATTTCAAGATATCTTTGAAACTGACAGTATTAAGGCGGTTGGTCAAGCTGTAAGAACTAATGACCCCCTAATTGTATTAGTGACTCAAAAGGATAAAAGCATACCTAAATTTTTAAATGATCAGAGTATGGATATCCTTAAGAAGCATTACGTTTGTCTTCAGGTAGAGGAACTGTCTAAAGACTTTTTCAATTTCAAACAGTTGGTTTCAAATGCTCTTCCTAACCATATATATGTTTTAAAAAATCAGAGACTCCACATTATACCCCAAGATAAAGATCAGTTTCTTGCCAGTATACGGAAACTTGCTGGAATCCCCGATACCGAAGATGAATCACCCTCAATGACATCTGATTCAACAAAGTCTTCTATGGAGTTGGAAGCACAAAATTGCGTGTTATCATTAAGATTGTTGGACGGAACAACACTTAAACATGCCTTTAAGGCTTCAAATACTCTTAATGATGTAAGGAACTGGCTAGATCTGGAATCAAATGTTGAGGTTATAGCGCAGAACTCAGTTCCGTCGTTTGCAAATCCAGATTCTACTCTTCCATCGCATTATACTTTTCAAGGACCGGTTGTCCCCAGAATTACCTATGATGATGCTCTTGAGTTCAAAACACTTGAGGAATTGAATCTTTGTCCTCGTTCGGTGCTTATTTTGAAACCGATTTATTCTGAAGCCATAAGTGAAGCTTATGCCCAAAGAAGTAACGTAATTCATTCTATGGGTGAAAAATTGACAAAGTTTGCAAATGCAGTTTATTCATTCTTTGACTACAGTCTAGATGAACAAGCTGATGAAATCAACACATCTCTGGAAGACGATGATGATAAAAACAGTCCTCCCAGTATCTTATCTTTTGAGAATGGAAAGAAACCTCCTGTTACTCGTGATATCGACCATAAGGTTGGTGAACACGATAAGCGTGATGCTTCCAACCACTCCGATAACCCTACTAAGGGATCAACTACTCAATCGTCCCCATCACATGATCAGTTAATGTCTGCATTGCGTGGGCCTCATTCAATGACTAAAGTTCAAACAGAACTAGCTCAGGATACGGTAAGAACGAAAGACGAAAAATTGAAGGAAATAGTGGAAGAATATTAAAGGTGAAGAGATTAATGGTTTGGAACAGGTTTAGTTTTAGTTGTATAGTTTATATGAATAATTTGGTTATCATAGTCTCGGTTACGATGTCTACGCAGGCCTTTTTTCTATTAGTTTTTTTTCTCCTCAGCACGAAGATAAGGGTCTAGCGATGGAAAGGGTGAAAGTGACAAACTTAGAACCTTTGTTGAAGCTTCCAGGGAGCAGTGAACCCAATTCCATTAGTGCTGATGCTTCTGTACTATCATGTGGATGCGTTGTTTCGGAAAGCTTCTTTGCATCTTTAGTAGATGTGACTGGAAGAGCACAGTGTCCTGAATGTTCGGCACCGAATGTATCATTCCTAAAACCTGTTAAACAGTTAAGAGATCTCTATAAGATAATTACACTGTTACAGTCAGATAATTCTACCAATTCAGCTCATAGAAGGAGAAGATCATCATCTAAAAAGAGCCTTAAGGCTGGAGAAACAGCAGAGCTGATGGATATGATCAGCCTTTTCTACAAATATGCCAAAGAAGAAACCACCCAGTCTGATCTGTTCAGCTTTGTTACACCTAATGTAGAACCAATTGATATAAAACTGCTGAAAAACGTTCAGAATAATATCATGTCATCTCCAGTATCTCCAATGAAGAATATTTCGCCTACTGCAAGAACAGATTCCTTTAGTGATCGTATACAAACTAGAAATGCAAGTGTCAAGTATGAAAACTTCATGCTAAGTAATTTGAGTGAAGAGAAGGAATACAATTTTAGTAAATGTTTCCCATTCCATAGAAAACTAACTACCTTCCAAACCCTGCTGGGTAAGCTCTTCTCGGCTAACCCTTTCAGTTCGGTAATAAAAAAGGGTTCCAGATTTATTAGTAGTGATATTAACACTTTCACGAATCGCTTAACAGGCCAAGAGGTCACCAGAATTGTCTTGATAACAGAAAAGAAGTGGGAATTATATGAACTTTCTGATACACCGGATCTTCGCCCAATCCTTCTTTGCTGTGGGAAGCTGTCTGGTGAATTTGGTTCACTGTATGGTGATTTGAGAGAAGACATTGGCCACGAAGTTGTCATAAAGAGTGATTTCTCTGGTAATGAGAACCCTAATAATACTGCTCAAGACTCAGAGTATAAAAAGAAGTTATCTCTGTGGGAGCACTTAAGTTGCAAATTGAGCCCTGACTTTTTAGCTATTGCAGGAACCAAAGGGGTCATGAGGGTCTTGAATGTATCTAAGGCTTCTCTACCTTATGAAATGGGAAAACCGGTTTACACATATATAACGAACTTCCCTATAAGATGTTTAGCTATCTCTAACACTTATCCATTGGTGGCTTGCAGCATCACAGCAAAGGAACGAATTTCAGGGAAAGAACAACCGTTTGTGGTGTTGCATAAATTGATAAGATCAGTTGGTGCTAACAGAATAATCGAATCTGCAGAGCCTATCACTATAACCATTCCTTATAGAGATCCAATCAAGATTATAACGTTCAATAACCAGTCGACGCATCTTCTCTGCTGTAGTGTATGGGAATCACGTTATCTTGTGATTAGGTTGAGGAGTGCTGGGTCTGACAACTTTAAGAAGCCGAGATTGATTTGGAGTGATTCGGGTGCTTACCGTTCTTCCAAAAGAAGAAAGTCCGATGGAACTTATGACGAAGTTGATGAAGACAATTCTGATGATGATGCATTGATGATGGATAATGAAGGTATTACTGATGCCCAATTTGGAGCCATTCCAAATACATTAATATTGACATCATGCTCTTTACAGCACAGGCCTCCCATTCTACTCAAACTTGAAGGGACGACTATTGATTCCACTGTAATACGTTATAACTCTGACGCCATATCCCTAGAAAGTAGTTTGCACAGTAGAACTGAAATTGTTGATGAAGAGGTTGAAATCTCCAATGTTAAATCTGCTGATCAACTACTTAAATTCCTGGAGGTTGGGTTTTCCATTCACAAAATGGCTATGCTGCCACGTAGAGATGCTTTAGTTTTTCTCGACAAAGATGGGAAGATATATCTCGTTTCCATGCCCAACTACGAAACTCTCAACTCGTCATCCAAGAAGGTGGTGGTTCTATTGGGAGAGGTATCAAATGCTGAGAGATACGTTGAAGCAGCATCCATCAAATTTTCTGCTGATGGAGGAAGAGTTTATGTTGCAGATAGAAAAGGAGTAATTCTGGTCTTTGATTTCACAAAAGGTATTCCAGGCCACGATGCAGATGTCGTCAAGTGTAAAATTATTAATGTATAAACACGCCGTAAATTTCGCAGCCACATCCGATGATAACCGTATTTTACTACGAAGGCCGCCTGCAGCCACAGTGAGAAAAAAATCTCATCTGATTTTAATACTACCTATACTTTTAAGTCATCAAAAAGATGTCTGTCCCTCCAGCTGTTAACGACGCGTTAGACTTGATTGGTAACACTCCATTAATAAAATTGAATAAGATTCCACAAAGTTTGGGTATCAAAGCTAAGATTTATGCTAAGGTTGAGTTATTCAATGCTGGTGGTTCTATCAAGGATAGAATCGCCAAGAACATGGTATTAGAAGCTGAAAAAACTGGTAGAATCAAACCTGGTTATACTTTAATTGAACCTACTTCTGGTAACACCGGTATTGGTTTAGCCTTGGTCGGTGCTGTTAAAGGTTATAGAACTATTATCACTTTGCCAGAGAAGATGTCCAACGAAAAAGTATCTGTTTTGAAAGCTTTAGGTGCTGAGATAATCAGAACTCCTACAGAAGCAGCTTGGGATGCACCAGAATCTCACATTGGTGTTGCCAAAAAATTGGAGAAAGAAATTCCAAATGCAGTAATTCTTGACCAATACTCTAATGAAGCCAACCCTAATGCCCATTACTACGGAACAGGCTTTGAAATTTGGGAGCAAACTAAAGGCGAAGTGACTCATTTGGTTGCTGGTGCAGGTACTGGTGGTACCATTACTGGTATTTCCAAGTATTTGAAGGAGAAAAACCCTAAAGTAAAGGTCACTGGTGCCGACCCAAAAGGATCTATCTTGGCTGTTCCACTGTCTCTCAACACTTCTACTGATCCATACTTTGTTGAGGGTATTGGTTACGATTTCATCCCTGATGTTTTGGATAGGGATTGGGTTGATCAATGGATCAAGACTGATGATTCTGAATCTTTCCAATTAGCCAGACGAATCATCAGAGAAGAAGGTATCTTGGTAGGTGGTTCCTCAGGTTCCGCTTTGCAAGCTGCGTTAGAAGTTGCTAAGGACTTGACTGAAGATGATACCGTTGTTGTTGTGTTCCCAGACTCAATTAGATCGTACTTATCCAAATTTGCTGATGACGAATGGATGAAAACCAATGGATTTGAAGTTGAGAGTACTAATAAATCTGTCAACGAACAAGACAAGTTTTTGGAAGGTAAAACAATCAAAGATTTGGTTTCTGGTAAAGCACCAGTTGTCACTGTCACTTTAGCTGATACCATTGAAAAAACTTTCAACTTATTACAGTCTAATGGTTTCGATCAATTGCCTGTATTAAGCAACAAGGGTAAATTAGTTGGTTTGGTCACTTTATCCTCTATTTTGAAGGCTCTTTCTTCAAAGAAGGTTCAATTGACCAACTCCATCAGACCAGTCATTATCGACTTCAGAAAGTTGATTGACTTCGAGAAATCCTTCAATATCACTAAAGAATCTGGTTTTTCAAAGAGAAAATATGAGCCTATCACCTTGAATACTTCCTTAACTTTATTGAATAAGTTTTTTGAAACCAACTCCAACGCAGTTATTACTGATGAGGAGTACAAACCAATCCAAATTGTAACAAAGGTTGATTTGATCTCTTTCATAGCCAAGAACACTTCTTATGCTTAGATGATAATTTCAAAGAAAATAATAAATAATTGCAACTTTCATACTTAATTTAACACTATACTACAAAACTAAACTCTATATACGCTTACGAAAACTTCCATCTATTACCACAATTCTCACAGGTACAGAATGTTGTCAAAGGTTCATCCGCCGACCTAGTTTGCATCTGATAGTAACTGACTTTCTTGTGCTTACATTTACCACAAGTGAATCTATCGGTTACCGCTCTTTTCTCTGTAGCACCTTGAGCATCGAAAAGGTTCTGTTTATGTAATTTTTCAATCTCTTTCTTCAATGTCTCTGGAGCCATCTCATTTGGTGACATCTTTACAAATTTCTCTGGAGGTATTTGACCGGAGAGTAATCTGTCTCTAAGCTCAGGATTCTTCTTATTTCTCAAGTTCATGACAAAGGTTCTCAATTTGTTTCTATATCCATCGGCAATCTTAGAATATTCATCTTTGAATACTGCAAGTTCAATACTTTTTGCAACAGATAAAATATGGTTACTTTCATCACCTCTTTCTATAGCCAATGCAGTATATAATGCACTAATAGATCCATTTCTGGTGGAGTTTTCATATACTTCAGTACTGATACCATCAATCTTTGGATTTCTTGGACCTCCATGAAATTTATTCTCTTTAACTGGAGCAGGGGATGATGTAGATGTGGAAGCTTTACCTTCAGCTAAGGGTTTCTTCCTATTTTTTTCAGCTTGAACAACATCTCTCCAGGATCTTATCATCTTCTTTACAAGGTTACTAATATCATGGTTGGGGTTAGATCTATACTTATTCACAGCTACACCAACTTTAGTCTCTCTCAATAACTTTTCAGTTGGTTTAACACCATCATTAAGAATATTCAAAAGCTTAAGAACAGTTACATCATCTTCAGATTTTTCTAAATTAGAAACAATGGACTTTATTTCTTTGGATTCCATGTCTACTGCTACCTAAGAATAAGCAAACCGGGCCGTCCAATGTACAAAAAACTAACTCTTTTTCTCATTCGCCGCGAAGTTGCAGTCAGAAGTTCTAGTGAGAAGTTGTAGTATTCATCTCAGTTGGTTGTGGTAATGGAACAGAATCAGAACTGTGTGTATATAGGTAATATCCCTTATGATTACACTGAGGAACAGGTGTTGGAAATAGCTAAATCAGTTGGTCCAGTCGAAGATTTGAGATTATTATTTGATGCAGTTACTGGAAAGTCTAAAGGATATGCATTTGTCAGATACGGTGATAGAGAAACGGCAGAATCTGCAGTAAGGAACTTGGGTAGTTTTACAATAGGGAACAGGATATTGAAGTGTTCAATATCGAATGAAGCAACTCCTTTCGATTTAACTATAGAGACCGATAGACTTCCTCCATTACCTTTGGGTGTTCAAATATATCCCAACCAAAATACAGGACAGGTTATTTCTAGTTTATTGTCAACATTAGATGAGAATACTGCTCTAGAACTAATTAGAGAGGCAAAAGATATGTGTGCTACGAATCCAGGATTAATGCAGAAGTTATTAGAGAAGACCCCGCAATTAGCACATGCATTAGTAGAAGTTTCACTATTATTAAACTTAACCGATCGTGATACCGTTGATGTATGTATCAACAAGCAAAAGCAAGAAATTGAAAGACTTTCCCCAGAACAAATACAACTTTTGCAAATAGTTAAGGATCTTGATGATTCAAGCATTGAAGATCTCGAAAAATCCAAACAAGAAACTATAATAAAGTTAAAAAATGATATAGCTAATGGTTCTTTTGGCGAAGTGTAAGTAACAATGTAATATAGTAATAAAAATATCGGACTTTTTGACATATTTTGCATCTCTTCTATCTCCTTTTTCTCACAAAAAAATTAATAGCTCATTGCAACTTTTCATAGTATGGCGGCAGACAAGAAAAGACTCTCAAGCGGGTTAACAGTGACTTCTAAAGTCTTTGTTATGTCCAGACATGGCAGTGCTACAAAAATTGTAAGGGAACATTACCTTCGTGATGATATCATTTGTTATTCGAAATTATGTAACAAGTGCTCTGAGCTTGTAAAAGAAAACCCAGAAGGACAAAGTCCAAATGTTCAATTATCAGATCTTCCTGCAAAGATTAAAGATGAAAGGCATTATATTGTATTAGACACCAATATTGTTCTACAAGCTATTGATTTATTAGAAAATCCTGAATGCTTCTATGATGTTATTGTCCCCCAGACTGTTTTAGAAGAGGTAAGAAATAAATCATTCCCAATCTACCAAAGATTAAGAACTTTAGTTAAGGCTGAAGAGAAGAGATTTGTCATTTTCCATAATGAATTTCATCAAGATACATATACTTCCAGAGAACGTGGAGAGAGCATGAATGATAGAAATGATAAAGCCATCAGAAAAGTCGTTGCCTGGTACCATAAGCATCTTAATGAGAATAACTCACAAACCAAGGTTAAGGTAGTATTTGTTTGTAATGATAAGGATAATAAAGCTAAAGCTAAGGCGGAGGGTTTATTTGCCAAATCATTAGAAGAGTATGTTGACTTATTACCAAACGCAGATCACCTTAAAGAATTGATTCCCCAAGATAATAAAACTTTTGATGAATTTCCAAATGAAACCAAATATCAGGAATACTACTCTGAAGCAAGAATTATGGGTGGTTTGAAAAACAAAACTCTCTTTAGAGGAATGTTGAATATTTCTAGATATAACTTCCTCCAAGGAACAGTTCAAGTACCTGATTTCAAAAAACCTTTATTGATTGTTGGTACTAAAAATCTCAATAGGGCATTCAATAGTGATTCTGTGGTAGTAGAGTTATTACCAAAAGATAAATGGAGAGCTCCTTCGTCCACTGTAGTTGAAGAAGGTTCTATTGACAGCAATGACAACCCTGATGATGATGAGGAGGAGGTAGATGCCACCAGCATTATTCCCGACAAAGAGCGGATTTTATTGGCTCAGGAAGCTTCCAAGGCTATTACAAATTCATCAAATAGTGATGTCGATATTGAAAAGAAGCTTCAGCCGACTGCTAAAGTTGTTGGGATCGTAAGACGCTCTTGGAGATACTATGTTGGACAAATTGTCCCTAGTTCCGTTTCTGCGGATGATAATGGTAACACAGCAAGATCTTGCTTCGTCATCTTGATGGACAGCGCCTTACCCAAAATAAGAATCAAAACCAAAAGAGCTAAGGAACTATTGGGAAAAAGAATTGTAATATCTGTTGACTCTTGGGATTCTACTTCCAAGTATCCTCAGGGTCATTTTGTAAGGTCTTTAGGTGATATTGAAAGTACTGAAGCAGAAACTGAAGCTTTGTTACTTGAACACGATGTTGAATATAAGCCTTTTGCAACAAACGTTCTCAACTGTTTGCCTAAAGAAGGCAATGACTGGAAAGTCCCGGAGAACTTAGATAATGGAGACCCGCAATTGGCTAAAAGAAGAGACCTTAGGGACAAGCTAGTTTGTTCCATTGACCCTCCAAACTGTGTAGATATTGATGATGCATTGCATGCACAAAAGTTGCCTAATGGTAACTACGAGGTGGGTGTTCATATTGCTGATGTAACTCACTTTGTCAAACCAAATACACCATTGGATGAAGAAGGAGCATCCAGAGGTACTTCTGTCTATTTGGTGGATAGAAGAATTGATATGTTGCCCGAACTATTAGGTACCAATCTTTGCTCATTGAAGCCTTATGTGGATAGGTTTGCATTCTCAGTTATCTGGGAAGTAGATGAAGATGCTAATATAATCAATGTTGACTATACGAAGTCTATAATTAAGTCAAGAGAAGCCTTTTCCTACGAGGGTGCTCAAAAGAGAATTGATGATGCACTGCAAGTTGATGAATTAACTGAATCTATGAGAATATTACTAAGATTATCTAAGAAATTAAAACAGAAGAGAATTGATGCAGGTGCTTTGAACTTGGCATCCCCTGAAGTCAAAGTGCATATGGATAGTGAAACGTCTGATCCTGGTGAGGTGGAAATTAAGCAATTGTTGGAGACAAACTCCTTAGTTGAAGAGTTCATGTTGTTTGCTAACATTTCTGTAGCAAGGAAAATATATGATGCTTACCCTCAAACTGCCATGTTGAGGAGGCATGCTCCACCTCCAGCCACTAATTTTGAACAATTAAATGACATGTTGAATGTTCGTAAGAACGGTTTGCATATTGCATTGGAAAATTCTAAAGCATTAGCCGATTCTTTGGACAATTGTATTGATCCAAAAGATCCCTACTTCAACACGTTGGTTAGAATTATGTCTACCAGATGTATGATGGCGGCCGAGTACTTTCCCGCAGGTTTCTTTGGCTATTCCGACTTTAAACATTATGGTTTGGCTGTTGACATCTACACCCATTTCACCTCACCCATCAGAAGGTACTGTGATATTGTAGCCCACAGACAGTTAGCCGGTGCAATTGGATATGAAGACTTGGCTTTAAGTCATAGAGACAAGAATAAAATGGAGCTTATTGTGAAAAATATTAACAGGCGTCATAGAAATGCCCAATTTGCAGGTAGGGCCAGTATTGAGTACTATGTCGGTCAAGTCATGAAACAAAATGAGTCCGTACAGGAGGGATATGTCATCAAGTGCTTCAATAACGGTATCGTGGTACTAGTACCTAAGTTTGGTATTGAAGGTTTGATCAGATTGGAAGACCTAGGTGACCTTGACACTGCCATCTACAATGAAGAAAAATACGAGTTGCACTTCACTGATTTCAAGAAGAGCAAGAGAAGCATTTCAGTCTTCGATAAGGTAAAAGTTGACATAAAATCAACCAAAGATGAACTTACGGGAAAGAGAAAAGTGCAGTTGGTCTTGATGTAGCCGAACTATATAGTATGTACATTTATACTGTCTTAGAAATATAATCTACCAATTGTTTTATGTTGATCAATTTTATGTTGTGGTTCTTTGAGAAGTCGATGCAATCATCTAATCTCAGCATAAGTCCATCTTCATCTCTTACTAATTCACAGATCACACCTGCTGGCTGCAAGCCTGATAATTCACACAACTGAACTGCTGCTTCCGTGTGACCTCTCCTTTCTTTCAAGAGACCCCTGGCGGCCCTTAATGGTAAGACGTGACCTGGCTTTATTAAATCTTCTGGTTTCGTGCTTGTATCAGCTAATTTATTAGCAGTTAATGCTCTATCATGTGCAGAAATACCAGTAGTAGTACCATGAGCGTAATCGCAAGTTATGGTATAATTTGTTCCATGCTTATCAGTTTTGTTAGCAAACATTGGAGGTAAGTCCAAGGCGTCAGCTTTCTCATGTGAAAGGGGTACACATACGTAGCCTGAAGAGTGACGAACCAAAAATGCCATTTTCTCTTGAGTGATCAACTCAGCTGCAGCGATTAAATCACCTTCGTTTTCTCTATCTTCGTCGTCCATAACTATTAAGAATTCACCATTCTTGAAAGCTTCAAGAGCTTCGGGTATAGGAGTAAAAATCTTGGACATTTAATGTGAATAATATTTGTGAGTCAACTTGAAAATTCTGAAGGCTCTTTAAATGTGAACCGGGAAAATATTATTATTAATTTTAGTAATAGCTTATTTTTCCACCTCTTGTAATTATAAATGTTTTATACCTAATACTAAATGCTTTGTAAGCATATTGTTCTTGTCTTTATTACGTCTTTATTGCCAAAATCACAATAGTTTGATATTGGAGAACTTAGGAAACATTATAACACAAGGTAATCTACTGATGACTCTATTTACAGATACAATATATTATTTCTAGTGATTCACCTTGATATTTGTGATTACTAGGTCTATCTCTTTAACTATACATTAATTCTATAAATTCCGTGAACTTATTGTTGGCTTGAATATCTGGCTGCAATTTTCACAAATCTTCTATTAATTTTCTTGATCGCATTAAAAGATTCTACTTTATGGAACAACCAAAATTCAATAAAAGCATTACAAAAACTTATCCAGGGTCAAAGACTCAACTAACTTTCCAAAGAATAGAAGTGGATGATACAATAATATTGAACGTAAAAACAGATGGTATTATAGATACTACATTTGAACTACCTTTGAATTCACAACAAGCGATTAACATACTTTCGAATTTGTCGAATTTCGAAGATAACGAGGATCATCTTGGTATAGAGCCTATTGTTGTTGTTGGGGACCACAATAATTTGAAAATTCAAGTGATAGCATCCCAAATTGGTAAAGTGTTTTTAAAAACGCTCCAAGAACCAAAGAGTGTAGTATTATCAATTGGCTCCAAATGGTTTGGGAAAAGCAACGAAACCACAGATGGTGACTTTGAAAAATTATTATTCGTATTAGAGAATGTCAAGGAATTATTAAGCCAAAAGTAAATTAATATAAATTGTATATATGTACTAGCTCTCTATTTCTTACTCTTCTTCTCTCTAACCTTAGCAGGAACCAATCTTTCTTTGGTGTAAAGAGACAACTTGTGAGGAGTCATGAACTCTCTGGCATCCTCATAGGTAACCTTTGCTCTTCTTTCTTGATAATCGGCTACAACCTCACTGATAACTTTGATACACTCCTTCTTCATTTCACTTGATAAAAGTTCTCCTTTTCTGTATTGTTCAGCTAACGCTTCCAACTTCTCATCATCATTACTGAAGAAAGACATGTATTGGTAGGCGACATCAACCTCTGGGTTACCGCCTTTCTCTCTGTGTTCTTCAAGGGTGGCCTGACCACCCGAGAATGCATACTTATTGATCTTCTTTTCGATTTGCTTAGGAGTATCACCCATGAAAATTGATGTTGTAGTATCAGATGCAGACATCTTTGTGGTAGCACCCTGTAAAGCTGGGAAGAATTTTGCATGGATTAAAGCTGGCTTGGAGAACTTTAATTTATCGGCAACATCTCTTGAAACTCTAAAGTAGGGGTCTTGATCAATTGCACAAGGGATCAAACATGGAGTCTTAGGAGGTAATCCTAGAATATCTGGGAAAGAGGAAGGAAATCCAGCAGCAATCTGAACACTGGCAAAGTGAAGTTTACCAATACAATCACTATCCTGGAATCCAAAGACAGCTTTTGCTGTAGAGGTTGTGATTTGACGAGAAATTCTGACAACGTTTTCATAAAATGCTCCTCCCACATACTCCAAGTCCGAAAAGATGAAGGTATTTTCGGGTTTGAAACCAACGGCGATAATGTCTTGAGCGTTGACTATGGCAAATTTTTTAACATCTTCTATAGTTAACTTCTGCTTAAATAGAAACTTTTCATCATCAGTGAGTTCGATGACTAATGGAACATCAAACACATCCTGCAACCATTTGGTGAACAAGAAAGGAACCAAATGTCCTAAGTGGATAGAATCAGAAGATGGTCCTCTACCAGTGTATAAGAAGAATGGTTCGCCATGTTCATATAAGTCTAAGATCTTATGGAGATCTCTTTCAGAGAAGAAAACTCCTCTTTTTAAGAATGGGTGTGGTTCTTGTCCTGTCAACTCTTTGAACCTTTGTAATGTGTCTTGTTGAATAGCCCTGGTACCAAAGTTTTGAATCAACTTTTCGTAGTCAATACCTTGATCCTTTCCATCAACAACAGCACCTTCTACTTCCCATGGAGTGACAACTTGTTCAGTAGACTTTATGTCAAGTTTTTGAACTCCTTCTTCAACTTTATCTGTCATTTGGGAATGTGGTAATTTTTAATCTACCTCAAAATTTTCCTCTCGCAAAATTAGTTAGTAAGGGAGATGATAGAGACGATGATACGAAAAAGCTTTGTAGTATTAAAATACATCAAGTAAATATACATGAGATATGGGACTACATAAAGGTCTAAAAATAATCATTAATTGTTGTGTATTTTTTTTTAAACCCAATGCATGATAAAAATATATAATTTTTTCAGTCTTTTATAAACCCCAATAAGATTATCAATATATGGTGATTGTCTTAAAATTGGAGTTTGGTAAAAAACCATTTATTTTCACCAGCTTGGTACTTTTCTTCAAAAGCCTTCTTTACAACCTTCTTAGCGTCTTCTCTTTGAGATGGTTCCTCTAAAGCGTCAGTAGTGACAGCAGATTTGAAACCTTCAACATCGAAGAGGTATCTGGTTGGCATCAAGTGGTTGTAGTTAATGGCTTTAATGAATGGCTTAACCTTGGATCTCTTGGCAGTCTTCTTGGCACCCAAGTTCTTGGTAACCTTCAATGGGTATCTTTCAACACCAGCAACAATGGCATGTGGGAATGGGTGAGCCTTAGAACCTTCATCATGTGCTTTGACAATGACGACTTTCTTACCGGCGAAACGACCACGGACAACAATAGCTAAAAATATGTTAGTATATTTAATCACTTGGATCCATTCATGAATAGTGTTGGAAAGTAGTGAAATCAGGAGAAGTAAAAATTTTCATCATCTTTTTGAGTTCATGTCATCGGGGAATAGCCACTACGTTGACTATAAGGACTGACCTCCACTTTAGTGGATATCACCACTCTTAATTTTGCTCTATCTAGAATTTTTCAAGTACATCAAGGACAACCTTCATCAATCATTAAACCTATGTTCTTTCTTGGAAACTCCTGTTGAAATCACTCTTAATTACTTACCAACACTTCATTGTAGTCATTCTATGATAGTTACATACCAACTCTACCTGCTTTAACGAACTTGACCATCTTGATTAATATAAAACGTTAAAAAGTTTGCAAATTTATGAAAGGAAAATTTTTTTTGTTTTAACTATGGATTGTTTCCCTCACGAAAAAAAAAGTGAAAAATTACACAAAAAATGGTTTTGTGTTAAAGTGCCTCAGTTAGTGCGATGGACCTGTATATAAAAATAACGTCAGCTGACTACGTGACTGCTTTTTGTCTTGAATGATATTGTATATATTTTGATGAAGTCTTATATGTAGGTTATTATTTCCCCAGATTTATTTGTTACGTTGGCTTCTAGCTAAGAATTTAGAATTCAGAGTATTGATTGGACCTGATGGAGAGCTTCTAATGGCTTTTGAAATGGTTGTAGTTGGTCGTTTATCTTCTTTTGTAAAGCTCGATCTTCTATTGTTTGTAGGAGCGTGGCTACTATTGTTGGAAACTGCTAATTGCGCAGCGTGGAGTGTTCCACTGTCATTAGATCCTGCCAATCCTGTTGACATATCAATTCCTCCTGAGGTGATTTTCATTGGGGGTGGGGGTTTTCTCTTAACTGATCCTCTAGAATGCATTTTACTGCTTAAAAGACCCTCTCTTTTAGGCTTAGTATCTCTAGGCCTATCGGTATTCGGGCTATGATTGGCACCAGCACTCGTAGGGGAAGATGCTGCTGTACCAAACCGTGGTGAATCCAAGAGCTTAGGTGACTGAACCTTGCGAGATGATGAAGGAGCTTTGGCAAGTTCTTGTTTCTCGACCTTTTCAGCTTTGATTCTTTCGAATTGATTCAATTGCGCTTTGGCTAGACTTTCTGTCCAGCTACCTGTATCAAACTTTTCTACTTCAAAAGTGAAAGTAGATGAGCTGGATACAATTGCAAACATGCCAGTAGTTGGGAGCATTCTCAGGAGTTTACTAGATGAACTATTGGATACAACTTCCTTAAACTGTATGAATGGATAATTCAACCGAATTTCTGATATTAGCCTGTAGTCTGCTTCTGAATCACTTCTGAAAAATATCAATACTCTACCGTGAGTAGTCACAAACATGGTACAAGTCCTTGGCTTTTCTAGTGGATGCTGACTGACAGGCTCTTGTGATGATGATTTCTCCCGATTGGATATACCTAACCTCTTTAAGAATTTTGACGATTTACTACCGATAGTAGAGGAATCTGTGGTGGGTGAACTGGGAGGGACCTCTTCTATCATAAAGTAGTCTCTAATTGCCTTGGTCTCGTCAGGAACAGTAATATCATCAATTTCATCCGGCACACTTTCTTTTCTAAGGCTCACCCCATTTCCATTGACAACCTGCGACAAGAAACTTGGATTAGATCTATTTTTGTTCAGGAAACCCAAAGGAGACTCGTGAATGAAGCCTCTATGTTTCTTTTCGAAGTACTCTGTGGGTACCTTGTTGGCGATGACAGCACCGATTTTAAGAATTCGTTCATCGGGGTGTTTCAAGTATTGCTTCCATGCGTTTTCGATTGCAGTCACTGGAGTTACCTCAATTATCTTGCTCTTCAGATTTGCTTTTGCAGGTTTTTTATGAATTGATGAGGAAGTTCTGGAGTAAGAGTGAATGATAGTTGGCCTTAAAATATTGGTGCCCGGTATATACTCCGGTTGTGAGGAGGAAGATGGTGTTCTTGAAGCCGAGACTGTTGGTGATGGACCACTTGTATTACCACGAGATGCTGCCTTTGACAGGTTTTCGGTTGCAACAATTTCTGGAGAATCATTGATTTCTGGATCAGAGTCATTCTTATTCAAAACAAAAGCTGCTACCGTCGCAGGATTCACTGGTTTGTTACCGTTATTGGATGTAGGTTCACTGGCGACTCTCTTTCCATTTTGAGGCTTCTTTGTTGGCCTTTTAGCAACAGACTGACTAGATACAGACTTGTTAAGTTCCGGTAACTTCATCATGGACTTGGCAGACATTTTGTATGGTCCTAATTCTGGATGTTCTGTCTCCCAGATCTGATTGATGTCATTGAAGTCAATATCTTTGAAAAAGTAATGACTTTGTATGTCCGGAATGGTGGCTCTTTTTGAAGGCTGCAAAACTAAAATTTGTTTGATTAAATCTCTTATAACCATGGGAAACCCAGCACTAAAAGCATATTGCAACTTAGTAATCTTTTGAAATGTCAAATATTCATTCTGTGCTTTGAAGGGTGGCTTACCAGCTATCATTTGATAAATGATACACCCAAATGCCCAAACATCACCAGGTTTGCCACAATACTTATTCTCTAAGAGCTCCGGAGAAACGTATTCAGCCGTTCCTACAAAAGACTTAGCTCGAACATCAACTGGATAGTCATTACTCTCTCCATTTTTCTCCAATAACTTGGCTGTACCAAAATCAGTTATCTGTATCCGCAATTTGTCATCAAGAAGTATGTTCTCTGGCTTTATGTCCCTGTGGATAACACCATTGCTATGCATATAAGCAATTGCATCCAATATCTGAGCACCAAAGTATCTTACACATTCTTCATTTAATGTGTTATACTTCTTGATCAATGACAATAATTCCCCATTTGCAGCGTAATCTAACACGAAGTAAAGCGAATCTTTGTCCTGGAACGTAAAATAAAGTGACACAACACCCACTCGATCACTCAACCGGTTTAATGCATGCTTTTCGATATTGACATATTTCACCTTCTTTTCCTTTATGATGTGTCTTTTGTCTAAAATTTTGATGGCATAATGGGTTGACGTAATTTTGTCAGTTCCTAATACAACTGTAGAGTATGAGCCTTCACCTAATTGTTTCCCAAATTCGAAGTCTTGCACACTACGTCTAATCACGGTAAAGGTGCCTGTAGCGTCATTATTTACTTTCTTGACTGCAGCGCCTTTATCCTTCCATTCCTCTGCAGTAGGTTGCCCTTGATGGATGTCATAGTCGTCATCGTTTTCATCCAAATTCAAGGACTTGAGTGCTTCTGTTGATTTACCAATACTTTCTTGAGGAGACACTATATCTCTGAAATTCTCCTCTATTGTCGGAGTATCGAGAATGTTGACGGATGAATTAGACATGGCCTGTGGTTTGTGTGGATTGAAATCAAACGATGAAGATGATTTTGGCGTCTGAGGTGCACTTTGGGTGATATTTTCATTACTGTTCTTAAGGGATGATAATCTAGATGATATATGAATAGGCAATGTGGGTTCTTGGTCAAATCTTTCTAATACTCCTTCGGGGATTAGCCTTTTTGAGCGTGGCGGAATGGGAGGTGGTGCTCGATTCTCTTCGGAGTCGAGGGTGTCATTGCTACTACTACTATGGTGCTTTGAAACATAGGTTTGATAGATCAAGTCAAGGTCATCGTTTAAGTCTTGTAGACTGGAAGCACCAATACCACCATCCAATGATATGCGATTAGACATTACTTCGTATGGTGTGTGCTATTTTATATGGTTGTTGAGTTGGTTACTAAGACGTAAATATATCCGATAATACAATGCAAACAATTTCCTGAAGGTTATCTTTAAATCATTAATTGTTGAAAATCCTCAAGTATACAAATGAATTATGCTGCTCTTATATGGCCAATTGTCGCAAGGACTTTAGAAATAGGCAATGTTATCAAACTTCTGTAGTTTGAAATTGGTAAGTAGTTCGAAACTGGTATTTTTGAGAATCGAAACTTGGGCCCTGATCCACGACTTGCGTAATAGATAAAATTCACGTACGAATAAAATAGCGCTCTGATCCTATCGCTTTTGAATGCAAACCAGACCATTCAGATCACCATGGCATTTCCTCTAGAGAAGGCCCACCTTATTTCACATTTGAGGAGTTCATATCTAGCTCAATTCCATAATGACGATGATGCCAGGAGAATGATCAGACCATATCCACATGACCCAGATAATAATATCTATAAACCAATATTCGATAAGTATATTCTACTGGGGTCGCCACCAGTGGAGTTAGATACTGTTGATCAATTTACAAGCTCGTTCAACTCCAAAATGCTGTCCAAGAATCATAAAACGAAGAGTAAAATACGACATAAAAGGCAGAGTAGTAAGCATAGTAAGCATAAGAGAAACAAAAGCATTTATAATGACCTCACAGATGATGAAGCTACTTTTTTCAATAGCCTAAGTGAAGATAAAGGACCACCACAAAAGGTAACTCCAGAAGTCAAAGAAATGCCGAATGATACCGAGGTGGATCAGAAACAGGCCTATTCTCTTGATGACAGCGATATGTATAACGGTAACCTCATAAATGAACTCACATACACACCGACTATCAAAAGAGACAAGAAGAAGAGCAATATCATAAGATTATTCCAACGTGAAAATAAGAGTGAATATGATAGTGATAGTAGTGAAGGTTCTATTCGAACTACTAGATTGGACCACGGCAGCACAAATGACGTCGACTCAGATCTCACAGATAACAGTGATACCACTCAAAAGATTTCAGGTATGCACGACGTTGACTTCGGAGATATAAACAATGATTTGACTATAACTCCAGATAGAGACCAAGATTCGTTGAATGCCGGCGATGAGCTAATTCCCGAACTTGAAAGTAATAGTACGGTATCTTTCAACCCAGACAACACACTCGACTCAAACATCGAAGACAGATCGGAAATAGATAGCGAACAGTTTGATGATGATTATGAAGACGAAGAGAATGACGTTACTTCCACCGACTCTGCATTTACCGACATAGATGGCGACTCAATGATGGACCCTTCTTTACTTTTGGATTCATTTGATGAGCCTGAATTCAACTATACTAAAAAACCTGACGTATTCTCCTCAAAAATAAGGAAGAAAAAGGAAAGAACAAGTTCATTCAGCACTTTCAATTCAGGAAGAGAGTCAACTAGATCCAACAGATTGAATACTGATAGTTCCAATAGTGCTCTTTCAAATTTAAAAAACTTGAAGAAACAAAGTATAAAGTTTGAAAAGATTAACCCACCAGTGGGTAAAACTGAAAACAAGTCGTCCAACTTAAGTTCATTAATACAGTCAAGACATAAGAATGCCAATCAGAATCCATTAAGTTTCTATAGTTTTGCAAATGATGAGATCTCTAGCCCCAATATCAAAAAAGTTCAACTTGATGTTTTTGTTCCCCCAAAGTCAACACCCACATTGAAAGATTTACCTATAAATAGTAATGTTGCTGTTTCTGATTGTATAGGATATATCTTGCTTCATTTATCTAAGCTTAGCGAATTTCAAACTGAGGACTTTTCTTTGAACCCTAACCATTGGAGATTAGAATTGGTTGATGAAGACGGTGAGAACTACGGATCCTTTGGTATATTGGATCGTTCAAGGCTCTTATCATCCTACAACAATCCTAGGGAGCTAGCAATCTGTAAGGTCACCGATGAAAAAGAAGTCAAGAAGAATGAAAAACAAACACAGCTTGCTTTGGAATTTAAGCAAAATTTGCTTGCGTATGAACGTAGGAATGCATTACCTGTCGACGAGGAGCCTGCGATAAATCCTATCGAGACCATGGAATTGACTATTGTTGATGTAAGTGGAGGCAAAGCATATATGGTTGTTGACAACAAATTGACTGTTCATGATGTTTTGTATGAATTCTGTGGCCAACATGATTTGAATCCCGAAAATTATGCTTTTAAACTTTTGCTCAACCCTACTGGCGAACCAAAGAAACTTGATATTACGACTTTAGCACAATCATTAACTTTGAATAGTAAAGATGGCGAGGGAGATTCAAGAATAGTTCAAATGTCTGAAATTATCAAAGACCTTGAGTCAACCACTTTGGAGATTATCCCTTCAAAGAGTAGACATAAACAATCCCCACTCAATCACTCTGGGAGCTTAGGAACATTTCTAGATCACACAATTTCTCCAATGCCTCACTCAGGCACCATTACACCACCTGTCCTGTCGGGTGCGCTACCAAGGACTTCTAATACTAAAAGAATTGAGGCCCCAGCCAATAAAATCCATAAGATTAAACCTAATGGTAAGACTCAAAAAGTGCAAGAAACATCGGATGAATATTTTGAATCGATGATCCCGGGAATGAGCTCACAATTTCCCTCGTATAATCCTAAAACTATGTACTTTCAGTGGAAAGTCTGGAGGAAAAAAGCTACAATCATAAACCGAATAGAGAAAGCTTTGATTATCGATGGTGATTATATACGGCTCCAGCCACCCGAAGACAAGGCTTACATAAAGAACACCAACGATAACCCATTTTTGGCGAGTGAAGGAGCTTCCCATCATCATCACTTACACCATTACAACTATTCAAATTATTACAACAGCTCGATGCTCAAGACCAGCTCATTTCATATTACACAGATTGTGAAAGTCAAGCAGTACAAGAATAGTAAGAATTCAAATCACTTTAAGATAGTAGTACAAAAGGACACTAATGTAAAAAAGAAGTACGATCTTGAAGCTGTTAGTGAAACAGAATGTCTTGCTATAATAGAAAAGATTAAATATGTGTCAGATCTATACCATGCTGAGATGGGGAATGTGAAAAGGTAATTAGTTACTTTAGAAATATAAATTTGAATATTTGGTGATGAGATGCGATGCGATGCGACGTTTAAATATAAATTATACCTAAGGATTCAGCTATAAATGTCAAATCTTTCTCTGAATTGGAAGAAGTTACAACATAAGATAGCCCCCAAATCGATCCAAAAGAAAGCCAAGGGTAAAGTCACTGTAAAATCTACTACAGAGGTAGCCTCTATCAATGAAGATAATGCTCCACAAATAAAATTGACTTGCATTCAATCTGCATTATGGTCTCATGAAAAAGACATTTCTCTTGAAGACATAGGAAAGATTGCTACGATTACGGAAGTTGTGGTACCGTCTAAAAAACAGCTACCAGGCAAATATCTAGCCATAGATTGCGAGTTTGTGGGTGTAGGTCCAGAGGGAGAAGAAAGTGCGTTAGCAAGAGTATCAATAGTAAACTTCTATGGTTATATTATTTATGACAAGTTTGTTAAACCCAGAGAAAAAGTTACTGATTGGAGAACATGGGTCAGTGGTGTTACTCCCAAACATATGAAAGACGCTGTGACATTCAAACAGGCCCAGAATGAAACCGCAAAATTATTAGAGAATAAGATTTTGGTCGGACATGCAGTACATCATGATTTAGATGCATTATTTTTATCACACCCTAAAAGTCAAATACGAGATACAACAACTTATAAAGCTTTCAGAGATATAGCTAGTGGAAAGACGCCTAGCTTAAAAAAGCTAACTAAGCATTTTTTGAAAATAGATATTCAGTCTGGTGAGCATTCTTCAGTGGAAGATGCCAGGGCTACCATGCTCTTATTTCGTTTGTTTAAGAAGGATTTTGAGAAGAGCTTGAAGTTCAAAGGTTAATATCTCTATCTGTATTAATTTCATATATACACATATCATAAAAGTTCGTAAATATTATCATTTTGTCAATTTTCAAGCCTTTGGTTATCTACATAGGAAGACGCACTCCTATAAATCATTTCTTGTAACCTTTCATTGTCCCTTTCTAGACGCTGCTTGAATCCAGTTTCACCTTCTTGCGTTCGTTTCAATTTATAAAATTGATATTCTTTGATAACCAGCATACCACATTCCGCTAAAAATTCGTCTGATTTTTGGGAGTACTGTTCAATTGAATACTCATCATCTTCAACCACTGATGCCATAATATCGGATATGATAACGACAAGATCAGTAGAATTCGTGTTTACTAAAGTATTTTGAAGTTCCTCAGTAATTATATGATAAACCAGTAATCCTCTTGATTTCTTGAACTGAAACATATAATTCAAAGAAAACAAAAATCTTGTCTTAAAACCAGTGTCAACAGAAGGCGTTGCATAAATATATGATGCCTGTATTATGGTTAACTTGGAGTAAATGGATTCTTCCAACATAAACCCCACGAGTACAGAAGGTATCTTACAGTTTCCGAGATCTGTCCATTCAGAAGGCCCGTATGAAGTGGTATCCAAGAATTCTTTGAAATTGGACTCCGTTGAACATAACCAGATGAAGTACAAGTATGGAAGTAGACCAGGGGGTACTTCAAACTCACCTTCTTTTCCGCCTTCTTCTAAATCGAATCTTCTTCGAAAAAGCTCTTTTAGGCACATCAACGATGAATGCTTAATATGACTTATTTTTAATCCCTGAGTGAAAATGAAGAAAACGTAACAGACAATATTTGCTTTATCTATATGAAATCCATGTGACTTTTCAAACTCATCAATGAATGTCGACAAATGCTTTCTTTGCTCAAAAACTTTTTCAACGTAGTCCAATCCTTGTTCGAAGTTCTTGATTATTGTATTCAATAAGCACTGGATACTAGCCTGGTACAAAGAAGAATAGTTTAACATCCCAAAATAAAGTTCCGGCCAGATGATTATGGAAGGTAGCACAGAATCTTTTGAAAGTCCTTGAAAGATCTTTGAAGCACTCATGAGTACACCAGTCATATACTCCAATGTGTTATTGAGTGAGCTTCTGCTCATCAACTTAAGTACCTTTGATGCAGTATGATCATTAATACCTCCTTTTGCTAGTATTCCAACAACTAAAATAGCTCTAACTTGGAACAACGACGAGTCAGTAAAGGCAACATTTATGGCATAGGAGCACCAGCGTACTCTCCAACCCGATCTATCATCCGAGGAACCGAGGACTGTTATGAAATCATTCAAGTAATCACACAAAGTCTCAAAGCTAGCAGCCCTGTTGTACATTTGGGTAATATCAGAGGTTGACGAGCTTTTATCTCTAGTTAATCCAAAGAGCATCTTTGCTCGTTGACCACTGAAATATGTTAAAGTTTCTTCGACAGTTTTCTGCTCCTTTGCAGTCAAATCTGGTTTGCTCAAGAATGATTGTATGGTGTTAATCATTAAGTTTTGTAAATCAGCTCCAAACTCCAACGAAGGATTATCAATGAACAAAGAACAAATGAAAAACACATCGGCTAAAAATAGCTGAGCATATATATAAGAGTCAAAGAATAAAGATGCTTCTATCTTCACAAGGATCAGGATTTCAAACAATTTACTTTCGGAAGCTATTTCTGAGTCATCATTGGTAGCTTCATTAATACACTTTATCAATCTGTTGATCGTCTCTCCACATATCTCAACACTAGGTGAGATTACAGAAATTATGAAGGCCCATCCAGGGTCATCATTCCTGTTATCCATGGCAAATGTCACAATTTCGTCTAGTAACAAGGGAATCAAAAGGGTCTGATCAAACAATTTCCTCCATATGTAATCATTGATCATTGAGATAGTGTTCTTATTCAAGGAAGAAATAGAACATAAGTGCCTGATTACTCCTGCAACTCTGTCTGGTCCAGCCTGTTCATCTTCCAAATAAATCTCGGCACAAACGTTATCAATCCAAGGCGCTATATAAAGAATCGCATTCATTCTATGCTCTTCGGGCAATTTATCATAGGAAATAAAAAATGCCCTAAAGAAACGATACGACATATCAGGGAACTGTTTAGCCAAACGAGAAGATATAGTAACAATAAATTCAGTGTTATTGGCAGGATATGCGATATCCTTCGCATGCTCTTTGGAAATACTGTAATCAAGATCAAAATAATTGGATACTGAAGCAAATAAGAGAGAAGCGGATGATCTAACATTTTGGTCCTCGCACAACAAACTGTGAAAGACAATGTTAAATAGTCTTCCAAACCAAAGATTTGAAATATCACTGCTGTTCATACTTTTTTCATCTTCAACAAAAGCTCTAGGTAATCTCGAAGTTGTGAAATACAAGAATCTTAAAATTTCCAGTCTTTCAGGGGATCTAATAATTACGCTAACTTCGTTATTGAAATAAATTGTGAACTCATCAGTAGCTCCACTCGCCTTAGTAATTTCACATCTGGTAATGTCGCTTAAAGCGTAGATTTCAACTGGATAGAACCCCTTTGTTGCGCACAATTCATGATTAGTTGGCACGAAATCATCAGAACAAATAAGTAAATATTGGCGGCCAACCCTTATAGTCGCAGAATAAAATGCTTGATTTTTGGTATTCAATACTTTACAATTTAAGAATTCAACCTTCTTATCTTTGGTGATGGTCATTGTGTCATCACTCAAGCATAAGCTGGATATAATTTCAGTTGAGTCGCAATGAGAATATGTATAATACCTAGCACGGGCATCTTTGTTGCTGACCCTCGAGGGATTGACAATTCTAAAGAAAGAAACATTGTCTTTTGTGGGAAGATTGAAGTAGTAAATTCTAAGGCAGTTTTTGAATAACTGAGAAGGCCCATAAGTATTTAACAAAGTTGCATAAGTTACCAACAAATGCATTTCTGATGAGAACTCGGTAAAATCAAATACAAAATAAAATTTGTTATCCCATACTTGACTTGCAGTCTCAAATAACTTGTAGACCAAAAAGTTAACATCAAAGTCTACAAGCCTCAATTTAGATAAATTCACGACTACAACAGGAGTTCCGTCAATGAAAATAGCATTGTGGATTAGTGGCACCTCCACAACCTTGTCACTATATTTGACAGACAGCCTGTTCATAAATTCGGTATATTCACTGCTTAATGTACCAGTAGGATCAAAGTTTTTGTAACCTCCTGCATCGCCGCCTTGAATTGCTAATAATGGTTTGGGTTGTCCGAGCTGTTTAAGTATTCCATCACGAATTTCCATCTCTTTTATTCTCCTGTGTAGCTCTTCCGCAGTTAAATCCCCGATCAAATATTGTTGCTTTATTTCAACGAAATATGTGAAATAGAACTTGTGCAAATATCTCATCTCTGGAATAGGAACTTGATCAATTGGTTCAAATGGATACTCGCTTGAATCATAGACGGATACTTCTTCGAGAAATTTGAAGATCTTCTGGTTTATTTGTTCCAATTCGACTTGCTTATGATTTAAGGATTTCCATTTTAAAACTGACAATGTCTTGTTGGCCATATTTTGAATAGCTTTAACTAACTGTAATAATGACTTCTTATTATTAGGACTGATAGATACAATTTCAAAATAAGACTCTGGACTAATAATGGCAGGACAGAAGAATCTTAAAAAGATAAATGATCCAACAGCTATCAAACCAGAATCTGGAACTTTGGCACTAACCTTGTTGTAAATCTCTGCACAGATGTATCTGAAACATTTTGGCATAGAATCAACAGAATTCACAATCGAATCCACCAACTTATTCAAGTAAAACATGAATGTATTGACATCGGAATCTGAATCATGGTCTTTATCAACGGAAAATATTATGTCCTTGGTAGTAAATTCTTCAACAAAATCTCTCAATATTTCGGTCAAGTAGACTAACCCATAATCCTTAGCTAATTTTGCTAGTAACTTTGTTAACACGCTGTTCCGTCTGAAGATGTCTGATGTTCTAGAGACATTTGTGATCTCTTCATTTAACAAAATATCAAATACGCCGTCTAGCTTGTTCAAATATCCATAGACCCCAAATACTGCACTAGCAAATAAGGTTTGATTATTATTAGAGGCAACAACGCTGGAGCTTCGAATTAAATCCAAATTCTCACCAAGCTCTTTCCATAGTGACTCTGAATAGTCCTCTTTGCGTTGATTGATGACCTTTCTCTCATATAACATATCAGCGAATACACTCAAGAATAAAGCTCTAATTTTCAAATTGTCATGGTACCCTAAAGGAAAAACAAACTGCAACCCGATGTCGGTATCATACTGCAATAGGTTGGTTATACATTTAAGGACGTTTTCCACCATTGCTTGAACCTTGTACTTCGATTTAACATTTGCCGACGTGTTTAATGTGTGTTTAGCCAAAATTTTGTAGAACAATGAAAAATAGTTAGCGAATGCGAGGTCCTTGCACTTTGCGATGTCTTTTTCGGCTGTACCGTCAGGAATTTCTAAAATCAATTCCTCCAATTGCAATGATAATGCTTTGGATGCTTCGGCTGCCAAATCAATGTTCAAGTATGTGAGTTCGGAGTCTTTCGTGTGTAACTTAGTAGTGCTACTGGATGCAGATGAGGCTGCGAGTAACGTTTTTGGTGCTGTTGTTGGACCTAGTTCGTCATAGAATGCGCTCTGTTCCAACCATTCCCATGTGACCTTAGAAGCTGCATTTCTAAGCTTGTAAGCACCCCTCAATAGTAATCTATGCCTATTGGTTTCTAAGACAGTTGCTAACTTGCAGAATCTTAACTTCAACCGTAATTGACTGGCTTGATCATCGATCAAGTTTATCAATTTGACTATAACTGCACAGGTCTCTGGTAGTGAAGCCGTCAAAACTACAGCTCCGTCGTACGGTATACCTACCATAGATGACAATATCATAATGACTTGCTCTGTGAAAAGAATACTTTCTTCATCAATATTCTTACTTTCCTCAAATGAGCTGATTATACTAGTCAACTTATCAGATAGCAAATGGTAGATTGCCGAATGGGATTCGTTGGACAACGCATCGTTTATGATCACTCTGATTACTAAATCTTGAGATGTTAATAATTCGATACACTTATCAAAAAATTGCGAAATATAGGTCTCCAGCTTTAATCTTAACTCGGGGTCTTGTCTTGAAAACTCATTCAGTAAAAAACAACCAGAAGTCGAGACCAAGAAGCCAGTGAAATGACGAAACAAAAGATTTTCGTCGTTCAAACTGGATGATTTATTGAATAACAAATCATACCACTTATCATATATGATCACCCAAATCTGATATAATGATCTTGTTGGTTTTGAATCCCTCAATATAGTTCGGAATCTTTTATGAAGCGATACAAAACCTGTAAAAACAAAATTGTCATTTACAATCTTTTTGAAAGTCTCCGACAAATTATCCTTGAATTTATTCTTAGGATTGCTAGTGGACCTTATGTGCCATTTCATGGTTTCCTTAGCAATATTATAGAATTGAATGTCATGTGTGCATAATGACAACAACAACACACGCTCTACTGAGGTCCCGATCAATGATTCATCAACCCTTGATTTTTGATCTTCAAGAATTTTGTTTCCTTTGAGAAATTTACCAAAAAATTCACTCTTGGTGAGAAACTGATTCAAGAAGAGTAAACTTGACTTAAACCTTGGGTCTGTTAGGGATAATGATAGGCAGGAATCACAGATTGATTTGACTAAATAATTACAAGTCAAGTGATTGGCAAATGCAGTTACATCATTGTATTCTGTGGCTATCTTATTTTTCTCATCAACCATCGTCATAATTAAACTTAAGGTGGAATTGAACAAATCAGAGTCGTTATTCATTGACCTTGACTGCAATCCCACGCTCACACTATTGACATTATCTAAAACAAAGCTGATAATTTTTTTCCTAGCGTGATCTTGGTCTTTGTAAAAGTATTCGTTATTCATGAATGTCTTGTCGTTGAAAAATAATTCCGGGGTCGCCTTGAATACTGTAAACAAATCACTCAAGATATCCTCAGTGTGGGTTATCAACTTAGCAGAATTTGAACTTAAGGATGATGCTGAGGATACCTTGATATCGTCAATATTTATATCATTTATGTTGCTGAGAATGCTATGGGAATGTTGATGACCATGTCTTGTGGGGCTTGGGGAAAGTTCACTATCAAAATTTTTAGCAACAAAGAATGAGTTAGAGCTTGTACTCACCTTGTCATTGGAGTGGATTGATATGGAAGATGAAGACGATGTGGAATTGAACGCGATCGAATTCTCATAACATTGACTTAAGAACTTGGCAGTGTTGAAAACCAACGCCTTTAAGTCTCCTGATATCCTGGACATTAAGTTCTCGAATTCTTTGGTCGTCAAATGAGACTCTGATAATCCTCTGATGACTCTTATCACCATCCTGATTTCTCTGAAATTATCCTTTAGTTCATCGAATTTCTTTGCTAATAAATCTAAGTACTTATCGGATTTCAACATGATTGATGCAATGTAGAAGTTGACCAACAAATTCTCGTAGCATGCCCTGATATATTCCGATCCTTGTTCGTTACTGGTGAAAGTATTCGGATTCAAAGTAAGAAGGTTTTCGTACGTTTTGTCTAAATTGCGTATGGAGAATTGATAAATGGGATGAGAATGCATTTCGGGAGGAAATCTTCCTGCCAAGTGAAATAATGTAACCATAGAGTCAAAACAAGATAATTTTGATTTGTTGCTACAGTCTTTAAGCAAATTATGTATGAATTTCAATCTCTTGTTGAAACTTACTTTGAGTTTATTTGGCTTTGACTCATACTCTTTGTAATCTGAAGGGCTTAAAACAGATATCCAGCTGAGGACCATTGAAGAAACACCAGAGTAAGGAAATTCCTCAAAAATTGTAACTGTCTGATCAAATAAATTTTTGCAAAGACTAGAGACTTCAGGGTCACTTTCAACGATACGATCGTAATCTTCAGGCCTTGAAAAAGCCTGGTCCCGCACGCTACTAGCATAAAACACAAGTATGATTTGTTTCCAAGTGGTATTTCTTATAGACTCTAAAGACTTATTGATAGCCTTTACCATTTTAGTCCCATTATTCAATGTGTAAAATGTATACTTTATCAAAGGTGAATAAGTTTGTAATGCAAAGACCGGAAATGCCTCCTGTGACTTGGTAAACTTGAAAAGATTGTCATATAAATAATTGAAGTAAGGTACAGGATTTGCGGTTGCAATGAACCTGAGACATATTTCAATATTCAAATCAATTTCAGTGACCAAGGAGTTCAAATTATTATTAGAGCTTTCGCTTGACAAAGATTCAGTCAATTGATCATCTAATGTTGCTCCATAGTATTTATTACTATCTATGGGCCTTTTTTGAATCAAATTAACCACACGTTTGATTATTTCACCACTAAGTAACTCCACAAATGTATCTACAATCATCTGAAATTTATGAAAATTTAGTGACTTCGGTGGAGTGAAATGATAATAGAACGAGTAGTTGGTTAACAATTCAGAATTCACAGAGAAATATTCTGTTCGGAAATTGGATAACTTTTGCTTGGAGCTCCAGTAATTCTTGATCAATGTACTCAATATCTTCAACACTATAAGTGTGGATGCTAGGACCTTCTCATCTTTATCTTTTATCCGTAAATCGTGAGAGTCTTTATTGATAGTATTCAATATTTGGCACAACTCTTCGAAACATGAAACTAAGTATTCAGTATTGCCCGATGTCGTCTTTGAATTATTCACTAACACATCTCGGGTTATTATAAACTGAGGGTTAAGCTCCACTTCCATCAATGAATAGCCAGTTATATTAGGTAGAAACGATTCCAATCGTTTTATTAAAGAACTGACAAGTTCATGCTGATGTCTTTGGGATGACTGTGACATTTGTCCGTAGGTATTATGAGAAAACGGCTCCAATAAAATTTATCACTGTTCTTTACAACAAAAAATTAATGCAATTGAATAACTGTGGTGTACTGAAACAAAAAAAAAGTATATCCTGTTAATTACTTTGAAGAACAATCCTTGTTTAGGTCCTTCTGTGTGATGTTGCAGCTAACAGGACTTATCTATAAAACGTTGTAAGGATTTTTTAACAAAAATAAATTGAGGATTTTTCCTCACCCTTTGAAAAAAGAAAGTTTTAGAAAGCAGGTCCTGCATGAGCTTGAGGTCAGGAATTATGGGGTTCCATTTCAAGATAGTATTAGAGAGGGGGATGGCGATTCGATTTAAAAAACATTTAAAGCGATTAGGTACATGATTATAGAGCAGTTGAGAGATACTAACTCCAAGTAAGGCGACAATAAGAGGAATCGAAAATATTCGATTTGAAAAATTGCGCTTTTGGTTTGATTTTCAGGTTCGAAAACCGTTATTGAGGGAAAAGTGGATCAATGAAATAATGGGCTATTGTTAAAAACAAAGAACGGCGTCGGTCGTTAATAGGTATCGGGCGAACTGCTCCCGTGGGTTGTAAATATATATCTCTGTTGTCTACTATTAATCTCTACTATTTTTATGCATTATCGTGTAACATATTCCTGCGGGTAATGGTTGCTGTATGTTGTGAACTCTGGTCGCCAACGTTTAATTTTGTTTCGTTTCACGGGGTACATCATTTTTCCCAATCTTCACAAATAAAAGTCAAAATTTTATGCATATGAGATTAATTAAGCCTCCATAATCTTAGTCAATGAGATTGGTGAAGGTAAATCAGGCATTGGGTTTACGCTATATTTACCGGAAGTAATTTTTTCCTCTGATTTCAATTGTAACGGATTATTCAAGATGTCTTCATTTGTTATAGGTTTAAACCTCTTCTTTGGTTTTGGAGTTTTAAATTCCAAAAATAAAATTTTCTCTGTTTTATTTTAGCTTTAATGTTTTCCACCTGCATTTTGTAAAATTCACGAAATTTCGCTTTTGTATTGGGTATATCTGTAAATGAATGTATGTTATCATGGATTGCTCCCGGTTCAAATGGACTTATGGCACTGTACTTTATTGGCCTGGGAACCTTTTTGACCTTTCTCATAGCCTCTATTTCGTATTTTATATTAATTGTAGTACTAGTGATGTTTGAAGTGGTTGTTAGAATCTTCGAATTATGAATATGTGACATCGCTCCCAAAGTTATTTTCGATGCAAGTACTAACCCTTTGTAATGCTCCACGCAAGATGCCAAAAATGGAGATATTGTAATTCAATGATTTTGCAGCCACAAACTAACCAATCAAAAATCATATGTGTATAAATCAAAATGCGAGCTTCAAAAGTCGAGAGCTAGAAATTTTCAGCGTTAAAATCGATTTTATATATTCATCATGGCTGCTGCTTACACTATCTTAGGTAGATCCGTCCCATCCCACCAATTGGCCATTGCCACTTTAGGTGCCGTTGTATTCATTACCGCTCCAAAGCCTTGGGGTCCTGCACCACCAACCCACCCAGCTATCAACGCTAGCTCACCAGAAGAGGAAAAGTTTATCAAGGACTTTTTGGCTAAAAACTTAGAAGAAAAACATTAAATACGTAGATAGATTAATGAAATAAATGAATATTTATGGATACTCCTATTGGACCTATCAAGAATGTAGAATTGTCTAACTTAAGAGGGTTGATTCAATTCTTCACACATTTTTCAGAATTTCTCTACCACTACTTCTCTGAAAATATACGCCAGGTGCTGACATACTTACTATGACTAGCAGCCATCTTAACCACCTTTATTGGTTAATCAATCTTCATTTTAAGGTTCTTGTCAATTTTCAACTCAGCTGCATATTTTTCTGCTAGTGCGAGAGGCATCCCAAGAGATGAGATAAATTTTTTTCCTTGTTCTATATAACGATGTCAGCTATTTATAAAGCATTACAATCGAAGCCTTCTAAAGAGAAGGCAGAAAGAACCAAACACATCAATAAACAAAGGTTGTTGGTTATATCTTCCCGAGGAGTAACGTACAGACATCGTCATTTAATCCAAGATTTATTACAGTTGTTACCTCATGCTAGAAAGGAACCAAAATTTGATTCTAAGAAGAACTTGCATCAATTAAACGAAGTAGCAGAGTTATATAACTGTAATAACATATTCTTCTTTGAAGCCAGAAAGCATCAAGATTTATATTTGTGGATTTCCAAGCCACCTAATGGTCCTACTTTAAAATTTCACGTTCAAAATTTGCACACATTAGATGAATTAAATTTCACTGGTAACTGCTTAAAAGGATCCAGACCAATCTTAAGTTTTGACAAATCATTTGAATTCAGTGAACACAATAAATTATTAAAGGAGTTGTTCATTCACAACTTTGGTGTACCACCTCACGCAAGAAAGTCCAAGCCTTTCGTTGATCATGTCATGACCTTTTCTATTGTTGATAATAAAGTTTGGATCAGAAACTATCAAATCAATGAAACTATAGAAAACAAAGAAAGCGAAGATTTAAACGTTGAAGATTTATCCTTAATTGAAATTGGTCCAAGATTAGTCTTGACTTTAATTACAATTTTGGAAGGTTCTTTTGGAGGACCAAAGATTTATGAAAACAAAGAATATGTCAGTCCTAACTTTGTTAGAGCCCAAGTAAAACAGAATGCTGCTGAACAAGCCAGGAAGAGAGCTCAAGATGCGGCTGATAGAAAATTGAAGAGAAGAAACCAAGTTCTCGCTAAGGATCCGTTATCTAACGAGTCTATTTTTAAGGATTAAATAGGGTTAAATATAATAAGTAGTAAACTCCGGATCAGAAACGGTTGCAATATTCGCGCTTGTCTAGTCAGAATACGAAGTAATGGCCATCAACCCTCGTCTTTAGTTCTCCTTTTTGCAACTTATGTAGTTTTCGTTGCAATCGTTTCTTTCAAGACCTATAAGGAGCTTATCAATGTGGATGTATTTTTTCGTAGCCAATAGACATTATAAACTCCACACTAATAAGTTGCATTCCCTTTCAGTAATGGAATTTTCAGGACAAAGTAACTACTGTCAATCGCTTCTAACGTAAACTTTAAGTATGCTAAAAGCCCAAAGATACTTGAAAATAAAAATGTGGCCTGAGAATGAAAATACCTTGAAGGGCTTCAAGTGCACTGCCATAGGCTGGCTAATCAAATTCCCAGGAATTAGATTACAGAAGCCAGCTCAATACCAATCACGGAGCCTCTTTGACTTTGAATTATCATACAAACACAAAAGTGGTTCAACCTAACCGTTATTGACCTGTATAGTAATGGTAACCCCATGGTTTATTCATGCCGTATCGTTATATACAGGTGGCAGTTTGATTGAAAACATAGGAGCCAAAGCGCAATGATTTCAGGTGTGACACACTACATAAATCCCAATCAAGAAGCCACCTCCCAAATTAGTTCATCATTGTTTGATGTTTTATTGTTTAGTTGGTATGAGACCTATTTAGGAATTGCACAATTTTTCTTTTTGGGACATTTACCATTCGAAAAAAGAATTTCCGACTTTACCGTCGACGTTTTGTTTTGATGTGGAAACTTCACATCTTAGGAGCTTTTTGGAATTGAACAATCCTTCTGCAGTGACCGTCGATTATAGCATCTAAACTCATAGTAATATCAGTGCTGCTTAAATAGTCTAGTGCACTCTTCGATTGTCGAGCTTAGATCAACCGAAATGTAACAGAAAAAACCTACAATGAAAAATTTGTAACTCCATTATATCTCGGAATTGATGACGTGCTTGGAGCAAATATAGATGAACTAAATACTTTGAGTCCCTTTTGGGAAGTCATCCATCGGATTCATGTCTTGCTCTTACTGTATCGGAAACAAATTGTCCAAAAGAAGTAATAGACTGCACTTGACGCAAAAATCAACTATTGTTCACGTTCTTACTACTATTTAGAGCTTTATTTATTTACCTTCAGGGTAAAAATTTGTCCTAAAGAAGTAATTTGACTTTATTTGATCATTCTGGTCTGCGCTTCGAGCAAAAAACAACGCTTGTTGTACTTCCAAAGAAATAAACTATTTACCTCATATCTCTTTCTTGCCGTATTCGTCCAAAAAAGAAAAACATGCTTTGAGTGTAGTAGGCTGCACTTTACGCAAAAATGGTTGTCTCGGAAGTTTAGCTAACACTAGACAAGGCCAGAACACTCAAGTGAACATATTTCTCTATATCCCTCGAATCCCAATCAGTTTGGCCACTAGCTCAAATTATAATACCAAAAGAGTTATCATTATCACAATTCGCCTATAAGTATGATTGGACTAAAGAAGGACTCCGGGGTATTCCGAAAACTAACGAACAAATACCCTCAACAATAACAAATTAGACTATGCTGCTGTAGTCCTGCATGTATCCAAATAATTATGCAAGCTGTCTAAATGAGTAACGGTCGGTGCACTCATGAAAGAATCTCTCCTGACAGGACTTCTCTTGTGTATTCAAGTACTCTGGTTTTTGGAAGTAATTATTTAAACCTGACAGCCCACTGCAGCAATGATTTCACAGCTAACTTAACAATAGCTGAACACCATAATACTGACCATGCAACAAAGGGGGTGTCTAAAACAAGAAGAACAATAGACCTAATGTAAAGTCCATATGCACTAGAAGCAAAAAACACAATAGGAATCACATAATTACCTAATACATACTTTTGTTTTCTCGAAGCTTATGAAAAAATCTCTTCAGATAGTATCATATGCTGCATTGAACGAAAATAGCTGAAAATAACATGTCTTGCAGGCCGGAAATTGCTAAAACTGGCAAAAATAATCCCAAAAAGAGGAATATGCATTATGCACTCAGTGAAAAATTGATAATTTAAGAGATGAAGTCCAAAACTTTATTGTGTCTTCTGCACTTGATGCAAAATTCTCGATGTGGTGATTCCCAAAAAAGGAATTTCATTGTTCATGTCTAATTATTGTTTAGTAAACAATAGGTCGTTGTGGTACTGGTGACTTCTATTTTGGGTCAGTAGTTCCCCAAAAGGTAACTGTTGTCGTTGATTGTTGATTACATTTTGGCGAATCGTGCCTACAATAGCCTGTTTCGGAAGAGGTCTTTGCCCTTCTGGGCCTGTGGTGTCCCAAAACGTAAATGCTATTGTCAGTGTTTAATCACCGTTTGGTAATATACTGGCTGTAAGGATAGTATAATCCTATTAAGGTAGTGACTATTACTGTTTTGGGGATGTTAGAATAGGGAATTTTCCTTATGGGCCTTTGCGTCCTCGAAAGTATTGTGAGTTTAATTACTATTTGGTAAAACAATGGCCACACAGCGGACTACGGCTCTGATGAACCACATTATAAATATCCAATGATATTCTCTTACCCACCTAAATGAAATTTAGTTACTTGGCTTCATTGGCACTTCTTCCTGCTGCCTTTGCTATTGATGGGTGTTCTCCAACCTCCGTCCAAAAAGGACTTCAAGCTGATTTCTTCAACAATGTCACTTATGATTTGGTTGATCAATCGGATTCTGATGCCGGTACTCAATTAGAGAAATATCTTAAACAGCTTGATGCTAACAATACTTATTCATCATTCTCAGGGATTGAACAACAAAACTTCCACTTCTCTGATCTCACTTCATCTAGTGAAGGCCAAGTCTACAATAGGACTATCAACTTATCCTACTTTGCCATTAGATTGACTGGTTACTTTTATGCAGAGAATACTGGTGACTATACCTTCAAAACAACCGATACAGATGATGCTATATCTGTTGGTATGGGTGATGCTGCTTTCGCTTGCTGTGACACTTATTCGTCTCCAGGTAGTACAGCTCAGGTGTATGACTTTGGTGACAGCGAAAGTGCAACAAGCAAAGGTGCCGAACAGACGTATACTCTTCAAAAGGGATACTACTACCCTATCAAGATTATCTACTATAACGAGTCTCCTAAAGTTGCAACGTTGGACCTTACTGTTACTTATCCTGATGGTACTACACATGCAGATGATATTTCTTGGTATAGTACTAGTCAGACCCAATCGTGTCCAGCAGAGCCACACACTACCACAACCACAAAAGCATGGACTGGGCATGGTACTACCACTGTCACCGAGTCACTCTCTGGTTCTGATGACTATGGTACAGAGACTGTTATTGTTGAAACTCCATATCACCATGATACTGTAACCACCACCGAACCATGGTCAAGAAGTTACACTTCCTACGAGACTCTCTACCCTTCAGGTTCTTTGGGTACTGAATCAGTTATTGAATTTACACCTTATTCTCATCATACAACCCCAACCACTACCATTCCAGGTTCCGACGCAACCACTTACACTAGTGTGATTACCAGTGGCTCTGTTCCAACTACCGAAGTTGTTGTTGTTACTACTACCCCTGGTACTCCAATTGATACCACAACTATTCCTGGTTCCAAAAGAACTACCTACACTAGTGTGATTACCAGTGGCTCTGTTCCAACTACCGAAGTTGTTGTTGTTACTACTACCCCTGGTACTCCAATTGATACCACAACTATTCCTGGTTCCAAAAGAACTACCTACACTAGTGTGATTACCAGTGGCTCTGTTCCAACTACCGAAGTTGTTGTTGTTACTACTACCCCTGGTACTCCAATTGATACCACAACTATTCCTGGTTCCAAAAGAACTACCTACACTAGTGTGATTACCAGTGGCTCTGTTCCAACTACCGAAGTAGTCGTTGTCACCACCACTCCTAGATCAGCTCCTTCAGTTCCTACCACCACTGAGCCATGGAGCAAGGATTATACTACAACCTATCTTACCACCTCAGGTAGTAGTACTGAGTATGTAGTCAAGACCCCATCTAGTGAGCCTTCAATTCCTACTACAACAGAGCCATGGGGTAGTTCTTACACCACTACCTACACCACAGTTTCTGGGTCCTCCACCGAAGTTGTAGTTAAAACTCCAAGTATCACATATGGTTCTGAACCATCTCCAAAGGTAGTCACTATTACCACCGTTGTTCCATGTAGCAGCACCTTTAGTTCTGACGGAAAAGTACTCACCAGTGTCTTTGAGACTACTGTAACCACCGTCTATTCAACCACTGACGCCACTAAAGCAACCAGTACTCCTAAAGTAGCTCAAATATCCTCCTCGACTTCTACTGAATCTGGAGTTCCTATCGTCCTGACATACAAAGCGGCTGCTAACGTAGCACAAATGAGTTTGTCATTGTTAAGTATTGTTCTTTTGGGATTTAACTTCTAGGCAGTTTAAACTATTCTAACGTTCTTCATTTGGACATTCTTTCGGTACTTCTTTTGGGATATTTAATATATGTTTACTTCCCGTAATCGCTTAGCCTATTTCTTATAGCTTGTAGAAAATTATGCATATTTTCAACGTCTCAAAAAAATTGAATTCTTTTTATAGCCTCCACGGTCACCAATTTTGAGCGATAACTTAAAACTGTTATAAGTAACTACCTTTATACTTACTAAAAATACTTATTCATACACTTATTATACTAAAGGACTCGATCCCCTGAAGGGTTTCTATATTAAAAGACACAGATCATCAGCTTCGATATGAGTAGTCAATATAGCCACTACCAACTGAGTAATGGATACTATAAAGCACCTTATCCCACAACGAATCTGGGATATGAATACTTACACGAAGGAAATAGTCAACCACCACTACCAAAGATTCCCCTGTATAATAGCGATTATCAAAGCTTAAGAACTAGTGTTACCCCAGAGAGCGCAAATCTTAGGAACCAATTCATGCAGAACGCCAACCCTTCAACTGATCAAGTCAGGTACAATAGGATTCAAAGTATCCCAGATATGGAAGATAACAATGAAGAAGATGACAGCTTCAATTTTGGTAATTCAAAGTCCATGAACGCTTATGAAATGAAACCATTAAAAAACTCAGCGGATCTTCCTCCAACACCACCTCCTCATTCACCACAAAGAGAACAGCACAACCCTTTCACTGATCAAAATGAATTCTCAAACACCCAAAGTTTCCCTTACAATTATAACCCCAATTCAGAACTTGAGAACCCTTTCAATGATGATCATGTTGCTTATATCCCCGATAAAGCACAGCCACCTGTTCCTATTTATGATGAAAACGCAAGGATAAAACACAATGAAAAGGAAAGAATACGCCAGTTGAGGTCAAAGCCCAGATTCCATTTTACCAGACTTCCCTATTTTGGTATCATTGTCACCATTATTCAAGTCGTCGTATTTATAGTGGAGTTGGTAAAAATGTCTCAGCTAACTGGTAGTGCATTTCAAACAAAACCATATTTCAATCCCATGTTGGGACCATCAACATACGTTCTCATTAACATGGGTGCCCGTTACATCCCCTGTATGAATGCAGTGGCAGGAATTACCACTGACACTTCAATCAATTATCCATGTCCAAACTCCACTACCATAGACTCAAATGTTTGCAATTTGAGCGAGTTATGTGGATTATCAGGAATACCAATAGTGCATGACAAGTACCAGCCTGATCAATGGTACAGAATCATCACACCAATTTTTATTCATGCCGGGTTTTTGCATATAATATTTAACCTTTTGTTGCAGATATCAATGGGATTTAGCGTCGAAAGAGGCATTGGCTTCATCAAGTATGCTATCATTTATTTGATCAGTGGTATCTCTGGGTTTTTACTAGGTGCAAATTTCACTCCTAATGGAGTTGCCTCTAGTGGTGCCTCTGGTAGTTTGTTTGGAGTTGTTGCTGCTAACATCTTGATGTTCGTATATTGTGGTAAGAAGAATACCAATATGTATGGTACAAAGAAGTACGGCTTATTCTTAGCGATAATGATAAGTGAAATAGTGGTATCATTTGTCTTGGGTCTATTGCCAGGACTAGACAATTTCAGTCATATTGGTGGATTTGCAATTGGATTACTTACATCTATTGTCTTGTTACAAGATCCTTTCTTTGTATATGAAGATGGGATTATTACTTATCACTCCCATTTAACTACCTGGCAACAGTTCTTGAACAATTGGAATCCTATGTACAATTTCGCCGACAAAATACCAAGTCGATTTTACATCTGGTGTGGTGTCAGAGTGGTTTCTTTGATTTTGATCATAGTGTATTTCGTGGAATTGGGTAAGAATTTCTTCGGAAGACTGGAATTACCAACCAAAAATAGCTGTAGTTGGTGTAAGTATATCAGTTGTTTACCTGTTCATGGTTGGTGTGAACTGGGCACGTTAGAGGTGGACTCTACAGACAGCGATACAGATTCAGCTACGGAATCGTCTTCTGCTACAGCTGCAACATCTTCTGAACCATCAAGCATTGACAACTCAGACTATACGGGGCCAACGAAAAGATCATATACAGAAACATTTGATACCTTTAAACTTCCAGCATTAGATAACGACGCATTGCCTTCTCCTGAAATTCAAGCGGGTGCATTAGGTCTACCTTTTTTCATAGTAATGGGTATCATTATTATAAGGTTTTTGAAAACAAGGAGAAAGGAGTAGTTTATAGATAAGCTATTTTTATAGATGGTATATATAAATATCGAAATCCGGGTAAAAAATGAGAAAATCTACAAAAATTTTCAGAGCGTTTTTTTCAGTCTATAATGATTAGAAGCTGTTTCAGAGCCCAACAGTTGAGGTTGTTACATAGAACTGCACCACGTCAAGCTTTCCTTGGTGACTGGTTCAGCGGAAGAAAGGAGAAAAAAGAAAGAAAAGATCTTGTTGAAGCGCAAGATGAGGTAGTTGATGATTCTGCATCTAAGATTGTCATTTTGAACGCTACTAATTCACCTAAAGTAGAGAAATTTGATGCATCCAAACACATGCCTGGTTTCACGATAAATCAATGGAAATCAAAGGTTGTTCCACTTAAATTTATAGAAAAAACTTATGGATCTGAAGACTTAATCAATATTATAAACGAAACTTACCAAGCTGTAAGAAATGACTCCACTACTTTGACCATCGATAATTTGGCGAACGTGTCGTTAGAAGATTTATCATTCAGATTCAAATTTACAAAAGAATTACAGAAAAACTTGGGCTTTGATGTAAATGACTTGATCTTATCTAGATCTCATAATCTTCAAATCTTGTTCGATGAGATTAACACAATTATCACTGCTAGATTTAGGAATGAGAGGAATCCAAACGACATAAATTTGAGATCTTCTGATTTCACTGCTCCTAACATTTATGTTAACCAGGAATTGTCAGAGTTTGAACAAGATCGTGAATTCAAGAAATTGGTTCAAAAGGCTAAAGATTCTATGTAAAAAATAACCGCATGTAAATAGATTAACTAATATAAACTGAGTTACCTCCTACTCAATGAAAACCCAACAATAGCGGCTGTAGCCAATACTAATACAGCTCCGGGTATCAAGAGCTCATATGGTATTATATCGCCTAATAGTCTTGACTCACTCTTGCGTTTAGTACTGGGCCTGTGCCTCTTGTGACCAAAAATGGGGATTTCATCGTGTGGATTGTGCAAATACAAGTCGGCTTTAGTCTTGGTCATCTCCGCATGTAGCTTTATACAATCAACCAAATCATCGTCAGAGACAATGGAAACGACATCCCCATCATCATCTATATAACTAATGGCATATGTGGTGATCACATTACCATCTTCACTGGTTAAATTCATGGCCTCTATGTCTTTAGGGTAAAGCTTCTCATCTACAAGGGTCCTCAACTTTTCTACCCCATCTGCAGGTTTAATACTGATTCTATACACTCTGTTCTCTATTGATGGTGATCTAATTTTGAAGACAAATGAAGCCTCAGTATTGAATTCGACAGGTTTCAGCTTCTGGGGGGTATCTATATGGGAAACAGAATCCAGAGGATGAAGCTGCTCTTCAAGTGGAAGGGCTAAATGACCCCCCAAATTCGTGGGGGTTTCAGGTCTGGTAACACTTGTCATCGACCCGGAAAGAACAGAATCACTATCATTACCTAGAGATGTCCAAAATTTATTCCACGCTGGGCCTTCTGCATCCGACTCGTGATCACTCATATTTTTGATCTGGTTCAAAGTTGCATAGGTTAATTTTAATACGTCTACAATACCAACTATTTCTCCTTCACTACTTGTTACCGGCAAATTCAAGTAGTGACCATCAAACATCTTTCTTAAGGCTTCTTGAATGGAAATGTTCTCATCAGCGAAGTCTGGTTGTGGAGTCATAACTCTTACAATAGAGCAGTTCTTTGGAGTAAGGCCTGCTGCTATCACTCTCAATACAACATCTTTAGAAGTAAATATACCAGTTACCTTTCCATCATAATCTTTAATTAGTACTGCAGTAGTCCTGTTCTCCTTCATCAATACTGTAGCATCATATACCGTAGTCTTAATTGAACAGTAGATAGGGTCAGAGTTTGACTCAGTTTCATTCAAGACTGACACCAAGGTAGGGCCGCTCATTTTGGCTCGTAATTGGTCAAAGTATTGGTAGATGTGTAAGGGTTGTTCGGTTATGCCTATTTGGGAGTGAACATTATCCAAGGCTTCATACAAGTTTTTAGATGATTCATGCATTTTCTCTAGTTTCTCCATTTGCTGGGCATAACATTTTGTAATATCCAACACCCCAACAATTCTATTATCATCATCAACCACAGGTAAGTGTCTGAAACCTTTTGTTACCATCATATTAAGGGCATTAGAAGCAGAATCATCGGCATTTGTAACAATCGGATTCGGCGTCATTATCTGATCAACTGTCACAGAATTTGCATTCAAATTGGACCCCACAATTCTAAATGCCAAATCTTTGGCGGTGAATATACCTACTAAATGGTTTTCATCATTGACGACAAGAATACAGTCGCCTCGCTTTGCTGTCATTATTTGAGACACCTCAAAGACCGTCATGGAAGGTTTGCATATAATTGGAGGTGAAGGCTTCAATGCCAAAACTGTACCCGGAGCCGCTCTTTTAGGTCTTCCGGTTTGCACAGAACTCTTTCTTCTTTTGTTAAGATCGCTCTCAATCTTTCTTCTGATTGCATTATCCCTCTTACTAGATCTTTTCCGAGATTCTGACATAGATGTATTAGCACTTGACCGACTATCCAAAAGACCAAGCGAGCGAGAGCTAGAGCTATCGGAAATAGTGGACTCAATGCTTTTTGATTTGAAAGTCATTTACTTGTAAACGTTATTTTGTATACTTATCTAAAATGTAAAAAATAGTGAGGAACAATATACAGGACACGTTGTTATGTGGAACCATTTACAGGGATAGGGCAGTGGAACTGGATGTGCAACGACTATGTGGTGAAATGAGGAAGATTAGTATGAATTGAACTGAAGTAGATGAACAGTGCCCTGTTGATATATCATAAGAATTAAAAGTCTCAGGAGTACACGGAGTGTAACAAGTTTCAGCATGACGGACAGAACGCTTAACGTCAGCTTCCAAAGAGCTGGATAAAACACACAGGTATCAAAGATTAATATATATTTCAATTATAGTACCCCACTACCATGTTATTGTTTCTCATTGATTCCAATATGTTTCTACTAATTAAAGCCTTCTCGTAAACCGTATTATTCGATTGCAAAATATGACACAAAATTGGGGATTGATTTTGTACTACAAAATATGTATCACATTTGAAACAAATATTAGTTCACACTATATCTGAAGAGACATGGTTTTAGAAGAACAACAAATTAGGGAAGCCTACAAGTCAGAAGTATACACGCAACATTCAAGTAATGTTATTGTTAACTTACTTACTTCTTTTCCATTATTTACTTACATTGTTTCCTTTTGTAAAGATATCATCATCTCTATACTCAAGACTGGCCCTATTCCTAAACATGTTGCAATTATCATGGATGGAAATAGAACTTTTGCCAGAAAGAACAAGTTAGATTTGAAGGATGGGCACCTAGCTGGTGCCGAGTCTTTAGTTCATGTGTTAGATGTGTGCTATAGAGTAGGTGTGGAACATGTCACAATTTATGCGTTTTCTATTGAAAACTTCAATAGATCGGCAACAGAAGTCGACACTCTCTTCAACTTATTGAGAGACAAGTTGAAGATGTTATCTATCTATGATGATAGTTATGCCAGATCTAACAAAGTAAGAGTAAAGATTATTGGTAATAGATCAATGATCCCTGCTGATATTTTAGTAGATCTCGAGCATGTTGAGACGGTAACTAACAAACCTGATTGTAAGAGGTGTTTAAATGTTTGCTTCCCTTATACTGGAAGAGATGATATCACTCACTCTATTCAATCCCTAGTTCAACAAAGAGTCGATAACAAGATTGCCAATGATGAAATTGATTTGAATACTATTACCGAGAACACTTACTTTGGCTCGGAAACTCCCCACTTGGATATGCTTATCAGAACTAGCGGCCACACCAGATTGAGCGATTTCATGATTTGGCAATGTAACTATAATTCGACCATTGAATTTGTTAATACTTTATGGCCCGATTTTAAGTTTGTAGCCATTGTCTCAATCCTCTTGAAATGGTCTTATTATAAGACTTTGGAGATTGAGGCCGGTAACCATATGCCGGTAAACGTAAAGCCAGCAATGCCTGAAGTCAACTTATTGAAGGAGCTTCCACCTCATCCTCCGTACCAATCTGTTACCGACCGCAATTAGCTACAGAGCCAACTCATAAAGTTTTAATCACCTTCTTTATTTCCTTCTTGTTTTTTTCGGTGGCTCTGGCCGTTTCAACCTTATTTAAGTATCCTAAATATACTACTACTTCTGCGACTAAAACCAACACAGCGAAGAATAGTGATAACAAGACTCTATAGCTTACTGGCAAGCCCCATGATGTTTCAGTCCAATACCAGACAGCATATGCTACACTAACCACACTTATTAAGATATTTACAATGGTGGTCAAATTACTTTTAAGTTCTTTAGTCATTTGTGCTGGGGTTACCACTTCGTCATCTTTATTATCATATAAAGTTTGATATTCTTTTTTAGGCAGTATCAATTTCTTGAATTCTTTCTCTTTTGCTTCTAATCTCAATCGTTCCATCAATTGGAGGTATTCCTGTGATTTAGGCTTCTTGTCACTCTCTTCCTTTTTAGGTATGCTCAATTTGGATAACTTGATGAATTCTAGTAAGCTCTCAGTTGGCTTATATTCTTTATATATACCAACCATTTCTTGTCGATTTAGATATGTCTTAGAAGATATTTGTAGGAATTTCTCCCTCGGTAAAGTCTGCTCCAATTTGTCATGAAGGGCATTTGTCAATACAAATTCAGTCATAGTCAAATTTTTTTGCGGAAATCGATTTGATTTAACATGGCTACTAAGACAGGTAGTACGATTGTTGGCGCTTTAGCTTGTCAGAAAAACTCATATCTTCAAACACTACGTACTAAGGTTTTATCTTGTGATCCACACCAAGGTCATGTTAGTTCAAAGGACAAACAGAACAAAAATCTGAAAAAGAAAAAAGATGAGCCTGAACAGATAAAGGAAGAGAGATTCGCCATTGAACTCGAAGACACAGTTATCTTTCCTGAAGGCGGTGGACAACCTTCAGATCAAGGATATATTGAGGCGGAAGATGTCAAGCAGAAAGTCTTTGTTGATGAAGTTATTAGAGATAAATTGACTGCTCTTCATTTGACCAAAGAAGCCATCAAACCCGGAACTGAGGTAAGTTTGAGTTTGGATTGGCCAAGAAGATTTGATCATATGCAGCAACATACTGGCCAGCATCTAGTTTCTGCAATTTTAGATCAATATGAACTTTTCACTTTATCTTGGGGTATGGGTGAAGTAATGAATTATGTTGAATTACCTAAAAAAGTCGATGATAAGCTACTCAACGAAGTTGCAGAGAAATGTAATCAAGTTATCTTGGATGACTTGCCAATTACTTTTGAGTATCCATCTGAAGATGGTGGAATAATTGATGATGTTTCTCATTTACCTAGTGATTACGACTTATCTAAAGGTTTATTAAGAGTTGTCAAGATTGGAAACTTGGATAGAAATCCGTGTTGTGGAACTCACTTGAAATCTACTAGTCAAATCCAGGCCATTACCTTCTGCCACCAAATGAATGTCCGTGGAGGTAACTCAAGATTGTATTTTGTCTGTGGTTCCAGAGTCTTTAGATATGCCCGCAAGAATTATGATATATTGAAGAATGTTGCTGGTAATATCTTGTCATGCCAAATCGATGAGGTTTACGACAAGGTGAAGGCATTAAATGATAACTACAGAGAAGCAAATTCTGCTAAAAACAACTTGTTAAAAGAGTTGATGGCATTTGAAGCAAGGAAGGTGTTTGAGGCCTTCAAAAACACCGATTCCAAAGTAGAATTCTTCTATAGGAAAGATCCTTCCCCTGAAAGTATTAACTATTTCCAAAAGGAATTACTTACCTTATGTAACTCTGAAAAGGATTCTGGTGTTGACTTAGACAAGACCCACACTGTTGCAATGTTTAATGGATCTGTAAATGATCAAGGTATGATCAAAATCATGGGACCTTTAACCCCGGATTTACAGATTAAGGTGAAAGAGCTTTTATCAAATGTTAAAGGCGGAGGTAAAGGTAACAACTTTCAAGGTAAGGTCTCTAAATATGAGAAAGGTGAAATTGAATCTTTGACCAATTACTTCGACAGTCTCAAGGTAGATTGATATAGATAGTATATATATATTAATATAATATGTACAGGTGAAATATGACTGACAAAAGGTGCTTTAACGTTTGACCCAAGTTGGTGATTTTCTGGCCTTTAATTTACCAGGCTTCTTTCTTTCTACAATTCTAGGATCGACAGATTTTAAGTCTGCAGATAATAATCTCTTCTTCCAGATAGGACTAACTTGACCTAATGTTTTGATTATACCTAATCTTACAGCATCAGCCTGTGAACTAATACCTCCGCCCGTGACTGTAGCAAAAATATTGAATTGACCTGCCTTATTAATTGCAAACAATGGGAAAACAATCTTTTGACGATCTTCATCTCTTGTGAAGTATTCTGTATAGTTCTTACCATTGACCAAAATCAAACCTTCACCTTCAACCAATCTAATATTGGAACTTGAAGATTTTTTTCCACCTTTACCTTTCACTATACCATTAGCATCAAAGGTTTTCACGGATTTTGACTGAGCACTTGATTGGTTAGTTTCACTTATGAATTCGTTTAAAGTTTCAATCACTTCTTTTGGCATTAACTGACCATCAATACTTCTTAATTTGTTTAAGAGATGCAATACGTCTTTATGATGGGCCGCTTTAACCTTATCACTCTTGATGTAATTATTGGCATATTCATCATAGGATAAAAATTTAATTTCATGAAGTTCTTCATAAGTCAACTCTCTGGTTGGTAAATGCATATACCTCCTAACGAGAGCACTCAATCTATTTATGGTAGCTTCATGTAATGGGTTTCCTCCATAATAGGTATTTAATTGTGGAACTACTCTAGTTAACTCATATTCTGGATGCGTGATAGTATCTTTGAATAATCTACTTGGAGCAACAATTCTTTGCTTTGATTTTATGGAAATTGGTATAAGAGGTCTCTCTTCCAAGAGTTTTGTACTCGTTCTGAGGAATCTGACTGGTAACAACCCTCTTGAAAACATCTTTTAGATTTGAAAAAAAAATCTTGAAAATTTTGTATTTTTGAGAAAATTGGACTGGGTATTGCACTACTTTATTATTAAGATATATTAAAAATATTATACAAGGGTAAATATATAGTACATTAAAATTTACTTGTCATCATTAGGGTTGGCTAATATAGCACTTAATCTAGGCATGGTAGTAGGAGATTCATTGCCACTACTTGAGGATGGTGGATTCAATAAAGCACTAATATTATTATTTAGCTTTGGTAGTTCTGGTCTTGGTTCTTGATTGTTACCAGTATGATCTGGGGTTTTAGGTGATCTCACAGGACTATCATTATTTAAAAGACTCATGATGGAGGACTTATGTATCTCACCCTTTACTTCAATCAGTGGCTTGTCATCGTTTGTAATGATAGAGCCAATACTTGGCTTTAACACGGGAGCTATTGGATGGTGCTGGAAAGATGGCTGATAAGGTAACGACGAAGTTGAATATGGTGCAAATGGAAGAGGGCCCAAAGCCATGGCTTCCAGATTAGCAGGTTGAGGCAATGATGTCCCATATACAGCTGTAGGAGGAAATTGAGGCTGGAATTGAGCAGGTCCTGGAGGTTGGGAAACTTCGGGTTTCGCAACTATTGATGCCTCCAGTTTTTCCACAACACTTCCATTGCTGGTACCAACAACAGCAGCAAATTTTTCCTCCAATCTTTTATCAGCTTCATTAGCAAGTTCTAGCCAATTAGACTTCTCGGAGTTTCTTTGAAAATAATTTCTCACCATTGTTGCCGTCTTGGTTGACAATTTATCTGCGATGGTAGTCCACTTCGTACCATACTCTTTCAATAATTCAGGAAATTCATTAGCCTCAGTTATACTCCAATAAGACAGTATAGTCTTACGGGATTTATCTTTATCTTCAGTACCATCATGACTTTCTTCTTTTGCAGCTTCTTTGACATCATTTTGAGGTATATCGTCCTTTTTCTTTCTAGGTTTCTTTTTCACCTCTATAACTTGGGTTTGACTTGGAGAGGCAGGCGACTCTTGCTCAAGATGGGGTTTCTTAGAAACATTAGAACCTTCATTTGAGCCAGAGGCCACTCTTTTCTTTCTTGCATTTTCGTTCAAGACGTCCCCATTCTCAGATGTTGCCGATGTTACAGGGACAGGAACAGGGACAATAACAGCTGCTGGTTGATTTGGAGTACTATCCATGGGATCTACTGATTCTTCAGTAGGTGTTTCTGCCGAAGGGTTATTAAGGGAAGAGTTTCTTGACTTTGCTTTCTTTTTGCCAGGAGCCTTCTTAGTCATCTTTTTCTTATATTGAGCAATGAGGTTCTTATAGTTAACACCCTTTTTAGTTAAGTAGTAATGAATGACACATTCCTCAGTTGTTCTCAACCCTCCCATAAATTTAGATATATAACCAAACTTCTTTGGATACTTGATAAATCCTTCAGTAAACAATTCATGTTCTTCCTTAGAAAATGTGTCGAAAAATTGAGTTCTTACTCTGCTTGCCCATGCAGCCTTGTCAGTAACTATGTTGTTTGAGTCCAAAAAACTTAATAAGATTTTGTCATCGGGGTTTAAAATCATGTCGGGAATTGGGGCAGAGACTTTTATTGCTCTCAACATTGGATCTTCATCATCTTGCTTACTAAGATTTCTGAGAACTTCTTCGAATTCGGCTTCAGTAGTGACCAAGTCACCATGCCTCCTTGAAGCTCTACGATTTCCAAATCCACTACTGAAGTCCATGTCAGGTGCAGAACTTGTTGGAGGGGCAGTATTGACAACTGAGGTATTCTCCGACAGAGAATTTGCAGACTTAACTCTTACATCGGCCGACTCTAGTTCCTTGAGGAATTCATCGTTAGGAGGATGGATCACTTTGAGTTGCTCTTCCATGTTCTTTCTCTGAAATTCCCAGAGCTTGTTGTAGGATTTATACTCCTTCCATAATTCTAGCTTACGGGTCTGATATTTCTTTTGAGTATTAGACAAATAGTTTAACAACCTACCCTTTTTCACTTGATACATTTGGATATTATGACTATAGAAGGGATAGTCTTTGAAATTATCAGTAACTTTAGAGTATTTGCATTTCACATCTGCTGAAGCAAATTCTTTTTTCAACTCATCCAATTGGCTATCAAGCTCGTTTAAAGGGTAAACGTACTCTTGTTCTCCAGCATCAGAAACTTCTGTGGATTCGATTTGATTAACCTCCAAGTCTTTGCCAGGTTCCAAATTCTTCAGTGGTAGTGGAGTCACTATTTCCATTGGATCAGAAGACGACTCATTCTGATAAATTTCTTTGGATGGTATATTGTCATCTTGTTCTTTTATTTGTGAGATGTCGACATTATTATCTTCCTCATCGAATTCTTGATCAGGTTTCTCATCATCAAATCTATTATCTTCAGATGCATATTCGTCATCTTCCTCGCCTTCTGATTGATTTCGTGAATTATCTTCTACATTCTTGTCATCTTCACTCTGCTTGCCATCCATATCCTCATCGTCATAACGTTTCTCGGGGTCGTATTTGTCATCATCATCCTCATAATTTTTGCTATAGTGGCCATTATGTTTATAGCTGTCTTCATGATGAGAATTACCACTGTTGAGCAAGCTGCTGGATCTTCTATTATAGTAACCAGAATCATAGTTAGGGTCATACTTTGAGTCGTAATATCCAGAGTTATACTGGCTATTATACGGATACTTCTTTTTAGTAGAGTAATGATCCACTTGAGACTTTGAGAAATACGGCTTGTTAGGATAGTATGTGTCCGGACGTTTCGTATTCAATATTGAGTTATTTCTTCTTTTAGGTGCTGAACTAGACAATGAGCTTCTTGAGTTTACTGAAGACCTAAAAGACCCCAGGGGAACTGAATTAGATGCATTAGATTGGTCCCTCTTGAAGCTATTGTAACTCCCATAACTGGGATAGTAAGTATTGTATTTCGAAGAGCCATATGAATTATATGACGAATACAGATTACCTGTACTCCCTTGATATCTTCTATTATTAAGCGGCACAGATGACGTTGTAGTTGGGTTCGATGCATTTTGGGTACTATTTACAGATGTATTGGGAAGTGTAGAGTCCGAGGTATTACCATTATACCCAGGACCTGAGGAATTGCTCCTCCTATTGTAAAAAGGTTTTCGTTTGGCATCATTATATCGACTCATAGGAGGTCCTCTTGAGCCTGATGATGACATGTTGAACAAAACGAAAGGGCGATTAAGCTTATTTAGATAAGAATGAACTGCCCACTGTCTTGATTAACACTATTGTTGGATGGTTAAGCTTTGTATAAAAATCACTAATACGAAAAAAAACTTTGAGCGCCTTTCAAGGTTTTTGAAGATTTTCTCCCTAAAACATACAATTACACAAAACTAACAAAACCCAATATTATTAGAAAAAGACCATCTCCTTATTTTTAGCGGCAGGTTATATAAATATAAAAGGGGAGTCAAACCCATTGATGGTATTGACAATCATCATGATTGAAATGTTGATATTAACTTACTTTAATTAATGACCACCATGAAAATTCAAATAACCTCTTAAAGAAAAACCTGCCATCGCACGCAAAAAAAGTCGTGTCGATTGCCATATGATTATGAAGGCAAGAGGTGGGAATTTAGGTGACGGGGTATGAAGATTAAATGATGGGTAAAGTGATAACAAAAAGTTGATTTAATCATCAATACATGAAAACAATTTGATTCGAACTATTTGTTACTGACTAACGTTCCTAATTATGTCATGGTATTACCTTTTAATTGCCAACATCCAAAAAAATGGGATTAATTTGCATCGAAATTCTCAAGTTTTCAAAGTGGAGGTGGGTGCATCGACACGACCCCACCATAATAAATTCTCGGAAAATAAGTCCACCTATTGTTATATAAACAGCAGTTCCCGAATATTCTTTAGATGATAGATCTTGAATTTACTATTGACTTTAAATCTCAGGAGTTTGTGAATAACTTTATAAATTTATCATTATATTTGGCCACCATCTTATCATTCGTTATTGGATTTGTTGCCCAGGATTTATTGTATAGTGTCATTACTTTTGCTGTCAGTATTTTAATAATTGCCCTTATCACCGTACCAAGTTATCCTTCTTATAATAAGAATAGGCTTGAATTCTTAAATATTCAATATGTCCAATAATTCTGATGATTTATACTTGGGGTTTGATTTATCTACCCAACAATTGAAAGTGATTGTTATTAATGAAAATTTAAACGTGGAAGGATTATATAGTGTAGAGTTGGATACTTTTACCCTGAAATATGGTGTTCATAAAGGAGTTCTTAGTGACGAATCCACTGGTGAAATTGTGAGTCCTGTTGCTATGTGGTTGGATGCAATTGATTATGTCTTTACCGATATGAAAAAGGATAATTTCGATTTTAGCAAAGTTAAGGGAATCTCAGGATCTGCTCAACAACATGGATCTGTATTTTGGTCCCAGCAAGCCAATGACTTGTTAGGCTCTTTGAATCCCGATAAAAACTTATCCGAACAGTTGGAAAAGGCGTTTACTTACCCGGTATCACCAAATTGGCAAGATCACTCCACTGGTAAGGAAATTGAAATCTTTGAAAAATGTGTTGGTGGACCTGACGATTTAGCTAAAATTACCGGTTCTAGAGCTCATTATAGGTTCACCGGCTTGCAGATTAGAAAATTGGCCACGAGGAAAGATCCTGAAACTTACCAAAACACAAGCAGAATTTCTTTAGTTTCAAGTTTTGTTGCCAGTATATTATTAGGTAAGATAACCGATATTGAAGAAGCTGATGGTTGTGGTATGAATTTGTACGACTTAAACACCAATGAATATAGCGAAGAGTTATTGAGCTTGGCTGCTGGTGTTCACCCCAAATTCGATAATACCTCAAAGGAAGAAACTGAAAGAGGAGTACAAGAATTGAAGAAGAAGTTGGGTCCAATTCATCCAATTTCTTATAAACCAGATGGATCGATATCCGACTACTTTATTAACAAGTATGGTTTCAGTAACCAGTGTAACATTTACTCTTTTACTGGTGACAATCTTGCTACCATCATTTCTTTGCCATTGAATCCTAATGATATTTTAGTATCCTTAGGTACTTCTACGACGGTATTACTCATTACTAAGAATTATAATCCTTCCTCTCAATATCACTTATTCAAGCACCCAACTATTCCTGATCATTATATGGGAATGATCTGTTATTGTAATGGGTCTTTGGCTAGGGAAAAAATTAGAGATGCTATTAATGAAGAGTACGGAATTGAGGACAAAAAGTCATGGGACAAGTTCAACGAAATATTAGACTCTTCTAAGAAGTTCAACAATAAGTTAGGAATTTACTTTCCATTAGGTGAAATTGTGCCTAACGCATCTGCTCAATTTAAGAGAAGTTTATTGGAGGGCAATAAAATCGTTGATTCAACTAGTGAGAATTGGACTACTGCAGACGATGTCAGCTCCATTGTTGAATCTCAAACATTAAGTTGTAGATTAAGAACTGGGCCCATGTTGACAAATTCTAATGATAGTAAAGAAACTACGCCTAGTCCACAAGCTAACGATTTGCACAAAATTTACAATGATGTTACTAAGACTTTTGGAAAATTGTTAACTGATGGAAAGCCCCAAACTTTCAGTTCTTTCACCTCCAGGCCTAATAATATCTTTTATGTTGGAGGTGCTTCAAATAATTTGTCGATCATCAAGAAGATGGGAAGTATATTAGGTGCCAATAATAAGAACTACAAGGTCGAAATTCCTAATGCGTGTGCTTTAGGTGGTGCTTTCAAAGCTAGCTGGAGTTTATATTGTGAACAACAAGGTGAATTGATTGACTTCAATGAGTACTTAAACAAGAAATTCAATTTCAATGAGTTGGATCATTTCGAAGTTGAAGACTCATGGAAAGACTACTTTACAGGAGCCGCTATGTTAGCAACAATGGAGCAGTCTTTGAAGCATGATTAGTTTTTATAGATGTAATAGATGTGCGATTTAAATTTTTCACTCTGATGATGCTAAGATTTGTTAGATGGAAGTCACTTGCAGCACTTAAGAACCAAATACTTAAGGAAGAAATACCGATTACCAGGACTATCATAGATGAAGCTATTAAGAATAATGAGTTTCAAGACTTAAAAAGCCTTATAAGTTCAAATAAATATCTCTTGACCCCATCAACCAAAAATGAACTTTCCAATTACTTCCATAATGATTTTTCAATATACTATTTGATAAAAGATCATAAATTCAATAGTAAGCAGTTAGCGGAATTGATAAGATCTAATCCAGAAAGAGTTGATAGTTCGTGGGATTTGTTTTTACGTCATAAGGAAGGTCAAGATGATATTGTTAATCAGGAAGTTATTAAAAAACTCTTAGAAGATCCATTAGATTCTGATTGGGTTAAAATTCTTTACCTTTACAAGAACACCAGTATAAAGGATGATATACAGGGAGCGCTATTTCAAAAGATAATGGATATTCGTCCTGAATTATTAATATTCTTCGAATTCAATCCTGAGTTCTTGAAAGACAAATTAAATAGATTACCTAATGAGCACTTTTCTTTAGTGTTCAGCAAACTTCTCGGCGAGGATCTTCCATATGAATATTATATTAAGGCTATTGATACCTTCCAAAGCTATAAGCTCGATTCTAGTTTCATCCGAAGTTATGAAGATATAGCAGATGAAAAATTAGAGGTTGAAGAAGTTCACATAAATGATATTGTTTCGTATATTGAAGAAAATGAGTTGGATAAAAATAAGAATCCAGAGTCATTGCTTCTCAGAATGAAACTTGCCGAAGTTTATGGTTTGATTTTTGAAGATTTCGATACCTTGTTAAAAAAGTACCATTATTATCAAATTCACCATGAGTTTGGAATTGAATTCATTCAGAATACATTGATACAATCATACTGTTTAAAGGCATTTAAAGAATCTAACCGAGAAATTCTTCCTTTGATCAATGCATTACTTCTTGAAGAAATTCCAATAAAGGTGTTACAGTCTATGATACTTGCAAATTCTGCTTTCGGTACTGACCAATCATTAGAAATCTACAACAGGTACATTAATCATGTCAGTAATTCAGTTAATAAGCAGACCAATAGATCTCCATCAGGATTATTGAACGAGTCTTTAATACTAGCATTCTTGTATAACAATGACAGAGATTTTGCTCATATAATTTATGACAAGCTTATACTGTCAAATCTCCTCCAAGAATCAGAACTTGCTACCATTAAAAAGACCTTCAAAGTTTACGGTGATGCGTTCGAAGAGGATAATTGGGAATCTGCCAAACAGAATCTTCACTCCCACATTTGTAACACCATCAAACTGCTTTAATTTCATCTTCTCAACAGCGAAACTGCTATAATTCATCCTCAAATTTATATACATACATCTATACATATATACTAAATCAATTTTTCATCCTCCGCACGACTGCTGCTTATGACTAAATCTGAAGGACTCAGAACTGCATCTCGCTATCGTGGAAAATTTCAATCAAACATAAATTTCGATAGAACATGGCTCCTGTTACTTTACACTTAAGAGCTGAAACTAAACCATTAGAGGCTAGAGCTGCTTTGACTCCATCCACTACTAAGGAGTTATTGGATGCTGGCTTCAAGATCTATGTCGAGAAGAGTAGTCAATCTACTTTCGATTGGAAAGAATACGAGGCTGTTGGTGCTGAAATTGTCCCAGAAGGATCTTGGAAGGAAGCTCCGAAGGACAGGATTATTTATGGGTTGAAGGAGTTACCAGAAAATGAAACTTTCCCATTAGTTCATGAACATATCCAATTTGCTCACTGTTATAAAGACCAAGCTGGTTGGAAAGATGTCTTAGGTAGATTCCCAGCTGGTAATGGTACTTTATACGATTTGGAGTTTTTAGAAAATGACCAAGGTAGAAGAGTTGCTGCTTTTGGATTTTATGCTGGTTTTGCTGGTGCTGCAGTCGGAATTTTGGATTGGGCTTTCAAACAATTGAACGATGACTCCAAGGAATTACCTGGAGTTACCCCATTCCCTAACGAGGACAGTTTGGTCGAAGTTGTTAAAGAACAATTAGACAAGGCTTATGAGAAGACCAAGGAATATCCCCAATGTTTGGTTATAGGTGCTTTGGGTAGATGTGGTTCTGGTGCTATCGCATTGTTCAACAAGGTTGGTATTCCAGATGACAAGATATTGAAGTGGGATATGGCCGAAACATCCAAAGGTGGTCCATTCAAGGAAATCATTGAATCCGATATCTTCATCAACTGTATCTATTTGTCTTCTCCAATTCCTCCTTTCGTCACTGCTGAAACTTTGAATGATCCAAACAGAAAATTAAGATCCATCGTCGACGTTTCAGCTGATACCACCAATCCACACAACCCAATTCCTGTCTATACGATTGCAACCACTTTTGACGCCCCAACTGTTGTTGTTGAGACAACTGCAGGTCCAAAATTATCTGTCTGTTCAATTGACCACTTGCCATCTTTATTACCGAGAGAGGCTTCCGAATTCTTTGCTAAGGATTTATTACCATCCTTGAAGGAATTGCCAAACAGAGATACTTCTCCAGTTTGGGTAAGAGCTAAAAACTTGTTTGACAAACATGTCGCCAGATTAAACCAATAGTTATATACGTTGTGATTTGTTTATTCTCTAGTGATGCTAACTTTTGACCTTTTCTTATTCTTCTTCTGTTTCTTTGATTGTTTGTTAAAAACTTTTTTGATTTCTTCCCCATCTGTTTCGTATTCTGATTGACTATACTCATTGTTGTCTTTGCTAAGATCTAAACGCCTTTTCATTGTCTCTGGTTTTTCAACGCTTTCAGAACATACAGCGACACAATTCAATCTTTCTCCGGTATCATATACTGCAACCTGATCTCTAACAGACTCTCTCAAGTCCCACACCACAATCCTTCCATCAGATGAAACCGATATCAAGTATGGTACATTGGACTCACTAGGATTTCTGTAAATAGAGAAGTCTTTGATACGATTAGAATGGCCTCTTAAGCTGAACACTGGTTTGAAGTTTTCAGAGTCGGGTTGTAATAGTTCTTCAACATCATGAAAATCTATGACACCGTTACCATAACCAGTGATAAGCCACTCTTTGTTATCAAGCTTGATAATGTCCATACACATTAAGCTTGGTTTAAATGTAAATCTTTTGAAAATCTTGGCTTCTTTCGTTTCATAAACGAAGATCTTATTGAGGAATCCAACTATGAAGTGATTGCCAGATTTAGTCCACCTGACGAATTCAGCATCCTGTCCAAGAGAGTCTCTTCCTTTAATTTTCAATACTGCTGCTTTTTTGGCAGTCATAAGATTCCATAATCTTATGGTTTTATCTTTGGAAACTGAAACAGCAACTCTTCCTGTGGGATGGATATCAAGGTCAAAGACTTTATCTTGATGACCTTTCAAAGTACCGAATACTTCCCAATCTTTAGTACGCCATACTATAATCTTACCATCTTCTGAGCCTGATAATAGCCATTTACCAGATTTTTCACTGGTTTCACTACTTATTTCATCAGAGAATCTTAAAGTGGTTACTGTTCCTTGATGACTAAGGAGAGTACCGAGTTCTTTTCTCTTTTGTAAGTCATATATTCTAATATGCTCATCGTTGGATCCAGTTACCAAGTACCTTTTAGCGACATCAATGGATTTAATGGAAAGAGAATGTGCTTCAAAGTGGAAGATTGGTTGAAAAGTTGGTTGTGGGTCACTTAATATCAAGGAGACACAGAGCAAATTATGCTCATATGATCCCACTAAGATCCTAAATTGGGTGCTAGTTTGTTTATCTTCTTTACTCATTGTGATGCGATGAGATAAAATATCAAATTATTTCTCAGACTTATAGGATGCAAATTAATCATCACTTGCCGTTTATTTTTTTAGATACTCGTAGATTCAACTGCTCACGATGAGCAATACGTTTACTGTTACTTATCCCATTGAAAATCTATAATTACTACGCTAGTAAAGTACTTACAATAATTCTTCACCAATGATGAATCAATTTCCAACAATATCTCGAGGTTTTCAGCCTTCCCTCTTTCATTGAAATCCCAGACTCCTGATACAGTTATGGCTTATATCTCCAATTCAGGCCTATACAAAATATGTCTCCCTACTCTCTTCTCTCTACATCGCTTCTCACTCCGTTCGGAGCTCATACTCTGAGATCACAAACATTTTATTTACGCATTCATCCAGGCTTATGGTACAACCACAAAAGACGCCATCGCAGCACAATTCGACATTGTACATATCGCCGATGGTGAACAGTCACCGGAATGAGCTATTTGTGACTCCTCCCAATCCAACTAATACTATTTTCGATAGTCCAGCTGCTAATAACACCACTCTGTTCTTCAACAATGATAATAATAACAATAAGTTCCAACAGCCACAACAACCAATGTCACAAGCTGAAAAGCTCAGACTTTGGAGACATGACGCATTAATGCAACACCAGTACAAAACTGCTGAGTTTATTGGTGATAAGGTGTTGGCATTAACTAATGATCCTAATGACGCATTTTGGTTAGCACAAGTATATTTTACCAGTGGTAATTACCTTAGAGCCAAGTCACTACTTACATCAAACCCGGAGTTTGAACAATCAGTTAGTTGTAGATACTTGGCCGGGTTTTGTTGCATCAAACTTGAGTTGTGGGACGATGCATTGGATTTTATAGGTGAAACTAACCCATTTCGGAAAGATGATAAGTACCAAATACGAAATGTGGATGGTGGTATAAAACTAGAGGCGTCAATGTGCTATCTAAGAGGTTTAGTTTACGCTAACCAGAATAATTTTGATAAGGCAAAAGAAGCGTTCAAAGAGGCAGTTATAGTAGACGTTAAATGCTTTGAAGCCTTTAATGAATTAATCGCCAATAATTTGATGACTCCTAGTGAGGAATGGGAATTTGTATCTCAACTTAACTATAGAGATGCTGATGATAATGACGAGCTTATAAGGTTATTATACTCTTCAAGACTAAACAAATACTTCAATGTCCAGAAATTTGACGAAGCTGAGACTGTATTACGACAAGATTTTGACTTGGGTGACAACTCTGATATTTTACTAGCACGTGCAGATTATCTATACGTTCAATGTAACTTTGACGAATGTTTATCAGTATGTGAAAAGATTTTGGCTAAGGATGAATATAACTTTAATGTTCTTCCAAACTACTTGAGTTGTTTACATGAACTTGGAGGTAAAAATAAACTCTTCTTGAGAGCTCATCAGTTAGCTGAAAGTCATCCTACTAACCCAATGACATGGTTGGCTATTGGCATCTACTATTTATCGATAAATAAGATTATTGAAGGCAGAAAGTTCTTAAGTAAAGCAACTTTACTCAATTCCAATTTTGCCCACGCATGGATTGCATTTGCTCATACATTTGCGGCTGAAGGGGAGCATGAACAAGCCATTAGTGCCTATGCATTTGCTGCTAGGCTATTTCCTGGAACACACCTCCCAAATTTATTCCTTGGAATGCAACATATATTGATGGATAATCTAAGCCTCGCTGAGGAGTATTTAACGGCATCGTATCAAATCTGTAATTCTGATCCTATGTTGTTGAATGAATTAGGGGTAATCAATTTCCATAAGAAGGAATTTGGTAAGGCTGAAGCATTTTTGAAGGAAGCATTGGGGGCATCGAAGAACTTAAATTCAGATTCATCTACGTGGATCTCGATTCACACTAACTTAGGACATGTCTACAGAAGGACTAACCAGTTGCAGAATGCGTTAGAATGTTTCAATCAAGTTCTCCGAATCAGTAATAATAGTAGTGCTAATTTATTAGCAGCAATAGGATTAGTACATATGAAACTAGGGAATTACCCTAAAGCTATTGTTGTGTTACATGACGCACTAGCTATAACACCATCAGATCCAGTTGCTGCTGATCTATTAACAAAAGCGTTTGAATGTAATAAAGATTATAACAAACCATTTTTTGCAGCTGGTGACGATAAAATTATGAACTCAATTGGTATGCAAAGTAGCCCAACTAATATAATAAATGGCAAAGAAATTTCAAATGATGTCATTTCAATGGTACAGCAACTTAAGAAAGGTGAAGATTCGAGTGGAGAAGAAGAAGAAGAAGTAATGGATATAGAAAGTGATTAACATATGTAGAAATAAAATCGTCTAATTTTGTACATCGCGACTCACCTAATTCGAAACATAAACAAAGTGTTCGGCTATTATTCCTTAAAACCCACAAGTAGTAATCTCGGTGGTCAGAAAAGGAAATCGGGTGAATACTATAAATATAACTCAAACATTCGGTGTGTTACAGATTTATCGTTTCATCATTCACAGCCCCTTTAATTGTTCGTTTCCTGAAACTAAACCTCGAATTTAGAACCCTTAATCAACCAGTTTCACGTCAATCTACATTCTCCGAGCACGTCTTTCATTCCCTTTTTAGCATTTTTGTTGTTGCAGCAGTATTATGAATACCCATTCTCCCTTGGTGAACAACAATGATTTCAGAATCTTAAGTGTCAGTTTCAATCAAGATCAAGGTTGTTTTGCGTTTAGTCATGAATATGGTTTCATAGTTTATAATACCAACCCTATTGACCTACGGGTTAAGCGGAATTTCTATGTATCATCCACCAGTACTGGCACTGGTATCGGTCACGTCACTATGCTTCATCGTACAAATTATCTTGCATTAGTAGGTGGTGGTAAAAATCCAAAGTTTCCTAATAATAAATTAGTTATTTGGGATGACTTGAAACGTAAAAGTAGCTTGAATCTAGAGTTTATGAGTCCTATTTTAAACGTGTTACTTTCAAGGATACGAATAATCGTAGTCTTACAAAATCAAGTCTTGGTCTATGGCTTCTCTTCTCCACCTAAGAAGTTCGCCACATACGAAACTGTCAATAATGAATATGGCTTAGCTGATTTATCTGTAAACATGGCTGGCTCATCCCTGTCATCATCTGCATCGATCAATTTGTCCTCGTCTATAACGTCCTTGAGTACCAAGGATAATTCCAGGTACCAAACTTTGGCAATTCCTGGAAGGCAAGTTGGTCAACTACAGATTGTTGACGTATCTCCCAGTGGCCAAGAAAAGAGTCTTATTAGCATAGTCAAAGCCCATAAAAGTAACATCAGGTGCTTGGCATTGAACCGATCTGGCTCTATGGTTGCGTCAGCATCAGAAACAGGGACAATCATCAGAATACATTCTACACAAAACACTGCATTATTATACGAATTTAGGAGAGGTTTAGATAGAGCTTACATCACATCTATAAAGTTCTCTCCTGATGACACCAGATTGGCAGTTCTATCAGATAAAACTACCTTGCACATATTCAGCTTAGTCCACAATACAGCTATCTCAGACACCCAAAGTGAAGTCTCTGCATCCAGTATGGCATCTGACACCTTGAACCCCACTAATAGAATACACTTGTTCAACAAGCTTCCTGTTCCGTTGCCATTTAACTCGTACTTCAAGTCTGTGTGGTCCTTCTGCTCTGTGAACACCAGTAAGTATCACGGAGATTACGACTTAAGTGTTAGCGATGAAGGGACAATTGGATGGTCAGGAAACGATAGCATAATAGTAATTTGGAAGAACAAGAAGATTTGGGAGAAATACGTTGTTATTGAGAAGAATACCAAGGATCAATGGGACTTGGTACGCACCAGTTGGAAAGAGCTCGATAACCCATTAAATTGACTATATATATATACAAGAAATAATTAATAAATGTAATGGCTATTCGATCAACTCACAGAGTAGCGGTTCGTAGAACTTCTTTGTCTTCCGTTTGTTGAAATCTCCGATGTCGTGCCATCTCTTTCCATGGAACGTTCTTACAAACCGTTTTGCGTTTTCATGATCGGCAAATCTGATAAGATTCACGCTGACTTGAGCTTGAGGATTTTGAATTACTGGAATAAAACAATCTAGAAGGTCTAAATTTCTAGGGAAATCGAAATTCCAGAGTAATCTTGGAAGAGAATGCCTTGATAAATGGAACGGAATATTTCTTACCAAAACTGTTGTTCGTCTTATATGAGCATTAATATGTCTCGATATTTGTTCATAGTTCTCATCATAATTGAGGTCCAGGAGTTTGTTTATCAGATCTAGTTCCTCTGGAGAGTACTCACTGCTTGGTACAGGGGAGTAAAAAGGTGAGAATATGCTGGTGATGTTAAACTTGTTGAGACCTACAAACTTCAACAGTAAAGGCCAACCATTCAAGGACTTCTGTTGGGTTTCTAGCCAGTATGCAGCTGCATGTACATGGTTAGGAAAAATCAAGTAGTACGAATCCTTAAATGCAAGTGTTGATGGGTTTCTGCTCTTCACTACTTTAAATTCGATACCATTCTTTAACTCTTTTGGTAATTCATAAATTCTTTCTGCTTCCAAAGGGTAAATATTATAGAAGTCTGTACTGGTAAGAAGTGAATTCAGACATGGGAACCGTAGTATATTCGACTTGATATTATGACTTTCTTTAGGTAGATCTAGGGTAGCTTGTTCCAATGGCCTTAAGGTGCTCTTGTATTGCCTTAAGTGTTCCAATGGAGAACCTCCAAGATCCATTCTAGATAGAAATTCTGTGACTGCAGGTGTACGGCGTTTAGCCTGGGCTATAGTATCATCATAAAGTAGTCTCAATAACCTGTTAGTGGAATCTTTTGGAAGTCTACTTGACATGATGGCTCGCAAAAAATCTGGCTCGAATTTTGCGTTTGTTTGGCTTCTGCCGTCTGGTTGTAGTGAATATTAGAGAGATTTGAAATTATAGAGAACCGAAACTTCAAGTACATAATTGGTTGATCTACATGACACTCAATACTGTGTTTATATGGACGAATTATCTTTTTATCTCTCAGGTCTTGTAGCCCCTTTTTTTAACCCCACTTGTGCTCTTGTATGCCTAATTATTTTCTCATGCCCACTTGGAATTATAAGGATCGTTCAAAGTGCGGAAGTCAAAGTTGCACGATCGAAGTTCATACAGCGGTTATCTTTACTAGGACCTTATGAGTGAAACGATTTGGTCTAACAGTAAGTCATCGCCGTTAGGTAATGACGGTAGCAATATTAATTACAAAAATGTGTTTGACCACATGGATCCAGATGTGGCTAAAATCCTTTCGTATAACGACCCTATTGGGGCTAGTGATTTGGTGTCAGATAGTGATGTCAGTAGCAACCCCTTTGGGTTAAGAACTGGTGCTTTATCAGCAATCACTGCTCCTGTTGGTGGGTATAATAATAATGCCACTTCACCTAACCAACAACACCAACGCCTTGGTTTGGGCACTGCTTCTATCAGCGGTGGTATTGCCAGTCGACACCCCCCTCAAGATTCGTTTCTTCAGAAGTTTTCAGGGGTGGCTGATGCTACAAGAGACATAGAATTGACTAATAACTTCGGAGCTTTAAACTTAGAAGGATCTTCTAGAAGAACCAGTTTTAACAATCAGACCGCAAAACCCACTAATGTTAATGATATTGGTTATTCAAGTCCAACCGGGTCCTTGAATGAAAGTTTAAACTATCAACCAACAAGAACATCTCGCCATCAGTCTATAAGTGATAAAATTGATCAATATAACAATAGTTCACCCATCCAAGCCGGTGCCACCTTGAATGTCGCTACCGAGAAAGACGAAAGAATTGTCCCTCCTCCTTCTAATAATATTTGGAATCCAGCCGCTCAATCTTTCAATCCTGCCGTCAACAACTCGTTCCAAGACATGTATGGAGGGTACCAACGTAATGGGATGATGCCCATCAACCCTGGTCCTTTCATCATGTCCTCTCCACCTCCTCCTGCAGGATTCATTGACCCAAGAATGTACAACATGGGCGCATTCCCCATGGGTACTGACTCTGCTCCCAATGGGTCATCCGAGAGTACAAATGATGCAGATCCAGAGGAATCAGAATTGAATGAAGACGCCTCAAAAGCTGCCACCTATAAATACACCCCTGGTATTGGTATGCCTCGTCAAAATCCAGGCTTCGTTTTCCAACCTTTTGCTCCATATTCTATGTATCAATCACCTCCTGCGATGAACGTCATCATCCAGGATAACAGTACCGAGGGTAAAGAAGCCACATCAACCCCTAGACCAAAAGCTGCGGCCCCACGTTCGTCGTCCAATTCAGATTCATCTGCTCCTCCTTCCAATGGCTCCAATGGAGGGCCTAATGGTAAGGGTAAAAAGAATGGCAATGGTAAGTTCACAAAAGGTGCCCCTCATATCTATAGATCGCCCTTGTTAGAAGAAGTCAGGTCAAATTTTAAAGGTAAAGAATACTATTTGAAGGACATATATGGACATGCAGTGGAATTTACCAAGGATCAGCATGGGTCTAGGTTCATACAACAAAAATTACCAGATGCATCTGATGAAGAAAAGGAAATGATATTCAATGAAATAAGAGATATTTCTTACGAGTTGATGACAGATGTATTTGGAAACTATGTCATTCAGAAGTACTTCGAATATGGAACTACAACCCAAAAGAATATTTTATTGGAGTACATGTTGGGACATATTTACGAGTTATCCTTGCAGATGTATGGCTGCAGAGTAGTCCAACGTGCCTTAGAGGCTATTTCTTTACCTGGTCAAATAAAAATCATTACCGAGTTGAAAGACTACGTTTTGATTTGTGCAAAAGACCAGAATGGTAACCATGTTATTCAAAAGTCCATTGAAAGAATTCCTTTCGAAAAAGTCAGATTTATTTTAGACAGCTTGGAAAATCAGATATACCACCTATCGACTCATCCTTATGGATGTAGAGTTATCCAACGTTTGTTAGAACATTCCACACCTGCTGACCAAAGGAATATTTTGGGTGAGTTGAACCGATTTATTTTCTACCTAATTCAGGATCAGTATGGTAACTACGTTATGCAACACATCTTAGAAAGAGGGTCAGAAGACGATAGAGAAGAAATTCTCACCATAGTTTTGGGATCTGTGGTCAACTTCTCCAAACATAAGTTTGCTTCCAATGTTATTGAGAAGTGTATTAAGTTTGGTGATCTCAATCAAAGGAAAAGAATCTTGCACGAAGTGTTGTTAGGCAATGAAGACTTGACTGTCGAAACCGTAAGTGATGACTCACCTTTGGCATTAATGATGAAAGATCAGTATGCCAATTATGTCATCCAAAAGTTGGTGGAAGTTTTTGATACGAAGAGTGAGCAGAAAAGACTTCTTGTATTGAAGCTAAGACAATACTTGAAGCAGCTTTCTTCTAAAAATAGCTATGGAAAGCACCTTGCTTCTGTAGAAAAAATGATTATCGTAGCAGAGACAGCTTTGATTGAGGCTGATAATTCCTAAGTGCCTCGTGATGATTTATATGAATGTTCTGTAAATACCGTGTATAGTCTATTGTTTATATGTTAGAAATAAGTCTTGTTTCATAGCCAAATATAAGTAAATATTTATATATTGCACGTAAGTGAACAGTCTGCTAATGTAAACAGAAAGTGTCCTAAAAATGTCTCTATACCCTCGTCTGCATTGGGAACTCTGTCTAAGTAATAAGCACCATTATGGTGTGTGGTGACCAGAGTTTATTTAGGCATTGATGATTCAAATTTCCTGACGCTATCGAAGGATGGATCCAACCATATATTATATTTTCGGTTGTGATACTGGGCCCTGTGTGTTGTCAAAGAGAATGGATATAACGGTACATGAACAAAAAAAAAGGTTCCATTTAGACTGAGATTTCACGGCAAAACGAACTATTTCGGGATCAAAAACATACCGTATAAGTATGGGTGCATCTACTACAATTGAATAAACATGTTAACTCTTAAACACATTGACTGTCACTTTTGTTTCGTGAATTCGTCATAAACCGTTATATTTTTGTAAGCCATATAAACCATATACACCATATACGACCCCCATCTACTTATTTATTGACAGGAAAAGGGGCAATAGGTTTTTGCTAAATGTTTCCCACGTAACGCCAGCATCCTGAGATTCTACGTACTTTGCTTTCAAATCTAAAGTTCGGACACCGTACGTGGTATCCTTATTTTTGAGTACGACATAACGACGTAAGGTGATTGTCTTTAGAAACGATGTCTCATCTACAGAACTGAGGTTTTGTGTGTCCCACTCCTCAATTTCCCTAGCCTTGGCAGCTTTTAATTCACTTCTCAATTGAACTTCAACACCATCGGTGGTCTCTTCATCTGAGGAGGAATCCGAAAACGCAGTGTTAATACTAGATTTCAATTGGTCTAGGCTCAAGAATGAAGAGTAGCTAGAATATTGTGTTTTGTCAGAAGCAGGCTCCTGTTTGATATTATCGTTTAGATGACTTAAATTGGCACCGATAGAACCCCCAGGATGCTTCATAGAAAACGTCTTCTTTCTGATCAAAGGATCTTGCTCTAGAAGCTCGGCCAAGGCTAATATAACTGCATCTGCCATGATTAAAGCTAATGTGGCCGATACAGTAGGTGCGGGTAATCCATGAATAACTTCTTCTTTCAAGTGACCGGGCAACTCAGTATAAAGAAGTGACTTAATTCTGGGATTCTTGGCCAAACTGGACTCCTTGTTACAGGTCAACAATATTATAGGGATTGCAGTTGACATGTGAGGAAGTAAATTGATAAGCTCCGGTGTATTACCACTGGCAGTTAGCATAATAATAATATCTCTGTCATTCAATATACCTAAATCACCATGTAATGCTTCCGTCGGATGTAAGGTAACCGACGTAATAGACAACGAATTAAGGGTAGCAGTTAGCTTACAAGCGATCTTATGACTCTTACCAACTCCACACATAACAATCTTACCACCTTTAACAGATGTACTAAGTAGCAAGTCTAAAGACTTGATCACATTGATTTGAGAAAACTCATCTGTCTTGTACTGCTGCCCTAAATGCTCAACAGCATCCCTCTGAGCATCAAACGTCTTTTTCATACTGTTAATGCCCTTATATATAAGGGATTCATAATCTAGGTCATAACTCATAATGAAGATCTGATCTTTCGAAGTTTATATTACTAATATTGTGAGGCTTATGTAAGTTCTTGAGTCGAATTTTTATAAAATTTGTGACAAGAAGCAAAGTTGCGCCGCACTTGGCTCATTGTGGCTGCGATTATGCTCAACTGCGTGGCATTGTGCTTGAAGATGCATTATACTATGTAAAGGAATTGAATTCAAGTATGGAATAAAGTTCGTTATCTCTGTCAGTGAGATATTCGTACCTATTTGAATTCACGTTAACATGAGTTTCAGTATCGAATTCTAGCTGTTGCATAAATGACTGTGTGGCATCATTTAAACCAGAAGGATTATCCTGTTCTTTCTGCTCTTGTTTCATTATATTATGAGTTTCTATAGCCCTATCTTTTAATACTTTCACTTGTTTAACTCTATTTGCCCAATTACTAGCAAATCTACCATGATAATTGGCATGCCAGACGTTTGCGAATTGACTAGCAGAAATTGCAACACTTCTTACGAAATTAGATAAAACGTCCTCTGAAATAATTTTGAAATGACAACTGGCAAATACTCCAGGAACTCCACTTCTCCTAAATAGCTTAACTTTATACAGTCTCTTAGACTCTTCATAGTTGGACTTTGAATAATAATCAAAAGATTTACTATGCGGTTGAATAACGATATTGATGAAGTTGAATTGTGACTTTATAAGATTGAAATCAAAAGGAAGTCCACTTTCGTCAAAGAAAATATTAACATAGTTGTTTCCAATGTGTTTCTTCTTGAAATCAAAGAAAGGATCCTTTTCATTATTGGGCATTAAGGTAGTTGTGTGGAATATTATCTGTACGGTCTTATCACTCCAATAAATTCCATATTCTCCATCGGTGTTGTTCTCGATGTCTAAACCGCCAACATATATCTCCTTACAGTTTTTTAACTTTATGCCTTCTCCTACTGAGTTGAGAAACTTCTGGTAGTTCGCTGATCCGCCTCTATTACCTAATACTTCCGATTCAGAATTCTGTCCTCTTCCAATGTACAAAATACCAATTTTATGGAATTCGACTGTGGGCATTCTGTCTATAGTGGCAATTGCTCTTGTAATAGTTGGATCATCCATCAAGGCAATAGGCTTACCCTTATTTTCAAGATCTAGGTTAGACAAATGTTGAACTATAAAATGATTAGGGTCAACTAGCTGTTTATGTGAATACCTCAATTTATTGGGAACTATACTACTGTCAAACCCAACTTTTAATATGATTACTCCAGTTGGTCTTCTGTAAATCACCAATGTTGATCCTGTTTCAGCAATGGATGCAACTGTTGTAATAGTAAGACCAGTTATCCAATTACTTACTTGAACATTACCTTCTTTTCTCAATTCGTCAATAGCCACTCTAGGATTGACTATCTTCAATGGCAAATCGTTGTACGTGAACCGGATGATAAGGTCAACAAATGCCGCAACTTGATCATCTAATACGTGACTGTTTGAGTTTCCAGATAGCAAATTTCTTAGTATGAAAGAAGACATTTTCTTTCTATCGTTCATATCTAGTTTTAAAAACCACGTAGCAACCAAGTTGAATGAAAGGGCCAAGACATATTGTAATAAGATCGCAGAATGCTCTTGATTAGTCAGAGTTGAAGGAGTGTTGTCCATAGCCGCATTTAATCCATGCTTAGGTACTAACCCGGAAGCACTATCGAAAACTTTATTCTTGATCGAATCATTAGAGTGGTCAATAAACTTGAAAGCAATACCAAATATTCTTTTCACATCATCAATATTCAAGTTAGAAATCAAACTTGGAACATTAATCAACGAGAGTAAAAACTCCAATATATGAGAACTGGCAAATGTACTAGTGACCTTAGTTTGAAACTTAGATAAGATTGAAGACAAGAACTTTTTGATGGACATAGGTATCTCAAAGCAACAAACGGTCAAAATATGAATACATGGAATAGCTGTCCTTTCCCATGAATCAATCCCAAATAACAACGACCTTATAATATCATCCTCATCCTGCTTCGAAAATCGTCTGTGGTATCCAATCAAAGCTGAAAACGTCCTCACAAATGCAACTTGCAAGTGTGATTTCGAAATCCCATCTGGTAATGAAAGATTGGAGGGCAAGTTAAGGGTTAATTGGTTACACACAATTGATTTAAACCTAATCAACTGCTCCTTACTATTGATGAATAAATCCATATTAGCCAATTGAGGACAAAAGTGAGCCCAGATAAACGAATATACCTCCCAGTTAAAAAAGTGTTCCATCACATCCAATACGATAGAGAACCATGTCTCGATATCAATGCTCTGCTCGTTAGTATGGAGCTCCAATTTGGTACTAGTGGGGTCAAATAATTTAAGATCACGATTAGGTTTATCAAAATATTCTTCGTTAATGTAAGCAATATTCTCCGGATATACCCATTTGTAATAATCTTCACTTTTGAAGTCACTATCCAAGGTATTTCTTCCAAAAACTGTGGCTAATCCTTCCATGTCTTGAGCATTACTAAAATAAATATAACCTTCACTAGACACCCTGATTCTAACTAGGCATTTTGAGATTACCAACAATAATTCTGCATTTTGGGTAGACAAAGCATGTTGAGCAAGTAAAATACACAATCTATACGCTACCAGAGCTTTTTGTGCATCTCTAGTTGATTCCTGGATCAACAATTTAACAATTCCTTGTCCAATTACAATTTTGCTAGAATCAGAGATTGTTGGTACTTTGTCAGAATCGTGGCTCCATTGAGAGCTGCTTCTGAAACCTGAGGAGTTTATCGATACCAAACTTTTGATTCTTTTATTAGGTCTGACCTCGAATAATGGTAGCAAAGTATCACATATCTGATGTAATGCTGCAATAGGAAGTTTGCTACATGCACGTACTACAAATTCATCCATGAAGTAGCTCAACACTTGTAAATCACTTTGAAATATGGTCTTTTTCAAAATATCAATTATTATACCAAATTCGAAACCAGACCTTTCTATTGAATATGAGATATCGAAGCTGGATTTCATTGTTTTCAATACCAGAACTTTTATTTCTGTAAGGTTTTCAGATTTCGTTAAATCACTAGTTTTTTGCTGTTCATTAAATGAGTAGAAATTATTCAATAGTTTTAAACAATTCTCTTTCCATAAAGGATGTAAAACTGTCAAGAGCTTTTCTTCATTATAATATCCTAGTACGAATTTGACAGATTCAGTTGGCAAATGTTGGTAGTGGTTGATAAATAAGTTTACCAATTTTTCTTTAGGGGTGTGAAGCTCATGGTTTTCAAATGCTTTCTGTAATGATAAGCATATGGCCTTCCAATAGTTTATATCAATATCGCTGAATAACTTTATGTTGTTCAATAAATCGTAGATCGACGATCTAGAAGAGTACCATAATTGAAACAGATACACATGTTCCATAACTGTGTTGATATTGAACTCATCTGTGTAAGAGTATTTGGAGAAAAGTCTATCTAATGACCTTAGTAATATCGTGTTCAAAACGGGTACATTGTATGAAGCCATTCTTTGCAAGGATTCTAGGTGGTATATTAATGCATTGTCGCCCGTATTTATGACTGATGGGCTAACGGTAAGCCTCTCAATTATCTGAATAGCACCAACACAACTGGAGAAGACTTTTTTGGACGAGTTTTGTTCAAATGTGCTCACAGTATTATTCGAAATTACTGCTGTTAGCATATTCTCAGAATCAGCAGTCCTATAGGTTCTTAATTCTTCGTTGGTGATTATATCATTTAAACAATTACTGATGAGGAAAAAAATACCATGGGACGCAAGTGTTGTGATTGCATTCCAGGCCATATCTGTCAATCTCTCGTCAGATCCATAAACTGAACATAAAAACTTAATTGACTCCAACAATGTTTTTGAGGATATATTGGAGAAAATCAAGGCAGCTGATAACACTTCTACACAAAGTCGTACTATAGTGTCCACTGGGGTTTGAAATCCAATCTGAATGATCTTTGTTATATAACTTTCGATATAGTAATCCTCTAATGAATGTGCGTTGAATTTCAAGCAGTTCTTTATATAACTAAGTAATGACAACAAGTTTTGGTATGCAACATTAGCTTCAAGATCTTCTTGTGAAAGCTTTTCAAAAGATTTGACATTTCTTGATAATACATTCAATGACAATATTAGGAACTGTGGCAATCTTGTAGTTTGTTCGTAAACGCAGAGCTCTTGTATATCTCTTCCGTCATGGGTTAATGCTTTCAATGCTTGCAAGAACAAATCAAACTCATGATCAATCTTATATTCTGATAGCTGACAGAACGTTACTAGATCTCTGTAGTACATTAGCTTAATACTGGTGGAGGTTAAATCATCGCATCTAATACATTCGATCATCAAATTAATAGCCACTCTTCGTATATAAGATTGGATTTTGGGTTCACACATATCTCTTCCTAAGTACCATACTTCAGGTATAGATGAAATGGAGTACTTCTGTAAGGCCTCGGTCATCTTAGCTGCTGTTGAAGCTCTTTGAGGTAATGGACCATTTTGCAATTCAAAAAAAAGCTTTTTTTGATCACTTCCTCCTCCCACAACCGTAGGATTTATTTGTACGGGTACACCTTTGCTACTAGAAGTCTTGAGGGAGCTAGTCCATGACTTGAACACACTCCCAAACCCTGAACTATGTGAGAACGATGGATGATGGGTAGACATCAGATGATTTAAGCGCGGAAGATCTACAAAATGTATTTAAAAGGGTGCAATTGCTTTTGAATGCATATAATTACTAAATGATCTATTAACATAAAATGTGATAAAGTCTATAAAAAAATGGTTTTGTCTTTAAGATAGCCTTTTCTTCTGCCAATTCTTGTTTCAATGCTTCGATATCTGTTTCTCTGCGTCCACTATCGATATCCATGTCTTTAGCACGTATGAGTATTATCCAATTACGTTTCCAAATCTTGTGTCCAAAGTAAAAGACTATCAATACAACAAATCCTAAATAGCTTTGGAAAAACCCCTCGGCACTAGATTTCTCACCTAATGGGAATAAAGCAACCCAGAACTGGGCTATTAACACTAACAAGTAAAGGATAACCCCATAGATGGAACCTATAATTCCTGCCTGAGAAGTAAATGCAAGTTCATCTGTGTTTCTTCCATTGTAACTCAATGCCCTTCTAAACCGTATATGCGCCATACAAATCGTAATCCAAGTAAATATGGAACTTAATCCGCTTATCGATAAAAGCCAGTCAAATATTTCACTCTGTTTACCACTAGCAGCTACAAAGCTTAATAATCCGAAAACATTGGTGATTATAATTGCAACCAAAGGACGACCACTTCTATCAATGTATCCACAGATTTTAGGTGCCATTCCTTGTTCAGCTAAAGAGGCTAATGTTCTGGATGTAGCATAAACACTAGAGGATGCCACAGAAACAACAGAAACAAGAATAACGGCATTCATGAATGAGGGCAAGACATTAATACCTCCGTTCTCAATTGCTATCACAAATGGTGAAGCTGTGACGTCAACTGATGAAGCACCTAAAAGTCTTTCATCATTGTAAGGGACCAAGAAACAAATTAAAACTAATGAAACCATATAAAAGAATAATATCCTCCAAAATACTTGCTTGGTGGCCTTAGGTAAACTTATTCTTGGGTGTTCTGATTCAGCAGCAGTCAATCCAACTAACTCAGTCCCAGCATAGGCGAAGGCTGATGTGACAAATACTGAACTGACACCTTTGAAGCCATTAGCGAAAAGGCCAGGATCTCTCCAGTTCTTCCCTCCAACTGCATTGCCATCAGGAGCACCCCCAGCAGCAATGATGATGCACACGATAATGAACATAGTAATAGTGACGACCTTGATACTCAGGAAAACAAATTCAGCTTCACCGTAAGCTCTAACCCCGAAGAAATTGATCAGTATGACCACTACATAGAAAATTAGCACCCAAACATCCGGATTGATAGTGGTGTTCCAATACTGAACAGTCATTGATCCTGCTACTAATTCTAATGGCAATAACACCAAGTATTGAAGAAAATAGTTCCAGGCGACTGCAAATCCTATAGAGGGGTCCAAAAATCTACTGGCATAAACATTGAATGAACCAGAAATTGGAAATGTGACAGTCAACTCTCCTAATGCATGTATTGTGGCGAAAACAGATAACCCGGTCAAAGACCAACAGATTAACACTGCTAAGGGACCACCAGTACTCAATGCACCACCACTCGCTACTAATAGCCCACTCCCAATGGCACTTCCTATGGCTATCATTTGGAGATGTCTGGATTTCAAGTCTCTCTTCAATGGTGAATGTGCTGTCTTGATATTGGCCTTTTCTAAATCCGTAAGCTCCTCGTACCCTTCATAGTTGTACTGCTCATGGGCCTCAAATCTTTTGAATGAGTCTTTGAATTGTTCCCATTTGCCATTTTTACTATTTCCCGGTTGTTCTAACAGGGATGATTGTTGGAAACTAAGCAGTTCATCACTGCCTTGCTTCAGTGACATTGCTTAATGCTTATTTTGAATGAAATGACTAAAAAAAAAATTTGATGGTTTGCAATTAAATGTAACACAAAACCATCCCTTGGCATCTCGCTGTTAGTTTCTCTTGGTATTTGCGCGATACTTTCTTTTTTTATGTATATATTCTAAACCCATTTTGTCCAACTTCTAATTTCTATCCATATACTATATCTGCTAAATAGCATAACCCCCCACCCCATGTGACCTTCTGGAGGAGACGTCTCAACCATTTAGGTCTAATATTAATGAAAAAGTTACCACAATTATAGCCTTCACTCTCTACACCTATGCCCCATTTAATATTCTCTCTAACACTACAGCCAGCCCAGAAGTTCCACCACTTATGCCTTTCACAAGGCTTGAGTCTAAGTAAATTCTTTTCAAGAGGTCCCCGGGGACCATCAATATACTTATAACCGCCTATGAACAGGTAATGTTGGCGTCTATCATCATCAGGAATTTGTCTATCACCCCAATGACCCCAGAATTGTAGCCAATTGTGATACTTTAACTCTCGATTGACGTGATGAGGGTTTCTGTTAGTAGTACCAGGATACACTGTTTTACCGTCAAATGTGTAGGAAAGATAATTCTTTGTGGGGTTCCATAAGGGACCTCTATCTGTAAAATCGGAAAGAATAGCATATGGTAAGTCATGAGGATGTTGTCCTACTGATACATAGTTAGCGTGAGTACCTCTTGCAGAGAATATAATTGGATGATTAGGTTCTGCTTCGTATTTTTCCAAATTGTGGTAAAAGAATGCTTGTCCACCTCCATGAGCAGACATCCACACTATGATAGGTTCACCATTATAAAATCGAATTAGGGAGTGTTCCCAATCACCAACATGGTTTCCATATGGGCCACTTCCCATAACAAATGGTCCAAGATTAAACGAATAAAAATAAAACCAGTAAGCATCAACCCAGCCATTACCTTTATCCACAACAATAAGAGTAGCCGGAGCATCCTTTATTTCACCTGTTGCTAGCGATGGCTTATTTTTTATTCCAGTAATCCAATCAGGGTCTGCATCGAAATCAGAGTTGGAAGTTAAATACATATCTTCTTCGGTATCGGCTAAATCTGATAATAACTTAATATTCATTTCTTCTGTTCCTGGAACCATTGTTCCATTGGCATACTCCATATGAAAGTGGGTTACAAACTTCTTGATATCATAAGGTAAGTATCTCTCCTCAGAATATAAGTGTACAACTGGGGCATATTCCACAGCATAATCTGGAATCTCACCATTCTTAATACTTCTTTGCAGATGTTCAGGTTCGGTAAGTATGGGTGGAAGATGCTTGAATTGACCTCCGGCGGTTCCTAGTATAGTATCTATCTTCAATCCTGTTTCTTCAACTGATTGCTTTATGTACCCCTTATCAAGCTTCCATTCAGGAATAGTAGAAGCATGAATCAAAGGTAATACCTTCAAATAGTTGATTATCAACATATCTTTATCGTATATTTATGCCAATATCCAATTCCGTCCTTATCAACTCAACAAAACCTAAATACAATTACTTTGTTATTTATAAATGACGTTTCAGTATACAGGAATTTTGCGAAATACAGAGGGACTAGAGATGGAGGGGCAGTAGATGATTTTATATTTAAAATACAAAGACTTGATCACCCAATTTGGAGACAGGTTTAGGCTTTTGATAACCTAAAGCAACTGCAGCCTTCTTTAAGGCACTAACCATTGGTGGAGGTCCGCACAATAATAAATTAGTATCATCAGTGGCCTTTGGTAAGTATTTTTCCATAATCTCAGGAGTAACAAAACCAACAGAACCCTTCCAGTTTTCAGGGGGGTTATTCAAGACGTAGTGAATCTTGAATTGATCAGGGTGATTCTTTTGAAGTAATTCCAATTCAGCTCTTAACAAGATATCATTTTCAGTAACATTTGCGTAAACCAAATTAATCTCAGTCTTGTCTTCTGGGTTTGAAAGAATTGATGTAATGATTTGATACATTGGAGTAATACCAGTACCACCTGCAATCATACCAAAACTCTTGACTAAGTTAGGAGTATAGGTAAAGAACCCTTTTGGTCCTCTAACATCAATAGTTTCTCCAATGTTCTTGGAATCAATATATTTGGTAATGTTACCTTGATCATAAACTTTTATCAATAAATCGAAGTATCCAGTTTGTTCATCAGTAGAAATAGGAGTATAAGATCTAACAACTTCTTTACCATTAATAGTTGTTCCAATAGAAATATGTTGGCCAATTGGTAATCCTAATCTATCAGTAGATTTTGGTAATCCAAATCTGTAAATACAGGTATTATGACTGATTCTAGTCTTTTCAATCAATGGAAATTTCCTAAAGTCAACTTTGTCCAAAACAGGTTGATTCTTCTTCTTCAATTGAATGAGATAGTATATTACCGCACTGGATATGACAGCGGTGATGGTGACAAAGATTACTAATGGATTTGGTTCGGATTCTGACATGCTTGACTTGTGAATTCAAACTACACTCAACAAATTTATGCCCTTGTGATTTTCCATTTCTCGATTTCTCGAGTTACCCGCCCGAAGCGTTTTTACCTTTTATAGTTAAGTTTTCCCGATCCTAATGCATAAATCCGGTACCTCTATATACATTACTTCTATTTATTACCTGATGGGGTCTATTCTTCCTCTCCCTCATCTTCCGATCCATCGGAGGGTGTATCCTCTGATGCATCTCTTACATTCCATTGACATGAAATATCCCACCTCGAACCTTTAGCATTGATACTGACATACTTCACAAATTTCATTACTGATGGATCTCTCACCATCAACGATAACGTGTTCCATTGGCATTGACTAGAATATAACACGCTATCATCATTAGGATCACTAGGTTTGTATATAGCGGGGTCATCGTCTTCAAAGTCCGATCCATCATTGTCTAGTTGCATACACAACTCGTATCCTCCATGATCTCCCAGTTGCCAGTTTTCAGGCTTTATAGCGGTAGGTGTAAGTCCCAATGTGGCTTCCAATAAGACGTTGGCTTCATTTAAGTGATCTCTAGCGAGATTCTTATCAGTTGGTGTGGCCAAGATAAAATCTTGTCCTGGCCTAAATCTTCTTATTAGGATCTGATCGCTGGTAAGTATCAAACTTGTGATTAATCTCATCAACTTCTTGAATGCTACCGATTTGAAAAACTTGGCAACTTCTATTAACTTAGAATCAGTATCGTTGAGATTGGATTTACTCAACAATGTAAAGTTAGGTGACTCTTGTGGGCCAATCTTGTTGGTAAATTTAATATCCTCCTCGGTCAAATCGAAATCTGACTTTCCATCTATATACATATATCTTTGTTTATGTGGAGGAACTGCACACTTCCAAGGGAACTGTATCTCCTTTGCATTTTTAGGTGCTGGAACTTCAATTTCAGAACTCCTAATTGACTTTCTCAATGTTTCTGCAAACTCATCATTTAAGAAGTGAGTCAATTCAACAATAGAATCTTCATTAAACCTGCTATTCAATTGCAAAATGTTAGATTCCTTCAAATAGCTTGGATTTATGAACTTGTTTAAATACTCTAACTCAGACGCTGAAAAGTCATATTTCTGGAAATCTTCGTATAACTTCAATTCGTCAGGTAAAAAATCTCTTCTGAAAGGCTTTGGAAAATCAAACTCTTGTAATTCTTTAGTCTGTAATTGACGTAATGTGCTTTTTGCTTCGGTAGCCTCTTGCTCCCCGGGAATATAACCTTCTTCTCCAGGCTGTGGAATATGAAACCACCCTTGAATAGAAAGTCTATGCTTATTTACTCTTACTTCTTCAACATCATGGAATGAAAGTCCTGGTTGAACAGTAAAGAATGCAATTTGGTTAAACTGAGGAACAAGCTTGGAATGAAAATCAGTATGAGGAACATTTGGTACGATTGCAGGAAATAACCTAAGAGAGCCACCATATTCTTCTTTCCATTCCTCTTTAGGATCTGGAAGATAAAGGATAAAACTGACTCTTCTAGATCCAATGACATCATCGTGAGTTAATAAATGACAACCATCCATATAAGAATTCAATGACATGTCAGTTTTAACTCCACTAAGTTTCCCAGCGCCTGTTACTTCGGAAATAATATCTCTAAACTCTTTAGAGTAAATAGCAGCTCTTAGTTTGTATAATGATGGTAATCTTGAAAGATCTTCCCAATCTAAACCAGAAAGATTAGCTAAATCACCTGATTGGTAAACTTTATAGATATCGGTCTCTTTCTTTGTAAATACAATTTCCTCAAGTACTTCTTTACGAACATTCCTCAATAGCTCATCATTCATCAACTCCTTGATTGTACCCCATCTATAAGGTTGACTATTAGCGATGCTTTTCTTAAGCTCATCTTGAAAGTCAATATCAAATATTTTTGCCCCGAAAAATGATTTGATTTCTTCCAAAGCGAAATTGGTATTTAATCTTTTCTTTCTTGTCTCATCTTCATCTTCAATAGGACTCGCCCTTGCCCTTTTATCTTGTGTCATCTTACCTAATTACCGCTACCTTTTTTTTCGCTCTTAATCAGATCATCATAGTCGTGTGTGGATTATTTGACTCATTTTAAGTTGAGTCAAAATAATTTTTCACTACGTATTGAATAATAGCTGTAGGTTATAACGAGGACATTCAATAGATAATATCATGGTTCTATCCCCGGCATTCTCGGCACATTCATATAATTCTGTGCTTGACCTTAAGGGGACTGTAGGCACTGTACCTAATCCTGGCTGGATTGTTCAGAAATTCGGTGGTACGTCAGTTGGTAAATTCCCAGAAAACATCGTGGATGATATTGTTAAAGTCACTAGTGAATACAATAGAGTTGCTGTAGTCTGTTCCGCTAGATCATCACAAACTAAGAGTGAAGGAACTACTTCAAGATTACTCCGAGCTGCAGATCTTGCCTCCGATAACGGCGATTTCCAACTGCTCCTACAAATCATTGAAGATGATCATACTGCAAATGCAGAATACAGAATACAAAATAAAGACATTCAACATAAGCTCGTCAAAGATACCCAAGCTGAAATAAAGAGGGCCAAAGAATTATTGTCTGCTTGTCAAGTCATTGGTGAAATCAGTAATAGAACATTGGACAGTATTATGTCAATAGGAGAAAAGCTTTCATGTAGATTCATTGCTGCTTTAATGCAAGATCACGGACTTAAATCCCAATACGTTGATTTGTCTGACATCATTCCTTTAGATTATGATTTCAACAATGGTTTTGACGATGCATTTTATAAATTCTTGTCGGATGAGTTAGGTAACCGGGTATTATCTCTTGATGACGGAGTTATTCCTGTATTAACTGGTTACTTTGGAAATGTCCCTGGAGGTTTGTTGAATGGTGTTGGTAGAGGCTATACTGACTTGTGTGCTGCTTTGGTTGCTGTTGGTGCTCAAGCAGATGAATTACAAGTTTGGAAAGAAGTTGATGGTATATTTACTGCCGATCCTCGTAAAGTCCCTAACGCTAGACTTTTAGATAGTGTGACTCCGGAGGAAGCTGCTGAGTTAACCTATTATGGTTCGGAAGTCATCCACCCCTTCACCATGGAACAAGTCATAAAGGCTAAAATCCCAATTAGAATAAAAAATGTTGAAAATCCAAAGGGTAATGGTACTGTCATCTTCCCTGATAACATTGCCAAAAGAGGCGAATCAACTCCCCCTCATCCACCGGCAGCTTATGAAACATTGACTAACAGTTACATAAGCTCCAAGAAAAGATCTGCTACTGCCATTACCGCTAAACAAGACATTGTTGTTGTAAATGTGCATTCTAACAAAAAAACATTATCTCATGGGTTCTTAGCTCACATCTTCACCACTCTAGACAATTATAAGCTTGTGGTTGACTTGATCTCCACCTCCGAGGTGCATGTTTCTATGGCATTACTGATCCAATCAGACCAAGAAAAGCAGTTGAAAGTCGCTTTAGCTGAATTGCGTAAAATGGGTACAGTGGATGTGACTAGAAATATGACTATCATCTCCTTGGTTGGCAAACAGATGGTAAATTTCATTGGTATTGCTGGTAACATGTTCAAAGTCTTAGCTGATGAACAGATCAATATTGAGATGATATCACAGGGTGCTAATGAAATAAATATATCTGCAGTTATCAATGCAACTGACACATTAAGGGCATTACAATCGATCCACGCCAAGCTTTTGGAAGATAACTACGAGTTCAAGAAAAACGAAAGTGCTATAAATCTTCGTTTAGAAACTTTGAAGTTAGAATAGACTTGTATTTAAAATAAAGGACTGTAAACAAATGTAGACACTAAATATCAAAGTCGCCAGATTCTCTACTGTTGGTTGATTTAGAAAGTTTTGAATTTTCCTCTATCAAAGATTCATAGTCGCCAACGATACCACCCAATAACTCTGAAGCTAATTTGTGATAAGCCAATTGAGCCTTGATTAATTCTAAAAACTCCTCTAAGGGTCTTGCATGATCCAATACATTTTGCATGATATTTATAGCATCTTCTACAGTGTTGGCGAAATCATCTTCAGCATTTTCCATAACTACACGCAATTGTGGTTCTTTGGTTGGGTTTGTGCAGTTAGTTAAATTAACACGAGCCAAATCATAGTCAATTCTTTTCTGGTCAACTTTCTTTTGAATATTATTGCTCTGGGAAATCAATTGGCGCAACGTGGATGACAATGGTTTGTTGAATTTCGTATGAATCAACTGATCTTGTCCAAGTCTAGCATTACCAATCTTGGATAAATTGGACGAGTATAAATCCAAAGCTTTAACCAATGGATCTTCTTGTTCACCAGTGGATGTTAAAATAGATGCATCAGTAGCACGAGACAACGCATGATACAACGTCTTGGGAGGTTTGAATTCCCCTGTACTAGGATTGATAATAGCTGCTTGCGCCTCCGCTGGTGTGGTTGCTTTCGACAAGTGTTGGACCCTAGTAGTAATGTTCTTACCAAACTCTTGAAACGATTCCTGAACATTGGAAGGATAATCGTAACTCTCTGTTTCGTAGACTGTGGTAATCTTCAATACATTCTTATACAATTTCTCGATGTTATTACATTTAGCCGCTAACTCGGTATATTCTGAAGGTAACTGACTGATTTCATCTACATTGACTCTGCCTATCTTTTCCTGGACAATTCTGGAAGTTCTTTGAGCAAATGGCACAACCTCATTGTTGAAGTCGTTGGTAACTTTGTCTCCAAAGCTCTTCAATTCTTTGGTGAAACTGGAAAAATTGAATGACATAGGGATCTAATTTACCTTACGATCTATTGAGTCGCACTTGACCAAATTGGACACGGCGCACGACTCTACTTGACTACACGAAGTACGGATGCAGCTTGCAGAAATCAAACATATATTAGAACTGTAAATTCTTGGCAAAGAAGTCATCAACGGCCTGGCTGAATCTCTTTGCACCTTCAATGACCTCTTCATCGCTACCCAATGGGGCGAAGGTCAATCTAAAGAAGTTACCACGCAGGATACTAAACTCTTTGTCAACGGCCATGTTAAGGCTTCTAACCACACCAACACCGTAAGCAATGAATTTCCAGTTAAGTAATTCGATCTTTTCTTCAACATCTGTTCCCTCAGGAAATTTGGTGATGACAGAGACGAACATACCTGCCTTAGGGTCAATGATGTCAATCAAGCCATCCTTGAATACCTTTGATGACCTTAACTCGTGAACCAATAGATTTCTTTTATGGATAAAAACAGCTCTCATCTTTAAGATCCAGCCAATCCAACCGTCAACTCCTCCAAATTTTTGGTACAAGATGTTTTGGAGAATGGTTTGGGCTGCACCAGATGGGAACTTGGTTACAACAACAGAATATTGGCTAATTACATCAATGAGTCTCTTGTGACCAACAATAAAACCAACTCTTAAACCAGGAGCAAACAATTTGGAGAATGTCTCGATACGTAATACTCTACCTGTAGTGTCAATTTCCAAATAAGATGGAGCCAAGTGGTCCTGAATATACTCATCAACTGTAAGAAAATCATCCAATTTAACGATATCGTCAGGCTTTTGGTATGGTGGGAGCTGTAAGTAACCATAAGGGTCATCTTCGATGATAATGAAATCGTGTTTTTCAGCTAAAGCATAAACTTTTTTACGGAATGCTAAGGACTGAGTCAAACCTGTTGGGTTTTGACCAGTTGGAATGGTATAGAGCGCCTTTGGTTTCTTCAAGCCAGGCTTCAACGTATCCCAGTTTTCTAATAAGTTCGATAAATATTCGAGATCGAGACCTTCTGATTCAGATGAGATATTGAGCTTGATGGGAACAGCATTTCCACCAGACTCCTGAATCAGCTGCAAGGTTGGAGTAAAGGTGAATTCCTCCAACAAGACAGTGTCACCAGGATCAATCACTGAGTCAATTGTCTTCAAGATACCATCACCAGCACCAGTACTCAAAATGGTGGTCCAATTCTCATAACCAGGCTTATGAGTCCTTTCAATAAAGTCTCTTGTAAACTTAGATAACTGAGGAAGACCACTGGTATCAGAGTATTGAAACCCTTGCTGGATATCAATGACATTTGGATCTTCGTTGACCTTGGCAATTTCAACCTTCTTCTTTGATTTGGAAATATCGATGTCCAACTTTTTCAAATCTTTAGATAAGGTCTCTAAGGAGTTGTTAGTATGAGCGAATCCAATATCAGTTTGAAATGGAGCTTCTTTAACGGTAACTTCAATCGAGTTAACAGGGAAGTATCCAACATTTGGGGTACCATAACTCAAGTACAATGGCTTTTCATGAGGTACAAATCCTTCTGGGGCTCCTTCTGGTGCAATACGTGAAAAATGAACTCTTTGTCTGCCAGCTGCTCTCTTGGAGACTAAGTGTTCGTGGGGGAAGTCTGAATCAGCAGTCATGATGGTATAATGCTTTGTAAAATTGCCGGAAAATTATGGTGTAGAAGTTGTAATTGATGCCACACCTTATCTTATATTAGAAATGTGGTTATACTCGGTTTTTAGAGGAAATATCCCGAAAGGGGAAAACAAAAAAAAAATCGCTCCGATAAGGTGGTTACATTTCCTGATAAGCGTATAAGCTTGTTACTTTTCTTTTATATTACAATATACTACAAGATGTACCGAGACGCGTTGAAGGTTTCAGGATATAATTTACTTTTTATGTCATAAGTTCATCATGATCGAGAAAGTCGTCTTCCAAATACTGCATAGTTTGACAAGATTTATACTCGTCTAACACCCCAATAACAGTTTCTTTACATTCAGCGAAATGATCCAACAACATTTGTTCTTCCTCGGGATCCTTACTCCGTAAATAAGTATTTATAAAAGCGGACCTTTTTATTAATGCGTCGTATTGCTGCAAGGATCTTCTAAGGAGGGGAATTATTGACGTGTTATTGGAGATCAGCAAACCGTTTAAACTCTTTATTGTCGATGATTGCAAGAATGGAGACCTTTTCCCATTGATCATACTGATAGTAGGGGATGTCCACGGCACGAATTCTAATCTCTTGAGTGCTCTTAATTTACCCTTTCTGATCTCTTCTTGGTTAAAATCTTTTCCAATTAAGTAGGTTAGTACAGAAATATACTTTAATCTATCATTTCCCACAATATTCAATTTGTACTTATCATCAAGTAATTCCAAAGTAAGATCATATTCGTTCATATTGGTAAAATTATGTTTAATACGCCCATCATGGAAGCTTGAAAGATCGGCGAATGGTGCAATTGAAGCACTTAAAAATTTTAATTCTGGAGTAGGAACTAAACTGGATATTATAGACTCGTAGGAAGTGTACATGTAACTTGGGAATCTTATGGGATTGGAAATATTAGAAAGAACAAAGGATATTAATTTATTCTTGGTTTCGAATGCGTTAGTTTCATTCCCGATCAGTATATCAGACGCATTAGATACTCCAAAAAGCTTGTTTTCAATTTCGTTAAGGCGGTCATTATCAAACACCAAGGCTGCATCACTGATATCCAGCAACCTCTTCAATGCCAAAAGGGTGTTATAAGGCTGTACTATAACATCAGAAGTTTTAGAACTAGAGGGGAAAATCAGGGCAGTGCCTATAAGTTTCTTGGTTCCAAATCGATCATTAAGGAGCTCTAAAACACATGAGCCAACTCCAGAACCTGTACCACCTGCTACACTATGAATAAGCTGAAAATTAGATAAATTTTCACATTTGTCACACTCTCTATCTAGAAGATCAAGTAAATCCTCTGCATGCTGAGTTCCATAATCATAACCCTTACCCCAATTATTACCAGCACCTTCACCTCCCTCACTTAAATGGACGTTTCTAGGGTTAAACATTGGCAATGTATTGGTCGCTCTAGTAACAACAGAAGGTTCCAAATCAATGAGAATGGATCGAGGGGTATACCTACCTGTATCAGATAATGAAAAATAGAGCTCGGCTCTGTCCTCTCTTTCATTCACAGGTTTGGGGCCAGAACCTTCGAATTGTATTATATCTTCTTCGAGGATATAAGGTTTCGAAGTTCCATCAGCCAAAATACCATGCTCGGAAGCCAATTGTTCCCAAAACTTGAGACCTACCTGATTACCACATTGCCCAGCCTGTATGGTGATAGTCTCTCTGTTGATGTTAGTATTTTCGTCACATTCATTTGTGTATTCATCACATACCCTGGCATCGTTTGTTTGTTTTTCCAATCGCGTCACAATTATTAGTGATTGAATTTTAAAAAATCTAAAATAATCGTTGATCCTTCTTAATCCCTACCAGACTTCATTGTCCTTCAAGATCTTATCCATTAGATTTGAAACAATTGACAAAGATACCAACAACTTCAAAAAAATTATCAAGCTAAACAATAACTAAAAAAACAATGGACGAGACAGGAATCGAACCAGTGACCTTTTGCTTGCAAGGCAAACGCGCTACCAACTACGCCACACGCCCGTTTTATCATAATTAAAACCTTAAAATTCATATGAGTCCTGTTATTTTCAATAGCTAATATAAAAATATAAACGTATAGCTGATTTGATATATAAATCCCATTGTTAGAGTATAGTTATTTCAAAACTTAACAGCCCACTATTACTTTTTTTACGCAAACATGAAACTACATTTTCCATAATTACATTATATTGACTACATGTACACACGAAAAGTTAATCCAATATACAACTGCCCTGCAGCAGATACAATAAAAGCGTACCATATAGCAATTTTTTGAGGGGTAATACAGTGTTTTCAATTATCAAGGGTATGCTTAATAATTGTAGGATCTCTTCTTCTTTCTGCAGATACCAGTGGCGGAGGCAGTGGGAGAGCCTGACTCAGTAGCAGAAGGAGCAGAGGTGATGGCAGAGGTGACAGATGAGCCATCACACTTACCAAATGCAGCAGCCAAAGCATTGGTGATAATAGTGTTGAAAGTACCCAAATTCAAGAAAGCCTTAATCAAAGATGGAACCAAACCAGAGTCGGCCAAGTCTTTAATCAATTCCGGTACAGTAATGGCATCTTCTTCGAACAATTCCTTGATCAAATCAGCACCAAAACTCAAGAAGTCTGGGTCAACAATCAATTGTCTAACGACCTGGTCAGCTAAACCAGAATCTTTCAATGATTCCATCAATGAAGTCAAGATTGAACTCTCATCTCTAGCCTCGAGAGTAGTAGAAGAAGAAACTTCAACAGGGAACATCTTAAATTCTCTCTTGGAACTACCCTTAAGCTTATCAGCAATCTTATCAGCCAAGTCACCAATGTAACCAAGGGCCAATTTGTAAATATCAGAATAGAAGGAACAGTCACTAATCAAGTTCTGAATGACTTCGACAGCTAAACCAGAGTCATTCAATGAAGTTAATAAAGTATCAAGATTGATAGTACCATTTTTAATTAACTTGGTAATAGTATCAATGGCAATTGGTTTCAAGGTATCATCACTGACAAGATACTTGAGAATCTTTGGGGCCAAGTTGGTATCCTTAATAGCTTTCAAGACATCAGTGACAATTTGAGATTCTCTCTTAGTCAAGTCAGCTTCGTTGAATGTGGATCTCTTCTTTATGTAATCTTGCATATTGGAGATAGCACCTTCTACTATAGCGTTTTCCTCTCTAGCAGTTAATTCAGAACCAACATTAGTTGGAGCGGCCTGAATAGCTAAAGAACATGCTAATATTAAAGCGGTAGTAGTGGAGGAGAATTTCATCTTCGTTAGTTTCCAATTTTTGGGAAACCTTGACTTATATAATGGTATCCCAAAAGAGTTGCAAAATATTTATTTCCTAATTCATTAAGAACTTGTTGGAGAAGTTGAGAATATATGCAGGAATTACTGTATTGAGATGTTTTGTTAATTACTTTCCCAAAATGGGAAATTTTCAATTCATTACTTTGCCGTTTACGGAAATTTCGCAACCCAAAACTCAAAACAAGAGTAGTTACTTCTAACACAAAGAGGAACTATTATTAGCCGACAGGAGTAATGGTTTCACGGTATTAGTCAAAATGGCTTTTGATTTTAGAGTTTTATTATTTTTCTTTTTCTACTTTTGAAACAGTCTCTGAAATAGGAAATTTCGACTTTAAACTATTCTACACCAAGATGGCTTAAGAATTTCAGTTCCTTTTGGCGGCACTCTTGAAGCTGATTCTCATCGACGAGAGTCCTTCAAATTTAGGGTTTCAAAGTATGAATGCGGAGAGTAAATCTTGTATTCCTTGGGAAAATCAAAATGCATTAGTTGGTGTACTCAATATCTAATCTACCCCATTCAATTTGGTATTTTGTAAATTTCGCAAAAATCACCTTTCAGTAAAGATAATGATATTTCTTCGTAAGAGAATAATAAAAAAAATCTTTGTGCTTTATATCACCTTGGTTAACTAAATTTCTGCTTTAACTATACTACCTACCCTCTAAAATACTAACGATCTGACAAGATAGAGAAAGAAGATTTACTGCAATTCACTGTGCGCGGGTTTTACGGCAGAAAATTTAGGACGAACCTGTCAAATAATCAATCAATCAACCTCAATCCAGAAACCAATACTGAAGAACATGACGAATATTCTTTACGTCATTGTGACGTTGTTCTGTATTTTGTATGGTGGGATATTGATTGTTGTGAATAGATTGCCTAATGTATCTGTTAAATCACTAGGGCTCTTCTCGTTAAAAGGTATCACGGTTGAGACTCCAACTAAAACAATACGAATAAAAACGTTGAGGTTACGAGTCAACTTATTCAGAGGCAAGGATTCTCCATTGAAGCTTTTTAATCTTGAAATATTCAATTCAGAAATCGAAGTTTTGGGGAGCGACGCAACTCATCACGAGAAGACCAAAACGTCATCGCCAGTTGATATTGAAAAGTTGTTGCTGTTTGTTATCTCTAAACGTGTATATGACTTAGTATTCTACTATCAGTTATTGAATCAAATCCACATTATCTTTTATCGTTGCCTGATCTATCATCTGGGTGTTGATAAGAACTCCAAGTTATACTTTGATTATGCCAAGCTAGAGAACCTATTGAGGTATGATGGTCACAATTCATTGACTCTTTTGTTGTTCAATGGGTTTATGCATGGATTGGAGGATCATGAAAGAATTCAGATATTCAGGAACATTGAGATAAACTTCACATGTGATGCAGTATTCAGTTGCGGCGTTGCAAGCACCGACCTCATGGAAACCAACTTAACGAATTTCTCATTAAATGTAGCTCTTGGAAAGGCACATATACCAGTGGACCATTGTAATATAAGAAAGCCGATTAAAACAGATCATGCCAAAGCCACTCACCATCCTATCAGCAAACAGGATATCAAGTATCTTAGAGAGTTCTGGAAGGTGTTTGATGAAGCGAAATTGACATTGGAGGATTTCACGATCACCCTGGGTCCTTATAATTTACAAGTTGCTACTTTTCAAACAGCTGTAGTTCACAACAAAGCGTTGGAGACCATTCATGAATCTGTCGCTGACTTCAATTTCCACATCACATCATTAAAAATATTTGAGGCAGATACCAAGTGTTTCGAGCTTCCAGCTACAGCATGTAACCTTGAATTCAACCCATTCGGAATTATACAGGGTATTGAGAATACTCACCATCTGGAGATTATACGTGACACCATAGCGCTGAGCTTGAAATTTAATCTTGTTGTCACAAATCCTTCCTTTGACATTTATCATGATCAAATAGTCAGGTTCAAAATGAATAGGAGGAAACCATCTTCTACCTCTTCTCTCGAAAAAATCAACCTAAACAATTTCCTATTGGCCTTAAGATTTGTTTCAGCTAAGATAGTCATTGTAGACACTAAGTTGGTGGCTCATGTTCCTGGCTTTGGTATAAAGGAATTTCATAGAGGGGCAGGACTGAATTTGACAACAGTGTTAACAGTAGATTCGATCGTTCATCGATTTGCGACGAAAGATCTCTCTGGTGCTCTTTCCGGGGAGAAAGAGAAGTCTCAGTATTTATATGGGTTGTTCAAAGTAAAGAATTTGAAATCCAATCTTTTAGATAATATCTTCTATTTTTCGAAGTTCAACATTTTAGCCACATATAACATCAAAGACAAGGACATATCCTTAAAGGTGAACAGCAAGAAGGCTAATTTGAAGTCCATAAACAGCGCCATATTCCATTTTGGTAGAGAGATCCAAACAAGACGAATATTATTAGACAATGAGCTATACAATAATCTAATTGACAATGTACCCAGTAAACCATCCGAAACTGATACTGATGTATACTATGATCTATTTAAGATTTTGCCGCCTATAATCAAAAAGGTTAAATTTGAGTGTCATGATATCCATTTAGACATTATTTGTAATGACGGTCTACCCCTGCTGGTATATGTTGACGATGAAACGAAGCAGGAATATGACTTGAAAGATTATGGAAGAGGGGTATCTTTGAAAGTAGGGCATATATCATGTCACTATAGGAGGGATAGCGAAGAGGTAAATACTACCATTCGCAATATTCAATGTTTCACTTTGAGCGAATTAGATTTAGATTATACCGCAGATTTTGACATTGTGGCTCTGTTTTCTAACAATAACGATGATTTCAGTGATGTTTCTAGTCTTGAATCAATTGCTCTCGCTGAGAGAGATGAGGAAGATGTCAGACAAGTTAAAAAGGTTCTTTTTATAGATGAAATTGACATCAATAATTATTCCAACAAACAAAGAGACAAGAATAGGCTAAGTGTGACAATTCCTGAAGTTGATGGAAGATGTGACATTTTCTTGATGTGGTGTTCAATCTATGCTGTTTCTCTTATAAAAGCATTTTCTCCAACTGTCGAACGAAATTGTCCTAAGAATGAAATGAGACATTTAATGGGTAAGCATAATAAGAAACTAAAAATGGACGTATCAATAGCTGCGATTACTATAGTTACAAGGCTTCCTAATAGGGTCGATGTTCTTTCCGAATTTGACAGTTTACACTTCCGAGGCGTCTTTGAGAGCAAATCCATTGAGTTCAAGTATTTCCGAAGTTATGTTGTGCATCCTATCACTAAGCTTTGGTCCAGATTTCTAACAATGAAGAACTCCTTCATTTCTATGGAGCACAGCTTGGAAAACGAAGAGCTTTTAGATGTTGTCTGCAGGGGCGTTAGGTTGAATATACCCCATGGATTTCTTTTTTACACTGTGATTGACAATATCGTAACCTTTGCCAAAGCTATCAAGCAGATTGACCACAATTTCGGACTTCTAAATGAGTGTTCAGAAAATAAAGACTTCAGTGCAATTCCTCAAACAGCTCGAGATGCTCTCAAAATGCCCACTGTTAATATAAAGAGTGATGTTTTTGGCATAACCTTAGAAAATGATCCTTTTGAAAATGAACTTTCATATATATTTGAACTCGGTTTAATCGAACAAAGACATAGAATTAAGAAAAAAATGATGTTCGATGCCAAAGTGAAGGAGATAATGGAGAATACGATTGAGCTGAAAATTGAGCTATCTAGTGTGGATATTCATTCTTCTACCAAAATGTCATCTGAGGATGCATACAATAGTATTGATGCGAATGTGTTGTTAAGTAAGGAGGAGGCGTCAGAGAAGATTGAAAACGCAAAGTACGAGTTCGAAAGCGAAATTGCAACATCGTGGATCTTCAAGTTCAAGAAGTTCCGTTCAATTAAAATCAAGAACTGGAAGTCACGAGCTGATAGGGCTTGGGGTACTGATAAGATTAGTACCAGAATGGCTGAAAAATTCGATATCATGAATTATTCCTCTGGTCCTTCATTAATGGGTGCTTTATTCAAGAATTTGGATTTCACTATAAGTGAGACAACTATTCTGGATATCGACAAGTTTTTACACGATTTCGGTAAAGGACAACCAAAGCTTCAGTACTCAATATTGTCTCCGTTCCATCTTTCCATCAAGAGTTCCCTTGTTTTCGTCTATCTTAAGGATTATCCCCTCCCTCTTCTTTCTTTTCCCGATAATGACAATCCGAACCGTCCTGCATTCCAGCTAGAAGGTAATATAGTTGTGAATGAGAAGTTGGTACACAGAAAAGAGGAATTGAGACAGATATGGGTGCCATTCTCTCCTCCATCAGCCCCCGAAAGTAGCTCTGATAGCTTTTACGCTGTTAATGTAACTAGAACCTTAACACCTGTGAAATTCATGGTTGATTTGAATTGCAAGATCGACTCCGATAGAGCTGTCATGCTTAGTTGGTCAAAATCTTACCAGGCAGGTATCCTGGCAGCTATGACAGCTGTTGATAACTTTACCAAGCCAAAAATAGATGAGAGTCCTATTGGCTGGTGGGATAAAGTGGCATTGCTCTTACATGGGAAAATGACGTTCGATATCCCTAACGAGTTGTGTCTTCACATCAAATCATCTACAAGCCCCTATGAACTCACAGGGAAGAATTCAGGATTCGTTTTTTGTTGGAAGAACAACGCCCGTCTTCAGATTAATGGTATGGATTCCAAGAAGCTCGTGTCGTTGCAATCTGATGATTTTCTTTTGGCAATACCTAACCATTCTGTTACCGAGAAGAGATCTTGGAGTCTTTTCTACGATGAGTTCAGCGATGATGTACCGGATATTGAGTCAGAAGCTAAGAAATATCTGAAAAAAGTTATGGTCTTATCATCAGATGAAAAAGTAAAATGGACTTTGGGCTTTTTATTTGAGAGAAATTTAAATAACTCAAGTCTATTAGGGGACGATCAAGAAAGGACTGACAATTTTAGGCACCATTATGATGTTGTAGTTACCAGTCCGTACTTTGATTGGCATCCTGATTCATATGAAGGGTATCGATCTGATTATTTGCACCTTGCCATTTCGGTGAATTCAGTATCAGCGATGGGTAATGCTTCAAATAATGTGCATTTTACACCGTTGACATTCAAATACTTTTTCTTTTGGTGGGATACTATTTCAGAGGAGATATCTTTACCCATAAGACAAGGAAAGTTGTTCAACAATGAAATTGTTGACACTTCTCATGTAAAGATGAGTTCTCATTTGTTTACTGTTAAGTACCAGTTGATACTTGAACCACTTACCATATCACATATGATCTCACACCCTTCTGGGGCTACCGATAGTAAAGTTACGTATACGGGATTGAAATCAAAAGTTGGTAGGTGCGTTATTGATCTTCATCAAAGAAAAGAGTTGTTGACGTATGTGAATACTAAACTTAACATTGAGAACCAAATTTTGCATTTGAAGATGCACAAGGCTGAAATTACTTTTGCGGATGCAGATGTCCGTATGGTCAATGCTGTTTTCCCTGAACAATCAAGACAGTCTCAATTGGCGAAGTACCTAGATGAATCGGTTGCAGATTCATCTTCTAGTGATACTAACACCAGATGGGGGAACACTCGGGAAATATCAGTTTCAGATATGTCATGGCTAGACCCTGAAGATTTTATAGAATTGGAAACACGGGAGGTCTTATCTCCATATCCTCATGTGATAGCCCTTCCTTTCAGTTATTCACCACGGTTTACTTACATCAGAGAATTCTCTTTGCAAGCGGAGGGCGAATTCCCCTTCGGTAGTGAAGATGTACATGACTGTGAATTGAATACCGAGAGCCCAGAAGACACTCAAGCAATTATCATGGGTAATCGGTTGAGAAACATCGCTAGTGAGATTGATGCTAATATGGACCTATTGAATACTTTGAAGAAATCTAACCCCGAAGATCGAACTGTGAGTTATGAAATTTTGAAAATCAAGAGTAATATTAAAGAATTGAACGATAAAAGAGATTTGCTTGAGACTGTGTACGAAGATCTAGTTGGAGTAAATGATTTGGATACATCATCTACCGGTATAACAAGGCATAATTCCAGGCTTTCGGTTTACTCCGGGCACAAATCCTTTGAAGAAGCCAAGAGTCTTGGACTTTTACACAAAGAGGTTAGTGAGTTTCATAATAGGTTTATTGTCCATAATTTACAATTGAAATGGGGAAATGCTATCAGAAATTATTTTATGAATTATATCCAGCTTGTGAGTGCTTGTAGCTCTGAAGCTTACTTTATGAGTAAGAAGGCTGTCGATTTGGTTGAAAGTGTAGTGAACAATGTACCGGATGAATTCAAGGCTGAGTTGGGGGATGAAGACTTTTGCCAGGAATGCAGAGCAGGAGAGGATGTCATAAAAGACTTTGATGAGTACCTAGATGATGTTAACCAGGATACCCAAGAAGCAGATCACAAGTTTTTAGTCAAATTGATTCATCCTCAGATTCAATTGATAAGTGACAAAGATAAAGAATCTGCAGCTTTGGTTGTGTCCAAGGACTTGGAAATGAGAATAATTTCAATCAATGTTAAAGGCATGAGCACATTGGTGAACGCAGACAATGAAGTTTCTGGCTTGATCGAAACTCGTTATGGTGGACTTTTCAATGGGGCATCCATTTATATATTTAAGAAAGAAGATGCTGTGATAACAACTCTTGATATCCCTTATGGCTATGATGGCGCTCAACTAGCAATTTCATGGCCGCCATGGTTAGAAACAGAGCACTTCTACGAAGGTTCCTGGCTTAAACAAAATCTTATTGCAGAAAAATTGTCCTTGGGGTTGACATTCAAGAAACCTAACTATCTTTCTATGGATACAAGTGGCATGCAGAAGAACGAGATCATAGTACATGTTGGTAAGTTTGTAATCTCAGCGGACTCCCATCAGTATTCTACTTTATTTTATGTCATCTCCGACTTATTAGTGTACGGTAAGACGCTGAGGGATACCTTCATGAATAAATTGGAAAAGGTTGTTGCATTGGCTGACAATAATGATTTCTACGGTTTGGATGAACGGGTCAAGGATTTGCAATATTCAATCAGGCATTACCACGAAATACTATTGAAATTGGATAGCAAGGCTATCAAGTTAAACGACACCGGAAAATATGAAGCTTTGCAGTTGGAGATGGAACTTGAAAAAAAGAAGTTGGAACTCTCTATGATAATGAGAGGATTGAAGCTAAGAAACGTGAAGAGTAGTAACAAGAGGGTTGCCAGGTCGTGGTTGGTTGCAGTCGACCAAATTATTTGGCATTTCTTGGATTCTAACAGGTCGCCGTTTATTGATTTAGCTCTTGCGGGCTCTCAATTTGCACGAATCGACTCAATGGATGGGTCCAATAAGAACAAGGTATTGGTAAATATGATACAGGGATTCAACTTGCAGGAGAAGGCTGTTTATCCCGAATTACTATCCCCAATTAATGAGAACAAGAATGATAAGAATCCACCAGTGATTCTTATGACCTGGAAGATGTTACATCCTGTTGGTGGAATTCCAATAATGCAACACGCAAAACTAAACGTCCAACCTATAAAGATACAGTTGGATTATAAGACATCGAAAATGCTTTTTGACTATGCTTTCCCGAAGCCCGACCTTAATAAGTCGGAAAGTGATACGAGCAAATCCCCTGCCAGCGAGAAGGCCGAAGTTGGTAGCGATGTCAGCTCATTGGATATAAGTGTACCTCTCGAACGCCCCAAGAGTATTTTTAAGAACTTTGTCAAGAAGGCATCGCCCACAAGTGTGACTGACGATGAAGCTGAATCCGCATCGTTAATATCAGCGCCACAAAGTGAGTCTACCAAGTTTTCTTCTAGTGAAGACTTAACAGGTGGCGAAGCCAACAGTAGACATTCGAAAGAATTTAAGATCCCAGTGATAGGAAAGAAGAAAGCCAACCGGGAAGAAGAAGATGACGATGATATTGCACTAATCGTTTCGAGGTCTTCTAAGTTTATATCGATTGTTGATATTGAAGTGCAACAAACGAAGCTCTTGATTAGTTTTAAGGCTCCAAAGCATCTTAATATAATTGATGTACACAACTTGATGATAAACTTTCCAAATATAAGGTATCAAAATAAGACTTGGTCAGGTGAAGATTTTATATTGAGACTTCGTAAGGACGTTATCAAGATTATTCTCCAACACACGGGCCAGATTATTGGTAACAAATTGAAAATCAAGAAGAGAAAGCTTCTTAAGGAACCACTCAAGCAAATATCCAATTATGCTTCATTTGTATCAGTACAAGATTTGCAAAACAATAATAGTAGCTCCAATGAGGTCAATAGAGATGATTCATCAAGGTCTTCACACCACCATTCTCATCATAAGCATCAATACTATTACCCGCATTCTAGGAGAGGATCTTCAAGCTCTCTACCAGAAGAATCCTCACGTAGGAAGAGCCGTAATATTGGCTTTGAGAATATTCTTCAAGAGATAATAGACGAAGAGGAAACGGAAGATGAACTGGTTTCAACTTCCATGGTTAAGTCCTAATTTGTATAAATACGAATATGAATATGAATATGAATATAAATATAAATATAAATATAAATATAGGATAGTTCCTTCGCGACTACGTAATCTTTTGTAGGCAATTTGAGGGTATCTTTTTTTAGGGTTTACTTGTTCAATGTCATTCTTTGAGTCTCTACGGAACAAGGCAGTGAGCACATTGAACCAGGTACTCGAAAAGAATCAAGGAGAAAGGCTTAGTAAGAATGAGAAATTTTGCCGGTCCAATGCATTGCCTGACGGTGAGACGATATTGGCCGAGTCTGCAGTTGAATTGAAGATTAAGTCTGAGAATAGCCTTAACGAATATGCAGCAACTCCTCAAGGTAGAATCTTCTTAAGTGATCATTTCTTGGTGTTCTGGGATGCATATGATAGACGCAATTGCTCATTTGTCTTGCACTTGTCTACAGTCAAGAAGGTTGAGAGATTACATACTAATTCCTTAAGTTTTGCATTGACTATCAACACTCACAGCAAATTGAACATAACATTGTACCTTATTGGGTTACGGTCGGAGAGTGAAAGATTTGCTTTGGCTTTGAAGCTGGCCTTAAAAGATAATCTTCGGAATATTAAAAATCTTCAGCCATTTATTCAATCCTGCTATTCCGAATATATTTTAGCCAAAAACAAAATCTCAAACGAACACATCGATCAGGTCCCTCCAGGTGGATTAGGTCTAATCTTCAAGTTTCCTGGTAATCCCAAGGAATCAAGAGATAAATCCAAGATGAAGCTTTGGTTTGACTTATTTCGTGCAGATGGTCGTAATTTATCTTTAATTCGTACTCATATGTTCCATAAACTCGTCAGAGTTGGTTTACCTAACCGTTTAAGAGGTGAAATTTGGGAATTATGCTGTGGCTCAATGTACTTACGGTTTCAATATCCTGAGGAGTACCAAAAGATTCTTCTTGATAATAAGGACAAGCAGTCGATTGCTGTAGAAGAGATTGAAAAAGACTTGAATAGGTCCTTGCCTGAATATGCTGCATACCAAGACCAAGAAGGTATCACTAGACTCCGCAATGTTTTAACGGCGTATTCGTGGAAAAATCCTCAGGTGGGTTATTGCCAGGCCATGAATATAGTCACTGCTGCTTTGTTGATCTTTATGTCTGAGGAACAAGCGTTTTGGTGTTTGAATGTCTTATGCGATCGAATTGTCCCGGGGTACTATTCCAGAACAATGTATGGAACATTATTGGACCAGAGAGTTTTTGAATCTTTAGTTCAAGAAACTATGCCATTATTATGGGACCATATTACCAAGCATGATATTCAATTGTCTGTAGTATCACTTCCGTGGTTTTTATCACTCTACTTGAACTCATTGCCTTTGGTATATGCCTTTAGAGTTTTAGACATTTTCCTCCAAAATGGCCCTAAAACTCTTTTCCAAGTAGCATTAGCAATCTTGAAGCTTAATGGAGAGGAATTGTTGAAGCTTGAAGATGACGGAATGTTCATCCAGCAGTTAAAGAACTACTTTTTGACTCTAGATGAATCAGCACACCCGGATTCATCCAATTCAAGATACAGATCAATCACTAAATTTCAAGAATTACTTGTGACTGCGTTTAAAGAATTCTCCGTCATAGAAGATTCAGTAATTGAAAAACATAGAAACAAGCATAGAGATTCAATTTTTCTGAATATAACTACATTTGTCAAAAGAACCGAGATCAGAAACTTGCCCAAGACCCCCAATTTATCGCCAGCTGACTTAGGAATTCTTTATGACAGATTCTATTCCATTGTCGAAACTTACAATGTTACAATGGCCAGTGGTAAAAACACCATGGACTTTGAAGCGTTCTATAGATTTATGACAGAAATCTGCGATTTTGCCAATGCAAATACTGCTGATGAGCATCGGAATATTGTTAGAGATTTCATCAATAGATTATTTAGGAAATGGGGTACCAAAGGAGAGTCTATAAGTTTATCTGAATTGGCAGTTGGGTTGAATAGGTTAATTGAACCGGACTTAATGACATCTATGTCAAACTTTTATGAATTATATAATGACCCTGCAAAGGACAGAATTGATAGGGAAAGCATCTTAAAGATGTCAGAGGATTTACTTGCGATTACAGCACCTTGGAAAGATTGCTTGCTTCTAGACCAGATTACCGAGGAAGCGATTGAGACCGCAATTGCTGATGTTGTATATAAACAGCAACAGGAGGCAGGCGATAAGATAGAGTTACCGAAAGAAGTCGATATCGATAGATCAGCAATTGAAAGCCAACAAACAGAGAGATATCTTTCTGCCACTAGTACTTTTATACAAAGGGCATTTGAATACGCTCAACCAGAAGAGGGAGGAGAAGAATTGTTACTTAAGGAATTGGCTATTAGCGATAGTAAAATTTCCCACAACGCCGCTTTGAACCCCAACGCACCAGTTTATCTCAATTTGCCCACTTTCAGAATGGTAATCCTTGCTGATGAAACATACGAATTGTTTTTCAGTAAAACTTTACGTGATTCTGTTCATGTTGATAAGCCATTGGACTCTAAATTTGATGCTATGCGTAACTTACGTGATATGTTTGACGGATTATTGGCTGACGGTAAAGAGGTGGCAACTAAAGTTCGTCGTCGGATGGATTCTGCTGCTTCTACTGCTTTACTCAACTCAGATGAAGTTTCAATGAAATCAGGAAGGTCCAACAAGACCCAGGAGATCGAAGAAGAAGAGCGAGATGATGACTTCAATACCATTTCACTTAATGATAAAGATAAGGATGTTCTTTTAGGAGCAGAAGTAGATGGGTTAAAGGAAAAAGGTGATCGCCCAAGACCAAATTCATCTGTACCTTCCTCTTTTGAAGTCTCTGAAAAAGAAAAATCGGATAATTTGATTGAATTCGAAACATAGCTTTATATATTTTTATCTAGTTAACCCATTTCACTCTTGCGTATTCCTTATATAGTATTAAATGCAAAGTCTTACGATCTTCCAAATATTTTTCTTAATCTTTTACCAATCTTTTTCTTCTCCTTCTTATCACCACTTTTTTTATCGTTTTTGGTTGAATGATCATCTTGAGGGCGCAATGTCAACCGTTGAGCTTGTTGCCTCTGTTGAGGGTGCGAGAACGGTAACGAGGGATCAGGCTTTTCATCATCAGAATCTACAATTCTCGAAGAGAATGCACTATCTGGAGAGAAAACCTCTTCGTCTGGTGAGTCTGGAACTCTAGAGTTACTTGTTTGCCTAACCGGTGTGGTGGGTTGTTGATGAGGTGGTGCTTTTCTTGCAGGCCTCAACAGGTAATCATGTCTTTGAGGATCGAGTGTTGTATGTCCGCTAGGTTGTTCTTGTGCACGATCCCCATCCCTCGTTACGCTGTCCCTTAATGTCGAGTCTCTTAATGTGGTTATAGGTTGTTTCCTTTCATCATGAGACTGCTCATTGGTCCACGATGACTTTCTCTGTACATTAAACTGAGAGTGGGGCCTTTGTTTAGCTTTTGCATACAATTCCTCTGCTCTTAATTTTGCTGGAGACTGATAATTTGGTTGAAGTGCTGGGTGTGGATTAATTTGAGGGACATGTATGGATGCTCTGTCTCGTAACGACCTATTACTCATTTTTGGGGCACCGTTGGGTTGTGCTGGGGATGGACCCCCGGGTCCGATGGCAGATTGTGGTCTAAGAGTTCTGTTCATGTTTGGTGACTCCGATTGAGAAGGGGCAGGGCCTCTCAAAGTTGTTGACATTCTCTTTGTAGGTGGTGTGGCTATATGATAGTGATGACTTTGACCAAAGCTGGATATGTCATTCAAGTTGGGAGTGGACAACTTGGAGTTCAATCTAGTGTTCTCTGCTGTAGTCAAGGATAAGTATGCCTGTTGAGCAGCATTAGCTTTACCGTTCTGAGGAGTTTTAGGACTATAGAACGACGAGGAGTTCTTCATTGCAGATTTTATTGGTTTCTTTGCTCTAGATGGAGAATCATCAGAAGAAACAGAGGAAGAAGAACTTCCCAATACAGATACTGGTGCTCTTAAGCTACCGGGATCAATATCCTCCTCGGTAGTGACAGGATAATTATCTTGATCTACTTCGGCTTCAGTAATGATACTGGGAACAGGATCAAAAACTGGCTGTGCTTCCTTTTTCAAATTTGGAGTATCGTCTGCATCTAACTCCACTTCTTCAATACCAAAATCATCATTTTCGGCTGGGATAGGCGATTTTTCAACTTCGTCTACCACTACTTTGGAAGGATCAATTCCACCTGGTGCAACTTCTTCAAGATCGATATCTTCGGATGAGGCATCATTTTCAATAGCCTTACTTTCTACTTCATCTACAACGAGGTTTGATGGATCTATCGCAGGTATATCATCTGCAGATTCATCACTTTCTTCATAATTACTGGTACTGGGTGAAATAAAATTATTAGCGTCATCAAGTGGATTCAACTCATTCAATATTAATTTTTCAACTGCAGGTAATTCTTCTCTAGGCTGCACAATAGTTGCGACTACATCTTCTGCTTGAGGGGACTCTGCCTGAGGAGACTCTGCTTGAGGAGACTCTGCTTGAGGAGACTCTGCTTGAGGAGCTTTCGGCTGAGGAATCTCAGAAGCTGGAGTTTCATCTAAAACAACGCCCGACTGTTCAGTCGAATTCAAGGAAGACGTATCCTTAGAGTCAATGTGGTGCCTGATGAGCCTATTTCCGTCATCTTCCATCTCTTTTTCCATGTCTCGTAACTTCTCCTGGTCATTAACCCTCTTTCTTTTCAATTCTTCATATTCATGTCTCATAACTTCTAGCTTCTTTTGTAAAGCCTTCTCTTCCTCGATCTTTTTCTGTAATTGTTCATACTCCAAGATTTCTTGAGCGTTCTGCTTGGTCTCTGCCTCCAACTCTTTATCTTCTTGTAAAATAGGAGATTTGACGATACTAGACAAACGTGAAGACGTCTGTCTTCTCGCTTGTCTTTGTCCTGGAGGGGCAAGAGAGTTAATTGACCGAGTTCTTGGGATATTATTACCTGAACGAATGGAATTGTTTCTGGAAATCTCTTGTTTGAAATTTTCTTCTGGGACTTCGATTACTTTGATTCCTGTTGGGGTAGGAATGTATTTTTTGACCATTTTGACTTTGGGAGTTGAATTGTTTGATGGTGCAGGTAATCCGTTGATTGAATGACGCTTGGGTATCCCACCAGCACTACCAGTTCTTGAATGAGACAACTTCAAATCTCTTACAGCATCATGATTATTATAACGTCTAGTTGTTTCTTCTGTGATCTCATCCAAGTAAGAATCATTCATACTATCATCAATATCATAAGTCAATTTACTATAGGTGCTATTCCTGCTTCTTATGGAACCATTATCTGCAGCACTCGAAGACGAGAAATTTCTAAATTGATGGGGATGGGAATGGCCATTGGCATTACCGGAAGTTGAGGCATTACCGTTGACAATCGAAGGCGATCTCTTTAGTAAAGTACTGGATGTAGAATGTCTCATTTGTTGTAAAGAGCCCGATCTCTGGAGACTATTGGCTCTACTAGAGATGGTACTCTCTCCTGATCTAATATTATGTCCAATTGTTAAAGCAGCAGCCAAAGCATTGGAATTTGGCTGACTTGAAGCAGGTGCCACATGATTGACCCCCGTATAGGACGTATTATGTACACTTCGACTCTTACGTCTAAACATTACGATAGATACGTTGGGAATTCCTCGTGTAAACAAAAAGCAATGAAATTTGAGGCCTTAAATTGAAAAGCCTCGTCGTGCGCATGATCAAAACTTCACACCACTTTGCAACATATTGGTATATTAACTATTCATACAGGTCATCAGAGAAGTATATAACCAGTGAATAAACTGTAGTTGTTTATATGACACAGGATATATAAATAAATTTATAGATAGGGCTATATATAAATAGGGGGGTTGGTGAACTGGTTAACACCTAATATGGTGGCCAAATAACCACCGAATGATTGTCCGTGGTTAACAATGGTTCTTAAGAATGGTTTAGCTAGGATAAAGAACCCTGTAAATACCAAACCTTGTAATAAAGGCATTAGAACTTGATCCTTTATGATTGCATATATAACTATATTAGGAGTTATAGGTGCAAGAGGTTGTTCAAGTTCTTCTCGTTCAGCTATATCTAACTTCTTATTAACTAAGTCAACTTCGATTTCATTAATTTCGGCCAATTCTTTTGCATTTAACGATCTCTCCTTTGAGTTCACTACAGCATACCCTCTTAGTTGTTTCATGAACGACTGCTCGAACCGTAAGTCCGGTAATGGGATATTTAAGTTAGCCATGAAGTAAGGCAAAAAAATTCGCAGTGTCGAGGTGAAAAGTTTGGCAAGAACTCATACGAACACAAGAATGGAGATAGATAAAGATTCGGAAAGTGGACCAGCTATCACCATCAGGAATAGTGAAAGAGATCATATTGATCTTGTGTTGAAGAATGTTGATTTATCAGTTGCTAATTCGATAAGGAGAGTTATGTTAGCTGAGGTTCCAACTCTCGCCATAGACTTGGTTGAAATTGATGTTAATACTTCAGTGTTGGCTGATGAGTTTCTTTCACATAGATTGGGTCTTATTCCTTTGAATAGCGTAGGTATAGAGAATTTATCATATTCTCGTGATTGTACTTGTGACCAGGCCTGTGAAAAATGTTCAGTAAAATTAGAGTTGGCCGCCAAGTGTGACACTGACTCTACTATGAGTATCTATGCATCTGACTTAGCCAAATTTCAAAATGGAAGTGTATTAGGTGACCCTGTCATTAGAGATCAGAATGGTAGAGGACCGTTGATCTGTAAGTTAAGAAAACACCAAGAGTTAAGACTCACCTGCATAGCCAAAAAGGGTATTGCCAAAGAACACGCAAAATGGTCCCCATGTGCTGCCATAGGATTTGAATATGATCCTTGGAATAAGCTTAAGCATACAGACTACTGGTACGAAGAAGATGCGGAGGAAGAATGGCCCAAATCCGAAAACTGTGAATGGGAAGAGGCACCTAACCCAGAAGCACCATTTGATTACACCGCCAAAGCAAACAATTTTTACATAGATATTGAAACCGTAGGTAATTTATCACCTAATGATGTTTTCATCAAGAGTCTTGAGACTTTACAATTGAAGTTGGCTGGTATTTCAGTGGAGTTAAACAAGGATACTGTCGAGGGAAGCAATGCTGTTTCCGGAGGATTTACTACATATGGAAGACCTTCAGGGGGCGATACTCCAGATATAGGTTACGGTGCAGGCGGTTACGGAGATTCGAGTTGGAATTAGCTTATGTAATTATATATGTATTGTACAGTCTTTTTAATGGGAATTATTCCAGTCCACAACATCTTGAAACTTGACGAGGCTACCACCAAAGATGTCTAGGGCACTACCATAAGTCAAGTCCACTTTATTATTACTCAACTTAGCAACAGTATTCAAGTCATTAACCAGTTTAGCACCTCCAGCATAGACTATCTTACCTTCAAAATGAGGGGGGCACCAGTCTCCTAGTTTTTGTACTAAATTCGAGTCAATTCCATTACATAATCCTTCTACATCTGCTGCATGAATTAAGAATTCATCACAATATTTAGATACATCCTCTAAGAACTCTTTACTTAATACACTGTTCGTTAATGTTTGCCATTTATTCATAGCCACCACCCATTTCGTCTCTCCATTTTCTTTCACTTCTCTACAACTCAAGTCCACAATAAGTCTATTTTTTCCAATAGTGGACGATATGGACTTCAATTTATCCCAGTCGAATTCTTTATCGGTGAAAAGCCAACTGGTTAAAATGACATGGCTAGCTTTATATTCATCCAACCATACCAAAGCATTGGTATTATTAATACCGCCCCCCACTTGGAGATTATATGGCCAAGTCTTACATGCAAGCTTAGCTGCTTCGTCATTTTCAGGATTAGTTCCAAGCTTTATAACATGACATCCATTGATACCATGCTGTCTATATAAGTCAGCGTAATATGACGACGGTTTCGAAGAAACGAAATTTTCTTTGGTGGTCGAGGAGTCCTCATCAACATCATCACCTTTTAAAGTACCGCCAACGATCTGCTTGACCTGTCCGGAATGAATATCGATGCAGCCTCTGAATTTGGTCATGATGAAATATTTCTCAGTTAAGAGAAAAATCAATTCACAAATGTCTGAAGAAGATGAAGAGTATATGAAGGCTTTGGAAATACAAAGGCGTAACTTTGAAAGTCAATTTGGGTCCTTAGAGACTATGGGGTTCGAAGACAAGTCCAAGACTGCTGTAGAGTCAGACTCAGATAGTTCAAGTGATGAGCCAAATGGGGAAGTAATCGATGAGGAAAGCGATGAGGAAAGCGATGAGGATCAGTTTCATGGATTTTCTGGATCTAGTAGTGATGATGACGAATCCGAGGGTGAAGAAGGAACAGATACGGCACCCAAAGTAATAAAATTCACCAACAATTTTACAACAGGACCTACCTTGAGTAAGAAGGATCAAAAATTGGCTAGATCAGGACGAGCACCAGCTATATCAGAATTAGAAGAGAAAGAACGAAAACTTTCTAAATTAACAGCTAAACAGATTGCACAGAATCAGAAAGAAGATGACGATAATTTAGAAAATGATGTTAAACTTCAAAGACTTTTACAAGAATCACACATTTTATCTCGTAATTTACAATATAGTGGTGCTGCTTTAACTATGGAAACAATTGATTATGAAGAACCCACAGGAAGAGCAAGAAAAAAAGCATTAACTTCAAGAATGAGAAACTTGGCCTCTACAAACTCTTCTAATAACGGGTTACCAAAGAAGTTGGAGAAAATGCCTATGGCTATGAGGAAAGGTATGATTAAAAGTAGAGAGAAAAAGATAGCTAAATACGAACAAGAAGCCAAAGATGCCGGTATTATATTGTCGAAGACCAAAAAGGGTGAGTTGAGAGACCTCGATATAGGAAAAGGATCAACTTTTGCCAGTGATAGACTTGGTTCGGGTAAAGGTCAAGTGCAAAGAGTTAGAGATAGAGGACTAAAAATTAATTCTATAGGTAGATCCACCAAGAATGGTCTCATACTATCGAAGGACGAAATCAGCAGGATAAGCAATGCCGGCAACAGAAACAACAACAATAACAAAAAGAGAAGACGCTAGAACAGCTTTGAACCGAGTAGGAAGCAACTAGACTAGATAGGGTGGGAGCTCCTGAATATATACTATAAGCACCTATTGCAATTTGAAGCAATCGGTATTTACACTACTCATAAATAAACCTATTTGCGAAAAGTAAACAAAAAACAAGGAGAGTATGACAGAAGTGTTACCAAAGAAAAGGAATAGACATGGAAGTGTGGCACGACATCCATCCAGCGTTGTACAAGATTTGGCCAAACAAGGTCGAGTTATCTCTGGAAGGGTAGTTTCTAAGTCCAAACGAGTAATGTCATCTAGAGGTGAGGTACATGAAGATACATCGTTTGCTGAAGATGCCATTGATTTTGACTTGAATAAGAACACTATCATGTCTAATTTTGAAGAGTGGATTAAGTTATCGACTGATAATAAGATTACATCGAAGAATTCGTGGCAGTTTGCGTTGATTGATTATTTTCATGACTTGAATGTTATAAAAGATGGTGATGATATCAACTTCCAGAAAGCATCAGCAACTTTAGATGGGTGTGTCAAGATTTACTCCAGTAGAGTAGAATCGGTGGCCACAGAAACAGGGAAGCTATTAAGTGGATTGGCCAATAAAAAGGGTCAACATGGTGAGGATGCAGGAGATGACGCACAAGAAGATGCAGATGCAGATAATAGTGATGATAATGAAGATGGAGATGAAGGAAAAAAAGCTAGGAAGATCAACAGAGTTGTGGAATCCACATTAGTCAAGTTTGACTCTATTAAGATAAAGAAGTTGGATCAGGAATTGGCTATTGATCCGTTATTCAAGAAAGCATTGGCTGAATTCGATGAAGGTGGGGCAAAAAGTCTTCTTTTGAACACATTAAGTATAGATAAAACAGGAAGAGTTGTGTTTGATGCCACTACCACCAAAAAATCGGGTGTACCAGAAGAGGCTGAGGAGGCCGAGACTCTTGAAGCTGAGACTCAAGAACCCGAATTCAATGAGATGAAGGAAAGCACTGATGAGAATACCGACTTGGGCAAAATTGAGGCCATGTTATTCGGCAAAAACAACGATCTTGACTCGTTAACTATATGCCCATCCATGGATCAATTGAAAGTAGTAGTAAATGATATTGACCAAGCAAAATCTATATTGAGTGATGTTAATAACAAGTTTATAAATGAGAATGATCAGCAACCGAATGTCGGACCGGAAGTTGGCATAGAAGCTGGAGGATTTGATTTCGATGAATACAATAATGATGATTTTGGTAATGATGGTAATGATTTTGAAGAAGAAGAAAATGATGATGATGGAGCAAACCTCGACAAGTATATACGTGACAATGACAACGACGATGAAGAGGAGTATGCTTTAGGTCCTGGCAATCAAATATTGGACCAGGATTTGATGGCGTATTTTGATGAAACTATGAAGACTAATTGGAGAGGTCCCGAGCACTGGAAAGTTGCATCCTATAAGAAAGCCAAGAATATAGCTGAAAGTAAACTTAATCCTGTCCCTGAAGGAGACACACCAAGCAGTGGATCCTCTAGTGAACCAAAGTCCTCAAAGGCTAAGAAGGAGAATGCAGTGATCAATTTCTTTGAGGATGACGATGTAGAAGACGATGTTCTTTTTGAAAGATATGCAACATCTAATCAGTTGAAGAAAAAGGAGAACACATTGCCTTTGATATTACCTGAGGATATCAGATATAATTCATCCAGGTTGGTGACATTATTTCTCAAACCAGGTCAAAGCATACTATCTTATCCTAAGGTCAAGAAGTCTGAATTGCAGACTGCCAATCAATTTACTGATGCTAGCTTCTTTGCTGAACAATATAATCAACAGGATAGAATGGCATCATTTCACCAAGCTCAATTTGAGGAGATTAATCAAGATTATGAAGAAGATGGTGATGTCTTTGGAGGCATCGATTTCAACGACGCATTAGAGGATAATGAAGTCCCCAATGATGGTGCCGATAGTCAGAATTTACTCGTAGGAGGAAGAAAGGTCAGACCCGAATTTGTGAATTTCTCGAGAATAGCGAAAAGAGTTGATATCAAGCTATTGAAGGATAACATTTGGAAGGGTATTAAATTGGAAGACGAGAATGAAGAGAATTCAGAAAATAAGCCAAAAGTTGATGTAGAGGAAACTAGCGAAAAAGATGCAAAAGAAAATGAAAATAAGACTAAACAATTTGGAGAATTGGTGGAAACGATTGGCAAAATGTATACCAATGAAGAAAGAAAAGACCTTTCAACCAGTTTCTGCTTCATTTGTTTATTACATTTAGCAAACGAGCACGGCCTTTCTATCTCCACTACTGAACATTACGATGACTTGAAAATTACTGGATTTTAATTGTGCTTCCAACAAGTATAGGAGAATGGGAGTTGAGGGAAGGGAGAAGTGAGTAGAGAGAAGGGAGAAGCGAGTACATAGAAGGGAGGGGAGAAGATGAGAATACAGTCTCGAAGTATAAGTAAAGGCTTAGGTTTTCCGGGTTTCATCTTCTAATCAGTCTGTCAGAGCTTAGTAGGTGTTGCGGCCTATCCTTGTGAGGATGTTGCTCAAGGACCGGGTGTATCTGTATTTGAAGTGTATATTAATAGAGCTTAAAACGTCATGGTATCCTGTATAAAGCGCGCATTTTCTTTTTGAGTCGCCACAAGAAAATTCAATCACGAAAAACCACCGTCATGAGAAGCTTGATAGGTATTAGTAGGTTAGTTCCTCGTTACCAGGCCATTAGACTAGCTTCTAGTCTAGGACCGGCCTTGTATAGACCACTCGTTAGACCAAATCTCAGCGGGATAAAAAAATCAGTAAGATGGGTTTCTAACTCCACTATTAATTTGTTACAATCTCAAGAGCAGATTGCAAATAGTGATTTGAATAACACCAACGCCCAAGCGGAATTCTATAAGTCATTATTGGCAAACAACTATCCACATATAGTGGTGCAAAGATATGAAACTCCTGGGATCGCTAATTCTCCCGAATGTACTACTTTGTATGCTGAGGCGTTAAATAAGATAGGCAAGAAAGGAAAAGCCGAACAGGTGATGAGTGCCTTAAATGGTGGTAATTTTCAATCTGGTAACGGATTTCCAAACGGATTTGGATCCAAGTATGAACCTGTTCATGTTGTTGTCAGTGAAAGTATTTTCACTATAATTTCTAAGTGGTTAAAGTGGTTAATCCCTGTTGGTTTACTTACATATGGAGCAACCAATGCTTTCAATTATTTAGTGGAGAATGGGACCATTTTCAAGAACACCGAAGTTGTAGATAAGTCTGTGGACGTCTCACACTCAACTGTAAAATTCAGCGATGTTTGTGGATGTGATGAAGCTAGAGCTGAATTAGAGGAGATTGTTGAATTCTTAAAAGATCCATCAAAGTTCACTGGTTTAGGTGGTAAGCTTCCAAAAGGTGTCTTATTAACTGGACCTCCTGGTACCGGTAAAACCTTACTTGCTAGAGCTACCGCTGGTGAAGCAGGCGTTCCTTTCTTTTTCATGTCTGGTTCTGAATTTGATGAGTTATATGTTGGTGTTGGTGCTAAGAGAATACGTGAGTTATTTGGGCAAGCAAGAGAGAAATCTCCTGCTATCATTTTCATCGATGAGTTAGATGCTATTGGTGGGAAGAGAAACCCTAAGGATCAAGCATACGCTAAGCAAACATTGAATCAATTGTTGGTCGAGTTGGATGGATTTTCGCAAACCTCGGGGATTATCATCATCGGTGCTACAAATTTCCCTGAGAGTTTAGATAAAGCTTTAACTAGACCCGGTAGATTTGATAAGGAAGTCAATGTTGATTTACCAGATGTCAGAGGTAGAGTGGATATTTTGAAGCACCATATGACTAATGTAGAAACCGCGGAAGATGTGGATCCATCTATTCTTGCCAGGGGTACTCCAGGCCTTAGTGGTGCTGAATTGATGAACCTAGTCAATCAGGCTGCTGTTCATGCATCACAGTTGTCTGCTCCCGCAGTTGACATGTCCCATTTTGAATGGGCCAAAGACAAAATCTTGATGGGTGCTGCTAAAAAGAAGATGGTTTTGACTGAGGAAAGCAGAAAAAATACTGCCTTCCATGAAGCTGGTCACGCTATAATGGCGATGTACTCCAAGGGGGCAACCCCATTATATAAGGCTACCATTTTGCCCAGAGGCAGAGCATTGGGTATTACTTTCCAGTTACCAGAGATGGATAAAGTTGAATTGACCAGACGTGAATGTTTGGCAAGATTGGATGTCTGCATGGGTGGTAAGATAGCTGAGGAATTGCTTCATGGCAAAGAAAACGTCTCATCTGGATGTTCATCGGATTTAAGTAGCGCAACAAACACAGCCAGAGCTATGGTCTTATCTTATGGTATGAGTGAGGTTATCGGACCCATCAAATTGAGTGATGATTGGGAAAGTTGGTCGTCTAATTTAAGAGATTTGGCTGATAAAGAGATAAGATCGTATTTGATAGACAGTGAAGAGAGAACACGTAAGTTGTTAGCTGAGAAAAAAGTCGAATTGACAAGATTAGCTGAAGGCTTGTTACAATACGAGACCTTAACTAAAGATGAGATGGAGAAGATTGTCCGTGGAGAACCTATAAAAAAGAGTAAGGTGATCAGTAATACCGTAATCAAAACCAATAAGACTTATGAGCCACTCAAGGAGCCGGAAACCATAAAAGAAACAGAAACAATTGCATAAGTGTATATATAGAAGTAATAGTAAAAATAAATTGTCATGTGAGTCTTATCAATTTCTCTGCCCCCATTACCAACTTCTCTTACTTGTTTTACAACTGGAACAGTGGTTGCAACGGCTACAACTGTTACAGCCCCACCATTATCAACTTTCTAATATAACTCCCTAATTTTCCAGGAGATTATTACCGTCGTGCATATGAATCAGCGTCTTGCATATGAATAAAATTGAGAACAATTAAAAAAAAAAGTATAATGACCACCACGTGGGCGAGGTCGACGAGTAGAAGTGACTGCAGCACGATCAATTACCAATTTGGGTAGAGATACAGCCTGATGCATTCCATGAAAAGAGACTGATTCATCTTATTAAATATTCCTCTAATCAATATAGTACCTCTTCAACAATAAATTCATCTCAGAAAACTACACGGCTACGAGGGCTCCCATCCGACATAAGAAAAAAGGCCCCTGCATTATCAATAATTTTACTATTATAGTGCGATAGATTAGCTAGTATTATTTGACCGTTACTACATGCCTGCATAATGATTTATTGGTAATCAAGACAAGTATTACTAGTTTTATTGGTCTATACCATTAATACTCCTCTTACAATAGTTGACTTGATCAATTACTATTGTGAGTAATTATACCTCTACGCCTTAATATTTATCTTCAACTTTACTGCAATTCACCACTTATATATCTCCTATATATCTCCTATATATATCCTATCCATAATGCAACTCCTCCATATAATAACCCGAATATCTTTTCGATTTTGACCGACCAAAAAAATTGCATTTTCCCTTCAACCTCAATCCTGAAATCTATTTAAAATTCATACTATTCTTTAACTAAATTAGTTCCGAGGTCAATTAATTTTTGATACATACGATGGATAACAACTGGGGTACCCTTAGTCCTAGTAAGGAGAATCATTACTTTGAGTTGAATGAACATTTAGAAGATTCCAAGCCCCATTTCAATGAAAACGATCAACTTATTCTAAATCAAATTGAGAATAATTTATATGATAATAATTCCAATGGATTGAACAAACTTTCAGAGTTTTCCTTGGATAACTTTGTTATACCAGAAGATATGCCATTCAAGGTTATCAATGGTGACATTATGCAGAATCTTAATCTTCCAAATGATCATAATGAACCTACGTCTGAAGAACAAAATATTAATAGTGACACCAAATCGAGTGCATTTCCTCCAAGTAATAACCCACTACAGAATACACCAGGTCTATTGCCCAACAATCATTTGGTTACTGGTGGTCAGATCAGAAGTTCCCCCATTTTACCAAGTCAGAATGGCAAATCCTTCAATAATCAACATTATTACCACAGTCTATCGAGGTCAAAATCTAAAGAATTTTTAGACCAGTTAGAGCATCAACCCAAATCTCAACATGTTAGACCAGATGCTGTATTTACCCCTTTAGTGTCCCCTCGTGGTACTCCATTGGATCTGAAGAATAAGTATCCAATCCAGACAAGTTTTGAACCATTGACTTCTCCAGCATTGAATGCTCAGCATCCTAATTATGATAAGAGAAGAACCTCCACATCGATGTTCTCGACTGTAGATGAAAATAGGCCGAGTCACTTCAAAAGACGAACACCACACGGAACGCCTGTAATACAAGGCTACTCTGAATCGAAATCGCCTATAAATGGGCCAAACTTTGAAAGATTGCCTGAGGCATCCATGGCCAGCTCAAAGTCAAGTTCTACTACGCCGATGCTACCCCCTCAGAATGGCTACAAAAAGATTGACCCGGAGTCAACGAATACGTCACCCCAGATGATGGGGTTCACCATGGGAAAATTGGCTAAACAACAAAGCATACATGAAAGTCCAGTGTCGAAATCAAGGAAGTCAAGCTTCAATTCGAATAAATCAAGCGATGATTCCCCGAATCTATTTGCACAAGACAAAGATAAGACAAAAGACAAGCCCCCTTCTAAGAAAGCATCACATAAATTGGCAGAACAAGGAAGAAGAAATAGGATGAACTCAGCAGTTACATCCTTGGGATTATTAATCCCAGACGATTACCATGAACGAGTCTCAATTCCCTCCAAGGCCACAACAGTTGAGTTGGCTGCAACCTATATACAAGATTTACGAAAGGAAATTGATCGCCTCAAGAAGAAATGAGTACAATAGAGTTCCGCCATATATTATTTATAATTATACGTTTTCTTCAATACATCAGATACATACTTCATTTTATATATTAGTGCTCCTGGAAGTCTCTAACGGACTTCACGGCGGAGATGCGGCCAACAATTTGACGGCACAAATGAGGAAGTCACAGTGAGACGGCGGAGATGCGGCGGAGATGCGGCGAAAAATATGCTGCAAAACAATAATGGTATATAAAGACAGCCATATCCGTTATTTAGGATATCTTATAGTGACTCATGAGTGAAGACGACAAGAAGTTTATTGAAGCTGATGCAGGTGATGGGACAAGAAGAGAAGACCAGTATTTGGAAGGACCAAAGCTTATATTTTGTGCGTTATCGGTTGTGTTGTGTATGTTCTTGGTCGGTATAGATCAAACTATAGTATCAACACTCATTACTGTCCTTGGGAATGAGTTCGGAGCTTTTGGAAAGACTGAATGGATAACGGCTGGTTTTTTCATACCAGTGGCAGTTTTATCGGCCAATTGGGGACAAATTTCCATCCTTGTTGGTAGGAAATATTGTATGATTGTCAGCATTGTTTTATTTGAAGCAGGTTCATTGGTATGTGCATTGTCCCAAAATATGAATATGATGATTGGTGGTAGAGTCTTGGCAGGAATCGGAGGTAGTGGTATTCAGTCATTAAATTTCATTATTGCTGCAGAAATATCGCCAATAAATGTAAGACCATTTATTTTGATGACCATGAGTTTTGTTATGTCTATATCTGTGATAATTGGTCCCCTTATTGGAGGGGCAATAGCCTCTAACACAACTTGGAGATGGTGTTTCTATATTAACTTACCTATCGGGGGTCTTGCTCTTGCAATCTTGTGGTTAGTGTTCAACCCTCCAATACCAAAAGGTAATCTTAAACACAAGCTTAGTGGAATAGATTACATTGGGACCTTCTTACTAGCTAGTGGTTTGGTTTTGCTTTTATTGGGACTTATGTTTGCCTCTAGTGGCGAATATCCACGGGGGGCTGCAGCAACAATTTCCACCATTGTTGTTGGAGGGGTTATTAGTATAGCATTCTGTTTGTGGAACTTTATCTATTCCACTCATCCAATTATCCCCATTGAGATATTGAAAATTCATCAGCAAGTTACTACTATGGTTTGCTTCGTCCTTTCCCAGCTCGGCTTTATGACTACAGTGTTTTTCCTCCCACTTTATTACCAGAACATTTTCAACAAAGACCCCATTGGGTCTGGAATTGCCTTGTTAGCTTTTCTTATACCTGCTACTCTAAGTACTGTAGCTACTGGGTTACTTATAGGGAAAACTAGATATATTAAACCTTTTTTTGATTTTTGGTACTGTTACGCAGCTCGTGGGTACAGGCTTAATGACTTTACTCGACACTGATTCGTCTCTGAGCCAAAGAATAGGATACGTCATATTATGTGGTATGGGCGGTGGTATGGTACTCCAACCCTCCTTCATTGCATCACAAATAAATGCTCCTAAAATTGAAGGCGGTGTCATCTTGACTATGGCTTTTATGATGTTCTGGAGAGGTATTGCTGGGGCTTTTAGTACCATATTAGGCAATATAGCATATCATTCAGTGCTTTCTAGCCATCTTCCGGAAGCGATTGCCAAAGCTAAAGGAGACATCAAATCAGAATTGTCTCAGATCACGGTAGCGAGCTTATCTCAATCTACAGAAATACTTAAGTCATTATCTCCTGAAGCAGAAGCTCTAGTCAAAGACCAAATGATGATTGCAATCAGAGGCGTTTTTTATATGACTTTAGGTCTCTCATCTGTGGCTTTTGTGGTTTCTATCTTCACCACCAATAAGAAGAACCCTGCCAAAACACAAGTGAGAACCAAAGCAGAAAGAGAAGCTTTGGAGTTGGAGAAGAAAACAGAAACTTCCACTGAACAATAATGAAGACAGTGAATACATACCTTAATATATGTTAATAGATGCAAAAGACAAGTTGTTGCTTGGACTAGACAGAAACGAACCAGCCGTGAACAAGAGAATGGTGTAGAGCTTATCGTGTAGTTGAAGACACCGTTATGAGTGGATGCTAGGATGGTTGCCATTTCTCTCATACCACCCTAATGGCTTCTCTATGGCCTCTCTATGGCCTCTCTATGGCTTCTCTAGGGCCTTCGCGGGCTTTTCACAGTATTCGTATATCAAGTAGAGAATAACTCTCATTGCAACATAGATGAAGCTACCAACAAGAGTTCTAGTAGGACTATCTGGTGGTGCAGACTCCATGTGTCTTGTGCATAAACTTGCAACGCATAGAGAACAACACTCATACCCTGAAATTCATGCTGTCACTATAGATCATAAGTATCGGGATGAGTCTGCAATAGAAGCCCAAAAAGTTAGGGAAATAGTGTCCAATTGGGGCATAACCCACCACATAGTATCTTTGGATTACAATAAGCCAGTTCATAACATAACGAACTTTGAACTGGTTGCCAGAGATAAGAGATATATAGTACTAAGAGACCTCGCATTACTGTTAGGAATAGACCATATAGCTACGGGTCATAACTTCAACGATGTGCTAGAAACAGCAATTCAAAGAGTAAGGCAAAACTCTACTGTATTTGGCATTGTGGGCCTAAAGGAAAAATCATTGCTTCCAATTCAGTCTAAGCAACCATTGTATGTTATAAGACCATTACTTTCACAGAGGAAGACTGAAATCATACAATACTGCAAAGATAACAACGTACCTTGGTTTGAAGATAAGTCAAATGATGATATTTTCTTGACTGATAGAAATCTTTATCGTAGGATGCTTGAAAAACATCCTTCATTGGAAGAAGGTATAATTGATACCATCAATAAAAGTAAAAATCTTGTCGAATACGTTCAAAACCAAATAGATAAACTCGAAGTGAATGTTCGCCTCGAACCATCACGGGGAACTGTCTTCTTTCAAGTTCCGTTGAAGTATTGGGAAAAGTATGGACCATTAGTTCAAAGTCGATTTCTTTTCAATACATTTTATCCTATTCTGCCAATGAAGTACTATCATTTTCAATACGCCAAAGTGCTCAAAAGTCTAATACCGAAGATCAATGATGTACCCGAAAACTCAACTGCTGTGTGTACTCTTCTTCAATTGAAGATCGTGATAAAAAAACTAGGACCAATGTTGGTAATTCAAGCAAAACGACAAAAACCATATGATAACATCTCTGTGAGGGTAAAGCCAAATGTTTGGACACTCTTTGACCACCGCTACTGGTTAAGATGTCTGGAACCTGCGTTTGTTGTTCCATATATATCACATACTCATGCAAAGCCTATTGGAAAGCAATTTCCTTCTGTCAAACCTCCACAGACGGATTTCTCTCCGTTAGTGATAATTGGAGATAAGTGGTCGCTTCCATCACATGGCTTGCTTTCATCCTCTATAGAATGTGAATTGAAAGTCAATAACACGCCACGTATATGAAGTCACTATAGTAATGGTGATATTACGATCCGCTTCTTAATCTACATCGCTTCTTTTCGAAGCTCATACTAATGATGATCATTTTTTATGTACATATTTACATCAGCATATTTACAATTTCATTCATTCTCTGGAAACCACGTTGAAAATATCAGATAACATTCAAACTCACAATCCACAGGCCTCCCATTGCCCTGGCCAGTACTCTCATCCCGCCATTTCACACCACGAGCTGCCTAGCTCTGGTCTTCGCTCCTGTTAGAGTACCGCTCATTCATCCTCTGGCCACCACGTTGGTTTGATAACCTTTATACCAATAATCTTTGTGTTATTCAACTCTGGAATCTCGAATTTAAAGAACTTCTTATGGACATCCTTTAAGTTAATCAACGCAAAACCCAAATTGCCATGAACCGAAACTAATTTACCTACTTTATGTTTCCGAGGCTTCAATGCACCTCCAAAAGGTGAAGGTGCTGCATCTCCAGAATCTCCTTGAGTGCCCTCATCTATCAAGGGAGTAATCTCGAATTTATCGATACTACTACAATTTACTTTAGCCAAGTGTTCTATTATGGGATCATTATCGATTAATTCGAGGTCGTCAGAATGGATATTGGGAGATGCATCATCCATATCAAAGAATTGTACTGGTACTATTCTCTTACGAACAACTCCACCATTGAAAGTTCTGATAGTCAATTCTTGGCCCACATAACATCCTTTATCCAAAGATAATCCATTTATATAATCCAAATTCATGTCAAAGGGAAGTAAGCTGAAATTACTAGGAGCATCACCTGATTCAAAGAGCCCATTAACAAACCTCCTATCAGTGATACTTTTCTCATTTGTCTCTTTGACTTCAAATTCTGCTTTAAACTTATCACTAAAGAATCTTTCAGTTATAGGCTTTTTGGTGATGAATTTGACACCGAAGTTTGGAATTCTGTTATCAATTGCCAATGCAACCAAATCATCACTGAATTCCTTATTAACTATGATTTCATGGTTTATGAATTCAGTGGCCTTTTTTAGAGCATCTGTTGGGGTGTACGTCCCAAAATATGTTTGTTGCAAATGATCTAAAAATTCATCGAATTGTAAAGAGTCATTATAATAATAGTAAGAATGTAATTCCGGAGTGAGTAACTTTACATTGGCAGTAAGCTTATGCATATTGAGAATCATTTTTAATTTACTGGTAATTTTGTTATCAACTTCAACAAGATATGAAGGTTTATTATCATTGAGTCTACTAAATTCTGTTGGATATATGAATGAATCCGTGACAACTCTTCCTTTGGAATTTAAAAACATAGAATAGACCCCTGCCCTAGCAACTAATATTTCGTTATCTGGATCAAATATATCTTCATGCATTATACCCCAGTTTTCCTGAAGATTGATGATCTTACTTAGATTAGCATGCTTTAATTCAACATCACTAATTGTGTACTGGTTTTTCTTGACAATATTAGGTAGAAATCTTGTAGTTACAAGTCCATTCAAGAACTTAGCAGAGTCAGGGCCGACCACTTGTAGTATCCCTTTAGATAGTCTACTAAATCCAGCAGTTGGTAGCATGCTTAGAAATGAAGAAAAATATTGACTGCGAAAAGAGTTGGGAGTGAGTAGCGAAGACCAGAGGATTGGGCAGTAGGAGCTGAGTGTCTGAGTGGAGAGAGAAGCAGAGTAGAAACCAGAGGACTACTGGAGAGCAGGACCTTCCATCAGAGCTACCACCATCCCCCATTCAGCCAATTTTGCTATTCAACTACTTAAATTAATCCAATTTCAATTCTCCAGATTTAACGCTTTGGTACCTCACATTCAGCTGCTAAATCAATCCAATTTCAATTCTCTTGGCTACCACCTGTTCACACTACTATCCATCTAATTTTAATTCTCTGCCAATCTTGTGCTTTGGCTGAACATCATTCGGTTCGCCTCGTGGGGCACCAATAAAAGAATCTTCACTACGATTCAACTTCTCTCTAATTCGTTCGTTCAAATCGTGCTTTTCTTTAATATCCAAATTCTTGGTGAGATGAAGAAGAGGTAAGTTTTGAGACGATTGATTTCTCGAAGATAAGCTTGATATGGTGGGACTACTGAGAACACTATGTGACTTATTCACCTCAATGTTTCTTAAATCAACTTCCCCAAAATCAAAGTATCCATATCCACCTAAATAATCGAATTCAGAATTTGATGTATTAGAACTAGAACCCTCTAGAGAAGTACTTTCCAAGTCAGCCTTTGAATCTGTCTTCGATTCTAGGTGTGCCTTATTATGCTCTTCTAAATGGGATTTTGAAAGTGGAATAGTGTACAGCTCAATAGATAGTTCAATGGGGTGTTTAGTAGACGGGGATTCAATATTGAGGTTTTTGATCTCATGTTCGAATCTTAACTTCTGCAACTCATATTTCCTGTAGTCATTTTCTTTATTTATATTGATCAAGAAGTCAGATTGAGATATCACTAAGGTCCTCAACTCGTTGACGATCTTCAAAAGTGTGCTAATAAACCGGTCATTCTGCCTATACTTGGAACATAATGTCAACAATACTTTATCCTTATGAACGATGTACCCGATACCAAATCCTTGATCGATAGCTGGGGGAATACCAAAGAGGTATAATGCTGGATTCCCACAATTGGATACTAATAGCTCAGGACTAAGTATTCTATTCAAAATAGGATTCGAGAGAATTGGAATGTAGTTACTGCTTAATTCATCGTAAGAAGGAAGTTGTTCAATATCAGCCTTTGAGTTAAGTTGATTCAAGAATGAAGATGCTCTTCGTGCCTTTGTTATATGCAAAAGAGATGTCAAGTGACGTTCGAATCCTTTTCCTTGCATGGCATCAAGATATTGAGCATGATGTATTTTGCAGCACTTCACGAATTGTTCCCATTTTTTGGTCCTAGATGAATTTGTAATGAACAATCTTACCAAATTGGAGATTTCTTCATTTTGTACAGCAATTAATTCTGTTCTTGCATCCTTGAATTTCCTGGTAGTTATTGGCTCCAAAGTATTTGGTATTTTTCCATATAAGGAATAATTTGCAATCTGGAGGCATACTTGTAAGAAGGAGTCCATAGAAATCTTATAATTAGCTAAAAGTTCGGAGTTAAACTTGATTTTGACGGTTGTATAGCTATGTTGGTTGATTAAATCTGCAAGTCGAGTCTCAGAGAGGTGAATGAGGTTAGATAATTCAGGTGTTACGTTAAATATCAACCGTTTGAAGTTAGGTTTTTCGAGCTTATTGGATACAAATTTGATCTCTCCGAATAAGGAATATTCAATGCCGTTGATGTTCTTGGCTAGTTTCAAGATCGAGTCAGTATATATATCACTGATGAACCTCAAAATTGCAGTTGAATCCATAGACGTACTTTCCCAACAAACACCAGCCACGGAATTTTTAGTAACAATCAATTGTAATTTATCATACCATCTTGATGTGCAAGTTCCTATTTGTACGTTGGTATCAGAAAGTTGGGAGCTACCATGACTAATGACAGTTGTTTTCTCTTGATCTGTTACTGGGGAATTGGAGTCAAGTACTACAACAAAAAGAGCGGTGTCGATTAGGTTTAAATTGGAAGAGTTAGATTTCATAAGCTCAATTCTTCCTAATTTCCAGTAATTATAACTTTGGGTGGTCAATGATCCAACTGCATTGTTCACTGACTCGATAACATCAAACTTGTACAGTTCCTCAATGATCTGCTCCAAAATCAATGACAAATCGTAGTCATTAAAGTATACCTCCAGTTCATCAGACAATACTTGAAGGAGATAAAACTGGTTATTTGAGATCACCACAATGTGCTTAGGGGGAGTAGAATCCCGTTTAATAGAAATATTATGAAAATTAGATTCATTATTGCTTAAATCCGGAACTCTAGAAGTACCGAATAAATTATTATAACATTTCATTGTTAATGGATTACCATTTTTGGGGGTCACGTCCGGTTTCAAAGTATTGTTCCTAAGATTGACGATAAACTTCAAAGACGAGTTAATCAAGTTTGCTGCTCTTTGTACTTGATTTGGTGGGTTCATGAACTTAGAGTAAGGATCTTCTTGTAATACTAAATATGGATTCCTAGGTAAGATATCACCCCTCAACTCTCCATAGATTCCTGGATTTGTTTCATCATTGATACAATTCAAATAGCAGGTATTACTGGCATTATCACTGGACTGTTGTAAATGACTTTGAATCAAATTGACTGTTTTGTCATTTAAGAATTCAGTGGATTCGTTTAATAGCTCATTGTACTCTTCAGTAGATACTAATGGTTTCAATGCCACAAGCAATTGATGTACAGTGGCTGACAACTCCGGTAAAGGGAGCCTTGGGAGCTTATCTTCATACTGAAACGTGTGCATGGAATAGACGGATAAATAATATTTTCTAACAATCCCAACAATGTATTATTAGTGTGTGATCATAATGTGGGGTTAAAATGAGCGTAGCTCCTAAGCCCAGAGCAGGCTTCTCCGGGCTCCCGTTACAAATGCTGACATAATCCAACTTCAGCCATCGGCAATAAAATTTAAAATAATGTTTTGGGATTTTTTTTTAAAATTACGCAGAAATTATTTTTTAACAATTTTTTTTACAAATTACGTAAGGATTACGCGGTAATGAGGTGAAATTGTGGGCTTGGGGATCTTGATACAGGCTAATAAGACACCTCTCTTATTCAAATGTCGCAAGTTTTTTTTGAATAGCCCGACTTGACATAAGACGGATAGTTCAAATTTGAATATAGAATGCATGTCTAAGTCATATTGTGATGGCGTGATGCTTCCAAACTGCTTGCTTGGATCCCTACGTTCTTACACTTCATACTGGTTCGTATTGGCATTGAATAAATGAAATGGTTGCTATTATATGTGGAATATACCGTTTTATTGTGTGCCCAGCTAAAGCGAATTTGATTATGTATCTCTCCTTCCATTTGGCGTAGTATAAGTATTTAGATATGATTAGTGTGACCATTTCTTGGCGAGAATTCACTTATACATTGTGTATTGTATGCCTATATAAGTACTCTGTCCTTCTTCCCATGTTCTTTTTATGCAGATAGAAAGAAATTGTCCAAATGTCATTCTTCCGGGCTCTGACTGCAAGTTGACCTAAAAACAGCAGTATAGGTTCATCATTGCGATTTTCAATCATTCCGATGGTTCCCTTTCAACATGGTTTTTGTCGTGTACAACACCGTTTATTCTTAATGTACATCCACAGTAACCTTCAGTTTTGTCTGCTATTCACATTGGCTGCAAGAGCCAATGTTTCATATCAATTCAGTCAAACTAAAATTTTTCATATAAAATTGTTCGACCATTTTGATTATCAAATCCCGTTCCTTCCCCGACCATATTGAAGACTTCTTTTATATAAGAAGTAAAAAAATTATTGAAATTTTATTTGACGTAAGGTTCAAAAAATGCAAGCGACATTATACATTTTACTTGCCGAACTAGTAGTGGGGATTGCGCATTCCTGGTAACAGAGGTGCTTTTACGGCGCAGCCTATTCAGCCCACTTAACAATGAATTATTAATCGGGGAGCTTCATAAACCTAAGCCACCATGTTTATTTCACATATCTCCTGAATTGTTTTCTGTCTGCTACCGTTTGAAGCACTCAAAACAGTGGCTGTGTGGGGTGTTGAGTAAACAGGCCGTTTACTCAACAATCGTTTTTCGAACAAGCTATGTTAAACTTCGGCTTGTTTAAAATATTTATCTAACTCTATAAACCTAACCTATCAAACCCTAACTAGTAACCCGAAAATCAACCCTTATAAAAAAACTCAAAACATGAAGCATGTGCTGCTTCAATATGCAATATCAATTCTGAATAAGTTTATTTATCATATCCTTGGATTCTAGGGTTTTGGCCTCGTCCATCAAAGGTTTGATGCAGAGCCACCCAGTTTCAGTTCGGAAGTGTCTGGACAATGCATCTGATCGGGCAAACTTCTTTCCGCAGCCCCATTTAGTAACACCGTCTTTCAAGTAACCTTCACATTTGAAGTTCTTCTCACCTTTATGTAATAATTCATGTCTCTTTTTATCATGGCTACGTGCAAAACTCTTGCTACAGAACGAACAATTGAAGGGTTTCTCTGTGGAGTGTGACTTCATATGAGATTTCAAGTTGTATGGTTTATTAAAGATCTTGCCACATACGGAACATGGTAATTTCGGTAATTCCGTAATTTCACTCTCCTTTGATGTGCTATGATGGCGCCTCTTACGCTTTAGGGAAGGCGAAATGGTATAGTTTATGATTGATGAATAGTCAATCGTAACTTTTTCACCTTCTAGCTGTGATTCGTTGGTCTCAGTCGGGCCGATAGGGCTGATGGAGCCGCTCGGATCGTTGGGATTGACTGAAGTATAGTTCGGCCTAGTGTTTATTGGGTGCAAACTGTTGGGCGGATTAGGACTAATAGTTCCAAAGTTAGTAGGGTAACTTCCGCTGGTGCCAGGCTGAAATTGTTGAGCAGGACAGTTTGCTGGTGTACTATAAAATTGCAATGGAGGTAAATTTGTTTGAGGAAATGTGTATTGGGTTCCCATAACAATTGGTTTGTTATATGGCACTGGTAAAGGGATGCTTTGCTTTTGGTTGCTGTAATTTAAAGTTGGTAAAATAGGTTTTATCTCCTGGTTGTTGTAAACACTCATGATTTATTTGTCACTTAAGGCGTTATCAGGCACCCAAAAAAGTTCGTTCGGATAGTTATATAAGAGGGTTATAGTATGGTAAAATAAACAGCAAAATCTCAAGGGTCTTTTTACATGAACATTTCCCAGGAATTCTCCTTTATTTTATATCAGTCATTAGGTGCTAATAACCGATCCTGAAATGAGAGGTTGTGTCAAAGTGCAGATCATATGCAGTCGCACCTGTTTTGGCAGGACCGATCTTAAAATCAAACCAGGCTGAGGGGGGCTCGGAATGAAAGAGAGAAAAAGGAAGTCTTAAGCACCAGCCATAGCAGAGCATGTTTGGAAAACCCAGCCCCTAAGTCAATGAACATAGATCAAGGGGTAGTTTGTTACTTGAAGTAAGTTACGACAGAAACATCATATATTAAAGTTTTAAGAAAATCAATTTGATGACATCAACTTGATTAATACGACGGATAACGATTAGCAGAATCGGAACTTTTTCGGTGACTTGATAAAAATCCTTTCATATTACGACGGCAAAAATATTCCGCCTGCACGCACACGTATTTGATTCACTGTTTAAGCCTAGAACCTCTGTTATCCGGTTGGGTGGGAAAACGCATAAGATTTCCGTTCATGGTGCAGCTCAACCATCCGCTGACCAACTGATAACAGGCCAATTTTTAAAATTGCTTTTGTGAAGGCGCTATTGCATATTTCCGCCCTAAATAGAGCCTCCATGATAAAGGAGACCCCACTTCAGTTCACTTCAGTGACACGGGCTTTGGATGCGGCAGTGAAATTTAACAAGGCTCATGTTAAGTTAAGAGGATCTGCAAAACCTTGTTTTCGGCGATTAAATAATAACTCTTAAGGTTTAGCAAACAACGGCTATATATATTTTTACTAGTATTCTTGGACATTATTGTTAGTATCAGTAATCTTGCAATTTGTCAATGAGATCAAAATCAATTCATTGCTATCATCTTTTACATAATTATCGAGTTGTTGTGGTTCAATGGTTTCATTATTCAAATGTAATGATTTGTAAAATTTGTATTTAGGATCACCCGATGGGATAATTCTAGCTTCCCCGTTAATCATTACTGAAACACTGCTGATTTCACTCTTATTAAGGTTGGTTATAAGCTCAAATAATGAATTGCGCCTTTTAGGTTCCGAATCCTCTCTAACGTTATCTTCATTTTTGGCACTTATCCAATCATGTACCAACATGGAAACCTTATGATTATTCTTAATATTATCGTACTTCGTTGTATCTTTAGGTGTAGTTAAGATAACGTAATCATTATCCCCATCTTGATAAAAAGTATAGTTCATTAATGACACATGAGGGAAATCGTTATGGCTAGTAGCCAAATGCAAAAACCTTGTTGACTTCAATAACTTAACAGCAGACTCTGGTAACATCCTTATGTGATAATCTGGCGTATCCGACCTATCAAAATACCCACGTATCAAAAAGCCGACGTTAAAACCTCCGCTAATTGGTGATAGTTTTTGACTTTTGCGCGTCTTATATTTGAAGCTTAGAACCTTAAAACGTCATGACATTGCTGGATTTTCAGAGTGGGGAAACACCGGAATTGAGTAAAGACGAAATAGAAAATAGTACCTTTCTACAGGGCTTGAAACATCAAAGAAAGTCTAGAAAACTAGAAAAGGAAAAGAGAGTTCAGTCATCTCTTCGATTCTTGAGTCTGTTCAAACTACATAATAGTCAAAAAAAGAAGAGTATTTCACCCTTAACTATACAACAAATCAAGAGAATAGTGAAGAGTCAACTTGCTAATAATCCCAGAATAACTAATGACTTTGAACAATTCACAGAGTTATATAATTTGATGGAGAACACGGTTAGAGATAATGAAGGTAATTCAACATTACTCATAGGACCAAGAGGTTGTGGAAAGACAACCTTAATAAACAAATGTCTAGATAAATTAAAACAAGAATATGATGGTGAATATTTCACAATCAGACTCAATTCATTCATACATTCTGATGACAATTCTGCCATACGAGAAATTGCCAGTCAATTCACCAAGTTTTTTGGATTCAATGGTGCTACGCAATCCATAGAGGTAAGACAACTTACGACGACCTTCAAGAACACACTTAAGATATTGGAAGCTCCTGAAGATGAAGGAGCACAAAACATCCCAATAATTTTCATAATAGATGATCTAGAGACTTTTACTGATGGGAACAAACAAATATTACTTTATAATCTATTTGAAATGACGCAATCTTCAAAGACTCCGATTTTCATAGTGGGTACATCAACCAGATTCACTACAAGAGAATTATTGGAGAAAAGAGTGAGATCAAGATTTAGTCAAAGGCTTATTATTATGAACAAAATTTCGTCGTTTGAAGAATTTTCTGATCACTGTCTAAACAATTTAAGACTCTCTGAAGATTCAATTACATCATTGGAAAACCCAGCAATAGGAAAAGAATGGAATGAACATCTTAATTCTCTTACGGGTAAAGATAATGAATTAACTCGGGTATTAAGGCTTAATTTTAATACTACCAGGAATATCAAGCAATTTAATAATTGTGCATTTCTTCCTGTATCAAAAATCACCCCTGAAAACCCATATTTTCCAGAAAAGTATCTTAAAGTGTACTTAAAACACCAAATGAAGAACTCTATTCAAGAAATTGTTAGGTCATCGTCAAGGATGGAGCAGTTATTGTTAATAGCTGCTGCTAGGTTCATCGAAAAGTCTAATTTAGTTTCTGTTAATTTCAGTATCGCCTATAAAGAGTATACAGAAATGATCAAGCAATTGAATGTCGATCGTTCTGTCATGCGGTCTACGTCTAGCGCCAATCACAATATGGTGCATAACTTACAAATCGACACTGCAGTGTGGGGGGAAAAAGTGTTAAAAAATTGTTGGATTTCCCTTTATAAATCCGGGATCTTAATAGACTATCACCCCAACACCGCAGCGGGGGGGATCTTAACGGCGAACTCGAACAAGCACTACATGATAAAAGACACTATGATGCTACAGTTGGATGTTACTCTAGCCGAGTTGAATCAGCTATTGGGCGATGATAGCATGTTTAAGTATCTCACCCGACTTTAAGGTTGCAATCCATTAAGGTAATTAATATACATGAAAAAAATAATAATGAAATATTTGTTTCAGGATTCAAACCTATAAATAGATCCATACCTTCGTAACACTCGAAAGAGGTATTAAATTTCTGTCTCCCCAAAGCCAGGGCCTTATACGGGCCTTATACGGGCAATTTACCCCCAAAAATAGAATTTCTTGGGGAGTGGAAACTTTACCCAACTACAGTGACCTTTCAATACCCAGGAAGTCCGGGTATTTTTCAACAATGGATTCGTAGATAATATTTTTTAATCAATCCCCATAAATCTTAAGCTGGCATGCAGGATCTCCTAATCTCACACTTAACAATAAAATCTGAAACATTTCTTGTGTTTCGAATTATGCACGGCGAAAGCTTAATTGAAAAATGGGTTAGCCTTGTTCCCCTTAGATATAAAGTGGGTTATTTTTCCAATATCTCCAGTTATTTGTATGCCAATGATTACCTCAGATAGTTTTGAAGACGCAACCTTTGCATCCATTGTTGGTGGTGCACAGATTAATAAGCAATCTGATGATTTAGGAGAATCCCAAAGTCTTAGAGAGTCTGTATTATGTGAAATCATGAATAAGAATTTTAATAAGACCCCTACTGGGAGAATTTACGAAGAGGATTTAAAATCTATCTACTCTTTAATGATTTTAAAGTTAAATTTACAAGAGCATGCTTCTTCTAAAAAGTTCAGCCTATCCAGACAGCACAGTTTCACTTTCACTGTAGCTGAGGCCTTAAATGTGTTGAAAAATGTTGATTTTAACATAAAAAATTCACTCACCACCGTGTCTCTTGCTTATAAACTTACTAATGAAGTGAGTACCACATCTCTTGAGAAATTCTTTGATGCAAAACTTTTACACTATCCTGCTGATAGAACAAGGACTAAGCTCAAAGATAGTACTCAGTTACTTCAACCAACTCCAAAGGGAGTGTCAGTGGTCAAGAATTTCATTTCCAAGTACGGTATTAGATTTACTGAGGTTCCTACTATCTTGAAGTCTAGTTTGAACTCAATGAACGTTTTCCTGTTTGAAAGAAACTTCCTTAATGATAAGGTCGTATTTTCAGAAGACTTGATCAAGATCTTGTTTTCTAGGATGTTTGGTCTTGAACCCAATGTTTGGTCCCCTACTAATAAGGTTCAATCTTTTGAAATTGACTATAATTTTGATCAGACCATCTCATTTGAGTCCCAATTGAATACCAAGAGAATGGTGTTTCAAAGTCCTTTATACCACAAATACTTCACAAATCCTGAATCGGACTCCCATGTTCAATATTTTGTCACTGATACACCAATTAGAGTATTCAAAGATAGGGTAGTAAATAATGATCTTGTTAAGTATTGTGTCTCAGGTAAGGCTATCACTCAATGGCTCATGGATTCTACTGATATATTGTCCCCCAAAGTTGCTATGGAACTTGCAAGCTCCTTTTTAAACATCAAATTGATAAGTCCACTCACTTCCAGGGGGTTTGTTAATTCAAACGATGCCTTGTATTCTCCCACTAAGCTTGGTAGACAGACTGCGTTTTGGAACAAGCACAGCTCCAAAAGTAAAATTTTACCAACTAAACATAACCCCAACATATCGCCCAAATTCAATAGCTTGAGTTTGAGTACTGTTTTGAATGATCCAGGATTGAAATATCTCTTCAGACAACATCTAGCCAATGAATTCTGCTCGGAGAATATTAATGCATTCGTTGAAGTACAATTCTTCATCAAAAAGATGAACTTACTATCGAAGCTTTTACACTATATGGATCATATTTCAAATGAGTCACCTGTCAATTATAAAGCTCAAGCCCTTAAATTAGCACATGATTGTTGGTCCTTGGTATATCATATCTATTTCACTTACCTATCTCCTAAATCTTCTTATGTCTTGAATATCGACTATAAATTGAGGTCAAAGATCACAGAAATGTTGTTAGAAGTAGAAAAAAGCTCCGAATCGTCTATAAATGATGGAGAAGTCTATCAGTTGGTTGTTCCCAGTGTTCTTGCGGGTGCTGCCCCACCAGCTACCGATGCTACTACATCCGCAACTACATCCGCAACTACCTCGGCTCTGTCTTCTGAGTCCAAGTACAAAATGAACGATGATTCTGATAACCGTTCTATTTTCAGTATAAGTACCCGTTCGAGATACAAGAATAATGGTCCCCAGGTTCTCTCCCCCAGAGAATTCAGTTTTAATGAGGTATATGAAGTATTGATAAACTTCGTACCCACCGCTAATGAGCTACTTGGTCATTTGAGCAGGATGATGGAGATGGATTCACTCCCTAAATTTATAGGCTCAGAGTTATTTGAATACTATAGGCCTATTTTAAAGTGTACAAATGAGTAGTTTAATTGATAGCTATAAATACATATTAAGAAATGGGATTAAATTATGCAATTGGATCTAAGGCAGTACCTTTCTTGATACTGGCCCAACCAATCAATCTCCAATGTTTTTCTATACGTCTTGACAAAGCAATCTTCTCGTTAACCTCAGTACAAGCTGGAGAGGTTAACTGTATTCTAGCCATATCGGCCTTGACAGCAACAACTCTAGCACCAGTGGCAGTGGCACCGATGTTAACCATAAGAACTTCACCGGTCTCCAACTTACGGACCTTGGCACCTTTCTGGCCATCGGTTTTGACACCCAACAATCTTCTTAAGAGGAAGTAGTTGATCTCTATGTCAGTGTAAATTGATGGTAAGTCACCCTTTGCTCCAACAACTTGACCAACCAATCTATCAGCTCTACACAATGTAGGATCAACCTTAGTACCTACACCGATCAAGCCACCTGGAACAGCAAACTTCAAGTCATTGTTTTCAGCAAACAATGAAACTATGTTGGAGAAAATTGGCTTACACTGAATCTTACTATTGTCATCTTTGGTGACAATACCTGGTCTAATTTCAATCTCATCGCCAATCTTGAAAACACCGGTTAAGATAGAACCACCAGCAACACCTCCTTTCAAGTCGTCAATCTCAGCACCCGGCTTGTTGACGTCGAATGATCTGATGACAATCAATCTTGGCGAAGCTAAGAAATCTCTCTTTGGAACTGGAATGTAGTTGACTATGAATTGGTTAACAGCATCGATATTATACTTTAATTGAGCAGATATTGGCACAATTGGAGCTCCATCAGCGATGGTACCTTTAATAAAACGCAAGATGGACTTCTCGTGTTCCAATGCACTTTCTTCTCTCATCAAGTCCACCTTGTTCTGCAAAATAATAACATGCTTCAACTTCATGATTTCGATAGCTGCCAAATGCTCTGAAGTCTGAGGTTGTGGACAACTTTCATTACCGGCGATTAACAATAAGGCGGCATCCATAACTGCGGCACCAGACAACATAGTACTCATTAAGATATCGTGACCTGGGCAATCAACGAACGAAACATGTCTGACCAACTTATATCTTCCTGGGCATCCTGGAACCTGACACTTAGGTCTTATTTCTTTATCAGATTTGAAAGATCTGTAGCATCCTGGTGGAGGACAGTCTTCGTTATCACATTTATAAATCTTAGCGTTGGCATAACCCAACTTAATGGTAATGTTTCTTTCTAACTCATCCTTGAAACGGACGGTTTGGACTCCAGAAATAGCTCTGACAACAGTGGACTTACCATGAGCGACATGACCAATAGTACCAATATTGATAGTGGCTTGTCTGTTGATAATGTCAGCAGACAAGGGAGTCAACTCCTTAAAATCTGGGTTTTCCGGTTGTTCAGGTAATCCACCACCTTCTTCGAATTCTTTTTTGGCCTGTTCCTCATCTTCTTCCTCATCATCCAAGGCAAAGGCTACGCTTTTCTTTGGTTTTTCTTCTTCGATTTGTTCAGCTTGTTCGTTGTCACTTTCAACTTCGTGTCCATATTGACCTTCATATTCATCTTCTTCGAAGTTACCCCCAATAACAATATCAGGGGTGGCATTATCTATATCGTCGTATGACATGGTAGTGTACTCCTTTCTTCTAAAGCTCCAAATTTTTCAATGAGAAAATTTTTTGGTGATTCGTGCGGGCACACGACCAGGTCGTGTCTAACAGTTACATTAATATATACATCTATAATACAATACTACATGGTTTAGTGGGCATGAAAACCAAAATCGTTCATAACGCTATCAACATCCTTCCACAAAAGGTCACTGTCAATTCCTTCAATCTCAAGGTTTTCAAGACCACCTTGTAAAGGCAGTTCTAATAAATTGGCCTTGCCAATGTTCTGGTTGAGATCAAAAGAAGCTTGAGTTTGTTGCAATTGGCTAGAGAAGTTATTGAATCCTATTTGTTGTTGATTGAGTGGCTGTTGATTGTTATTTTGTTGGTCTCCAGCTAATCTCATACTAGAATTTGATCTGCTGATGCTATTACCTGCGATAGCCATCTTGTTACTACCTGTAGTGAATAAATATGGAGGTGACTGTGACCTCAAATGCTGTTGTTGATTCCCCTGTTCGGGATCGTTCTTAATCTTAGGTGAAGACTCAGTAGAATTATCAATTATTTTGAAAATGTTACTTCTCTTATTGCTAGCAGAAATAGGCCTTGGATCCAAGGGGATTGTTCTAATGATCTTTCTAGCCTTAGATTCAGCATTAACTGTACTGGATAATGATCTGACCTTCTTGGTCTTGCTTGAGGTATTACTACCACTTGGCGTAGACTTCTGACTACCATCCTCATTAGTGACATTGGTAACCAGACCACCTACCTCATCCTCATCCTCATTATCGGACTGGACAGCGTCATCATTCTCTTGGTAGCCATACTCCTCTTCATCTTCATTCGACACTCCGTCTTCATTTTCTTCACCTTCTCCTGATTCCTGGTTCCTACTATTGAGCTTCAACATACCTACTTGGTCTCTCAAGACAAAAAGACAGTCAAAGAAAACAGACGCTGACATCCTACTTCTTACATCAATGGTTAATGTACTGAGCTTCTTTTCATCCAAAGACCTTAGTACCTGCCACATGTTCCTCATGATACCACTGGATCTATGTGCCATATCATGTTTTAATATGGATGCCTTTGCAGCTAAAGAAATAGCCGCTTGGTATGACTGTTTACCTGACCCAAGATCAATGTACACCTTTAAAGGAGAATGGGTCAATTTCGCTATAATACATGACGCCTGCCATATACTCAAGACGTATACTCCGGGCAAATATTTGATAAAGTTCTTGTCGTGTGTTGAGCACAGTTCAGCAAAGTTTATCAATGAAATAGCTGCATTGTATACCCTGACAAGACCCTTCTGCAACTCGAAGAAGGCAATTCTTGATGAATCCATAAAGTAGTATGTTAAAAGATGAACCTTAGCAGTTAATAGCTGGAACTTCCTGTAATTGTTTCCGCTAGGTAATTCGTCCGCTAACCTCAATTCAAGTTCATCTAGCTGCCTCAACAAAACTTTCAAAAGTGGGAGTCTTTCTGTTGGGTCAATAAGTCCATAAGCATCCATAGGGTTTGAATTCAACGTTTTAGCAGCTTGGTCTTCAAACAGTGCTATCTCAAGCATGAACTTGATGGACTTTGAGATCTTCATTGGAGAACTCGTTCTCAAAGAAGACCATATGGAGGAATCAAACTGAACAAAAGCGGGAAATCCAAAGGCAGTAGCAATTGTTTGTGAGACAATATTACAAATGACCCAGGTCTTTGTTTGTTCGTGAGCCATAGACAACTGTTGTGGAGTCTTGGGATTGTCAGGGGAAATCAGGTTGGGAGCATTGATTCCGATTCTTATGGCATGAAATAGGGCTAAACCAATAGTATTCCAAGAAGTGTCAGCACTCAATGACGACGTTATAGGAGGCCAGAAAGTATAGATTAAAAATGCCTGAACAGAATATACTGAGCATGCATTCAAAATTGGTTCATCTTCTTCTGTTGGATTATATCTAGTAATGGGCGATATGGTGATTTCACCTAAGACGTCCTTAATAATAGGGGATAATTGTAGAAGTAATTGTCTACTGGAATCATCATACATTCTCCTTAAGGAAACAAACATGATAACCCAAAATAACGCAGGACAAAGCTTGTATATCTTTTCAGGGCCTTTCATGACATCCACTACCGGTAAAATTGGATGATAATGATTGACGAACTCGATATATAGAGTCTTAATCAAGTCGGTTTGTAAAACTACAGAATCTAATGATTTCTCTTCACAGAACAAAAGATAGTCAGGAATAACTATTGCCTCTGAAGCAGGCTCATCATTGTTGCTATTGTAATAATCATTCATTCTGTTAATAGAAGGAGTATTAGGAATGGAAGATGGGTTTGTTTCGCTGGAGTTGTGGGAAAGTTTATTTGGCTGTTCAAGCTGGATTTGGGGTTGAGGATATGCAGGTTCATTATCGTAAAGCTTTGGCTCAGCAAACTGTGAAAGGGTGGGGATCTTATTGATGAGTTCAGACGCCTGAGCTGATGTTAAGGTTCTTTTAAACTCAGAGAATTCCTTTTCTATCTGAGCTATTCTAGCTCTTTTGTATGTTCTCTTATAGTCTGACCTTAAATCACATTTCAACCCTTTTTTGGCACATCTAGTACAAGGATTAGGATGCTTTTCATGGGCATCACATCTAGATTTCTGCTGTCTACACTCCACACATGCTATTCGTTTGGCTTTACCTGATTTTGTACTACGAGGGGTAGAACCTTGGGAATTTGCTTCTTCATTTCGAAGCTGTTGACTCAACGTCTGAAGTTCCTGTGACATATTTGCAATATGAGCTAAATTATGTAACGAGTTCACTGACTGTTCGCCCTGCCCAATGGGCTTATTATGTATCCCATTACTCATCACCTAATTTTTCTATGATGCTGGGAAAAATTCGCACGTCAGAAGAGACTAAGCTGAAGGGGTCGAAGGGGTCTTCATAGGAAAATTGTAGTACAATTGGTATTCCAATTATGTGGCTCTAGGCTTATAAGAGTGTTTAAGGGATGGAAGAAGATCGAAAAAGATCGAAAAAGAACTAAGAAAATCTAAGGCCTAAGAAACTCTAACAAGATCTAAATATGACTACAGCACGAAGTGCAGCACTGGGACAGCTGAACTGATACCTCGTCTGATACCTGGCTTGATACCTGGCCTGTGTCTCAACCGGACCTGCTCTCACAATCAATGGCTCCGATAACATCATCGATCTGGTGTGCTCAGGGCGAAAATTTAGTATAAATGAACATAGTCAAAACGGTTAGACAGGCCAATGGAGATATTTGGCTCCTATGGGCATCTGTATTTATCAGAATGCTTGGCTTTGGACTAACTAATCAAGTGCTAGTTGTTTTCCTTCAAGCGGTGGATATTTCTGAATCAAGAATTGGTGACTTCATGACTCTTACATTAATAGGTGATGTCATAATATCTTATATATTATCATGGAATGCAGATAAGATAGGAAGAAGGATAGTTCTTGTATCTGGATCCTTAATGATGCTTATATCCGGATTAGTTTTCTGTTATCAGTCAGATTTCTTATACTTACTAATTGCTGCAGTATTTGGTGTCATATCTCCATCAGGTGATGAAACGGGCCCCTTTAAGACGATTGAGGAAGCTTCCATGGCCCACTTGACTCCTCATAATCACCTACCGGAAGTATTTGCCTTTTATGGTTTGTTTGCAACTCTCGGAAATGCTATAGGCTCATTACTTGGTGGTTTAATTGTTGATTATCTAAATTTATCTTTACACTGGGATTTGATCAGCTGCTATAGATCCGTATTTGCCGTATATACCTTCTTGGCTATTATCAAATTCTTGATAATGTCAAGCTTGAGCCCGAAGTGTGAAGTTTATTATAAAGTTCCTTATGATGATGATCAGACAACACCCCTCAACGAAACCATTGAAACAATTGCAGAGCCAGAAAGAAACATTGACGCTAGCATAGAGTTGGGGTCAACCGTATCTGTAGCCGGTAAGTTACTAGCCGTATTCTTTTTGGATTCATTGGGATATGGGTTCATGCCTGCGTCTTGGACAATCTACTACTTTAAAGAGACTTATCACATAACGGCGACTTTTGTGGGCACCTTATACTTCATCACTAACATCATAAATACTTTCAGTTCATTACCTTCAGCTGTACTCGCAAAATTATTGGGCCCTGTGAAGGCTATTATTGTGACCCAAGCACCATCATGTATATTCTTCATGCTGATTGCATTATCCAATAGCTTTATCGTGTCCGCAGTCTTATTGGTGCTCTACTATGCTACAACAACAATGGATGTAGTACCTAGACAAGTACTATTGACTTCTGTAGTTAAAAGAGAGGTGTTAACTAAGGTTATGGGTACAGTGAATACTGTCAAAACTCTTGCTAGGTGTGTAGGGCCTATCTTCACTGGTAGACTCGCTGAAAATAACAGTCTTAGGTTGGGTTTTGTTATAACAGGTATATGCACATTGTTATCTGACCTTGTGTTGGGATATAACTTCCTCTCCTTGGATGCTAAGATATTAAGAAAACAGCGTATCAATCATGATATCCTCTGATGTATATTATAATAAAGTACGGTATAACTTTCTATGCCAAGGTAAAGCTTTAAATTGTTCTTTTTCGAGTGCAATTTCTTCTTGTAATGCTTCGAAGTCTGTCTCTCTCCGTCCAGTATCCAAGTCGATGTCTTCTAAAGGAATAACGTCGTTGATTTTTCTGCTGTATAGTATGTATCCCAAATAGAATACTAAAACAACAACTGCCCCAAGATAGTTTTGAAAGAAAACGCTTACATCTGGCGACAGACCCACTGGGTATAAAGCGATCCAGAATTGCAATCCAATGATAACTATTGAGCATACTAATCCAAACACGGCACCGGAGAATCCAGTGTTAGCGAGATATGGAAGCTCTTCCAAAGACCTTCCTTGTTTCTTCATTGCCATTCTGAATCTTATATGGACCAATGAGACACTTCCCCAAGTAAATAAAGTGGACAATCCCAGCAATGCCATCAACCAAGAAAAGACCTCATCCTGTTTTGGACTAGCAGATACAAATGCTAATAATCCAACAAGTGCACTTGTCAATATTCCTGCTAAGGGTCTTCCTTCACGGTCAACGTATGTGAAAATGCTTGGGGCCAAACCCTGTTCTGCTAACGATAAAATAGTTCTGGAGAATCCGTATACTGCAGAATTTCCAATTGCCAATAAAGCAATTAAGACTACAACATTGAAGATTGATGGAAGGACCTTGATACCGGCCGAATTGATAGCGACAACAAAAGGTGATGCAGATGCATCCGATGATGATGATCCAATAAGCTCTGGTGAATTATATGGTACTAAAAATCCAACTAAGGTCAATGTTAACATATAGAAGATTGCAACTCTGTAAAAAACCATCTTGATAGCTCTAGGCAACTCAGTCCTTGGATTTCCTTTCGATTCACTAGCCGTGAGACCAATTAATTCAGTACCTGCCAAGGAGTATACGGCTGTGATCAAGACACTTATTGTGCCTTTAGCGCCATTGGCAAAGGCACCTGGATTATGCCAGTATTCACCTCCTATATATCCAACTTTAGTACCCCCACAGATGATGATAATTGCAAGTATATTAAATCCAACGATTGCTAGAAGCTTTATGATGGCGGAAATGAATTCAGCTTCTCCAAACCCTTTGTTACCACAGAGGTTTAATCCTATGATAAGGACATAAAAAATGGCTACCCATGCAACAGGGTTAATATCAGAGGGCCAAAACTTGATAGTCATGGCAGACGCAACCAACTCTAAAGGTAAAACCACTACCCAGAAAAGAGCATAATTCCAAGCAACAGCAAACCCCCAAGATTTTGATACAAATCTGGTGGAATAAGCTGCAAAAGCACCACTAATTGGCAAAACCGCTACCAACTCAGCCAAGCTTTGCATTACACAATAAAGGTAAACTGATACAATAGCCCAACCTATTAGTACGCCACCAGCTCCTCCTACTCTCAAAGCCGATCCTGCACCGATGAATAAACCACTACCGATACAGGATGCAAGGCTGATCATCTGCAATTGCCTTTTAGACAAGTTTTGATTAAGTTGAGTATCGCCGTGCAAATCTGTGGATCGTTTAAACGAGTCGATCAATCTTCCTTTCTTAGATTCATTATTAGTTATACCAAGGGAGTCGCTATTCCCATGTGTACTCTTAGAGAAGTAGTTTTGAACATCTATGTCTTCGGACAGACTCTTCGAAAGGTTAGACATGTCAATAAAAAAATTTTACAGTGACTAATAAAAAAAACCTTTAGCTTTCAGGGCCGATATAGGAGCATCCCTATTTCTAGGCAATAAGAGATGAACTACGTTAAAAGCATAAAAAAACTGAAAAACTGCATACAAAAAAAACCGTCAGGATATTTTTGCTGCAAAAAAATTTTCTTTCTTTTTAGGTTAACTCACAGCGAGATGTTTCCGAAAGCGTAAATCCAATTACACCCTGCATGATCCCTTGCGACCACTACCGGCGACCAACCTGAAGTGATCTTAGGCTGAAGTAATTTTAGACTTTTATGTATAGTTAACTACTCTTGATTTTCTTCGGTGCAAACACTGCCGCTTCCTCCATATATAAAGCGGGGGACTCTGGGTATGCACACACACACACCAAATGACCAAAGCAACTTCGCGGGTAGCTAACATAACTAATCTCTATTGAGTAGGATCCTATTTATAGCAGATCGGATCTTCAATTGCAGTAAAAACATACGGAAATATGAGTGATCAATTCAAATTCAGACGTGCTGAGACAGATGAAAAGATTATTGAGGTGACTGGCTTGACTAGTGAAGCTTTCTTTCCCCACATGACCCCGGAACAAGCTGGAAAACTAATTCTTGACATGATCAAGAAAAGGGACCAAAAGACAGAAGTCTATTACTTTGAGCATGCAAAAACTCAAAAGCCTGTATGTTTGGTTCAAGTGGTTTATAATTCCGGATTTTTTAAGGATGTCGATAAGGGAATATCTAGCTCCAGTGTTAACCCTGACACTTTTGGTGTTGATCATGTTAAAGTCTTAACTTTAACCACTGTTGTCACTTCCCTGGCATATAGAAAATTGGGATTGGCCAATAAGTTGATTACATCTGTCATGGAGTATGTCGAGAAGTCGTTAATTCACGAGCACGTGGAGAAAAGTGATCCTACAAAGAAGGATAGCTTTGCTGTGATGGTTCAGAATGATAAAGGAGAAATTGACTACAATTTAGCTAATTATTATTTGGGTAAAAAATATTTTTGGAATCTTTACTCTGCAGTTGGTAATTTTTATGAAAGATTTGGATTCAAAGGCTTTCAAGCTGAATTTTACAAAGTTCCTACCTCCATCGTTCAAAAACATCAACAGGACTTATTAGATGCCTTGTTAGGTAAAGGGGATTCCAATCCTGCTAATTTTGGTAAAAAATTGAAATTTTTGGATACAACAGATAAGAACGATCTTGAGCTTATTTCATTCATTTTCCAAAACCACGAACTTGAGATCTTGACTGAAATGCACAAGACAATCTCCCATTCAGAACTCTCAAGTGGTCGTAAATCATCATCTTCATTGACAAGTATGACAGATTTGTTAACTATGAGCAAGCTCACCTCCCAAACTGAATTAACATCCATTTCGGAAAATGCTGCAAAACCCATTAGTGGAAGGAGAAAGTCATCAATTGTAGAGCATCCTATTGCAAAAGTTGCTATCAAGCCATCAGTCAATCATTTCGAAACTCATAATCTTATGACTTCTACGACTCTTGCAGCCAAAACGGGAATCACTGAAGAACAGAAAGAGTTTGAGAAAATCGGTGGTGCTATATTCACCAACGACTTGCAGCAAAAGTCTCATTTCATTCTTTGGTCTAATATCATGGGTCATTTTGTTATTATTGGTGTTGGTGAATTACAGTTCAATATGTTTGGTGCTATGGCAGACCCAATGGGAAAAGGTGGCGTTAGAAGTCGTCGTGGCTCATCATTCACTGGCTTGAATGAATTAGGTGGATATAATTTCCAAGATTTAGATGTTTTGTTCTCAAGTGCATGCTATGTTGCTCAAAAGAAGTCTCTTCTGGATCACTCAGCTGTCTATGTTGCCGTCAATGATTTACCAAATTCTATTCCTCCACCAATGCTTAACGATTATTTCTTGAACTACTTGCCCAGAAACTTTGAATCTGCAGCTTCTAGTGAGTCAAGCTCTGCTAGTGGCGTTAAAGTGGAATTTATTACTGATGCATCCTCTAAGTTAGGAATTTTGCCAATGATCAGAAAATTTGGTGCTAAATCGCCCAATTTCGATTTGGACTGGGTTTCCAATGGTATGTGGTCTTGGGGTTAAGCCAAAACTGTTAGATTTAGGGTAGAAAAAATATATATAACTTCATTAATAAAGGCAAAAAATAAACCCACGCCGGGAGTCGAACCCGGAATCTTTTGATTAGAAGTCAAACGCGTTAACCATTACGCTACGCAGGCTATTATAGCAACATCAGAGGCACCGGAAATTGATGATTTCTCTTTTTAAGCGTGTACTATCATTGGGACTACCTAAGTATTCGTATATAGTTGACCACGAATTTGGGTGTGTCTTATGGACAGAAAATTCATTGTGCTAATTGAGGTAAAGATTTCAGAATGCTTTTCTCATTTAGACGAATATCATCAGAACTAAATCACTGTCGGGTAAATATCTACCTTTCCCTCTCCTTTCAGTTCTATATGACTCTGCTGAAATCTAGTATGCAATTTATAGTTGATTTTGAGAGTCCTATTGTATTTTTCAAATTCAATGTAATATTTTACCGTCTCACATATCAAATGAAGGGTCCTACTAAAAAATGTGATTTTCACAAATTTTAAAGACAATTGTTATAAATGCAGAAAGTGTACATTTTATCTATATATCACATATTTGCTATTGAGAGTAAAACAAAAGGAGAACCCAATACTAGCTTGTTAAGATTTAACCCGTAAACAGACATCTTAGTGGTCTCATGAAATTAATATCGTTAAAGTAAATTAGAAGATAGCATCCAAGGTACAACAAATACAAAGAGCACCTAAGCATGCAGCCAAACAACCACCGGTACCAGATCCACTTTGTTGTTGAACATACATTGGTTGTTGTTGTTGATAATAGCCACCTTGTTGTGGTGGATAACCTTGTTGTCCGTAACCTTGCTGTGGTGGATACCCTTGTTGTTGGTAACCGCCACCATAACCTTGTTGGTAGCCACCACCATAACCTGGGCTACCTCCAAACCCTCTCTCAGCTTCGCCAGAACTTCCGCCTGGAGGAGGATGGCTTGGTGGTGCGTAATTGTCGCTTTGCTTGCTACCCCATTCCGGTGGGGCGCCAGTTGGTGCCGAGTAATCCTTTCCTGACATTGATTGATTCTATGTAGAAGATTAGGGTATTCTATCGAATTTCGCAGTGCCAATAAGACAAATTATATGTGACGACCGGAAAGAGCACTATCCTGCATAAAACCACAATCCAACCTTTGCAAGCCTCTTCGGGCATGATTTTTAATGATCTATTACGAGGAGCGAATGACAAGTTTCTTAGCAACCGGCTATGTAACGAAGAGTACAGTAATATGACTGAATAGCTAATCAACGATAAAAGTATTTGTAAACTGGTTTTTTTTCTCTTCAATATTCAATGTTCAATTAGTTAAGAAAAATCATCAAAACTTGATCTTTGGACTGCCACAAAATCAACCCGTTCGATCCATCTGTTCCATGATTTTTTATCATGATTATAGGTCGTCATGTTGTAGAAACCCTAATGAACGTCACGCGCACCGAACTAGGGCATTTCTCCTGGACTGCGATTACATTTTTGTATGAGAAATCACATGATTAGGTCGTGTGAAGTCTCCATCTTGAAAAATTTTGAATAGCGAAATTTTTATAGAAAAAAAGATCAAAAACTTTTTTATTACACATAGAATCACTAGCAAATATGGCTGAAGTTGAAGAAGTCCAAGAAGTTCCAGTTGTTCAAGAGGAATTAAAGCTCGTTGAATTAGCTACTGCTATTCCAGCTGAAGTCCAAGCTGCTCAAAGCGAAGTCAAGTTGTTCAACAAGTGGTCTTTCGAAGATGTCGAAGTCAAAGATGTCTCCTTAGTTGACTACATCCAAATCTCCCAACCAGTTTTCGTTTCCCACACTGCTGGTAGATACGCTTCCAAGAGATTCAGAAAGGCCCAATGTCCAATTATCGAAAGATTGACTAACTCTTTAATGATGAACGGTAGAAACAACGGTAAGAAGTTAAAGGCTGTCAGAATTGTTCAACACGCTTTGGAAATCGTCCACGTTGTCACTGAACAAAACCCATTACAAGTTGTTGTTGACGCTATTGTCAACTCTGGTGCCAGAGAAGATTCCACCAGAATCGGTTCTGCTGGTACTGTCAGAAGACAAGCTGTTGATGTTTCTCCATTGAGAAGAGTTAACCAAGCCGTCTCTTTAATAACCATCGGTTCCAGAGAAGCCGCTTTCAGAAACGTTAAGACCATTGCTGAAACTTTAGCTGAAGAATTAATCAACGCTGCTAAGGGTTCATCTACCTCTTACGCTATCAAGAAGAAGGACGAATTGGAGAGAGTTGCCAAGTCTAACCGTTAAGATATCTACATTTATATCGTGTATAATATCTCTTATATTAATAAAAAGTCATATATTTGTTAATAAACATACAGTCAATTTTGCAGTTTAAATATTATATGTATTTATCGGCTTTAAACTATCAGAGGGTAGAACAGTCTAATCAAGTAATAGCTTATTCCCTTCTTCAACAATGTCTCATGTCTAGTAATTCTTTCATTTAACAACTCGATTTCTTGCTTGTCTTCTTCACCTTTTTGCAAGTCTTCTACTGTGAGATACCTTTTTGGTTGGTTAAGCTCTTCGAGTGCTTGAAGAGAGCTTAATCTTCTATATTTTAATTTCTTGCGTACAAGATATTCCCTTACTCCAAGTGATAAAATACCAGCAAAGAAGAAGCATACACCAGCAAATATTTGGGAGTGTAAATATTGTTTGTGACCAGTTCCCTTCTTCAATGCCAAAGCAATGACTTCTGCTACCAAACAAAAAATTGAAACGACAATATTAAGCCCTGACCAAGCAGCTGGTAATTCATGAGGTGCCTTTATGACTTCAGTACAGAGTGGAGAACATAAAGTACTACCCATGCCAATAACACAACCAATTATTATGGAAAATGCTGCTAATGAGCCGAATGATTCAGCATTTATCCAAAAGGCCAATAATAAAATGGCATTAATTATTGAGCACATGAATGCCGTATTACTTCTACCAATCCTATCAGAGACTAATCCCCATCCTGGACGCCCAATAGTTTGACCAACATTCAAAAGGGCAGTTACAACTGATCCCTGTTTGGGAGACAAACCAATAGAAGTAGCATAAGGAGCAACAGAGAAAAGAACAGCAATATAACCTAATAAGGCAAACCCGTACCACAAACTGAGTACTATAAGAACGGGAGATTTGAACACTTTCAAGTCAAAGATGAGTCTTAAGTTATCCATGATGTATTTCTTAGTCAATCTTTGGGAGAATGGCAACTCATTATTAATTCTAGGTTTTAAGAACAAACAAGGCAACGCAACAATTAAGGCAATCAATGCCGCTAAACGAAGCCCCCAATGCTGGCTTCCAGTTTCCTGGAATACCTTATTTACACTCAAAGAAAATGTTAAACCACCAATACCAGATCCACCAACAGCGATACCAAATGCGAAAGCTCTATGTTTATCAAACCACTGGGGAAGAATCAAAGTAGCGGGGACATATACTAAACTGAACGATAGTCCAACAATGACTCCTTGGCATAGATATAACTGCCAAAGTTTGGTTGCAAATGATGCGAGAATGTAACCTGCAGTCTGCAAAATAATGCCAACGATGGTGGTAGCTCTTATTCCAAATACTTTATAAAAGATTGTGGCGAATGGACATAGACCTTGTGCTAAGAACACAACTATACCACCAATCAAGGCAAAATCGTAACCCGTGGCGCCCTCAAATATATTATTAGATAAGTAATAATCTAAGAACACACCAAAGGAAGCATTAGATCCCCAAGTTGCAAAGACGGCAGAAAAGGCAATAAATGCAGTAGCCCATGCATATCCCTTGTCTAAAGGTGGGAGACCATCTATGTCATTTTCGTTATCCTCTTCTATTTTAGAGTCGTATGCACTTTCGTTATCTGCTACTCTAGAGTTCTTTCTAGAAATGTTATCTAGTTGCTCTCCTAATATTTTTACTGGTAGACCGGTCTCTTTATAGTGTTCTGCCGACTCTTGATCCTGGTGGAAATCATCACGAATTCCCGAAATGATTCTTGATAATTCAGAAACATTGGATCTATTTTCATATAACCCCGTTGCAGGTACACTTGCCGATGCTTCTTTATCTGCGTCAGTTTTAATAGATTCTTGCCCATAAGGGGAATATACTGAGAGTTTATCAGAGACATCATCAGCTGTGTTGTCTATTGTTGCCGAGTTCTTAGTAGTGGAGTCATCTTGAGGGCTAGGCTTCATGACTAATTGAGAAGAATTGACCGCATTTCGGCTCTAAATTACAGCCGTATGAGTTAGGCTACACACTATTGAGTCACAGATACGCGAGACGCTCCACACGGTTAAGACACTGAGACATCACTCAGACGAGACAGTGACTGCAAATTCGAGATAACACCGACCTGCCAAAGCCAATATGTTTGTGAGTCAAGGCGCACTCAACATCTATGCTATTGGGTCTACGGATTTATGGGTTTACCGGCTTATTAGAACTGCTGCTTCAATTACTGCCTTTTTAAAGAACACCCCACCATCATTCATTGATACTGCTTCATTGGTGCCAAGCTACTTATCCCTGTCACGCGCTGTTTATCTCTGGTGATCGCTGATTATCTCCGTAGGTCGCTACTAATCGCTGCTAGCCGGCGCTATCGCTGCTGCGTAAAATTGCGAGTATCATGCAAAATTCGCTTTAAGCGCTGATTAAAGATGTCAGGGAGTGGCGATTTTTTAACCAAAGGAATTGATTTGGTACAGAAAGCAATAGATGCCGATACAGCCACTAGATACGAGGAAGCATATAAGTTGTATTATAATGGATTAGACTACTTAATGCTCGCAATCAAGTATGAGAAGAATCAGAAATCCAAGGAATTGATAAAGTCCAAATTCACAGAGTATCTTACCAGAGCTGAACAACTTAAGGACCATTTAGAGAAGCAACTGAAATCTGGCTCTGCCGAGAATTCCTCAACCAATGGTTCGACCAAGGCTAAGAAGCCTGGTGAAAGTGGAGGGGATGATGATGATGCAGATACCAAAAAACTAAGAGGGGCATTAGCTGGAGCTATATTATCTGAGAACCCTAATGTTAGCTGGAACGACATTGCCGGGTTAGAAAGTGCAAAAGACGCTTTGAAAGAAGCGGTTATCTTGCCGGTTAAGTTTCCTCAATTATTCAAGGGTAATAGAAAACCTACTTCCGGTATCTTATTATATGGACCTCCTGGTACTGGTAAATCTTATTTAGCCAAAGCGGTAGCGACGGAAGCCAATTCTACGTTTTTCTCTGTTTCGTCATCTGACTTGGTTTCTAAGTGGATGGGAGAATCCGAGAGATTAGTTAAGCAATTATTCACCATGGCAAGAGAGAGCAAACCGTCGATTATCTTTATAGATGAAGTGGATGCATTATGTGGGCCTAGAGGAGAAGGTGAAAGTGAAGCGTCTCGTAGAATTAAGACCGAATTATTGGTTCAAATGAATGGTGTTGGTAATGACTCTAGTGGGGTTTTGGTTTTGGGAGCTACTAATATCCCTTGGCAATTGGATGCTGCCATCAGAAGAAGATTCGAAAAGAGAATCTACATTCCATTACCGGATGAGGATGCTAGAACCACCATGTTTGAACTCAACATTGGTGAAGTACCTTGTGAATGTACCCCACAAGATTATAGAACTTTAGCTGGTATGACTGAAGGCTACTCTGGTCATGATATAGCGGTCGTCGTCAGAGATGCATTGATGCAGCCCATACGTAAAATCCAACAAGCCACTCATTTTAAGCCTGTAATAAATGAGAATGGCGTTGAGCAATTGACGCCGTGTTCACCAGGTGATGAAGGAGCCAGAGAAATGAGCTGGCAAGATATAGAAACAGATGAACTCAAAGAACCGGAATTGACAATTAAGGATTTTATAAAGTCTATCAAGAGTACTAGACCCACCGTTAACGAAGATGACATCAAGAATCACATTCAATTTACTAATGATTTCGGTCAGGAAGGTAATTGATACATTTATTTTAAAAAATAATTATACAGTACAAAGTCATACATCTTAATCTCTCATTGGTGATCTTGACCTGTCTCTAGAAACTCTGTCAGGCGATCTATCCCTATCTCTTCTTTCTCTCAATTTATCTGCAAAAAGATCTTCTTCGTCTGCTTTGCTTTTTAGTTTATCAGCAAACAAATCGTCTTCATCATCCCTGTTACCACCTCTATATCTATCAGTTTTTCCACGATGTTGTTTAAAATGTCTTCTCTTTGGTTTTCTTTCTGGTTCACCATGTAAAAGGTAATAACGAGAATATGCAGCAGCATTTTTGACCTTTCTGTCCGACTGGAACGATTGTCTAGTATATAAAACAACTGCCGATTCATCCTCATCCATTGAAGCGGTATCACTGTCCTTTTCAACCACAATACCTAATCTAGTAGCTAAGTCTAATCTCTTTTGAAATTCAATCACTGGATTATAAGGTTTTGTCTCTCTTTCCTGTATCAAAGAAGATATAAAGGCAGCAGAGTTTTCATCTCTAAAGTCAGGGATATCCTTTGGAATGGCTGGATTTGAAGAAGTTATTGAAATACTTTCAAGAGCCTTGATTGCATCATCCTGGGTAGTGAATGCAATGTTCACTGAGGAATCATTCACCCATTGTACTCTGAATTGAATTTGTTTATCGAAAGGAAGGCTTTCAAATATGGTTCTAGTTTCACCAGTTTCTTCATCTGTAATCGTTTTGGTTTCATAATTGAGGTAATAATTAACAAAAGCTTCAATGTTCTTAGTTGACATAGAATCAACACCTCTAATGAATATAGCTTCAGGTCTCAAAGTTTCGGTAGTACCATTAACATTGACTTCCACTGCCTGTTGTTCCAATCTTGCTTGTTTTTCATTCTGTTCTTCTAGTCCTTGTACCATAATACCTGTATAAGGTAATGGTTGTGGTTCCACTTTACTCATGTTGGGTAATAATTTTCGTTCTCAATTTCACTGAAAATTAGAGAGGTTGGAGTACTTTATTCTACAAGAGTATTATTGAGTGGTTCGTTTATTCTATCCTACAAAAGTATGAGAGTTGGCTGTTCTTGCTGGCTTATCATGGGTGCTGGAAGTTTTGAGGACGGAGAGAGTAGATGAGATATGCTCTGAGCCCATCGAGTGAGTATCGAGGGTGTTTCCAACACTTTGTACAAGCCTCACAAGCGCTAGCGCAGTGACACCAACACCTTACTGTTCAGATCTCCGTCTACTCACTCGATTTCCAAAACTCTGCATCTCACACCATGCTCTTGTCGCTTCTCGATTAAAATAGATGAGCATTATATATGTAGTTCATGATTTCAGAATGATTCAGGATGATTCAATCTGCTTGATGAATAAAACATTATTACACCTTATAAAGACAGATCCTATAGATCCCTCCGTTTTTTTACCATTGATTTGTGTTATTTCTACTGCATTATCTAATCGAAGATTCATATAAGTATCTACAGACTCTAATACTCCTTTGACTTCTAATTTATTCCATTTGAGTCTAACAAGAATCTCTTTACTTACAAGTGATAATAAGAATGGCGCTGGATTCTTAGGTTCGAACTTATCGTTAGTATTGGTCTCCGTAGTGTGTGAGTGTTTACGTACTGATTGCATTTGTGAGAAAATTCATCAAAAATCACCAAAAATCATCAAAAATCTGCCAACTTGAGAACACGTTATGAGTAAAACAGGGAGCAAGACAGGGAGCACAGGGGCGACAGAGTCCACCGGGACTACAAGGATCACAGGGAGCACGACAGTGGCGATTGGGCTCTTGGTAAGACTATTACCCATAATACTTCCATCCATACCTTCTGTATTGTCATCATCAGTAGAATTGAATACTCCAGTAAACTCATATAAATCACTTCAAGAAGCATTTTTTTACTTGAAAAATGGTATAAACCCATACGACGGTGGAGTGAATCATCACCCTCCATTGCTAGTAGTAGCATTCAATATTTTTAAGCAATATTTACCACCGAAGTTGTTTCCTGTATTTACACACTTGTTATTTGCATTGATTGATGTTATTATTGCTTATAGAATCGTTAGTATTAATCATTGGTACTATAAGTATAACTCGAAAAAAAGAAAGGAAAAGTTATATGTATTGAATGACGAATTGATAATTGCATTTTACTTGTTTAATCCATTGATTTTATTGACAAATTTATCCCATTCTACGTTACCATTCACATTAGTTTTCATAACAGAGTCGATTTATCAATTAACATTAAAGAAAAATTTACCAAGATCAATGATCTCACTAGCTGTGGCTACGTACTTATCATTGAGTCCAATTTTATTACTAATACCGCTTTTGGCCTTAGCTCATGTTACTTTAAAATTTGATCAATTAGCAAAAATATATTTTCAAGGCCCTGCATTATTCATCACCTCATGTTCTTTATTGGGGTTATTTTCCATGGTTTTAACATCTTCACTTTCATTTGTTGATCTGTGTTATGGTGTGATCATCAAATTCGAAAAGATTCAACCCAATGTTGGATTATGGTGGTATTTCTTTACTGAGATGTTTGAATTTTTCACTCCATTTTATATTGGTATTTTTAACGCCTTTTCTTTTTTATTCATCATCCCATTGACCATCAGATTATTTGAGTATGATGATAAAGCCGGCGATTCATTCTTTGCGGTATTCTTATCATATTTGTGGTTATCTTTTACAAAGAGTTACCCCACTATTGGTGATTTAGGATTTGCCATTTCTTTAACCCCAATTTTTGCTGCAACAATACTTCCATACTGTCGGTTGATTTATGTCACAGGATTAACGCTCTTGATAAGCTTAATATTATCGCCTATCTTTTACTACTGCTGGATAGTCTTGGGTAACGGTAACTCTAACTTCTTTTATAGTATCAACTTGATATGGGGAGCAGTACATATCCTCATTATGATTGATTTCATATGGGCCAAGTTGGTCAGTGATTACTGTGACATCCACGACGTCCGGGGAAAGCAGAGGACCGAAATAAGACTTACCCAGGGGTAAGCTTCGAACGCAGTGAGAAGCGGCGCTTCAGAGAGAGTAGAGAGATGGGCTTCCAACACTAGAACCAGTATTTGACTTGGAATTGACAGCCGAGAGAGCTCAGAAGGAATGAGAAGCGATGGCAATTTTGAGAGAGATTGACAGTTTCTAGAGTAGCTTACAGTCTTGAGACAGTTGAGGCAGTCTAACTAGAGGACAGCCTGATTGCAATACTTCCAGGCAGCGATCTCCAGGCAGACTCCCCAAAGCCAACTCTCATACACTCTTCAGGCCGACTACAATACACCTTTGTGACGAGGCTAAGTTGTATGTCAAGACTAACATGACAAACTTATATTGCAGACCCACACGTCAAGGTTAGCTTTATAGCCCATATGTCAAGGCTAACTCATAGCACACCCTTATGGCAAGGCTATTTTATATAACACCCACATGTCAAGGTTAACTTGTACAGCACACCCTTATGGCAAGGCTAACTTATAATACATCCCTTCATATTGCAAGAGTAACGACACTACACTTCCTAGACCAATCGCCTCTCCTACTACACTCTCCTACTACATCGCTTCTCACTCTGTTAAAAGTTCACTGAAGCTCACTGATGCTCTCGTGCCCCACCCAGTTCCTCCTGCCAATCAGGCGCGAGGAATTTCAATTCTCTGGAAGTTTTATTTTTCAACTCACAAACATGTTATCTCGTGCTACCGTACGTTCATATAGTTCAGCAGCTGGATCCTTAAAGGTCAGTGCTAGAGATGCTCCAGGCAATTTGACCACTCTTTCTGTTGTTGTCAACAATGCCGGTTCCAAATCTGGAAAATCTGGTATTGCACACTTATTGTCCAAATTTGCATTTTTGAATACTGAATCTAAGTCAGCGTTAAGATTCACTAGAGAAAGTGAGTTGTTGGGTGGTATTGTTTCTTCTAAGATCACCAGAGATGCTATTGTTTTGAAGACTCAATTTTTAAAGGAAGACTTACCATATTATGTTGAAGCTTTAGGTAATGTTATTAGCAAATCTTCTTACAGACCTCATGAATTACCAGAGATTGTTTTACCTAGTGCCTTGGCTGAATACAAGGCTGCTAAAGCTTCCAATGCTTTTACTGCTCTTGAATCATTACATGAAATTACTTTCAGAAAAGGTTATGGTCATTCTTTATACTATGATGGTTCTTATACTTACACCAGTGAAGATGTTGCTAAATTCGCTTCTGAAGTTTATAACACTTCCAACGTTTCCATCTATGCTTCTGGTGCTGTTGAGGCTGATTTGCAAACTTTCATAAACGAATCTGCCTTCTCCACCTTATCTGCAGGCTCTTCAACTGCTATTCCAGTCAAGACTTTCACTGGTAGAGAAGCTAGAGTCAGAACCTCCGGACAATCAGTTGCTCTTATTGGTGTACCAGTCACCCCAGGTGACTACGCCAAATTTGACATTTTATCTGCTACCGTTGGTTCTTCTCTCTTACCTGCCAACAACACTCCATTAGCTTCTATCCCAGGGGCTACCTCTAACTTCTACAAATACCAAGATGCTGGTTTGTTTGTGGTTTCTGTTTCCGGTGATGCTGCTTCTGTCACTGAAGGCATCAAGAAGGCCAAGTCCATCGTCAGCTCCGTGTCTGCTGCTGATTTGAGTAAGAACGTTAAAGCTGCTGAATTAGCTGTTGCTTTAGAATCTAGCTTCGATGCTCCATTGGATTACAAAGTCGATGCTTCATCAGCCAAGTCTGTCAAGTTAGGTAACTTCAACTACGTTGCTGTTGGTGACGTCGATGTCTTGCCATTCGCTGATGAATTATAAATGCATATAGATAGCTACAAAAACTAATATATATTTAAGTTAGTCCGGGCTTCTCTGTTGTAGTGTCTCCACGCTCTTGTCTCTACTCTTGTCTCCACGCTCTTGTCTCCACGCTCTTGTCTCCACGCTCTTCTCTCACTTCTCTCACTTCTCTCACTCCTCTCACTTCTCCTTGTGTCTACTCTCTACTCTCCCTTATCTCTTCTCCCTTTCACCCTCACCCTTCACCCTTCCCCCTCTCCTTACTCTCCCTTCTCTCTTCTCCCTTCACCCTCTTCTTACTCTCCCTTCTCTCCACATCGCTTCTCACTACGCTCGAAGCTCGTAAGTTCGAAGCTCTCGAAGCTCTCGAAGCTGAAAAATTCTCAGAAAAACTCATCCCAAAGAATGTCTGATATCGAAGAAGGCGCTTATAACGAGGCAGCAGAGAACTACGATGACTTCGATCAGCCAGACCATTACTCAGACAACGAGTTCGACGAGCCAGAGGTCCAAAACGGAGAGAATGGAGCCAATGGGGGCGATGTGGAGATGAAAGCTGAGGACGGCAGAACAATCATTAATGGAGGATTGGGACCAGATGATAAACCCAGAAAAAAGACTAATGCAGAACTCGCCATACCTAAAGAGAAAAGAACAACCACCCCATATATGACCAAGTATGAAAGAGCCAGAGTGTTGGGTACCAGAGCTTTACAGATATCACTTAATGCTCCTGTTTTAGTTGACATTGAAGGTGAAACTGATCCTTTACAAATCGCCATGAAAGAACTTGCTCAGAAGAAGATTCCACTTATCATAAGAAGATACTTGCCAGATGGCTCTTATGAAGACTGGGGGTGTGATGAATTGATTATCGATGTCTAGTTGTGTATTGCATAGATGTATATTATAGTAGAGTGTAGTAGTGTGCAGTGTGTAGAGCTCTAGATGTCTGCAAGAAGAGTGTCGACAAGAGATAGTTGCAGTTCCTGTGTATATTGCATTAGTCTACGTAAGCGTCCAACCAGTTAGACGCCAAAAAAAGCTTCTTTCCATCACTCTGTTCTTTGACAAATCCTTTCACTAACTCATCAAACGTATTACGTGATAGTCTATGATCTCCGGATCCGATCTCTCCAAGTTGTACTGAGCAGCATGCTTCCTTTAATATTTCTACATCAATGATTAGATCTTTTACATCCTGTCCATCAGCAAATACTTTCAATGCATTATATATCGTACTTCTATCATCGAGCTTGACCAAGTTCTGGGCCATAATACTCAGAAATTGGGTGAAGTTAACCCCTTTACTATCTGGATCATTTGTCTTAAGCATTACATCAAGTTGTTTATTTGTTGGCGTGGCAAGCCCAAGAGTTTTATAAAGTTTGACAAGATCATCCTTGGTGATAAGCAGATCCTTAGATTCGCCATCTATCAACGTGAACGCGTTCCTGAGCTCGGCTTTCTGGTTATTGCTTAAGTTACTAAGTGCGTTCATGTGGTGAGAAGAGTGAGGTTTGGGAATTTAGCGAGACAACTGAGAATTTAGCGAGAGAAGTGAGAATTTAGTGGGAAAAAGTTAGCGGGAAGCGAGAGTTGCGAGACCGCGTCTACCCACACTCCTCGGTAGCGCTCCGCTCGAAACTACTCAATGGAGGATCTCTACAACCAACCGGTGGTGATAGACAATGGTTCAGGAATCATTAAAGCGGGATTCGCAGGTGAAGAGAAACCTCGATCATATAACTCATCGATAATAGGGAAACCAAAGTATCAGAGGATAATTGCAGGATCTATTGGTGAAGACTCATCAATAAGAAATGATACATTCATAGGTAATACAGCTCAAGAGTATAGAGGATTATTGAAGATATCATATCCTATAGAACATGGAATAGTTACTAATTGGAATGATATGGAAACCATATGGAATCATGTATATTCCCATGACCTTAAGACCAATGCAGAAGAGCATCCTTTACTTATAACTGAAGCTCCACTTAACCCCAAGAAGAATCGAGATAAGATGGGCCAAACCCTCTTTGAATCCTTTAATGTTCCCTGTCTTTATGTATCTCTCCAAGCAACTTTATCATTATATGCTTCAGGAAGAACTACTGGTGTAGTTATAGACAGTGGAGATGGAGTAACCCATATAGTACCAGCTTATGAAGGATTCTCTCTTCCAACTTCTATCAAAAGATTGGATATTGCAGGTAGAGATATAACAGAACAATTGATCTACCACATACGAAGAATGTCAGGTGTTGCATTCAAAACTAGCTCTGAGTTCGAGCTTGTACGAACCATTAAGGAAAACCACTGTTTCATCTCTAAAGACCCTCAAAAGGATGAGAAGACGTATTCATCTGCAATCTATGGTCATTACTTAAACATGAACCTCAATAACTCAGACTTAATAACCAATTATAAACTCCCGGATGGTCATGTGCTACAATTAGGTCCGGAAAGATTTAGGTCCACCGAGATTTTATTCAATCCCCAGCTTATAGGGGATGAGTCTCCAGGATTAGCAGAGTTGACGGCATTATCTCTAGGTAAAACTGACTTGGATCTCAGGCCAACATTATATGAGAATATCATCTTATCTGGTGGTAACACCTTGATAAAAGGGTTTGGTGATAGACTCCTCAATGAGCTAAAGCAACAGCAGACTACTCCTACCAGCGTTTGGAGGGACAGTTCAAGAAATGAAAGCTATCAAACAAAGATGAAGATAAAAATCTATGCCCCTCCAGAAAGGAAATACTCGACGTGGGTAGGGGGTTCGATACTAGCAGGGCTATCGACGTTCAAGAAGATGTGGGTGACGTCCCAAGAGTACCAAGAAGACCCCGAGATCATCCACAAGAAATGCATATAGGAAACGAGCTCCGAGCGGAGTGGGAAGCAATGAAGTAGCCTTGTTGAGTGGAACGATGTACAGAGTGGGTGAAACGATGTAGAAGAGTTGAGTGGAACGATGTACAGAGTGGGTGAAACGATGTAGAAGGAGTGGAGCGATGTATAAACGTGTAAGCCTTCTCTTTGTGGAAGCGATTTAGAGACGTTGGTTAGATTCGAAGCTCAGCAACTGCCTGCTAAGTGATGGATAGACATGTAAGACACTGTCCCGCGTAACCATGTGGATACTGACACTACTATGTAGCTACTATCACTGAGTATGTATTAATATCTGGAACTATACAATAGACACTTATATACCGTAGTATCTGTCACCAAAATCACCTAAACCAGGGACAATGTACTTGTTTTCATCAAGCTTCTCATCAACTCCGCCGGTGATAATCTTGACTTCAGGATACTTTTCCTGGAATGCCTTTATACCTTCAGGAGCAGCCAACAAGTTCAAGAAGAAAATTCTGCTGGCCTTTACGCCTCTTTTCAACAAAACTTCGACAGCCATCATAGCACTACCACCAGTAGCAAGCATAGGATCAAGCAAGAATACATAACGTTCACTTATGTCTTCAGGAAGCTTTTCGTAGAATAATTTAGGGGTAGCAGTCTCCTCATCTCTTTGAATCAAAATCTTACCAATTCTAACAGATCTGCAGCAATCTCTCAATCCCATTTCCATGGATTCGCCTGCTCTAACGATGGATACTCCACAGATCTTACCCAAGAAATTGGCACCAGTATACTCGTAGTCTCCATGACATTTAACTACTGCTTTCTCTACTGGGAGTTGGTTCAATCCTTCTTCCACGAGTAAACGTATGATTCTGTCTGAATAAAACACAAAGTCGCCTCTCTTGGTAGATTGGTCCCTTATAATTGAGTACAATCCTATCAACTGGTTTGTTTGTGGTAACAAAATGACGTTCTCCCCGTACTTGGACATGATGATTTCTTATCAACAATTTTTTCACCGCAGACTGGAGAGCTTCGGACGGAGAGCTTCGAGAAGGCTTCGAGGAAAAGCTTAGAGGGCGAGCTTCGAATCGAGTGAGAAGCGGTAGAGAGAAGGGAGTGGGAAGCTTCGAACGGGGTGAGAGACATCGAGTGTACGAGAGGGAATAGAGAGAGATGAGTAGCTGAGAGCGATGAGACATAAGATGGGATGGGATGTGAAGAGATGTTAAGACGTGGAGAGACCCGGGGGTGAAGATCCTTGGGCTGCCACTGAACTCGAGGGGTGGCGGCTCACCGGCTGGACAGTCTCTGCCTCGCCCATAACTGTAAAGTCGTATATTGTACATGGCTAGCATTGCTAGCAGTGCATATGGCTAGGGTGACTATCGTGCATGCCTAACGTGCATACTAAGCTGCAGTGACCGCAAACGGATTATCGATAATCTCACTACCATCCAAAGGCGAAATCGTTAATAAAGATGGACCTCTTACCACCACCTGGCCCAACAGTCTGGTGTCCTTAGTCAAGATACCTGAATCCTCAGGGTCTCTCAAGGTTTCCTCTACGTCCTCCAAAACCAAATTCATCAATTGATCGAATCCCTTCAATACTCCTACAACTTGTCTTCCACCTATGAACTTCACCTTGATTTTAGTGTCAGTATACTTTTTAAGATCCAAGATGGCTTCTCTCTTAGGACCTTCTTGTTTACTACCAGTTCTTCTCTTTTGTCTATCGTGTTTATCCGATTTTTCCTGTTTATCCCTCTGATTATCTCTCTGCGCCAATGTTAGTATCATATTACCACTCCTTTCCTCTTTCATCTCGTATTAATCAACATACTTCCATGTCTTAACGTTGAGATTTTTTCGGCGCTTGCAGCTTTTTGGCGCTGCCTTTGGCGGCAGCTTTGCGGTTGCAGCCAGAATTTCGCTACTTTACTGAGACAACCTGATAAATTGAACGCGAGTTATGAGTGATATTACGGTATATGTGACGTCAGATCTTACGTCGTCTGAAAGGAAAGTGTCACCACAGTGGACCATAAAACATTGGAAAGAAAAATTGGAGTTAATAACTGGGATAGAGCCTAAATACCAGACGATTCATTTATATGCTGGATCCAATTCTAATGAGTATAAAGTATTAAGTGATTCCTCAGGGTATAGTGCTTCCAATGATGAAGAAACTACAGTGTTATCATATGGATTGAATCCATATTGTCGTATCCATGTTATTGATGCTAATCCTAACCTGGAGTTAAAATATTTAACTAGCGATACACCTATTAATGAGTATAAGATGTCAGAAGAAGAATATGTTAAAAGAACTAATACAGTATTAGCATGGAAAGAGCAAAATAACCTTGGAAGATTTGACCCTAAATATGACCTTGAAAGGAAAAAACAACAAGATCTAGAAGAGAAGCTTATTCAAGCCATTGAAATAGGGTCTAGGTGTAGGGTCTTGAGCATTCAAGGTGAAAGAAGAGGTACCGTTCGATTTGTAGGTAAGATAACCCAATTAGATGATGGTGAAAGTTACTGGGTAGGTGTAGAATTCGATGAACCGGTCGGTAAAAATAATGGATCTATCGGAAGTCTTAAACTCTTCCAATGTAGAGACAATCACGGCAGTTTCGTCAAACCACAAAAAGTCGAAATTGGTGACTTTCCAGAGATTGATCCATTTGCCAGCGATGAAGAGTTATAGCTAATATACACTAACATTCGTATGCTGGCCCATCATGGTCCAACGCCATGGGCCACTCGGTCGCAGAATTTTCTTTTTGTCACTATTTGTAATATAAGATGTCGGAGCTAGAACCAGAGAATGGAGCGGTCTTTTCCTTCATATATCAGTATGTTGATGAAGCTGACTTCAAAAAGTACTTTAGGTTGGTTGTTTTCACTGCAGCATATATCTTAATTAGGGGATTATATCAAAACTGGGCCCAAAAGTATCATCTTAAAAAACAGATTGAAAGAGACGAACAAGAAAAGTTACAACATCCAATAAAAGAAGCTGAAGCTCAGAAAAAACACGAGGAGGATTTGATTGAAGAAGCCAAAACCTTTGGCTGGGGTAAGAAAACCAGAAAAGAGATCAAGTTGAAGGAGAAGTATATAGAGACTCAGTTCAACGAATTGAGAGAAAGACATCAAAACGCTTATGACGCTGCCGAGGATCACGATATTGAGGACCTTTTGGAAGATTAACGGATAGACTTAATACATACACACCTACTGTCTACTGGCAAGCTTGCCTGGCCTATCTGCCACCTCTAAGCTCTAATAATATTTCTCCTGTATAAGTCTTTTCAGGTGGATCAGACTTGTATAAAGTGGTATGCTTAAACTTTACGTTGATGAAATTCGTCATACGACATATGTACATAAAGTAGAACTCCAAAAAGTACGAAAATACTTGAGGAATGTAATTGTGTAGATTTCACTGATCATCTATGAACTACATGAGACTAAGGAACATTATTAACTGTAATTTGTTGAATATGGCCATCGGCTGTGTTTGTTCTACAGCTGTAATGAGTACAATTGCGTCTCATAAATATAGACATGACAGAGTTCACTCTGTTCTTGTGAATCCTGATGATCTCATTGAAACACTTTTCTTAAGCAGATCTGTTATCTTCAAAGAGAGAGCAAAGTTTTTGAAAGAAGTGATTATTCCTGAGGACCTTGATGGGTTGAATGATGACGATATACTAGCTGTGAAATTAGTGTTTGGGTTAGATGATAGGGGTTGGACGATTCCACTAAATGAAAAAGTCGACCGAGAGAACGCATTTATCGATCAAGTGTTACCACCTATCAAAGGATTCAACAACTGTTATTTCAGGCATAAAGCTGCATACTTTGTAACCCATTCTAATTCTTTTAATCTTTACGATACTTGGTGAATATTATACGAGGGCCATTTTGTTCTTTCAAAATTCATTGAGGACAGAGAAGTTCTTGAGGGAGAAAAGCATAAAATAGATGAGCAAGTTAGCCTCCTTGAAAGTAACAGTGATTTGGCATCAATGAATACCCTTTATGACGGGGAAAGACTTTATATCATTGATTTTGGCGAAAATATATTAGTGAATATGAGTAATATACGTGACATAATACTGTACTCAACTCAAGCTTTCAAACTCAACTATTATTGTAGCCTGGTTATGAATAAACAATAGTTAAATACAAAAAGTACCCAGGGTCAGCGTTAAACATTCATGACTTTTAGACCAGATCAAGATTGGGCTGCAAAATTCTCGTAAATCAATTTGACGTAAAATGTGGATATACACGCAAAAATCTTTGAATTGAAGCATCAACGGATTCTTGGGTAAAAAGCCAAAAGATGGCAGACAAGCAGCTTGTACTGAAGGTGAATTTGTGACTTTTGGACTTTACAACGCATATGATCGTGGTGAATTCAAGATACTTCAAGATATGCAGTGGTGATGGAGCTTCTTCTGCGAAAGATGGTCCAAAGCAACTCTACTGATTTAGCAAAACTTGACTTTACATATGAAGTTTTGCTATTTATGTCCTACAGTATCTAAGTCAGCAAGGAAGTCCTCTGCCCACACAATCGATAGAGGAAGGTGAAGATTTTCGTTCAACACTAGCGTGTTCTTTATCCAACGCAGCCCAGAAAACCGCAAGCAGTCTACAGTATGCTGATAATATAGGCAGACTGGCTACAATTCGCTGATCGTCATATGTGGATATATTAGTTATATAGATGTGTGACAAACTGATTGCACACAGTTCTATTGGCATCACGGCCTTTACGATAAATCAGCTAATTCAAGCGATTCTCTGTTTAACAGTGTCTATAACCGATTGCTCTAAAGATATAAACTCTCCCAACAACTTCCTTGTCTCGGAATTGTCAACTGGCTGTCTGTCACTAAAGTCTCCCCCTGCTCCCTTCTTTCCCTCAGGTAAGTTGAGCTGTGGGAAATGTGTGTTGATGATATCAAGGATCAATTGAGAGGAGTATCTTTCTTCAAACAACAAGAACCTGAAGTTTGTTGTTTCCAGTTCAAATGCATAGATATGGGCCCTTGCCACATCCCTTACATCAATGAACCCACCCACATTACTAGGAATTTCTTGATCCGGTTTCAAGTTACGAACACTTTCAATAATCGCAACTGACATGTTAACATTATCTTTGTCGAGTGCTTGTGGGCCAAAGACAAATGATGGATTAATAGTGTTAGCACTAAATTGTGGCTTCTCGTCTTCAACAAACTTCCAAACCTCTTTTTCAGCATAAGTCTTGGAAATTGAGTATGCTTGGACGTTGTTTGTAGCTGAGTCTTTTTCTACATTATACCAAGAGTCTTCTGTGAGTACCTTATATTCTGGTGAAAAAACAGCTGCAGCAGATGAACAAACAACTAGTCTTTTAACCTTAGGTGCATATTTCTTGACAGCACTAAGAACATTCTTTGTACCTTCAATTGCAGGCTTGATGATCTGGTTTTCCCAATCATCACCACCGAAAGTAATAGGTGATGCTACATGAAAGAATCCTTCAATTTCAGGGTAATTCTTTACGACATCGAAAGCCCCCTCTTCACCAATCTCCTCAATAATTACATATTCAAAACTAGGAATATGTTTCTTCAATTTCTCTCCTTTCTCTTTGCTTCTAACACTCCCAATGACCTTATACCCTTTGTTAGCCAATTGAACAACGAGATGTTGGGCAATATACCCACTAGCCCCGGAAACAAAAACTTCTGCCATTACTAATAATTTCACAGTAGGCAAATCTTAATTAAAGCCTCCTGATGGCATTTGTTTGACCTGCGCACGACCTGATAAAGTTTAATTTGTAGTGATGAAAGGGACAAGAGAATAAATGAATTTAACAGATTCGTTCTGTTTTAGACGAGATATTATAAGAGAGACGATCAAAGACACCCCGAAACTTCCCTAGTGCTAATGTTTCTCCTGGTTTGATGATACCCTACCGATCTTCAATCTTACCTTTGAACTCTACCTTCAAACTCTACCTTCAAATAGTACCTTCATGTTGAATTCAACCTTCAATCTCCTTTGAACTCTAACTTCCAACAATACCTTCAAACAGGAGTACTTGTTCGTAACATCACACAAAAAAGTTGCAGCCGCCAACTCAGTATGTAGGTCGCTTACCTCATACTCTCCTCTCTCCTCTCTTTCATTATACTCTCCATTTCCACTCTTTCCTCTTTCCTCTCTAGTCCACTGTACTCTCTATTTCAACTGTCCTCTCTCCTCTCTGGGCTCCTCTCTTGTCGCTTCTCACTACGTTCGAAGCTCTCAGCTCTCAGCTCCTGCATGGGCAACTCTTCGCAAGATGGAAAAAAAAATCAGAATCTTTAGTTAGAGAAAAGCATGGCAGGAGACCCATTTCTTTCGGATCCTTCTAGGAAGAGGAAACGGAATAATCAGAACAGAAGCTCTATTAAGAGAACTACCAAGCCAAGTGATAGAAGACAAGAACAAGAGCTGCTGGAAGATGAACAAATATCAGGAAGTGAGACCGATGAGGAAGCAGTTTCGATGGAAGAACATGAAATGTCTTCAGATGAAGAGTTCGAAGGTGAAAATGCTGCTGATAAAAGAAGAAGATTGGCTAAACAATACCTTGAAAATTTGAAGACAACAGAACTCGAAGAAGATGACGAATTCAGTGCTAGACAGCTAGATAATGATATTATAGGAAGACGATTACAACGTGATGTAGCGGAATCAAAAGGTCATGTATTCAAGTTCATAGGTACATCAACTGAAGCTCAGATAGAAGATATCAAGCCAGTGTTAACAAGAATAGGTTCCAAAAATTTGACCTCAGTAGCAGTACATTATCCATATTTATATACTGTCTCCAAAGACATTGAGCTTATTAAGTGGAAGATCGATGCCAATAAACGTAAACCAGAAAGGGTCAAACATGTTAAAGGAGGCAATAAATATTTCAACTTGAAAGAAAATCCCAATTCAAACAATCATTTTGACTCCATCAATTGTGTGGCTGCTTCTCCAGATGGAAAATTTGTGGTAACTGGTGGTGGTGATGGTAGACTCATCATATGGTCCACAGAAAACTTGACGTGCTTGAAAGTTTTAGAAACGAGATCATCAGTTAATTCAATAACATTCCGTAGAAATACCGATCAATTATATGCTGCATGTTCTGACTTAAAGGTTAGAACCTTTTCCATTAACCAGTTTTCTCAGTTGGAAGTGTTATATGGACATCAAGACAATATAGCAGATATTTCTGCTTTGGGTAGAGAAACTTGTGTATCTGTAGGATCAAGAGATAGAACTGCTTTGTTTTGGAAGATAGCTGATGAGTCTAGATTAACTTTTCGTGGTGGTGAAAGTGAAAAAGCAGCCAAGAGACATTTACAACAAAACGAACCATTCCATGCTGAGGGATCAATTGATTCTTGCTCCATGATTGATGAATCCCACTTTATCACTGGCTCTGATAATGGTAATTTATCATTGTGGTCCTTAGCCAAGAAGAAGCCTTTATACATCAAACATTTAGCCCATGGGTTATTACCTGAATTACCAGTTGATAGAGCAAGTGCTGAAACTGCAAAAGATGCCAAAATCGAAATTCCTCAGAGACTCCCATATTGGATCACCACTTTGCATAGCATTCCTTATAGTGATGTATTTATCAGTGGGTCCCACTCAGGAGAGATCAAGATATGGAAGATCGATAAGGAAGGATTGAGAAGTTTCAGTCACATAGGAACAATTAAAGTCAAAGGAGTGGTGAATAAAATCGTGAGTGCAGAATTAAAGGAAGAAAAGAAAATCATAGTTTATGCCGTAGTTGCCAAGGAACATAAGTTCGGAAGATGGCTAGGTAAAGTAGAAGGAAGAAACTCATTAGTGTCATTTGCATTTAATCTTTGAAAAATTATGTACATAATATAAAAATAATAAATTATTAGAATGCTGCTTCATCGTCGCCATTATCGGCGTATTCATCATTACCATCATCGAAGTATCTCTCTGCATTATAATCATCATCTTCATCATCTTCAAATTCATCTTCGAGATCTTCATCCTCATCATCAACGTCATCTTTTTCACCATCCTCATCTTTATCATCAAGATCTTCCGCCATATTTTTCAACTTTTCAACCAACAATTTGGCCTTATCTTCCTTGGCTTCATCTATGAATGCGTGTCCATTAACACCATTATCCATCTCTTTAGTGGACTTATAAGCTGAGAGTCCGATCTTTTTCTTCTTACTGACTCCCATTACTGAGTGTAATTCACTAGGGAACATTTCTAGATTATAAGGATGATCTTCTATGGTAGTACCAATCTTCTTAACCTTCTTATATTTATCAGTATATCTTTCTATCCTATCATCCAATGTTAATGATGTGGTTTTCTTATTATCATCCAAAGAATCACCTGTATAGAATGGTCCATCCAAGATTAACTTACTCATATTGATCGCTTGAATAGCCTCATCTTTTTCCTTTTCCGTTAATGGTGCATTGATAGGTAATATGATTTTAGGTTTCTCTATATCAAAGTTGGTGGTTAACACGTCACTATAGTCTAACCCGAACGGTAAGAGTGTTCGTCCTGCCCCTTTGGATCTGAAGCTCATCCTATAAATTTTTTCGATGGAGAGCATCGCGAGCTTCGAACGGGGAGCTTCGAACGGAGTGAGAAGCGTGGTGCTGGAGAAGCGTGGTGCTGGAGAAGCGTGGTGCGGGAGAAGCGTGGTGCGGGAGAGGTGCAGAGGCGCGAGAAGTACAGTATGAAAGTCAGTAATGTGCAAAACATTGAATAGTTCTCTTGATAGGGGTGATCAAGAGGACTTTGAGTAGTGGACTTTGAGTAGTTTGAGTAGGGGTGGTCAGTAAGGCAGAGGCTATTTCGATGATTAATGCAGGGGAGTGATAATTGAAGAAGTTTCTCTAGTAAAGTTCAAAAATCAGATCTTTATAAAGTTTTCTACTTAACGTATAGCCTGCTTTAAAGTGGCTGCGAATTCCTGACTAGTTTATCACCCTGAATGACCAGAGAATAACCCCTTTCCCAATACCTTTCAGGAACTTTACAAATACAAACCCTTTTTTGGACTTCTATAATTACAACCCATGGCTGTGTTTCCACCTAGTGTCATTTCATCATCCACTATCCGCTAGACACTGCCACTACCAAGAAATCATCTCTCCTATGTCGCAATGTCGCCTTGTCGCATTTACCTATTTTAGAACAATTGTAAATACTAAAACGGTTGCACCGCAGTCATATATTTGCACTATATAGCCCGTTTAGGAACACTTAGGGTCTTTTGTTTATTTCTTCTGTTCGGAAAAAATTCAATGGCTACACTGATGGATCCTAACACTTCTATAATATCATCTACCCCAACTCCTCAGTCCGCAGATGGGACTTTGGTGGTTATGGTGTGCCGAGCAAAGCACTTACCTAATAGGCGTAAGTTAGACAAGCAATCGCCCTATGTTACATTAAGATTAGGGACTATTGCCAAAAAGACACCATCTCACTTCAGGGCTGGTCAAACACCTGACTGGACTCATGAAATTCGGTTTGACTTGTCTAGAGACAGAAAGCCCATTATCAAGTTAGACGTCTTGGATGAAACTAAAAATGACCCAACCCCAATTGGAACCTGTGAAATAGATTGCAGTGTGGTTTTTGCTGAAGAGAACCATAAAGATGGCAAATACATACATGATAAATGGTATGAATTATCTTTGAACGGAAGACGAGCAGGTACAATATACTTGGAAATGACCTTCTATCCCAGCGCTCCAGTATTACCTCCTAAACTTTACGAGGAAATGAATTATGAAACCAGCCAATTCTCCAACTCCAATAACAGTTCTCATTCCTATAAAGGCCTACCACCACCCCCTCCTCAACATCCATTACAATCTCGAAAACCAAGTGTGGTAGATGATGTCTTTGTCAATGATAGCCCTGAATCGAAAAGGAAGGCATTTTTCCGGAACTTGGCCAATCCCCAAGGAAGCCCTCTCCAGAGTTCTAGCTCCAGTGAAGAAGCAAATGATGATGTATTTGTATCATCTGACTCCCTGCCCGATAAGAAAAACAAATACTACGCTAAATTCAACAAGCTTAAAAACAAATTCCAAAGTAAAGAGCCAATCAGCCATTTGTGGAGTGCAGAAGAAAGAGAAAAGATTGATAGAGCCCAACATATCAGTCCAATAAACATAAAAGAGTTCGATAATTTAGACGAGCTAGAAAGAGATATTCAAAAGAATAGTCCTCGAGCACCAATTCATAGGGACGTTGATGTTGATGATATATCCTTCACCTGTCCACCCAGTCCCCCTCCACATTCTGATTACACACCAGAGGTTTTCCCCACGTCGGTAAATATGCCTCCATCTCCTAGACAACAACATAACCGGTCACCTGGTATGGCCCCTAGAACTCCAAAAAAGCAAGGACCGTCTAGAAAGCCACCTCCAAGCTCAATTGAGCAACAAATCCAAGTTTTGAGTCTTGGCTCTCCCAATACCTCTGTCCCATATTCGGCAGATACAATCGGTCTCGAAGAAGATGGTGCAGATTGTTTACCGACTAAAGTGTATTTCATGGATAAGCAGGTAAAGTCATTATCATACTCATCCTTACCACTTCCTGCAGAACCAATGAATCAACATGAGATAGATCCAAAGTACTATGCCCCAACTCCAGAACAGCACTTTGGCAAAAATAGATCAGAAGCAGAACAAAGGAGATTGGATTTCAGAACAAACGAAACAGGATATATGGGAAATGGTAAGTGGGATACTAGGTTCTCCCCATCTATCTTCGACAGAGTAGTTCATAACGATGAAAATTTGGGATTTGAAAATAAACCCCATGTACCTCCAAAAATCCCACAAGGGATGAACGAAAGAGAATACTACGTCTTAGAAAAGGAAAAGTACTTGAAGGATATTAATGGCAGAAGGACGTGACCTTGTACAGTAACAATAGATTTTATCAATACACATGTAGTTTGAAATCACGCCAATTATTGGTTACAAGCCCTTAAGCTCATAATTAAAAACAAACAAAACGCCACAATATCAAGGTTCCATTAGGGCGAGATGAATATGGGTATTGCAGAGACCGCTCTATTTTAACACATTTATACTAGTACACATAAATTATACAAGAGAAACCAAGTTTCAAAGTTTTAAAAAGAAAAAAGGAATAAAGATTGATAATAATAACATTAAAGAACCAAATATAAAATTTAAGCACTTTTGATCTGGTGAAAACAATTTCGATGTAGCAACATACAATACTCTGCTATCTTCACTCTTGTATTCAAAAACGTAATCTCATTAAACTGTTCTTCACACTTATAATAAGGCAAGAGCAGCAAAACCAATAGCGCCCAAAGCAATGTTTCTTGGGGCAGCGCTATCTTCTGAGGAAGTTTCGTCATCATCTTCAGCAGTTGATACAGCTTCGGAAGTCGATTGAATAGTAGCATATGAGGAAGTTATAGGACTGGAGTATTTGGTAGTACTGTTGTGGAAAGAAGTAGACAATTCAACAGATGAAGAATTGAAAAAGCTGGAGGAAGCAAACTCTGAAGAAGAACTTGGCTGGGCGGAAGAAGATTCGTTGAAAGCTGAAGCGACAGCAACAACACCCTTGAAACCAGTCAAGCTTGGAATGCTTGACGACGAGTAGTAAGAAGAAGATGGTTCTTCAGTGGCTTGAGCTTCTACAGAAGCGACAGAAGCAGCTGACAAGGAAGACAAGTAAGCTGCCTCGGCAGCAGCAGAAGCAGAAGCGGCAGCAGCAGCGGCTTCAGAAGCAGCCTCAGCAACTGATTCAGCTGACTCAACTGAAGCGACGGAGGCAGCCGATGCAGCTGATGCAGCAGCGGCGGCAGAAGCGGCGGAAGCAGCTGAAGCAGAAGCAGCTGAAGCTGACGAAAGTGAAGCTAAGTAAGCATCTTCAGCGGAAGCAGAAGAAGCTGAAGCAGCAGCAGCTAACGATTCAGATTGTTCTGGAGTCAATAAAGTCTTAGTGATAGTAACTGTAGAAACAACAGTAGTATCGTCGGCCTGGGCGAAGGCTAACAATAAAGCTAATGGAACAACTTTATTAAATAACATTTTCAATTGGAATTCTTTTTATATCAAAGGAGTGATTATCTTATTCTTGGGTATGAAAGTTTCTTTTGAACCTTGAAACGATTGTATAAGTTTAATAAAAGGAAGGACTAAGGGTTAGGTTGTTAAGAAACAAGTCTTTAAACTTTGATAAATTCAGTTGATGATATACAGAAGAAAAACTTTTGATGACGGAATTTATTATGCTTTTATTAGACGTAAATAAGCAGCATGACTTTCATCAAAACCATGTTGAATTGGGAATGAAAAAAACAGAGTTTTAATAAAAAATTTCATTGTCTAGCCGTTAACGAGCTTCCGTTTTGAGCCAAATAATCAATACGCGAATTTATTTTCTGACCCAATTGGGAAGGTCGATTTCCACATTGGGATATTGTCCTGTATGTGGATGTTAAAGCCTTATGAATTTGGAGGGAATTACCGACAATGATTTTGAATTGTAAATTCCGATTTTATTGTCATTTCGTCTATGTAATAAGACCTTAATGAGATATACAATGAGAGGTATGATTTTTCGTGATTGCGTTGTGAAATGAATAAATTTATTAGTTATGATCGTTTGAAAGTGAATATAACTTAGTAAAAGAAAACAAAAAGTTATAAGTAGCCCGATAATACAAGAGGATTTGCAAAACAGTCGAATTCAAGAGTTCTAGAGTCAATGATTTCTTTTGAAGGTTAAAACTGTGTGTCTCTTCAATTTCTAGACGATTTTAAACATGGCAACGGAATTTACCACAAAATATCCCAAAGCGCTAATAAATTATCTGAAAAGGGAAATAAGATTTGCGATTAAAAAATAATTTCGTAGCCATTACCACATTTTGCGAAATCGTTTAAATCTTCCGGGCTCCCTAGTGGCACTCCAGTGGTTTGAATCTCTTACTCTCTTATATTAAACTAGCTTGTAGCAGTGAAGTATTTCGATCTCGTTTATATTAATTTAACCCAATTTGGTCAAATTGTTCTAAGCATTGATGTCACTATTAGGGGAAACTCAAGGTTGCAATACTCCTCCTTGAATTTGTTTTTTTAGCCGTTGGCATTACACTCGTCTAAGGAATGGTGAAGTTTTAATAGAATATACCAATAACCTGGATTGAGAATGTAGGTGAATGCTTTTCCCTTTCAGGTTTTTATCCAGGAAATATCAGGACTTGCCGATTTCTAAGCTCTCCACACACAAATAGCTTTGTTAAATTCCTATTGATTGTGTTCTGTGTTTCAACGCTACATTCAACAACATAATCCCCCTATAATACCGTTATTTTTGGCTGTAGCCAATACCTGCGTCATACCTCTTCTCTACTCTAGAGTTGTTGCAAAAGCAAAATAGTACCCTCACACGACCTTGGATCAATCGCAGCGATTTATCACTTTGAAGCTTCAAAAAAATTTTCATCATGAGGTCAGTACGCTTTTACTCCATAAAGTCTATACCATTTGAGGCTAAGCCGCAAAGTAAGTTCAATCCTGTAAAGTCTGCTTTCAATTTCAAGCCCAAGACACCAACTCAAGGTTTGGTATATAACCCTCCACCATCTATTCCTTCAGTCAAACAAACTCCAAATGCATTTTTACCAGATAAAGACCCCAGAAAGAAATTGGGAATCCAAAAGACTTACACAGATGACGAAATAAATGACATGCCGATAATATATGGTACTTCCAAAACTTATGATGTTGATGACAAAACCGCCCAGGAAATTTTAAAATTAAGAACTTCCAATCCTAAGCAATGGACCATTTCCAAAATATGCGCCAAGTACAGCGTCAGTCCATACTTTGTCATAAATTTAACCAAAGACTATAAGCCCAAATTCAGTTCCCCAAAACTCTCTGAAAATCAATTAGAACAAAAGAAAAGAGTAAGAATGTGGTTGAGAAATGAATTCTAATGAATTCGACTGTACATAGCTGTAAATAACTTATCAATTACTATTACTACTATACATTAATTTACATAGGTTCGTGAAATAGCCATCATTTAGTAGGGTCTTCTTCTAATTCATTGAGCACTAAGTCACGTAGACTCTCCAAATTCAGGACAACGTTATCTTTGAATGTGAGAACTGTATCAACAATTTTTAGCATTTTCCTATTCAAGTCATTACTTTCAGTATCAATGACATGATTTAATTCGTCCTCTTTCATTTTGGTGCTATGAAGCTCATTCACAATTGTGGCGTATTCAGCCAGAACTGCTGATGGAACTGCATTAATCTCCCTTTTGAGTTTCTCGATTTTGGTGGATAATGCAACATCTTTATCCTGGTCTATATTATGCTGATCTTCATACAATCTCTTATTTGTGGTATAGTTTGAGTTGATATTCTCGAGCTCATCGTGTTGTTCGGAGATTCTTTCTTTCAAAAGATCCACTTGCTCTTCAAGTTTCAATTGAGCGTCTTCTATATTATTGACCTTCTCTTGAAGCCTATTTTTAAACTCAATCAACTTCGTCTTCTCTACCTTAGTATTCTTATCCAATATCTCCGAAGACTGTAAACCTTTGCCCTCTCCGCCTTTAGTCAACTCATAGATCACTTTGTTCATTTTGATTTCAAAGTTATAGTCTGTTGAATGCATTTTATGAACAAATCTGTTGTACAGACTCAAAAGGTGTTCAAGTTTGGCCACACGATCGTCAAGTACTGAAAGGTTAACCTTGTACTCATTTTCCAAACTATCAATCTTCAAATTAGTATTATCAATGTTTTTACTTAATTCGTCTCTTTCTTCGTTAAGTCGGTTGATCTTTTCCACATCTAGTCCCTTACTTCGTAAGCTCAGCTCAAACTCTTCTATATTACCCTTGAGCCGTCTTGATTCCTCTTTACATTTCTCAATCTCCTGTTGAATATCATCAAGAACTTTTGCCCAATCACCTTTCTTAGCTATAACTACTTCTATATATGCTTGAAATTTGATGTAGTCATTTTCTAGTGCTTGTGACTTCTTTAATCCATTATCATATTTAAGTTTTTCATTTTTCAAGGTGTCATACTCATCTTTAAGTTGAGAAATTTCTGTTTGTTGTTTTGATATTTCACCCTGAATTCGCTTACCAAATTGGTCGAAGTTAGCTCTAAACTCTTCATATAAATTCAGTTGGTCATAAGTATTATGTTTAAGGTAATGCATATACCCTTCTTCGATATAGTTATCATATATTTCTGAAAGTTCATCGTCTAGACTCTTTTCAAGAGATAACTCATCGACTTCTGTCAATTGTAAATTCAATTTAACTAGCCAATATAACATTGACATAAATATAGGCCAATGGCTTCCACCAACAGTGCTTATTTGTGACCTATTGATTCCATCAAGATAGGGATAGTTCAAAGCTTTTAAAATACTAAGAACTTCTCCTTCTACTCCTCTAGGAAATTTATAGGCAGGATCAATTTTATTATACAAGAATTGAAAGATAGCATTAAAATCTTTCTGAGTTGGTCGAGTTAAGGTTGTGTTGCTTAAAGGGTGATTCATTTCCACTTCAAATTTATTAGTACTTAGGAAATCATATATCTCGTTCTGGATTAAAAGCTGGTACTGTTTATCTCTTACTGGTCTTGGGAAACTAGTACCATTGGTGGTATTATTGAACACAGATCGCTGGGAATATGCTACATCTGAACCTTGAGAATCACTGAATTGTTGGGAAGGTTGTGAAGAGTAAATGGAACTCTGACGGCGAACATTTGATGCAGGAGTTGAATAGATGGACTTTCTTCTTATACTTGATGGCACCGACACAGAAGTTATACTATCAACCAAGTTCGTCCTCGCGGTAATGGTTGGCCTCGTGGAGTTGGTGCTAAAAGTGCTCAACCGCTTGCCATTGCTCCTCCTCGATAGCGAATGGGGCATGGGTAATGCACTACTGGAGTTACTCATTGGTGATTCCAATCCTTATTATTTGTTTACAATTGATGGTGCGAAGTCGTGCAGACTTGCGTTGAGGGCCAAAATGAGCGCCAAAATGGGCCAAAATGTGGCCAAAATGAGGCCAAAATGTGAGGGCCATAAATTTTCTGAGTGTCATGTAAACCTCCGACTTAATCCACCTGCATCCGCCCCGCCACTTTATTTCTTTATGTCTCACATCTACTCTTCTGTTTCAGGAATCCAAGGGTCTAACTTGCCCATCGAGCTTGCTGTCGAGCTTTCTGTCTAACTCGCTGTCTAACTCGCCTTCTAACACCTCTCCCTGCTATCCACCTCCTGGTATTTCAGCCTGAATATCCCTCATTCTCAGATAAAGGAAAAACTAACATTTTTTAAAAAATTTTAGTTAAACGATTGGAAACATACCGATATCTCCCTTTGGTTAATCCCCTATCACCTGCAGCACCCTGACGTACGCTTTTTCGGAGACGCATACTTTTCAATAGGACCTTTTGCTCACATTCCTTAGTGTCACAAATCTCATTATTGATTGTCATTAATTGTTGAACACTCAAACACCTGTTCGCTCATATCCTTAAAATCATATCCATTTATATATCCTTCAATCAAGGATTCTGTGTGTTCATTCTCCAGTATATCCTTCTTCCAATCACCCTCCAGTCAAACTTCATACGTCCTCCAGTGTATTCTTCATTATGACGGAAAAGCCAAGCACCCCTGTTGCATCTCCTAAAATACCCAAACTGGTGAAGTTACCAGGACCCAATACCCCTCCAAGTGAGAAGAAATCTCAACGTATGCCGTTTTTAAATACTCCTGATCAACGTGTGGATCATTTACCATATTCTCCATCACTAAAACGCCCCAATGATGATTCCCCAGACTATAAATTAAACAGTCATAATGTCCATAGCCCTTACAATAATAACTTATTGAAAACACCACGTTATACCAATGGATATGAAAGTGACGAAAATGACTCAGCAGTTAAACATAAAGTTCAAAAGACTCCTACATATTTCTCCGCTGGAAAGAGGCTCTTCACTGATGATGCTCTGTCGTCGCCGCAATTGAAACAGAAAGAAGAACTAAGTGAAATCACATCTCAACTCAAAGGAAAACTAAGTACGGCTATTGATAAGCTACATAAACTGCATAGATTTTCTAAAAACTACAAGTTCAATTTTACTGAATTGAACCTTAGCACTGAGACATCTCCAACCAAACAATCGGTACTGAGAGATTTATCTAAACCTACAGAAACTATAAATAGAGCTAATCTTAATCTTCAGAATTTAACCAACAATGCTTCACCGGAATCTCACGATAACCCTTTCCTACATCAGTCCCCATTGAAGAATTCTCCCTCCATCAACGACAAAAGAGAGCGAATATTAAATCTACCTAGCCCTAGTGAAGAGAATAGCGCTCATAATGCATTAATAGCAACTCTTTCAAGACAACAGAAAAAGGAAAAAACGAAACGACCTGTTTCCTTGGATTCTGCACGATACAAATTGCCTCCACTAAATCTTGCCCTTGCACAAGCCATTGATACCTCTTCTGCATCATCAACCAGATCCCAACCAGAGTCAAATCCCAAAGAGACTGAGCAAGATGCAGTAATGTCTTTGATGTCTTTATCATCCCCTCAATCTAACCGGTTTTCTCATAGTAGAACCCATAGTTTGAACACTAATGTATCCCCAGTTTCTAGGTCTGCATCAGTGGTACTACCTAGCCCTCAGAATTTGGGGACTCACTCCAGATCACACTCACAGTCATTGCCTCCAATATCGGGGATAATAAACCCACTACTGAGTAAAAAAGGTGAAGGTGACGATGAAACAGATATTGAAGATGATGTCACTGATGAAGATAATGACGACCAGATGTAATTTATAAATGTATAGTAGTATATGACTCTGTAATAATAATATTAGCAATATACAATAAGATCAAATCGTGACTCCATTTGACAATCAAACTATCCAATAAACGAGTTCGTAAACCCTCAAGGGTTCTTTAACCACAACAAGTTAGCAAATGATCGCCTTGCTAAATAAGATTACCCTATATGGTATACCGGACCGATTTCGGCGAAGCCCATAGATTTCCCAATGTCGTGCGCGGGCCATAAAACTTTTTTATGATGCGATTTTGCTACGGATGACAAATTAGCTATATAAAGTATCAATCCTGGGACCTAATAGAAACCAAGGACGTATTGAAGTAAAGGTATAGCATAATATCATGACAGGAAGGCTTTTATTATTATTACATCCAACGGTAGTTACTGATGAAGCTCTTGTGGTTAGCACCAAAGAGCAATTACATAACTATGAAATTACTCAACATATAATAGATAGAGTTGCAAGCGGTAAGGTGGATATTGATGAAAAATTCGACAAGATATACTATCTTAATCCTAACGACGATAACTCGATTCCAGAGCCAGTAATTGCTAAGTTTGCTGCCCTCTTAAGCGAACAAGGAGGGGAAATAGAGGGTAACTTACCTAATGATCAAAATATAGACGTGTTGATGAATGGACTTCTAATTGAAGGAAACAAGTGGGTTAAGCCAAAACCAGTGCAAACTAATGTCATTAGCTTAAAGAAATCAAATAAGTCTAATGAGGGAAGTAACATAGCTAATAAATTGGCCAAATTATCAAGATTCAAAAAGGTTGATTCTCCATCATCAATTGGTCTTACTGATACATCCGCTACCAATACTGATGAAGATGAAGAGACCAACAAAAGAAAGTTGGAAAAGACAAAGTTAACATACTTCAGTGATTCTGATGAAGAAGACGATGATGAGATTGATGAAGAGGAATTAATTAACGATGCTAATAACTATAGTTACGAATTGATAGTGCCTAGAAAGTGTGACACTAGCGGGAAGAAAAGAAGAAAGGCATGTAAAGACTGTACCTGCGGTTTGAAGGAACAAGAGGAGTTGGAGTTAAATAATCAACAACTTTTACAAAACTCTTTATTATCCAACATGGTTAAACTGGCTAATGAAGAAGCGGCAAAAATAGAAGAAAAGTTGAAGGCCAAAGCTCAAAATGAGGTCAAGTTCAACAACGCTGACTTGTCTGAAATCGATTTCACAATTAAAGGTAAGACAGGTGGGTGTGGGTCATGTGCCTTAGGTGATGCCTTCAGATGTGATGGATGTCCATATTTAGGACTTCCACCTTTCAAGCCAGGTGAAGCTATAACAATCGACAATTTTGGGGAAGATATCTAAATCTTCGTATCTAGTTTTATTTATTAATATATTTGGGTGGGACAAGAGGAACGTGTAGGTTTAGTGCAGAGGAACTAGAATCATATTAGGCCGATGCATAATTTCATATCAGCTAAAAAATATAGAGCTCAGTTTTAATGCAGAATTATCCCTGCCATCTCTGAAGCATAATTCCAGATAAGGGTTTAGTATGTCATGCATTTTAATCCTAGCATAAAAAACCCGAGCTATAAACTATAAATTTCACCTGGAATAAACTTTCTTGCCATATCTGCTGAACTCCACCTCTGTCACCATCATATCAGAACATGGTAACCCCACAACTGAGAAATCTCCTCTAGTTGAAATTTCTTAGAATTATCCTAAATAAAATCCTCAAAATACAACTTCGGTACTATTGTATATCTCCTCCTAATCTGGGCTTGGGTTATCATTCCACTTTTCGACTACAGAAGAGATATTGTATGTCATTACGACGCTACTGATCCTATTTAAGTTTTTAGTAATGCGGCATGAACCTTAATTGACCTGGATGGAAATACTCGATAGACGACGATAAATTGTGGCTAATGGATTCCAATATCTCCACCCTGCAAATCCCCTACCCTTAATTTTAATCTGCAGCAAATTCCTGAAATGAAGAAATCTCTTCCACCAATCACCTGTTTGCAGCATACCACTCTAGCCCTCGTAACATATTGTATCATCTAAATAGCTTATAAATAATAGGTATAGCGATCAATAGTGATTGTCACATTCACTTGCATGCCTACAATATACAATCCCTAAAACCTTATTATTGCAATGTCGTTTATATACCGGATATAAGATTTTGCGTGGTTACCGACTTGAGGGATTTTCGCCCTCGGCAACTTTGTAACTAAGCAAATGAATTACCAGACGATAGAAGAGGTCTCTTGGTAGAAAAAGAAGGAAGGGCCTAAACGAAAGGTTAAATTTCAAGCACATTGTTGCTTGTAAAGTATACCCGATGATGGTGACAGTCATATTTAAAATCCCTTGAATATCTTTATTGTCATCAATTTACAACAGCGGAATACTCATAACCAAGACATTTGCGTTATCAGCCATACCCCTTTTAGAATTCTCACATTTTAGTCCTTTAGCTAAGGTTTCATTTTATGCAGGTCGTTGCTTAAAACAATGTTTCATCTTGCTTGCTCCTCCAGTGCGCCATAACCGCTGCAGTATCGTTACAACTTTTCTCTCAATTTAAGCGGAATTGGATTCTTTGTGTAATATGCAGGTGATACTTCATTCCCCTTTGAGTCTTACAAATGTAAAGTTCCTTATTTTTATTACTTTTATTATCACATGTGCCTCTAAATATGCAGGACACAATCCCACTCAAATGTAGCCCGCAGTTAAAGGTACCAGATAGTAATATTATCGTTTATATACAGGCAAGTACAATTTTAGACGGTTAATGAGATTATCCCACCACTAGCAAAGAGTAAGGGTGAAAAAAAGAAATCGACTCCTTTAATTATTGCTATGGCGGCTATTCTTAGCGGTGGGTGTTTTGATTCGATACGATACTGTCATACATTCCTGTTGTGTTGTTATCCTTAGGCTTGAGAGTTGTTAACCCCTTAATAGTTAAAAAATAAATAAAAAATCTTCAATCTTGAGATCCTGCAAAGGGCTGCCTCTGAAAACTACGTCACAATATCTAAAATACATAACTCATTATAATATACAAAAAAAAGTACTAATAGAGTTTACGAAAACTTAAGCCAGGTAGGTCTCAAACCCATAGGAGTTTCCCAAATTCGAATTTACTGGAGTTGGCAACGGGTTATACCTTTGTTGTTCGTATCCAATAGCAGCATATTGCTGTGGCTGTTGCTGTACTTGAGTACCAAGACCACTAGCAGTGTTATGATGATAATGGGGATCGTAAGGAAGCGGTACTTGAGTCAATGGACTCAACTTCTCTTGCTGGCCAGCACCATAATCATTATATTGGAATTGAAAATTTGATTGAAGTGTGTTTTGAGGTATGTATAACATGTTGCTTGAATTGGCTTGGTAGCCGTTATATTGTTGAGTGCCATTACTTGGTAATGACATCTGCTGAACAGCAGCTTGTTGCTGTTGCAACATATAAGAAGCATATTGATCCTGCTGTAACTGAATCAATTGTTGATTGTGCAATTGCATCTGCTGTTGTCTTAAGGCCTTTTGTTTACAATAGTCACAGAACTTGCCTTTACCATTTCTTCTTGGTGTGTATCTGTAGCCAGGGTATCTTTTTGCGTGGTTGGTCTTCTCCTCTTCGGCTAACTTATTCCAGTGATCTCTTTCCTCGTGGCTCAAAGCTCTCCATCTTCTTCCCAACTCTCTGGATACTTCTGGGTTTGTCTTGATAACAGATCCTTCCTCCAAAACGCTTTGATGATGTTTCTGTCTGAACAATATGAAGGCATTTCTCGGTCTTGGGATTCTGTTTGCATTAGACTTACAAGTACATTTTTGGGGTTCAGCCCCATAATAGCTAGCTGGACCAGAACCTTTACCACTAAAAGATGAAGCTGGTGTAGTATTAGCAGTTGAAGGTTGAGAACCTGCATTGCTGAATAATTCGGAATCTTGACCATTGATAGAAGCAGCACTAATAGAACCCGCATTAGTTGAAGCTATTGAAACGGAATTTTGTGGATTACTCATGATGGATGATAATGAAGGTAAACTGTGTCTTTCCTCAGAACTGTAATAGATGGCAGTTGACATAAAACAAAATATAAAAGGGGATTAAAAGCACAAATTTAAAATAATAAAAAGTACTTAACAATTTTGTAGAATTGAAAATGATAGATCTTTATGTAAGTCCCAAAATGTAAGTATAACTTGATGATTCCTGATAATGTCAAGGAGAATTGAATGTCACTTAGTGGAGTTGATGATTAAACAATAAAGTCTAAACTGAAATTAATGAAGTGTCTTTAAAATTAAGGGGAGATTTGGCTTACTTAAATAACTTTTGAACATCAACATTTTTTAGAACTACTATTCACCGAAAAAGAAAATAATTACAAAAATTAAAAAACAAATAATTAAAAAAAAGTATTTAAAATAAAAAAAAAGGCTTTTTTAAAAAAAAAATTGCGCGACCTCTTAGTCTTGTATATCAACATCCAAAAGTAGCACAAAACCGCAGTCAATTCAATGGTTGTGGATATAAGCTTTTCTTATGTCCATAAAGAATCAAATTGAAATGACAACCTGGAGTGAATTTCGAGTTGCAGTCCCTTTAAAATCCAATGTCTCTAGACGATAAACGAACAGATGAAACAGAGGTATGATGAGTAGAATGTTTGAGGGAAAAAATATGCACTTACAAGTTCAGGTTTAAGCATATGTAGGCCGCGGATTAAAATCTCTGCATTATACTAAATCCTTAATCCGCATGAAATTCCATTGAATTCCTGGCCCCTTTACTTAATCGGGAAACGCATGTTGACACAAGGCCCAAAGCGGTCTTCAGCCTAACCAGATCTATTTTAGGTAGATTTTAGATATATTCAAACTCTGTGCCTGCTTTAAGTAGGGAATGTTAGCCGGACTAGGTACTCCTAAACAAGTATTTTACTAGATATCTAACTATCAAACTATACAATAAGGAATGTGGAAACAAGTTTCATCTTATATCTCTGTGGTCTACAATATCATTCTATTCGTAATTATATCTTGTATTGGCCTAGCATATACATGTACAAGTTATCAGGCAAATATTGCATCAGCACAATAAAGTCTAAAATATTTTTTGTATTGTGCCTGGAACAAATTCGAAAATATCAGCCATGACAATACCGCCTCATCATCGATTAGGATTATAGGACAAGAATGACATCCTCCTTACAGTGCAGTACCTCCAAAATGAGAAAATCTCGGTAATTCTTACTCAACCCCCATAATATTTCCTCTTTTAACCGCATTCAGAAATATTTTCTTGCATGTAGGACATTTTGAGATCTGATTATGAGCCCAGTGTGTAGTTCAATTCCCCAAACTGGTACCCAGTTTCATTTACTGCTTGTTGTAGTACGTAAGTTTGAGACTATGAAAAGTTTTACTGACTACTCGTTAGTACTTACTGACTTTCGAGATTGCATATGTAGCCTTCTTTCTTCTTTTTTTATATGCTTAATTATGGTATCGTGTTGTCTTCTCATAAAATATTACAAACTCTCATATTGAATATAGTGTTGCGGAGCAGATCATCAAGTTGACCGCCAAGTAGTGACTGAGCCGAGACTCGTGTTTGAATATTTAATCCGTTAAATATTTCGGCTAAATATTATCTGCTTTGGAGATTTGAATCCCTTACATGAACAAAAATATTTTAAATAATAAAAAAACAAATAAAAAAATGATACCGTGAAAACTATTGCGAATTGCTAGTATCGAGTATACGATGTGCATGTTAAGCAAGAAATAGTAAAGAAGGCTTACAAATTTCTGGTTTGTTTATGTTGCCTACAGTTTTAAGGTACCACTATTCCTTAAAAGTGATTTTAAGGTAATAGTCTGTTCTTGTAAATTTAGTTATTGAAGATCTTTAATTACAATTATAACTTTCATATTGTCTATATTTCCCAAAAAGTATAGATACCAAAAAGGTAAGAAATCTAAACTGCGTATCCACGAAAGAGAAGTAGAGTGGCTGAAATTAACCGATTTATTTATTCTCGTTTGAGCTATTTTACTAGATTTAGTTCCGTTTATAGAAAGCTTATTTCTCGTGAAGGAAATATTTGCTCTCTCCTTGGTTACATTTCGTCGGATTATGCCTTATTGGGATAATCTAAAAAATATTTCAGGGTCTGTGCCCGTCTTGAAATGATTCTTACCTTTTTAGGAAAAACAATAAATCTCGACAATATCCGCGTTGTGCATGTTACAATGGGCGTGATGAATACTCTACCGCATTGCGCTTTATTTTGCTGCAGATACCGGCATTGTATAATTGGAAGAGCATTCCTGATATGGTTAGGTATGTTTTTTTATTGTCGGTGACACTATGTGCTATAAAAAACTAGAATAAATTACAATTAGTTGTGATGCATTGATTAGGCCGAATTATTCCTTATTGTTAGGTGGTTGATGTCACTACTTGTTTACCCTGCTGGACTTGTTTTGAAAATGAGGGAGCGTTGCGAGGAGCGTTAGCGGTCATTGATCGGTTTTATTGTAGAGATAGTTGTAATAAAACGATAGTTTTTCTTTCTTTCACTGAAGAATGAGTACTAGTCCTCCAGTATTGTACCCAGTGTAGGAACACCGATAATTCTATATTTTGTAAATGGTGCAAATTGTATAGTGTCCCTCAAAATATGTCAATTTTGTAGAAAATGCAAAATCCATAGATTGGATCATCCAAAGACGATTCTTTTATTTTTTGCTATTGACATAGTAATATTACATATTAAAGACGACCGATTCCGAAAGTTAAGTCATAGTATTTTCCTTGATTTTTGTGTGATTCAGCCTATCAACTAGTTTTTAGTAAATGTGGGTGTTGTGGCCTATTTTTGTCACATAAAAATTGGTCGCATCAGAGAACAACGAAACATGGACTTATCAATTGATAGCTTTGATATAGCACTGTTTCCTGGTAAAGATCTCCGACAACTAGTCAATGAACCTGATTTTGAAATAGATAGTTTCTTGATAAAGAACTGTCGATTCGAATCGTTGGACGTTCTTATACAAGAGCTTACGAAATTGAAAGTTGAATTAAATAAAGAGTTGATCGAATTAGTTAATGAAAACTTCAATGAGTTCATTAAACTTAGTTCCAGTTTACAAGGATCCACTGATCTAATCAACACCATATCATTGAATTTAAATAATTTCAATTTAAGATTGAATTCTTTGCTTAATAAATTTACTACTATTGAGGGTAGTTTTAATAGCTTATTACAAGTTCAATCAGATTTAAATACTACAAAATTTAAGATCAATCTAGTGATATTGGCAATTAAATTAATCAATAATTTTAGTAATCTACTTAATCTTAACAAAAAGAACTTTGATCTAGCTTATTTAAAGAATCTAATGAATGTTATATTGAACATCAATAATATAACTAAAGTGGTTCATCATAATTTGATAAACCATAAAAAATTCAAGAGTTTACTTCATGAGTTCAAGTCGTTGCTAGATATCCACTACGCTAACTCCAGTGGTGATAATAAGTTTGAGGTCTTTAAACTACGTAAAATCCTCCTTTCTATAGACTCCTAGCTTCGAACGCCGTGCCTCTGTGGCAAGCGACATAGTCAGGGAGCTTCCAAAGATCCCAGCAGAGCAATGATGTGTATGATAGTCTATATAGAACAGAATGGAGCTTCGAACGGAGTGAGAGGTGATGTAAAGACCAGAGAGTATAGTATCTGTATAGGTCTGTGGGTCTGTAGGACCGTAGGACTGTATATAACCCTCAAATTTTTCGCAGTTTGAGAGCCAGTAATAAATCGACAAATTCAAATTAGAGTATCAATGTTAGGAGAGTATTTCATTGGAAGACACGAATGGGAAAACGTGGATAAGAATCCTTTGCCAGGTGATGTACCTGAGGTAGAAGAAGTTGGAGCAACTTCAGCACCATTATTATCCGCATCATATTTTATTGGTGCTAAGTGTCAACCCTATAATGATGACTTCTTATTATGTAAAGATGAAAATAATGGTGGTAGTGTTGAGTGTTTGAAGGAAGGTAGAAGAGTAACTAGATGTGCCATCAGTGTATTAAATGATTTAAATAAATATTGTTTTGATGAATTTAAGTTGCACTACAGCTGTTTAGAACAGAATAATCAATACTTGGGTCACTGTAGATCAAGTGAAAAAATCTTCAACAAATGTGTTTTTGCCAACTTGAAGTTGTCTAAAACCATCCCAGGTGCCAAAGAACAAATCCACTTAAAAGAGAACCCCATCTACCAAGGTACTTCTAACGATAAGAAGATTTCAAAGGAGTTTTTAAAGCAGAAAGAAGCGGAAACATCCACTTGATCCTGCGTCCCTTAGTCCTGCGGCCATTTGTCCCTGTGTCACCTCCACACTTAGGTCCTTATGCCCAGGTCTCAATAAATAGCATATAGATAATGTACATTCAAACGTTGTTTGACCTCTTGAGCACTTTTTTTTACCTTTTTACTTTCCCTATTCTCAGGTCTACACCCTTGACTGCACACTTTTGTCTCTACTCTCTCTCCTACACACCCCATCTATTTAGTCCATTATATACTACATCGGCTCTCACTCCATTCGAAGCTCCAAGCTCGCAGTTCTCATCGAAATTTTCTTCAGTAAACACAACATGTTTGGGAATACATCTAACCAGAGCGCTAACTCTGGAGGATTGTTTGGTAATACTGGTGCCAACAATACTGGAACAGGTTCCAATACATCAAATTTGTTTGGTTCTAATGCCAATACCCAACCTACTGGTCAATCGACATTTGGAGGACTAGCTGGTTCAAAGCCAACGTTTGGATCAGGTTCAACCACCACCAACTCTGGAGGGTTATTTGGTAATAACAACAATAATACAGCTTCAAATAACACGGGTGGATTGTTTGGGAATAATAATAAACCCCCTAATCCCACGAACAATGCTACTAGCGGGTTATTTGGTAATGCCAATAGTAACACAAACTCAGGAGGGTTATTTGGAGGTAATAATACTACTACCAACAACACTACAGGGGGTTTATTTGGCGGTAATAATACTGCTACTAATAACACTTCAGGGGGGTTATTTGGAGGTAGTAATACTAATAATAATTCAACTGGTGGACTCTTTGGAAATAATTCTACCAACCAAACCAATGGAGGATTAGGAGCTGGAGCCAATAACTCGACCACTGGTGGATTATTTGGCAATAACAACACTCCCTCCACTACAAGCGGGGGGTTATTTGGTAATAACAGCAATAATAATAACACTAATTCTGGAGGATTATTTGGAAATGCCGCCAAACCAGCTACTGGACTATTTGGGAACAATAATAATAGTGCCAATACAGGTGGATTATTTGGAAACAATACTGCCAACAACAGCAATACCACCAATACATCGGGTGGTTTATTCGGGTCGAATAACGCCAATAATAATACTAATAACACCTCGGGTGGCTTGTTTGGATCGAATAATGCTAATAATACTAACAACAATGGCTTATTTGGATCGAATAATGCCAACACTAACAATACCTCAGGTGGTTTGTTCAATAATTCTACTAACAACAACACCCTATTTGGAGGAAATAACCAAGGCAACTACCAAGGCAACAATCAAGCCAATCAAGCTAACAGCCAATCCAACAACCAATCTAACCAAGCTAATAACTTTAGTTTGCTATTAGATAAGGATAAATCCACATACACCCCTTCTATAAATGATCAATTGATCAAAATAAAGGAGCAATGGGACCCTAATTCCAATAACTGTAAATTGAAAACTCATTTCTATAATAAATTGAACGAAAATAACTTGCAAATATTGTTGAATCAACCAAGACCGGCGAACGAATCACCAGATGATTGGAACAAAGCCATGTCGGAGAGACCTTCTAACCAATATTATCCTATAAAGATAACCTCATTCACTGAGGTTTCTAATAGAGTGGACACTCAATTGGAACAGGTCAAGAAGTCTCGTTACTTACTCAATTTAATCAATGAGAATCAAACCAAATTATCATCCAAACATGATTTAGAGAATAGCATAAGAATTAAGAATTGTAAAGCCAAACATGTCAAATTATCCAGAAGGCTTTTGAGATTAGCAACCATATTAGCAATTTTAAAGCTTAAAGGATATCCATTGTTACCAGAAGAAGAAGAAATATCCAAACAATTTGAGATCTTGAACTCTAAATTAAATGATCCGAATAATGCATTAAGTAAATTGAATGATTTATTTGCAAGATTAACTATACTCAAAGAGAAGTCAGATACTGTCAATTACCAATTTAATAACCATATGACCTTGATGAATGATAACTTGAATGACAAGACCTTGACTGATAACTCGCCATCACAAGAATTCGGAGATTTCAATATAAATGAAGAGGTCATCACTAAGATCTCGAAACTTTTGTTAAAGCAACAAAAAGCATTGAATTATATAAATGATGTTTTACAAAAGGATTTAGATCTTTCTGACAAACTACTTAAATAGATAATGTATATTACAAGACGTCAACGCTGACAATACTTAAATAGATAATGTATATTACAAGATGTCAACGCCGACAAAACTTAAATAGATAACGTCGTTAGAAGAACTAGAAGATGTCAATACCGGTAAACCGTTCAAAATTGAATCTTATATGAGGTTTAATTTTTTGAATCAACTTCGAATCATGGATATCAAATAAGAAAAACGGGCTATTGACCGTACTGGGACTTATTTTAAACTGGTCTATATATCGTGGCTTAAGTAAAGTATACTTAAATTCTACTTTATTATGTCCATCTAGATAATCAATATCATTGAAAATATATTGATACCTTGGTAAAGCTTGTATCCTATGCATGTAATTTAATGTACGATTTCGTATATCCTTTAAGGCTTCTTCACTTTCTAATGGCTTACTCTCTTCAAATGGATTAAGCAGTGAAGTGTTTGAGATGTTCAATAGTAACTTAAGTTCATTACCATAAGGTACTCCAAGTCCTGTAGCTGGTCTCAACCAGAACCCTTCTACTATCCCTAACCTGCTAAAACTATCATATAAATATTTCACTTCATTAGAGCTGGTAGGAGCTGGTGATAATCGGATTGTCTTTGCTATATGGATTAAGCTGTTATTCATGAAGTCATTGGCATCGCGAATTTACTTTTAAATATTCTTGTATGGAACTGTTAATACAGAAGTTAAGTGTAGGCTTGAACAGGCCTATACAAGAGAACTTCATACAATCGTTGAAAAAATACATATCAGAAAATCCAGGGTATGATAAATTTCTAACATACTGTAAGATTTTAGGGTTTCCTAATGAAGAATTCATAGTGGAGATCTATAATCTTATCGCATCTGATACAAAAGATGTTCTTACTCTGAAACCAAAAAAGAAGGTGGTCATAAACTTTGACGATGATTTAGATGATTTAGATCTAGAAACAACCAAGATGAAACCAAAATCGAAATTGAAGTTCAAAAAACTAAAGAAAGATGATACTTTAAAATTTAAAGAGGATAGTCTCAAGAAATCACGGGAACCACAGAACAAACCCCTGAAACAACTTGAAAATGATGAGATCAAAGTGAATACACCTACAATAACAACAGGACTTTCACTTGCCGAACTTGCAGCTCAAGAAATATCCCAAAGGCAACAAGAACATCTTGATATAGATGTTGATATAGACATAAATTTGGACATTGAAAATGAGAGAGATTGGTATATGCAAGACGAATTGGTCAATACTAATTTTATTGATGACGTCGATATAATACCCCACGAACGTCAAATAAGACCAAAACAACGTCCTCGCTCTAGTGGTGTAGGTGGTAGATTTGATGAAAACGGTGAGTACATTGATTTGGACCATGAAGATCAATCCTCCAAACTAGAAGATATCCCCATAACTTCACACTTTTTTGTTCCTCCATTTCTTGATTCAATGGTTGATTTTTTGGCAGTACAATTCAATAAAGATCAAAAAGAATTCATCAAAGGTATAACTAGTACCTTCAACGTAGTGAAAAACCCCAACTCACATTTGGCAATTATGGCCAAACAAGGAAGTTTTGTTGTAAATGAGAGAAGGTCTAAAAAGGAAAGGGCCAAGCAAGCTCAAGAAAGGTCTAGTTTGGCTGGCACTCAGTTAGGAAAAGTAATAGGAGTCAACGAAAATACCGAAGCAGAAGAGGCAGAGAACGATGCTGTGGACGAGGAAATAGACTCTGTTACACAAATGGATATACAACGGAAGTCACTTCCTGTGTACACTGTGAGATCAAAATTGGTACAGACCGTTCAAGAGAACCAGATAACCATCATTATAGGAGAAACAGGATCCGGTAAAAGTACCCAGCTTCCACAATATTTATATGAAGAAGGATTCGGTAATAGCATAGCAAAACATGGTACAAGGAGAATGATTGCATGTACACAACCTAGAAGAATGGCTGCCATGTCTGTAGCCAAAAGAGTGAGTGAAGAAATGAATTGTAAGCTAGGGGAGGAAGTTGGGTATTCCATTAGATTTGAAGATATAACTTCAACTGATAAAACCATCATCAAGTATATGACATATGGTATTTTGTTGAGGGAGCTTTTGGCTGACTCTAACTTGAGTGAATATTCCTGTATAATAATGGATGAAGCCCATGAACGTTCGTTGAATACTGATGTATTATTAGGTTTATTGAGGTTATTGGTAATGAGAAGAAAGGACTTAAAGTTGATAATCACATCTGCTACAATGAATGCTGAAAAGTTTACCGAATTCTTTGGGAATGCTCCCCAGTTTTATATCCCTGGAAGAACATTTCCTGTAGAGATATTCTATAACAGATCAACCAATGATTATGTGGATGCTGCTGTCAAGCAGGTATTGACTATTCACTTGGAAAATTTGAACTCTGCCAAGGAGAGTGATGGTGACATTCTCGTGTTCATGACTGGACAGGAAGATATTGAAGTTACCTGCGAAATGATTAGAGAAAAGTTGGATGAATTGGATGGGGTACCACCGTTAGATGTATATCCTATATATTCCACACTTCCAGCTGATATGCAAAAGAAAATTTTCAACAAATCAAATAAGCTCAGACGGAAGGTGGTGATTGCTACCAATATTGCAGAGACATCTTTGACAGTAGATGGGGTGAAATATGTTATAGATAGTGGATTAGTGAAGCTTAAGGTTTATAATGCAAAATTGGGAATGGACGCATTGCAAATGATTCCTATATCACAAGCTAATGCCAACCAAAGGAGTGGTAGAGCTGGTAGAACAGGTCCCGGTAAAGCCTACAGACTCTTTTCGGAAAAGGAAATGGAAGAGGACTTGAATCTCATGCCAATTCCCGAAATTCAACGAACTAATTTGAGCACTGTTATGCTTTTGCTTAAATCATTGAACGTGAAGGATATATCAACATTTCCTTTCTTGGATCTTCCACCACAAGATATAATGGCATACTCTTTATACGATTTATGGAGTATGGGAGCATTAGATAATCTAGGTAACTTGACAGATCTAGGCAAACAAATGATCCAATTCCCCATGGATCCTTCACTCGCAAAATTCATAATCTTAGCATGCCAGGAAAGGTTTAATTGCTCTTATGAAGCCATTGTCATTGTGTCGATGTTATCTGTACCAAATATCTTTCATAGACCAAAAGAGAGGGCACAAGAAGCAGATATGATGAGAGAGAAATTTGCAGTATCCGAATCTGATCACCTCACTTTATTGAATGTATATCTCCAATGGGAGACTCAGGCAAAGAAAGGTCGCAATGGAAACTTGATATCGTGGTGTAATAAGAATTTTTTGAATATCAAGTCTTTGCTTAGGGCTAAAGATATCAAAAACCAATTGATCTTGATTATGAAAAAGTTGCATTTGAAAATCGTCAGGGCCAACAATGATGATATAATAAAGAGATGTTTATGTGCTAGTTTCTTTAACCAACTGGCAAAACTATCAAAATTGAATTTGACCAACTCTAATCAGATCGAGTATGCCAGTTTGAGGAATGGCTTCATGAGAATGTACTTGCATCCTACATCTGCATTGAACAACTCAGCTAATATTCCACCTACATTTGTTATATATCATGAATTGATGTTTACTTCAAAAGAGTATATCAATTGTGTAACTGCTGTTGATCCTTTATGGCTACTTGAGTATGGCTATATATTTTATGGAGTGTCTAAGCAAGACCGTAAAAAGTACTCTGAGTTCGATTTAGGGTTTAATATTGTGGATAAAGAAGCATTCTCGGAGATGTTGGAGAAAGATAGACAGAAATATGTGGAAAATAACAACAATACAAAACAAAAGAAGATAGAAAATAACCAAACGATGAAGACTGACAAGTTTAAGAAGAGAAGGGGCATTTAGTATATATGTACAAGTAATGATTAATGAACAACGATATTATCAATCAATCTAACTCTTTCACTAGATTTTTCTTTTGGAACTTTGACAGCAGTGGATATTAGAGCACCAGTTCCTGGTTGTATAAACTCCAAGTCCTCAAGCGTTTCAGGGTGGCTAATAGCCAAATATTCTATTTCAAATCCAGATGACTTGCTCAAATTATTTCTTATTAGTTCAATGATTTTCTGACTCGGGACCCTTCCATTTGTCTTCTGTTGATTATAAAAGGTCTCACCATCAATTAAGGACTTATATATGATAGAACTATTCTTTTTTGTCTCTTCAGAGAGATACGCATTTCTGGACGACATTGCCAAACCATTAGGTTCCCTCCTTGTAGGTAAAACTCGAACATTTGTACCTATCATCAAATCTTTCACCAAATTCTTCACAACTACACATTGTTGAGCATCTTTTTGTCCGAAATAGACGTTTGTGGGGTTAACAATATTCAATAGTTTGGTGACTACAGTTGCTACTCCTCTAAAGAATTGGGGCCTTTGTGCTCCTTCGAGCTGTTCAGAAGAACCTAAAACTGTAACAAACGTTCCTCTCTGTTTAGTTACCTCGGTTGTGATTCCTGAAGGGTACATTTCAGATACTTTAGGAACAAATACGGCATCAACTTTTTTGGAAGGGAATGACTCAAGGATTGAGAGATCGGAGTCTAATGTTCTTGGATAAGCATCCAAGTCTTCATGAGGAGCAAACTGGGATGGGTTAACAAATATTGATACTATAGAACGATCATTCTCATTTAATGATTCCCTAATAAGAGAGCAATGTCCATCATGTAATGCTCCCATGGTGGGTACAAACCCCACAGATTGCCTATTAAGCAATGATTCCAATCTCCATTGTCTCACTTGGCTCACTGTACGTAAGATTTTGATAGAAGATGTCATTAGCTCTCTCTACAGAAAAAAATTTTCAACTCCACAAAATCATCAGATTTCATAGATGGGGAAGGTCATCATAGCATGCTGTGCATATGTAATGAAGGGTGATGTTTTCAGAGTAGAAGCACTTGGAAAAGACACTTCGAAACTCGTATAGCAAATCGTTAGGAAATTGCATAGAAAATTGCATCGAAAAGAGCTTCAGAGCATATAAAAAGTACATGCAAAGAATACTAAAGAGTGCATAAAGTACAGTAGGGTACAATAAACTACAGTAGAGTACAAGTAGAGGACGAGTAACTGCATGTAAAGTACAAACAAAGAACAGGTAAATGCATGCATGCTCTATAGAACAGTTAAATTCTACCAACGGACTCCATAAAAGACGAGTCACTTGCAGCTTCAAAAAATTAGTTAGGCTTATCAATGGGCTAAAAAATAAAACCTAAAATAAAGAAAGCTAAATTTTCTGTTGAACAATCAACGAAAAGAAGCGTATATCAACTTTTCTCCAGAAAAACCAACCCTACTCTTTCTCTATCTCCCTGTACGAATCGAGTTATCACGCCGTGAATTTGCAAAGTCATCTCCTAACTCCTTTATCGTATCTCCAATTCTCACAGAAAAAAAGTTTAAGTGATAGTGAAAGAATTAAGTTGATAGCTTTACTGACGACCTGACTGAACTTTATAAGATTCATTTTGCACATCATTCAATATAAGAATTGGTGTAACTTAGTTTGATTATCTAACTTACCAGTACTCAGCTTCCTTTTACTGCATTATTATCGACTGGATAACATGAATGGGAATAACCCTCCGCATACTTCAAGTACCTTGCCCAACCATAATGATCATTTCTCAGGTCAAGTCATGGGTCTAGATGAAACAGCAGCATCAACAACTAGTAATGATGAAAATATTTCTCATTCGAATCAAGGTTACAATGGTGCAACATTTTTGGACTCACATTGGTCTAATTCCCTATTCATGGATCAAAACCATAACCTCCTTTATGATATGGAATTTCCGGCCCATATTGAAGGGGCTACTCGGGCAAATAACATTGTTCAAAGTATACAATACCAAAATAATGTGTCTCCGGATATCAACTCAATCAATACTGACGATGGCTCTAATCTGACTTCTCCCCTCGATGAGATGAAACCTAAGATAAGGCAAAAACCTTCCCAACAACAAATAAACCCAGAGCATCAACAACGACAACATCCATATAATTCACAAGTACCTGTACAAGCTAATAATGTGACCCCTCCTAATATTCAAAACTCCCTCACTCAAGGTACTTTACCGTCTACTGATAAAAACGCAAAACCTAAGGCCCGTCGGCCATGCGATCATTGTAGGAGGAGGAAAACAAAGTGTGTCTTGATTCCTGGGACTAATAATTGTGTACAGTGTGAGGCGAAATCGTTGAGTTGTACGTTCATAGGACAGGCTGTGAAGAGGAAACCTGTTGATGTACCGGATGAAGATACTATAAAAAGATTTAAAGAAAGGGAAACCATTCTCAATAATAGGATTGTAGCTCCTAATGTAGCAATACGAGATGTTGCTCCTGTTCAAGATTACTCAGCAATAAGTAATTCGTTATTGAAGAAAACGCTTTCGTTGCAGTTCCCAAGATCAAGTTTTTACATTGGTCCTAGTTCGTTCATTTATGACAACAACTTGCTTAACCTAATAATAGACTCGCAGAATAAGCAGCGTCCCAATAATAACTCAGGCAAGATAGAACAAATAAGCTTAAGTGATTCAATATCGTTAAGAAAAGTAAGCGAGGATGCACAATTTGTTCTCAAAGATGATCAGTCTCCACTGTCGTATCAAACTATGTCAAATGATGTAGATACTGTTGAAAAATTCGTTGCTCCTCATGGACAAATTTTGATTGATTTGTATTTCCGGATTGTCCACCCTTCCTATCCTATCTTGCATAAAAAGGTGTTTTTAGAAAAATATTCAAGAACACATAGAGAATTTAGCGCTCCATTATTAGCTGCTGTATATGTATTGGCCATACAATGGTGGGACTATGATCCATCACTCAATAGATTCCCTAAACCTAATGTTGAAGTTATTTTGAAACTAGGCTTGAACAATTATCTTTTAGAGATTTTGAAAAGGCCCAAATTGAGTGCAGTGCAAGCGGGACTATTGTTATTACAATGCAAGCATATAGTGAGAGTATCCAAGACAAATCTTGAAAACGAAGCTAACCAGGGAAATAGCTCCAATGCCAATCAAAGTATAAATGAGCTTGGATACAGTGATTGGGTTCTCTGCTCACAAGTTATATCACTTGCCGAAGAGTTAGGATTAGGGCTCAATTGTACAGATTGGAAGTTACCTAAATGGGAAAGAGGTTTGAGGAAGAGGCTAGCATGGGCAGTATATATTGAGGATAAATGGCTTGCACTTAAAAATGCTAGACCTTCACATATTCATCCATCTAACTGGGTAGTGACCTCGTTAGCAGAGGAAGATTTTCCAGAAAAACATGGTGATGGTGATCTCAAAGAAGGGTCTTCGGATATCGACAATGGTAAGAAGATATTCAAAAGTCTCATATCGCTATCGATGATTCTATCTGACATTTTAGATAGTTTCTACTCAATGAAGGCTATGGATGATCTCAAAGCCGACGTTAATGAAGTATTAAGGCTCGCTAAACCAATTCAACTTAGGTTAAGGAACTGGTACCATTCATTACCTGCTGAATTACAGATGAGTTCAGTGCAACCAAGGAAACTATGTTCTAATGGGTACTTACATCTTGCGTATTTTGCCACGGAGTTGACATTGCACCGTAAGATAATCACTCTCATTCACGATACAAGTTCAGCTGGCAACGCTCCACCTGCAGAACTAAGCAATGTTTGTCGTGAAGCAGCTAAAACAAGACTCTTGGCAGCTATCAACTTTGTGAGAGACTTGAAACCGGAACATATCCATTCATTCTGGCATTCATCCTCTGCTTCTAATTTCACTTTGATTGGAACATTTGCAAGTATACTATATGTGTCAGCTCAATCGAATGAAGAAAGTGTTTTCTTCAGAGACCAGATATTCAATTACAGATGGATTCTCAAAATTTCATCCAAAGGATTCGATCAAGTTGGTGACGCTTTACTGCAATTGGATTTGGTATTGAACCATATACCTGGTCTTTTGAGTGAGAATTCTGACCTTCCTATGGTATTACCAACGATTCAAGATATCCCTATTCAAAGACCAGACTCTGTACAATCTCAGAGACAGGGGTCTTCTTCATCTGTTGCTCCTTTCAATATGGGAAGTCCCAATGTACCGATTGCTGCTAAGGCTCAGAGAACAAACAGCAATCTTAATATCACGAAATCGCAAAGAACTGCTAGTACATCTACATATGAATCTTCAATTGCAACTGTACAAGCACAACAAGGAATCCAGAATCAAGAATACTCACCACATTCGTCACAAGCATCTCCTCATGATAATAGGGTAAGAAACTCACCATCTATGGAGCCCCGGGAGCCCCATTCACCGGCTAATTCGAGATCTAAACCAAGCAGTCCTTTGGTTAACCAATCGCAAGTGAAAATAAAAACTGAAGAGTAGTAGTTTAATATATGGATTTTTAATGTATTTATATATTCATCAGTTGTAATTTTTTATCTAATCAAAAGGCGTTAAGTAAGCTTCAGCTATAACTCTAGCTCTGGCATTGAGGAAAAGTTTCATTTCACTTATTTCCTTATCAACTTCTTCCATAAACTCGATGATGAAATCAACTAACTTGTCCTTTAACATTTGTTCGGTGTGAAAATTTGTTACCAAGAATGATATGTCATAACCTTTTATAGGTACTCTTCTCAAGATGAAAAAGTTCTCCGCTCTGGAAGTTAAAAATCTGCTGAATTGATGGACCAAAATCTGTTCAATTTCATCAGCTTGCTTGATTTGAACAGAAACTCTTACTGAGTTGATAGAAGGTTCAATCAAAACTTTCTCATTTTCATTTCTGGAGATAACCATAGGATTTAAAATCAATTCCGGGTTATGAGAGTTGTCTACTTCTATTTCCGGCCTGTTGTGCCTTTCGACCAATTGGGAAGAGAAGTCCTCCAAACAAATGGCTGCAGTTAATGATGATCTGACGGCCGTCAAGTATGGCTTCAATGACTGCGACTATCACGGTTAGTACGGTTCTTGGAGTGACGTTGTCCAATTTGAGACAGAATAACAATGCAACTTCAATATCATTATACATCTACCAGTACTGTTATTGTATAATTGATCCATTGCATCCAGTGTACTTACATACCATTATTGGCTACTGATTATGTTCCTTGACTTTCAGATTCCTCGCACCTTTTTTTATGATTGATTATACCTGTGCTTGGCACGACTTTTCAACTATTATACAATTACTATATATGGGGATTAATAATCTAAAGACTGTTTTACGGCAGGTTTCGTTTGTATTCTCTTTCTGTTGTCTTCATCAGGTTCTGCAGATCTCTTAGTTTGTTTCTTCTTTTGTTCTGCTGTATTCAACCGAGTAATAAAATCTTCAAGAATTGAATAAGTGATATCGGTGAGTGGACTTTGGGTTTCACCAAGCAGCAGAAGTTCATTTCGTACTTCTTTGAGTTTTAGAAACTCAGGTACATCTTTAAGTGATTCTTCTACTGATGGGATGATTTTTTCTTTGTCAAGGTCAGGCAATGAGTAAACATCTTTATTGATCAACAAGATCAATTTCTCTTCTTCTAAACCATTATATTTATCATGGGGTACTACCTTGATCATACTCAATGCTTCATAGTTCTTCGACATCCAATAAGCACAAGCTGATTTCATTAATGTAAAAGAATGATGGAGCAGTTGTTTCTTTTTTTCTTGTCTTTCTTCAAAATTTTGTTTGATTGTGTCATAAATTATGTCCAACTCATCATCATCAAACTCAATGGTTTTAAGTGATTCATCTTGGAGCTTCTCGAGAAGTTCATCCTTACTCTTTATGACGTCCAGCGTACCAAGTTTACTTTCAATCAAATCAGTCTTTACTTTAAGTAGCTGTTGCTTTTCAGTTACTATATCCCAAAAGAGGTCAGCTGGTGTTGAGCCATTCCTACCACATAGTTCTATAAAAGCATCCTCATCTTCTAGAAGTGGGAATATCTCATCAAATGTGGTATTTGCTTGGATAGGCATCTCACTTAATAAAACTTTCAATGCCTGTCTTGCCTTCATATCCGCTATATAGTTTTGCTTTTCAACTTGGGCAACCTTTTCTTCAAGATCTTTGACTTCCTGTGGGTATATTTTATCAGAATATAGTTGCAAGATATCAACCTTGTGTAGAATTGTAAAATGCTTATTTGCCTTGAATCTAGGATCTTTCTGAAGCTTAGCAAACAAATCATCCCAGTCATCACTCTGAGTAACTATTGTGGGGTTGATTTTGGTCAAATATGACTCTAATTCAAAGAGAGCTTGTTCTCTTCTCTTGTTAGATTCCTCTTCATACTCTTTTTTGATCTTGTCTTGGAATTCTTTGAAGATTAAATAAATTTCAGAATCCGTTAAGGCTGAATGCTTGAATATAGGATTATCGTCTTTAACAAGTTTATCTTTTATAATGAACCATCTTGTAGTATGGGTGATTTCACCTTTTTCCTTCATCTTATCGAGTAAAAGAAGAAAATTTTCCTTAAACTTCTCCAAGAGTCCTGTCTTATTATCTTTCTGTTCCTTAATCTCATCCATAAGATATTCATCGTACAACTTTTTCCTTTCTAAAGCATCCTTAACTGCCCAATATACAGGGTTTTCTATGAATTTGGCCATTACATCTTGAAATGAAGATGTAGAATCGATATTATGTTCCCTTAATAAAGCTTTGAATCCAGTAGCCGCTTCTTCTTCTGTCATCTCTTGTATAATCACATCAGTACTAGGTGGTTCTTGTTGTAGTTGTTTATCTAATTCGGTTAGGTCATCATCCACAGTTTCAGTTTCCTTTTGTATCTCTGCATCTTCTTTTTCTTCCGATATTGTAACTATTAGCGCTTCTGGCTTATCCCATGTAGTTTCACCAGTGGTAGGATTATAGTAATATTTTTTACCGTCATCAGTGGAAAACTCCTGCCATTCTTCTTTCTGTTCTTCAGGATTTGTCCAGCTTGTCTCCTGAGTTTCAAGGTTATAGTAGTAGTCCTCACCGCTGTCATCCTTGACTAACTGCCATGGCATCGTTACTCTTTTGGTGCGAGTACCTCAAAAATCACCCAGTCGCAGAAATCGCCAAAGATCGTTGAAAGCAGCCAAAGGCAGCTGAAGGCAGCTGAAAACCGCTTCAAAGTACTAGCGAGTCCCCTTTCTATTGGCCCTCGTTGCGCTCATGCCAAAGTCTTCATTCTAGTAAAAAAAACTTAAAATATCACACGTGACTTGAACTATTGAATCTGGGGGTATGTATTTGTGGATGCGATAATTTTTGCACCCAAAACCAGACTAATCATTTACAGGTATGTCAGAATCTAAAATCAGGTACGAAATAGAGGAATTGATGAGCCTCAGAAACCGCTTCACAGCTCTTAATGTCCATGAAGAATTGAAGTTCGATTTGTTCACAAGGAAAGGATTCAGCGTACCAAAGAAGTCAAGTTTTGTTAATGGGAACAATAAGAGATTCAATATGTATCAACCGCCCCAAACCACTAAAATATCTCAGTTCAATCACCAGGATAATTCGAAAAATCTCCCAGATGAAAATCTTGTTATTAATCCTAGTTTAAATCCGATGTTATGCTATCAACAGCTTTCTCCTGGCGCTAAAATTGTTAAAATAGAACCAGGAATGAAAATTCCTCCTGGTGCAATTAGAGTTCCTGCTAGTAGAGTATTTACAAGTATACCACCATTGTCAAAGGGTCCAAATTACAAACTGACATACGAGTATCAACCAATGGAAAACAAACCTAATGAAGAACATATCAAACCAAATAAATATCATAGTCATCTAAATTCCGAACCATTTATTCCTAGTTCTTGGAAACCGACTGTAACGTCTTTTGAAGAAGAGGTAAAGAATTTTAAAGCTGTAAAAGAGGAAACAAGTACAAGCGAAACCTCATTTGAAAATCCTTTGTTCAGTAATACAAAGGATAGTGATGATAGTAAAACATCAACTTTTGAATCGTCTTACGACAGTTTCAATATTCAAATTCAATTACCTCCTCAGTAAAATATCAATATAAATTTTTTTTGCGATATGACTACCCCAGAGCCTATATGGAAAGGCCTAGTAGTAGACTTGTATGTAATCTAATATCTTAGCTTATGACATGATATTAACGCAGTAGGATTTTAGATCCTATATATCTAGAGAAGAATAAAGATGACGATGAGTTGAATGCACTTGAAATAGACAAGTTAACATGGATATCCATCATCGACAGTGCATTAGGGAAGTTTTATGGATTGGTTGGACAATCACTTTTCTATGAAATACATGAATTACAGCAACTGGGAAAAAGAACTGTTATTAAAGTGATGAAAGAAGATGTCCAACAGTTCGTTAATAGCTTCTTGACTTACAAGTTCAAATTTAACGCATACTACGGCGGGAACATCCTGGCTGAGGCATTCATAAATCATGCATTTACCATAGATCTTTAGACCATTGCGGCATCACAGCATCATAGATTCACAGCATCACAGACATCAGAGAGACATACTATTCCCGTATATCTCCCGATCTTTAATAAACTAATAGACGAACTAGGCATTCAAAATATTACTACCAATCACTGCCACTGCTCTCTGCTCTACCCTCTTCCCTTCTCTCTAAGTCCTCCATTCAAAGCCCTCGACCTAACTGTACTCTCTTGCCTTCCCTCTAGATCCTGCATTCAAAGCTCCCGACCCTGTTAGCTCTTTTCCCTTCTCTCTAAGTCGCTTCTCGCTCCCTCCGAAACTCACCTCACTCACTAAAAATTCATAGGCAAAGGCACAATTGAAGTCAGACTACAAGATGAAATTGGGATCCCCGACTATATATCTTGGGATAACCTTGTGGTTTATCAATGCTGTAATTGGCAACTATGAACCTAAAGTGACTATCACTGAAGGGAAAGGTGCCACGAATTTAATCACCTATTTTGATGATTTCCCCAATATATTATCTGTCAATGATAATACAGTTCACATTTCCAAAGATAATGGAGAGACTTGGAATGAAATCAAAGATATAAAATTGGATAAGGATTCATTCGTTGGTATTGAGATGGATAAATTTGACCCAAAGAAAGCTTTTATAGTATCTCTGAGTCCAAAGCAATATTTTACTACTGATAGAGGTGAAACTTGGAATTCTTTTGAAATTAACGAATCTCAAGGTGATAGTAATCAACTTACATACCCTCCAAAAATCCTACTGAATGCTGCAAATCCATCGGTATTCATGATTGAATACTTTGGCTGTGAACAGCAATCAATGTTCTTCGAAAAATGCTCTAAAAAGTATAAGTATACCACAGATTTATTCAAAACCATCAAGAATTTAGGTGTTGATACTTCTTCTTGTACTTTTGCTAGGTCAAATAAACTGTTTAAGCCTGGTAAGGATTCTACTATCTATTGTGTTTCCGATAAACTTAATTCTTTCGGTCATATCATCGAATCTAACTTGATAGTATCAGATGACTATTTTAAGTCTAGTACTCAATTGAGTCATAAATTATCTAAATCAGGTAAATTAATTGATGTCAGAGTCGAACAAACATTCTTGATTGCAGTTGTTCAAAATGATAAGTTCAACAAAAAATCAAAGGTCACTCTTTTGGTTTCCAAGGATGGAAAGGAATTCAATGCTGCTGATTTGCAAGTTGATGTTGCTTATGGTATCATGACATTCTTGGATTCTTCTCCTCTGTCGTTGTTCCTTTCGGTTGCTGGATATACCAATTTCTTCAATCAAGTCTCATTGTCAACCGTTTACTCATCTGATTCTTCTGGCTTAAGATTCAAAGAGGTAGCTAAAAACGTTCAAAATGGTGACATGGTGAAAGTTCAAACCATTGACGGTACTTGGTTATCCAATATCGTGGATGTGGATGGTCCAGATAAGGATGACAGCAGTGAGTCTATCGTTGATGCTCTTTTAGGTAATGGTATTAATAAAGATATCAAGACCCAGATAACTTTCAATGACGGTGCAGATTGGCAATCAGTAAAACTTGAAGATGATGACTGTAAAGGCGACGATTGTTCTTTACATTTCTTTAGTCCTGTTGAAGAAGACGGCTCTGGGAAATTCGTCACCGGACCTACCCCAGCAATATTAATGGCCGTTGGTAATTCTGGTAAAGCATTATCGCATGACTTCGAAGACATGAATAGTTATGTTTCCCGCAATGGTGGAGCTACGTGGAAGAAGGCTATTGATAAGCCATGTGTATTTGCCTTTGGTGACTTAGGTAATATCATTGTCGCTACTCCCTTCTTTGGTAAGAATGGTTCTAGTAGCGATACTTTGCTCTTCTCTCTTGACCAAGGTGAATCATGGTCAGAGGTGAAATTAAAACATCCTTTCTATCCTACTACTTTACTCACGACTATTGACGGTACTGGAACCCAGTTCTTGGCTTCGGGAGTTATCGATAAGACCCCTGATATTCCTGATGACTTTGAATATTCGGAAGTCATTTATACTATTGATTTCAGTAAGGCTTTCGATAGGAAATGTAAGAAGGACGACTATGAGAAAGTTTATGCTAGGGTCACTTCCCATGAAGAAAAGCCAATTTGTATTTACGGACACAGGGAAAGTTTTCTTAGAAGAAAAGCTGATTCCAAATGTTTTGCAGCTACTCTCTATGAAGATATTACCGTTTATGACGAATCTTGCCAATGTTCAGATCATGACTTTGAATGTGCTCTTGGATTTAAGACATCCAGCAAAGGTAATTGTGAGCCTGATAAGGAGATAATAGCTGAAATGTGCAGATCAAAGAACGTTAAAGAGATTACACTTCCAGATAAGGTCTTGATTGAAGGTGATGAATGTACCATGAAAAAGTCTATAAAAAACTTTGTAAGCGAACACAAACTTAAATGTTCTGACTATGTTGATAAGGATGGCGAACATAGTAACAAGAAAATCAGGACCCAAAAGTATAACTTTGAAGGGAAGTTACGTGAGTACACTTACTTTGAACAAGGTGAGCAGTATAACGGAGAAAATATCGTCGTACGTACCACTGATAATAGGCTATATGCATCTAGGGATGGTGGTGTAGAGTTCGTAAAAGTCCCAATCTATGAAGAAATTGTCGCCTATTTCATGGGATTTGTTCCCGGTCATATAGTCTTGGCGACGGAATCAGAGAGAATCTATACCTCTAAGGATGCTGGAAATTCATACAGAAAAATTGATGCTCCTGCCAGGATATCTAATAACATGAAGAGTGCCGTTGCCTTCCATAAAGAAAAAACCGAAAAGTTCATCTGGTTTGGAGATAATGGATCTTGTAACGGTGATATTTTTGCAAGTGACTGCTCAGGAATTGCTTATATAACAGAGGATGATGCTTTATCATTCACCGAGTTAAAAAGAGACGTTGTAAAATGTGACTTCGTTGGTCCCTTCTTCAAAAAACAGGATAAAGACAAAAATGAAAATAATGAACTTATCTTTTGTTCCGTTGTTGACAAGAAAAATAATCAAATAAATTTAGTCAGTAGCACAAATAAGTTCAAGGATGAGAAAGTGCTTGCAAAAAATGTTGTAGGTTATGCTATTTCTGGAAATTACGTTATCGTTGGTATCATTGATGAGAAGAAGGAAACTATGAAAGCATTAGTCACTGAAGATGGTACAACTTTTGCTGAAGCTGCTATGCCACATGATTTGAATATTGATATAGAACAAGCTTTCACTCTTTTGGACTCAGAAACTGGATCAATATTCATGCATGTCACCACTCAAGCTAAAGATGGTTCAGAATATGGAGCAATATTAAAGTCTAACTCCAATGGAACTTCTTACTCGTTATCTTTAGATCATGTAAACAGAAACTCTAAAGGTTACGTGGACTATGACAGAGTTGAAGGGATGGAAGGTATTTTGCTTTCCAATGTTGTTTCCAACTATCAGTCTACCGACAAAAAGAAATTGAAAACTGAAATATCTTTCAACGATGGTGGTGAATGGGATTATGTTAAACCTCCTTACACTGACTCTAAAGGCAAGAAGTTCAAATGTGCTGGTAAAACCCTTAAAGATTGTTCCCTCAATTTATTTGGCTTCACTGAGAGAAAGGACTATAGAGATACCTATTCTTCGTCTTCGGCTACGGGATTCATGTTTGGAATTGGAAATGTTGGTGCAACTTTGGGAAATAAGGACCTGAGCTCTACATTTTTTACTAAAGATGCTGGTTTAACTTGGAAGGAAGTTAAGAAGGGTGTTTACATGTGGGAATATGGAGATAGAGGCAGTATATTGGTTCTTGTAAAAGATGGAAAAACCAATATCTTGTCCTATTCTTTGAATGAAGGTGATAAATGGATTGACTATAAATTCTCAGACTCAAAGGTGCATGTCAAAGATTTAGCTACTGTTCCTAGTGACAATTCAAGAAAATTCTTGATATTTGCAGATGATGATGATAAAACGGTTGCCTTTTCTATTGATTTCACTGACATTTACGATAGACAATGTCAATTAGACTTGGATAAACCAGATACCGATGACTTCGAGTACTGGAGCCCTAAGCATCCAAACTTGGATGATTCCTGTTTGTTTGGTCATGAAGCCAAATACTTGAGAAGAGCATCCGGTCGTCATGACTGTTTTATTGGAAGTGCACCATTGAAGGACGGCTTTAAGGTTACCAAAAATTGTTCTTGTACCAGAAAAGATTTCGAGTGTGATTACAACTACTTTAGAACTTCTGATAATACTTGTAAGTTAGTAAAGGGCTTGAAACCTTCTGATCACAAGAAGGAAATGTGTACCAATAATGCCTTTGAATACTTTGAGCCTACAGGATACAGAAAGATCCCTCTTTCCACCTGTGTTGGTGGGAAACAATTTGACTCCTTTGTTCCGAAACCTTGTCCAGGAAAGGCCAAAGAGTTTAACAAGCATTATGGAAGAGAAGTTGGATTTGGTAAATTGTTGCTCATTTTAGGTATACCAGCTGTTATTTTCATCTTCGTTACATGGTTTGTTTACGATAGAGGAATTCGCCGTAATGGTGGCTTTAAACAATTTGGCCAAATCAGGTTGGATGATGATGAATTCGAGTTCAACCCTATAGAGAATAACCAAGTCGATAAGGCTGTCAATACTATAGTGAAAGGTGGGATATATGCGGCTGCTACTTTGGTAGCTACTTTCAAGACATTAAGGAAAGTTGATAGACTTATATTCGATAAATTAATAGGTCAGTTCTTCCGTGGAAGAGCAGGCAGGCGTAACTATGTTAGTGTGCCTAACATTGACGAAGAGGAAGAGGAATTATTTGGAAATTTTCAAGACAACTATGAAGAAGAATTAGAACAAGGTGGAGTTGATGACTTGGGTCAAGACTTCAATGATCTCGATAATGAACCAGTAAACCTTGATCCCGAGGACAACGACCACCCAGAACCAGCTTCTGACTCTAGATTATTCGATATTGATGATCAGTCTGATGATGATTCCAAACCATGAGCATAGACTATCTAAGAAAGTAAATTAAAAAATAAAGATTTTATCTATTTGGCGTTTCTGTAGTACCATACCTCTATATATAGATAGTAGAATCACTTGAAATAAGAAAAAAAAGAAATGACACGAGCAGGACTTGAACCTGCAACCTTTGGATTTGGAATCCAATGCTCTGCCAATTGAGCCACCGCATCATTTTATGAGGTTTACACGTCTCCTGTTGCTTAAGTAATCACGTGAGAATAATTACTAAATAAGGTCCTAGTTTTATTTATCAGGCGGAGACTTCGTTGGCCAGAGTATATTACTCACATAGAGTAAGAGTGTACGGGGAGATATAGCGTTGCCAAATAAAGTGGTTAAACCATATACGATCAACACAAAAAAAGATGATTGATGGACTACAAAAGCTCGACTAACTGTTTACAGTACTAGCGGATTTATATGTCATGATTGCATCAAAAAACGTACTTTTCTCAGAATCATTGGCAGTTGCTTCTAAAAATCGTAGTGATGTGCAACTCTGATGTTGAGTAACTGGCAAATAAGAGCCATTGAATGATTAACTATTTATTCTTAAATTATACATGATATATAATAAAAACCTTAAAATTGTAAAGCTTGACCTTTTTGTTTCTTGTTACCACCTAATTCGAAGTGCTTACATCTCTTTAATGATAATTGTAACTTGGTCTTACAGTTAACACATTCCAATCTTAAGACAACCTTCTTGGTAGTCTTAGCCTTCTTCTTGAAAACTGGCTTGGTTTGACCACCGTAACCACTTTGTTTACGGTCATATCTTCTCTTACCTTGAGCGAATAAGGAAGCTTTACCAGCCTTGTATTGGGTGACTTTGTGCTGGGTGTGCTTTCTGCACTCCTTACCCTTACAGTAGGTCTTTCTAGTTTTTGGAACATTAACTATAACTGTTAGTATTTGTGTCTAATTACATGTACATCCAATGGTCTTCTCATGTGCTGCTAGTGTTCCTAATTATCCACTATTGTTACTGAAGTGTACCCTGTAGCCTCTAGCTATAAAATCGATATTGTACTCTTTGATCTTCTACTTCATAATTTCACCCCTTTTCCTTCAGTTGCAACAAACTTGGGGTCAATGACATGATAAAACTCACCATTTAAGGCGCTCTCTCGACTGACTCTTGTGGATGTACTCTGTTCACTGATTATTCAACATACCCATTGTGACTTATTACTTTAGTTAATTTGAGAAATTTCTCACTGTAAATGAAAAAAAATTCAGTCCCGAAAAAAACGTACACAAAAATGAAATTCTCACCAAAAATCGATGCGCTGTGGGATGCAGTCACAGGGCTTGTGCCCTATTTTCCAACACAAAACTGCAAAACTCAGCATGGTGGCTGGCTGCAAAATCGAACAGCAAAATGGAACTGCGATTAGCGGGCATATTACATAACAGCTTAGACTAAATTTACATTATAACATGATAAACAATAAAAACTATATAAAGCCCGTAGTGAAACTATGATCTGGTGACAGTAGTATAGATAGTAGAAGTTTTGGTGACGGTTTCCTCTTCGTCGGTAGCATAGTAATCGTAATCAACGATACAGACGTTATCAGACTTGGTAGTCGTAACATTGTCTATTATCCATGAGCCGGTAGAAGAAGGAATGTCTGCAATATCCGTTATTGATGGACCAGAGGTGTCAGAACTATCAGTTACAGTAGTAGCTGAAGTGGTGGCAGCTTTTTTGACAGAAGTAGTAGCAGCTGGAGTAGGGGAAGTGCTCTTCGTAGTTGGTGATGATGTAGATGCTGTGGTAGTACCGGTTTCGGTAGGTATTTTGATATTGGAAGTATCAATTGGAGTAGCAGCAACGGTTGTGTAAGTAACTGGGGTACCAAACACAGTAGATGTGACGGTAGCAGTATATCTAGTAGTGGTGGTTGTATCGGTGTTAACCACAGTATTTGTGATTGTTGAAACGGTACCATCTACTATGTGTGTGTTTGTAACAACATTGTGGACGGTAGTTTTCAACTTAACAATAACGACATCATCATCGTCTCTGGCCTGATTGTTTGTTGGAGCAGCAGCAACATTTAAGAATAATGGTAAGGAAACAATTGACAATAAAAGATTGGATAATTGCATTTTCTAACTAAACTATTAATTGATTTAAAAGAATGACTGAAGTTTGTTAGTATTAAAGAGAGTGACTGTAGTTGGAGTGTGTTTGTATAGTGTTTTTCACTAGGGCTATAACTTTCTTTCTGGAATTCTTTTGTTCAATAAGATACTTTCAAGGAATGTGAAATAAACTTTTACAAGGATGTTGTCCCACTTAAATATTTAATTTCATGCAGCAAGAGATAGCTGGTACATGACCTCGAAACATAATTTAGATCTCAACAACATAAAATTTATGAATTTTTCTGGTGGGACATTCCTATTTAGGAAATGTTTTTTCATCACTTTGACTATAACTGCAACGGAAAAACTGCAATGGTTTAAATTAACAATCGGTTGCGGCATCTAATGGCTGGCTGATGGTTGCAAAAAAGTACCAATGCGACAATTTAATGGACGCGACATGGTGAAAATCTGGTGCTCAGTTGCGAACAATGTCGCTAGATGAATTATTTTGTTTAATATAGCTGGCTATAGGTCCAGGTCGAGAAATGTGTTTGAATTGTAACCAGAGTTTATAATTGTTATGTATATCTGCGTAAAACAACCAAGAAAATATCAAACCACGAAATATACCAGCTATTTGGCCAGTATTGTTTGGCAGGACGTGGTAGGACATGGACGTGGCGGGACACGACCCGTATTATGGGAGTGGTGTGGTAAAATTAGCCAGTGGATTTCTGTCATAATTTGATTACCCAGGGAAAAAAAACCGCAATACCGGAACAAGCCTCACTTGAATGTCGTGATTTCTGTATGAATGGTAAACAAACTAGTTTTGACAGATAAGTCGATTTTAGAAGTCTAAGTTATTTGCTTTATCTCTGGGATCTAACATATGTCAGAAAGGCACATAAGTATGCTTTTCCTGCTTCTCTTCAATCCAAACCTTTTTCCTACCTTACTCGTAAAAAACACCACCTCCCGGCTATCTGGTCATAAATCCGAGAAACGATTTAAACCGGACGGTTCTAGTCTCTACGAACGGTTATCACGAACGGTTATCATGGACAATTACCAAAAACGGTCAACACAAACCTAAAATAGGTATCGGAAAACTAAGATAGCAATCTTTGTCACCAAACATAGGAAACTTCACTTCAGAGACCACCCTTGAATAGTTACTGCACACCTTAATATTCTCTTCCGAGCAAGTATTCATTTACCCTAACACCCCAAATATCATGAATTCTATACCAATAAAACCCTTCCCGAATCAGCCACATCACTCTTTTCACTTCTCGGGGCCGGTTCTGTCACACCTACTCCTCGTATTTGTTTTCCCTACTATATCCCTGGAAATCAGCCGATAGTAATCGTGTCCTGACCATTCCGAAAGGACCGACTTATCCCTCGAAATAAAAATAAAATTATAGAAAATAGTGCAAATTTCCTTTTAATACCAACTCATTGATACCTTGCCGGTAATTCAGAAAAAACTACCATGAGCTACTTTGCTGGATCTACCAACGCGGCACAAGCAAGTAATCTCACATTTCCGAGTTACAATAATCAACATTTAAATCAGAGGAATAGCTTATCAAGCTTATCATCGGTTCCTAATGACAAACTAAATCAACCACCAAATTTGTCTGGTCTTAAGAGTCGGCCTCAATTGCCATTGCCACAAGAAAGCCAACATCATCAAAACGTGCATCATAACGCCCTGCAGTCACAAAATTCGTCACTGTCAATCAATGCGCCTTCTATTCTGCTGCTAAACTCCACTAAATCTATACCCGAATCATTCAATAGCAGTCTAAATACATTGAGCAAAATGGAGTCTGAGTCAAAAAAGAACATTGATCCAGATCATCCCAAAAAGAGAGAAAGGAAGAATAGACCGGGTCAAAAATTTGGGGCCAAAAAGAAATCATGGGTATGGAGTTGGTTTGTACAAGATAGCCAAGACCCCAATATTGCAGCTTGCGATTACTGTGGAAAAGTCATTACAAGGCTACCTAGTGATAAAGGATCTCCCAAGAAATTAAGCGAACACTTAAAGACCCACAAATTAGACATGGATTCTATCAATACCAATAGATCTATACCTGTGGATGGCCACGGAATAACCTACAACCCTAATGGTAATCATATGGGATTTGTTAACATTCCCCAGGGTCAAAATATCCCAACACAAGCCAAGTCACCAAACTCTCAAAATGAAACGGCTGCAACAACCCTTAATGACTCCTTGAAACCTAAACATGATGCAATAAATGCAGGATATAATCTTAATAATAACAACAGAAGATTCTTATCTGCAGATTTTGACAACTCTCCTTACACAGCAATGAAGTTCCATAGGCATTTAATCAACTTCTTGGTGGAGAACAAATTGTCTATTAGTGTTCTCCACTCTCATACCTTCCAGCAGTTAATCTACGATTTAAGATCTGATTCCATGACAGATTTATTGGAACTCACTGGTCTTTATAAGTCATTGCTTCAAGTAAGCAGATATGCAGCTAGTGCCTCTGTTCCCGGTGAAGATGAGACTAACGTGGTAAATACAATTGCCCAACATGTGGAGCAAAAAAATGCTACATTAAATTAATCTGTATTTATAGTTGTACATTAGTAATTTAAAGTTTGCTTCTACTTAATCTAGTATCAGTATATGTATCTCTATGGTTCTCGATCAAATTCCACAAATTTTTGAATGCAAAGTTCAAATTAAACTGCAGTTTAGTCTCTACTGTATGCAAACATGCCATAATAACATCTATGGGTAAAATAAAGCATAACTTTGGAAGCTTCTCTATATTTACGGAGCTAGTATTCGGATTATAGACCCTTACTTGAGCATTAGAGCATATGAGTCCAATAAACTTATCGTTTTTGAATAGCCCCCCACCAGACGATCCATTCCAACAGCTTGAAGAGGACACAACTAATGATGCAGTCTCAACCTTGTCATCTTTTTGCAACTTCAAGTACTGTTTAGCAAGTATTTTCCCGGAGCATTGAAGGGGGGCAATATGTGATTTATTGAATATAAGCCCATATCCAACGGAAATGACATCATCATCTAACCTATAATCTGAAGAGTGTTCGATTGGTTTCAAGTAATGGTAGGTCTTCATAATGAGTTGGTTAGCAAAACTCAACTTAATGAAAACTAAGTCGATTTCCTTGAACCGATCTATAATGGTATCATGTTCTCCGATACGAAGCTTATCACCTGTCTCAGAAACCCAGACGAAAAAATCACACTGACTGTTTTCGACGTACGGTTTGATAACATGATAATTTGTGATCAAGTATTCATGGTTAAATATAACACAAGATCCCCAAGATTTTCGATGATCAATAGTAATCTCAATAGGGAGTACAGACTGATCATGAGCTTTAGTAGACAACTTGTTTATAGAAGGTTTATGGGTCCATCTCGAGCCTATCAATGAAAAAATAGTGTTCCAATCCAAAATGAAGATCAAATCTCCATCACCGTTAAACTTTCGTAAATTTGACATTACAAGTCCCACACTTTCAAAAGATGACCGCATTACAACAGCGCCAAGAATGTTATCAATGTATTTTATATCTGTTAAATAGCCATTAGGAGCTATTTGGTTAATGGTACCATTCAATTGAAAATTGGAGAACAAGATAGGATTTGTGAAATTGAAAGGGTATGAATGAATCTTGATATGGTCATAAGTATTGGTGTTGACAAAGTCTATAGGGACGGTTCCTACTAATGTATTATTTTTCAATCTAAGGTTAATCAAAGAAAAATCATATAAATTACTTGAATTATGATTTAATGGTAATAAGCTAAATCCATTAGAATTAAAGTAACTCAAATATTCGAATAATTGTTTCTGACTCTTAAGAATATTGATATTATAATCAATATCTGCACGTAACCATTTGACTTCTTTACTGGTTTTATTTATTAATGAATCATTGGTTATATATATTTCACAGTCTTGGAGATGTAACTGCGGTAGAATATTAATACTAAGGTAATACTGGGAGATTACTTTACCTTGGTTGATCAAAGTAAGTGACACTCCTGAATTGCCATGATAATCATTAGTACGAGTATTGATAAATCTTATCGAAATAGAACTATAAAACCATTGCATTCTATCGACATAATCTACAAGCTGCAGTATTCCAAAATAGGAGTTGATAAATTCCAGATTCAAAATGACCCTAAATTTAACACGCGCGTTAAATAAACAAGTCATTACAATAGTTCTACAAATGGGGGATGCTATGACAACCTTTGAGTTACAACAAGAGGTAGATAAGATCTTGAATAGAGCAGAAGAACTTTCTCTTGATCAAAGTAATACCAATGAGATCACAGATACTCAAACTATTTTAGATGATGAAGTTCTTAATAACTCTAGTGAATTTGTTGCTTCTAAACCTATGGCAGATGCGTCTAACAAGAGACAACCAGTGAAGTTTAAGGTCAAAAAAGTAGTACATGATAATGAAGGTTCAGCCAATATAAATCAAAAAATGAATAAAAGCAAGGAATTCAAGTCAGTACAATTGAAGTATGATCAACACGTAAATAGAATGGAAAAAATTAAGAAGGAGATAAACTTTTTAAAGAGGTTGTTACCACCTCATAACTTTGAAGTGGATTATCATACAAGAGTGAAAATCAATAGGGCCATTGAAAAATTGAACATGAAACTCGATGAGTTGGACAGAGAGAAGTATAGATTAGGTATTACTATCAGTAGACTCTGGAGAGGTTTTGATGACAGTGACATTTGGGTTAGGTCTGTTAGCGGTTAGCCTGTGGGCCCCTTTCATTATCATCGTGGATGACATTTATGGACGTATGACACCTGTAAATTTTATAGTAAATGTATATTAAGGAACCACCGGAATAGAGGATAAAGCAATCCCATTCCTCCATACTCACTGTCTCTACTTCACTCGCTGGCGCTAGTCTCTACTAACCGCACGTCGCTTCTCACTCCGTTCGAAGTTCTCGAGGCTCTTCTTACACAATGTACATTACTATCAACTGTTGGGGACAAGCGAATTGCCGATGTTGAGTATTGGGGGTAACATGGTATTACTCTTCCTTTCAGTCTCAGGTTCTATTTTTGGCAAGATGATTGCTTTAAACCCACCTAGTCCAGACTCTGGAGATGAAATAAATGTACCTGCCTGCAGGGGAATTAATGGAGGTTGGGTTAAAAGAGCGGAACCCGGATTTGAATTATTGGAGCTCGAAGACGTCGATGATGATGAGCTTATTGATACATTTTTATTGAATGTGTAATTATCATTTGAAATTCCGACCACATTTGAGTTAACATAATTGGAGGTGAACCTATTCAAATTCACCTTAAAAGTCCTTAACATTTCCAAGTCTGGCTTAGAATTAATGAAATTTAACCACAGATTGAGGATATTCTCTAATTCTTTGAAAATATCTAAGAACCAATTGGGATCATTGAATCTGAAATTAGAATCATTATGATTAAGTAGGTATAATAAACATTGTAAGATATAATTATTAGCTAAATTTTCATTCTTTGAAACATTTGTAAGAATCTTGAAAATAGTTAAATACCATTCAATTATTAAAAATGTTATTGTCTTAATTGTGAATTTGGAAAATTTGTTAAAATTAATGATATCAAAATTTTTATTTAAGAACCTATGATTGAAAATCAAAGGAAAACTTATAATTCCAAGATTATTATTCAAATCAGTAATAGAATTAGCAAAGAATGGTAGAAGACCATTTGAAAATTTATATAAATCCACTTTTAGATGATTCAGAATAAATTGATCAAAGTTAAATTTATAACTATTATTATAATTGAAATTGAACTCTTTCAAGGACACATATAATAAGTTAATTTCAAGTTTCTCCTTGGGTTGGAAAATATAGTAATTCAATAAGTCATTGAATTTAATTGGACAGTTGATGATAACTTTCTTTTTAAATAATTCAAATATTTTATTATCCAGTTTCAAATTGACAAGTGATTTATTTATAAGAATAATTGAGTTATGAAGACTATTCTTCAGGTCATAAACCAATAAAGTATTATAGTAGATTAGATGATTCAATTCATTAATCAAAGTGCAAATTATAATCTCTTTTATAAATTTAGATTCAATAAGTACGATTGATTTGGATAAATTGATCATAATTGATTTTAATGATTTCCCTTCCAATAAAACTTGATCTAAGAACAAATTATAAAACTTTGGAGGAAATGAACTTACGAAATAATTTGATAGATAAACATAAATCGACCAAAATAAATCAAGATTTGCATACAATAAAGTATCTTGATGATTTTTACTAGCAATGTTTTTTGAATCTTGAATCAAATTATTCAAAATAATAGTTGAAATATCATTCAAGTAATTGAAAATTAAATCACTGGTGAGGTTCAAATTATAATTAGGCATCTTCGATTCCATATTATCTTCTAAATAAATGAATGTTAATAAGAATAAATTATGAAGTATAGCTAATTGATTTAATAAATTATTATTGTTATAATTCAATGGAATCAATTTCAAAGTTAATAAATTCCATGCTTTATTAAAATATTCTACTGATTCAGATTCATTCTTATTGATATTGTATCCTGTTGCTAATATAGCATATATGGATACAAGTTTAAAATTACTCAATTCTTCATTGATATAATGAGAATTCAAGTAAATCACTAATCCCTTCAAAACATCCTGAAATACCGGGAATTCATTACTATTAAATAAGTGAACGTAGCCTATTAAAAAGGCTTCATTAATTTCTTCTTCGTTCACTTTACTAATATCAGAATCAAATTGAGTTAATGTCTGGTTGAGTTTCTTACAAATTGAGAGAAGGTTAATTAAATCATTACTATCATTAGCGTCATGTTTTGCCATAGATATACTCCCAATAGAATTAGCTCTAGATCTCACCGATAACTCCGGTGAGACCAGCTGCTTGGATGGCTCTTCCAGGCTCTCTGGTGTACCATTATCTGCTTTACCATTATCCGCTTTACCATTATCTGCTTGACCGGTAACCTCAAGTTCCGACTTGTCTTCAATTCGACCGGTTTCATTCTTGAAATGAGATGATGATAAATTGATACTATGGACAGTTCTACAATGACGTTGTAGTAAATCCCTTCTAACAAATGCCGAAGTACAATAAACGCAATGGAAAGGTTTCTCATTCGTATGACTCCTTTCGTGACGCTGTTTATGTTCCAGTCGGGTAAAAGCTCTTGCACAAAACGCACAGACATATTTCTTTTGAACAGCCATGTTTACAAATTCAGCAATATATTAAGGAATCTATATCCCCAATCTCAACAATTGCTTAGTGTGAAAAAGATGCTGCTTGTTAAGAAAAAACACGGCGATTCGGATAGTTTTATTTGTAGAAAAAACTTCCAAACCACCCCCGCATGAGGTTCCCCACTGTCTTTCCCCAGGAAAATTGCGAGGATTGCAGCTAAGGAGTTAATTAGCCAAACATCTATTAAGCCAAGGTGAGTATTGTGAACTGGGATGTACAGAGGTGTACAGAGTTGAGCTGGTGTGGAGTAAATGAGGTATTAAGTATTAAAAGTGTTGAATGTTTGGGTGCTTAGTAAATGTTGTTAATTTCCCGTGGCTCCCCTAATTGTAAAAGCAATATATTGTCTCCGCCATTATTCCCCATCTTGCTAGTGGGGTGCAGAATTACCGATTTTTTGTATGTATGGAAACAGGCATCGGAATCCAAAAGGGCTTAATTTTTGTGCAGGTGGAGACTAATTCCTCCAACCTACTCCGCTTCGCCGTCATCCCGTCTATCTTTTTTTCGGGGCTTATAGGGTTCCTGCACATGATTGGTTTGATATTTTTTTCGCAGGAACAATGAGAAAGAAGCATCACTATGGACCTAATAACTAGGTTTGACAGCAATAACACTTTATTAGACTCAGTACGTGATATTGATACGGAGTCTTTTGCCTCCCATGAAACATTGACCAACACTATCTTCAATAATTTAATTCCTGTTTCTGATTATAAATTGAAAAATCTTCCCATTATATCAAATATTTTATCTAGTGACACCCAAATCTTTGCTAGTGATGCGGATCTTAATGCATATGTCAACTCCAAGCAAGTTCTGCCTGTACTATCAACTTCTAGTTCTGTTTTGAATTTGTTCAAGCCCAACTCTCCATTTTTGATTATAAACAAGCATGGATCAACTGGAAAAGAAGAGTTTTGTAAAGCTTACTTCAAAGTACTTCATAAAAACTTATCATGCTATATATTGATCTTCAACCTAACCGAAGGGAAGAAAGTATGTCTATTATTGAATAATGAAATACGACCATATGTCGATTGCATCTGGGATGATGCAAAACTTCGAATTCTAGGAACCTCCGGAACAACATCTACTTTTGGTAATTGTTTAATCAAGATGTTTTTGTTGGAATCACATTATAATACTTTAATTGATCATGTCAATATAGAGGTTAAAAATACCCAATTAACATCAGCAAAAGACTTGAAACTTTCCTTACCAACTACAAATGAACTTCTCACTAAGTTGTTAGCTCATGATAAGGCTTTTGTACATAAGAATCTCGAGGAATCAAAGCTTGTATTCAACTCCCCTATTGGAACATTTACTGATGGCACTTCTAAACTCAAAAAAGTAGTTAAGAACGGATATTTGAAAATATTTGATTATGGTATTGATACTATTAGTGAAGATGGTTTAGTAATGGCTTCAATATTATTGGTATTACGAGAATCAGAAGTCAGAAAAAATAAAGGTAATAACAAACCTACTCTAATCAAATAATGACTGCAAAAAAAATCCACAATTTATCCGCAATCGGATATAAAAATGAGGAATAATCAGAGCTTAAGAAAATTTTGACAGATTTGTAAGCGAGACAGTTCGGTAGTGGGAACAATATGTCGACAGTTAGAGAACAGATGCGAGGATTCCCTATCAAGCAAATGATAGTGGTGAGTCTTATTCGTTTTCTGGAACCGTTATCATTCACGTCATTATTCCCCTATCTTTATTTTATGATACGAGATTTTCAGATCGCTAAGGAAGAGAAAGATATCAGTAAGTATAGCGGTTACTTGGCATCATCTTACGCATTTTGTCAATTTTTATGTTGTATAAGATGGGGTAAACTTAGTAACAGAGTGGGAAGAAAACCAGTGCTATTATCTGGGTTAATCGGCACATCAATCTCGCTTATTTTATTTGGGTTTAGTACTAATTATTATTGGGCATTAGCAGCCAGATGTTTGGCTGGGTGTTTGAATGGGAATATTGCTGTATTACGTACCATGGTTGGAGAAATAGCTCCTGAGAAAAGGCATCAAGCTATGGCGTTTTCCACCATCCCATTGTTATCTAATCTTGGTTCGGTCATTGGTCCTTTGATTGGTGGCTCAAGATTATTCACTCGTCCTAAACTAGATAATCCTTACAAGCAAAATCTTGCAGTTGAATCCGTGAATTCGTTTTATAACTCTTTTGTGGAAGAACATCCTTATGCATTATCTAATATTGTTGTCTCCTGCTTCCTATGGTTCAGCTTTATTGTTGGATGTTTATTCCTAGAAGAAACCAACGAAAAGGTCAAGCACAGGCGGGATTATGGTCTAGATATTGGAGACTTCATTTTGAATGGTTTAGGTTTCAAGACTAAACCTAGGCCATGGCATACACAAAAGTCCAAGCTACCAGAAGAACAGGCTGGACTGGAAATCACTCCTTTATTGCATGGATCATCGGAAGCATCACTTATTACAAGTTCGGAAACAGAGTCAGAGTTAGTAGAAGAAAAAAGTCCAATTTTTACAAAACAGGTCATTACGGTTATTTGCTCCAATTGCATTATATCATTGCATTCCGTAATCTATTCCGAGTTCACGCCAGTGTTCTTGGGCCTGAGTTATAGACTGTACGTAAAATTCCCATTTAGGATTGAAGGAGGATGTGGGTTGGACCCCTCTATGATAGGTACATTGTTCTCAAGTACAGGAATTATGGGAATGGTTATTGTGTTGATCATTTTCCCGTTTCTTGATAGAAAGTTGGGTACAATTCGGGGTTATAGATTTTCATTATCGGTGTTCCCCATTGTCTATCTTTTGATTCCCCTCAGTGTTTTTACATTACCCCAATATTCCAACCTTCCCCAATATGTTACGCCTATCTTTTTGTATGTATTGACGTCATTGAAAACTTTAGGAACGGCAACGGGCATGCCACAAGTGATGATTTTGAATCATCGGGCCGCTGCTAAAGAACATAGAGCATATGTCAATAGCTTCACTATGAGTGCCACCGCGTTAGCGCGATGCATCGGACCGATCATATTCGGATATATCATGAGTTTTGGCAACAAGTTAAGAATTGGTTGGCTTGGATGGTGGTTGCTTTCCCTACTTGCAAGTTTCGGCTTATTCCAGTCACACTTTATGTATGAATACGAAGACTAATATTATAGACAATACACGCTAATTTTTGTACCTATGACTAATTTCTTATAAAATTGCGAGATATACCAGGAAGATCCCAAAAAGATCCACAATAATTATTCACGGAAATGCCCACCTTTAGAGAACAGATGAAGGGGTTCCCGACCTGGCAGATAATCGTCATCAGTATGATGAGATTTCTGGAACCCCTTGCCTTCACATCCTTGTTTCCTTACATTTACTATATGATCAGAGATTTTGAAATAGCTGAAGACGAGGCGTCTATTTCAAAATACGCTGGGTATCTTTCTGCATCATTTTCATTCACACAATTTCTTTGTAGTATTTACTGGGGGAAATTGAGTGATAGGATTGGTAGGAAATCGGTGTTGATCACCGGACTCTTCGGAACTTCTTTATGTATGCTTACTTTTGGCTTTGCCCCTAACTTTTATATCGCGTTGATGGCCAGAAGCATCATGGGTGCTGTCAATGGAAACATCGCAGTATTAAGAACAATGATAGGTGAAATGGTAACCGAAAGAGGTCATCAAGCTATCGCCTTCTCCACTTTGCCATTGTTATGGAATCTAGGCTCAGTTGTGGGTCCATTAATTGGAGGTTCCAAATATTTCACCAGACCCAAAGAAAAATCTCCCTATGATACCAAGGATTTTGCCGGAAGTTATGACAACTTCTTAGACAAGTACCCTTATGCTTTATCCAATGTTGCCGTATGTATATTTTTATGGGTCGGTATACTTGTTGGTTTCTTATTCTTGCAAGAAACTCACCTGAAAGCTAAATATAAGAGAGATATTGGTATAGAAATTGGTGATTGGGTCCTCCATAAGTTCGGTATTGAAACCCAAACGAGACCTTGGCAAAAGGGCGGCCTGGAAAATAAGTTTAAAAGCACATCCACAAACCTAGACAATTCGGAGAATAGCCCATTATTAGATGACGATTCCTCATTCGATGGGGAAACTACCTTGCCTCCACAGCAATTATACTCAGCTGTGGACGAAGACAGTGATGATACTTCTATTCATTCGACAGGTCCTTTAAGCAGAAGATTGTCTTCTGCTTTAGTTAGACGTTACTCCTCTAAGTCTACCATCGCTCCTCAATTATCCAGGACTATTAGTAGAATGTCTGGTATTTCCATGGGCCCAGGAGAGGAAGAGTTAGAAGATGAAACTCTAAAAGAAGTCTTCACGGGACCTGTTGTGCAAACTATCACTGCAAACTTTTTAATGGCATTTCACTCAATTGTTTATGGTGAGTTCTTACCGGTCTTCCTTGCAAGTAAGGTAAATACCAACGAATTACTGTTCCCATTGAAAATCACTGGTGGATTCGGACTCGATAGTGATACAATTGGTACCTTGATATCTACCACTGGTATGTGTGGTGTGCTTGTGGTGACACTCGTGTTCCCTTGGCTAGACCGTAATTTCAAGGCTATCAACAACTTCCGGGTTGCCCAGTTTGTCTTCCCGGTAGTCTATTTTTTCCTCCCATTGATTATCTTTACTTTACCTGATTACAATCCATCGTTTCCCCCAGGGCGTACAAAGTTATTTTTATATATCAGTTCTATCACCTACCAAGTTGCAAATGCTGTGGCATTCCCAGAGATCATGTTGTTAATTCATAGGGCTTCTAATCCTAAACATAGAGCATTTATCAATGGAAGTGCTTTGAGTTTGAACGCATTAGCAAGATTTATTGGTCCTTTTGCATGGGGTGGTTTGATGTCTTATTTTGATAAGATACATAGAGGAGGTTATTCATGGTGGACTTTGGCCTTGGTTTCATTTGGCTCCCTCTTTCAATCGTTTATAATGAGGGAATATGATGAGGATGACCACACCCAAACGTTAGCATAGTCTTTTAACGTATAATCTTTAAACTTTCACCGTAGACCAACATCGCTCATATCCTTTTTTTCAATAATCGCTCCGTTTTAAGAAATGACGTAAGCCACTTCCGGCCAATAATAAGTGACCAATTCCGACTTGGACGTCAAGTGGTCCAAACTGGCTTCGTGTAAAACTTTGAAGGTAAAAGGCGGGCTGTCCATTCCATAGTGTAAATATATAGTTTTAGAGACGTGCAACCTTGTAGAGATTGTGCTCTCTAATTAGGAAACTTGAATACGATAAGGGTGAAAAATGAGACATTTTGATAAAAACTCAAGAGACTTAATTATAATGTAGTATATTAACTATCCGATTCCCTATACAAAAACAACAATTCCCATTCTTAAATAATTCAACAAATAGACAAAAATATTCTAAAAAGTTTTTTTTAAAAATTTTCAACAAAATCACTTCGGGGTATTAATGGTCCTTTGATGATCAAATCATTAGTTTGGATGATAAAATATCTCTCAAATTGGCAGGATATTAAAAACGAGACTTCTGTAGATGATAGTAAAAGAAAAACAAGTAACTTTGTCAACTTAGTAAACCACACCGTCCCTATGCGATAACAAAGTGTCGAAAGCGATAAAGGATTTTCTTTTCCATTGGAAAATCCGGAATAAAATTTGAATGCCAAGTCCCTTTTGGGTAAAGACAAGACACCAATACTCCGGAAATTCAATTATTACTTCACTTAAGACTGGAAAATAAACCAATTATCACTTTGACTGCTACCATATAGGAAAAGGTGACCTAATAAAATTGACTTTAAAATATACTGAAAGCAAAGCAAACTTGTAATTCAACTGCTAACATCAACAAAAATCAATTGGAATAAGAGAATTTTTGCCAATCTAATAGATATCTCATCAACCTCAACAACAATAATTCAACTCAAAGAATTTCAACGAATGTTAATACCCTTTACTTCCCGAAATTTAAAATCTTTGTTGGGACTTCTTAGCCTTTAACTTCTTAACAGTAATAGTACCGACAACAGCACAGAAAGCTAAGAAGATTAAGACGAAGACTAAAATAACACCTGGTGGTAACATTTTCTTCTAGTGTATGATAAATTCAAATTCAATTTAAATTCAGTAAGAAAAGAAGAAAAATTTTATGGGAATTTTAAATTGGTATTTATATAAAATATTAAATTGGGAAAATCTTTTCCCAATCTCTCGGAAGTTTCGTTCATAAGATTACACAAAGCACATTTTATTGTGAGAAGTTTTTTTTTTAAAGTCGCTATTTCCACATTATAACCGAGTCAGCTTATTCTAACCCTAATATAATTTTTTTATTGGACGGAAGCAGCGGAGTGGAGGGAATTTTTGCAGTTATGGAGTACCGCCGTTGGTTTTGTAGCCGCTTGCAAATTTTTCAATTAACCGTTGACATAACCAATTAACGGACCTAAAGGGCCAGGCGATATGATACAGAGTGTCGAAAGAAAATTTCATAGAATAGAAGGTGATTACTAGACAGACAACTTTGTGCCTTTCTCTTTTCTTGCCCTAATTAGGCTCATCTAGTAATTTATCTCCGCTGGCTTAGCTAAGGTGGGACAGTCCCACTGAAACTCTAAACGCTGCATACCAACAGTATTTATATGTTTACCTTTGTGAGTAATAGTAGATGCTAGCTAAATCCTGATTAGGCAATAGTCTTTCCATTTTCAGCGACACTGCATGCACTATGACAAAAATGAGACTCTTTTTGACACATACGCACATATCGGTAAAGCCACATTACTCTGCCGGTAACGTTTGAGCGCTCGGGTAGTGTTATCGGTTATAAAAATTTTCTTGATAAGACAGACTTCTACCACCGTTATCTACGCCCCGGAATAACCCCGGAACTATATCAACGCACATAATTTTTGCAACGGCCGGCTAATGGCTAATAGCTAATGGCTAATGATTTTAACCCAGCATAGTTCTCCTTCTCCTCTTTAACATAACCAAGCTACACGATTCTCTGTCGAAAGCCTATTGCCATTGAAGAGAATTTCACGTCGGTGAGATGCGGCAGAATTAATTCTTCACTGTATATTTCCTATAAATAATAATACAACACAGAAGGTACAAGAATATTTAACTGAATCCTATAGCCAATTAATGAGGTTGATTCACCAATCAATTAGGGGGCCTAGCAAACTCAAAGAGAAAGTGTTCTTGAAAGTGTTCTTGAAAGTGTAAGTACGTTCGCTCAATTATAAAATGAGGAATACCGTACTCAAACAAGTATCAATACTTCATGCTTCATAAAATTTCACCGACGTTCAGGTGTGTTTTCTCGTCGCCTCCTTGGTGAATAATACTTAACGTCAGTTTTCTTCTGCATCGTAGCACTAGCGAATTGATTCGGTAGTCGTTCAAATAAAGGTTTTGAACGTTTCATCCTTGATGGGTTAAAGATCCCACTTCGTCGACTTAGATCTAAACTATTCGTTAGTTCATCAACAAAGGTAGTATTCAAGACCTTAAGGCTATTCGACGGACTGTGCCTATGTCGCTCTTTTGTCCCTTTACTGATAGATACAACCTTGTTTGATATTTTCTTCTTGATCTTTGATTCTTGAGTTGCCATACTTATATTGTTCTGTAACATTTCGTTAGCCTTCCCTCCAAACACATCAATTTCTGTTTCTTCTTCCTCTTTTCTGGTTTTATTTTTGAACACCTCCTTCTTTTTCACAATCTTCGAGAAATTCGGCGTAGCCTCAACTGGTGGTGGCTCCATATAATTATATTGGTACCTCTTCTTAACCTTCCCATACTCTAAAATATTTTTCCTCCACTCTTCTTTATCTGTTGACATCTCTAGTCTAGTCTTCTGCTCCAACATTTCCTCAGTAAAAGCTCTTGATAAAGTTTCAGTTATAGGCGTGACTGCTTTGATACCAGAATCAGCTTGCTTCCCTCCAACAGAGTTACTAGCTTTCGGCAGTCCTAGCACTTCGCCATTGTTAGTTATTTCTAGTAATTTCCAAATGTCCAAAGACTCGCCAGGGGCTATAGGTGTCTTTTGAGAAGGGGTCACACAATCCAAAGTTACTTCCTTTCTTAAAACTTTGTCGATATCAACTTCTGAGAAAAAAGCCACCGATTGTGGAAGCTCTTTGAATCCTAGTCTTTCGGCAAACATCGCCCTTGTCCACAAATTACTTATTTGTAACAATAAAGCCGCCTTGTATTTCTCAGATTCCTTTACTAAATACCTGACTTCATCATGAACAGTAATCATCAACCTCGCGTCAACCTTATAGTGTTTTATTAAGTAATCCATGGATATGATCAATAAGTGCAAGTAGTCAACACCAGAACTTTGAATTGCCCAATTTGTTCGTGATGTTAAATAGTTATTCTTGTTGAGGTTCTTAGCATTCAATGCGTCAGTAATTGAAGCTCCAAGAGCAGGAGTACGTGGATCATCAAGATGGGCAATTGACTCCAATGCATTGAACATCACACTCTCTGTGCCCCCATAGTATAATCTTCTGCCTAATAGCTTGGAATTTCCGACACTACCTTTGGTTTCGGTATATAACTTCTTAGCCATAAGTTCTGCCTCTTCATCACTGAGTTTATTATTACATTGTTTCAATAATTTCGTAGCAAACTTCACGCCAGCACCATAAATTCTACCATAGTTGAAAATCTTAGCGTCTCCCCTACTAATACCCAAGATTTCGGCAGTCTTAGAATGTAGATCTGTTTTTTGGGTTTTGTCACCTTCAAGAGTCATCCAACTCAATGCTGTAGAGCCATGAACTTTAAATACCGAATCTCCTATCAATGCTGCTATCCACAACTCCTCAGAATCCACATCTGCTCCCACGATGGTGTAACCTTCTGGAGCCTGAACCAAAGATTTAAGTTCGGAACCTATACGATTTGCCTTCGCATTAGATGCCGTTAACCAGGTATTTTCTGTAGCTCTTCTGGTTATGGTACCCATAGTTACTAGTTTAGGAAGAATGATCCCTGTTTCAGGATGATTTTTGCTCTCTTTTTTAGTAGGATAAATTGTGTTCTTCTTAGGATTAGAGTAGACGACAAATTGATTTAATATTCTAGCTCTGTTACCCATCCAGTAAGAGGCAGTGTTATTCAAGTCCAAAATCTCCTGTGCATAACTATATTCTGATGTCAATACACCATTTTCAAAATACTTAGAATATGGCTTTGACATAACAGCCGTGCATCTTTTTGCATTTCCATCTGGATGGGGCACTTTAAACAACTCAAAGAACTCTCCTGTTTCCACGTTTTCAAGACTATCATGGTACAAGTCAAGGTCATCCTCAGATAACTTAGCTTTGATATAGCTTTTGCCCTCCAATCTTTCAAATTCAGCTTCATTGTAAGGAACTTTGAAACACCACCCGTTTGAGTCCGTCCAGAACAAAGGATAACCTTCCCATTTCAATCTCAACAAAAGGGGTACAATTCTGGTTCTAACCGATATATTCAATTCTCTTTCTTTGGTATCTGGATTGCTTTTGAATAATTCCCTGTACCATTCGGGGAACCCTGTGAGATAGGCTTGATTGGCGACTGGATCACCGTTTTTCTTCAATCTTGCCTCCTTTATTGCCCAGTTCAATTGCACTAACCACTCGTCATTTTCAAAGTCTGGCTTAAGACTAGGATCCTGCTTCTTTATAAACTCCACTAACTCCTCTACTCTGCCCTTCAAAATTTCAGTCACGGAATCTCTATTTTGCTGATAGACACCTTCAGCACTTTCGATATAGTTTTCCCATTTCTTTGTAGTAGGTAACATCAAGGTACCCAAGTGCCTTAATGCAGCAAATGATGCTGGATGTGGTATTTTGTCTTTGAAGACAGGAAATAAAGTTCTCGTAACCTCGTATGTAGCCAGCAGATCCTCTGCACAATAATCCATTAAATTATTGAAGTCATTCACTATATCCGTCGGTTCTAATGTATCAAAGGCACTTCGTATAGACTTATCTAGTTTTATTCCACAATGAAAATCAGCAACATTTGCTAAAGAATTTGGGGCACCCTTATCAAGCCAGGGGTCGTCTACCAATTCTTGTGCTAGTTCAGAAGATGAAATAGCGGTCTCGTCATAAAGGTCATTAATTTGGCCGTCGGCACTTTCGTCAATGTCATCACTTTCATTATATATCTTGACCGACTTTTTGTGCTTTTGCCAAAGTGGTCTTTGCGTGGAACATAATCCAGAAACAGCAATATGTAGAGCCATTCCGTCCAAGAAAAAGGCTTTCGATTGTTTTAAGCTGTATTCCTCGAGAACTCTAGCCCTGTCATATGAGACATTATATCCTATGAGTAATTTCTCTTCTGCCAAAGTATTCATGGGCATGAGATGTTCCCAATCATCATGCCTTTGGTCTTGTGCATAATTTGTTAAAAAAGGTGAAACCCAACCATACCATGCTTTCTTTGATACTGCAGTAGCCAAAGTAGGAAATGGTGACCTTTTGTATAAGACTTCCACGTCAAATACAAGTTCTTTCTCTAGTGGATACTTTACTGGTTCTGGATCTTTTCCCTCTTCGTACCTATACCACCCCGGTTTAAACACCCATTTGGAAGGTTTTACTGGCAAGATTGTGGTTTTACTCAAAAAATCATTACACATGGATAAGTATGGTTCACTTGATTTAGTTCCTATTTGGTAGAAGTGTTCTTCTAGTGACTTATTGCCCACCAATTTTGGGAAATTTTGAATATCTAGTGGGTCGTGTATCTGAGTTTTCTTGCCTAGTAGTCCATGATGTGCTAAATGACTTTTGGCTATATCTATATAAGCCTGGTTGTGGGGTTTTAAATAGCTCTTGGGGGAAGTTTTTGGAAAAATCTTCTTATGTAAACCTTCAGATAAATACTGAATTCCAAATTGATTTATCCTTGGTTGTTCCTTCAATAAGGGGGGATGATGTAGGTTTCTAGTCCCTAGTAGTAATAGTCGCTTGTTCTGCGGTTTCATACTATGATTTATAGTGTAGCGAAATAATACACGCCTTGATCTGAGCTAACAAATAAGTTTCCAATAACTTTGTTGGTATTATATAATTGGTATAGTTAACAGGGTTTTAATGTCAGACAATTGATTCGCAACTAAATTATTAAAGCAAGTTTTAAGGGATGATCTGGGTTTGAAACAGCTTCGAATGTTTACTAAACTGATACTTTAAGTAAAAATAATTGAAAATTTCCAGGTCGCATTGAAATCCAATATTTTTTCCGTTTCGGGCCATTCTTGTAATGAGAGGCTGAATGACACAGGAACCCTGAAAGGTATGTTGATATCTCTTGGACGCTGTATTCTCTAGAGGTGACCTGATTACAAGTGTGCTGTTTTTTATTTCTACCAATTTGAATATTTTACCATTGGTTTGGGCAATATTTGCTCTAATCGGTTTAACTCGACATGCCTTAATCTGCCTTAAACATGCCAATCCGTTCTTCATTGACCACAACTGCTCAGCTGTTCTGTAAGAAAAAATTATGCACTAGAAGTGACTCTCGGACTACTTATGAGAATATATTACAATGTGCAACGGCTGGAATGTTTAACTAGGACAAAACAAAGGCACCAGTAGCCGACCATGTCAATTACTACAAGAATTTACTACTATAACGATGGTTGTGACTTATAGGCCCTCAATTCCATCTCCGTTCCAGCCTCTCTGCGTCTGCTCTCTGCTCTCTCCATCACAGGTCTCACTCCTAATTGCGCAAACTTACACGAATTACCGTTTAAGGGACAAATAAAAATAACATCGAGGAATCGTTTGTTTATAAATTGCCTTCCTTGATCACCCTTTTAAAATACGTTTCCCGTGTAAAAAATTGGCTTTGTGGTTTTTTTGTTTTGATTTTGTAACTATTTGTTGAGGCAACTTACAATATCAACAACAAAAATTATACATAAAAGGAAAACAAAAACATTAATTTACTATATATTAATTTTTATTGATTACAACACAAAATGGTTGATTTGACAGGATTAAAAAAAGCTGACCTCGTTGAGGTTGCCAATAAGGTTGGTATTCCATCCCTTAAAAAAGACACTAAGAAGCTGTTGATTGAAAAGCTTGATTCTTATATTTCCGAGAATGGTGATTCTGAGGTTGTTAACGCCCTCGAAATATTTGAAGTCGAGGATGTTGATGATGATGTATCCACCTTAGCTGAGGAAACTGAAGAGGTTGAAGAAACCGAAAAGAAAGGTCCACCAATTGACGTTTGTAAGTACGTTAAACCAGTCATTGATAAAATTAAAGATTTTGGTCAGGATGTTGGTATCGTTGCTACCGACTTTAGTGAAGATTTGAGAGAAAACTTATCAACAGTTATTGCCTTGAACTATATTGAATTGCTGTTCGAAGCTCTCTACTTTATTTACACTTATGTACCCCTTGTTGCTATAAAACACAACAATTCAATTCACCCAGTATTCAAAGAATTCATCCCATTTTTAGCTTCTTCTCGTTTTAAGATTCCAGATATTACCCACTTACTTAACTATAAGGTACTTTCTGTTGCCTTCAATTGGTTCTTATACTCGATTCTTTTCCCATTGGGTGTTTCCTATTTTGTCAATTTCACCAGAAGAAGTATCACTATCTCTCTTGGTTCTGATGATGATGAAGATGACGAATACGATGAAGATGATGAGATTTCAGTCTGGACTAGAGTTTACCAATATGATCCATTTGTCTTTGCTTTGGTTAAGGTTTTAGTTGCGTACTACATTACTTACAACGCCGGTGTCTTGGCTACTTTGAGCTCCTCTTCTGGAATCTTCAAGGCTTTAGAAACTCACTTTTTCATTCAATTAAGTTTCTATACTGAATTTGTTGTCTTATTGGGTAACTTACCATTGGTATTGGGTTTGGCCAACATCGTACTTGGCATCTACTCTCAGTTTGAGGACTTGTAAAAGTGTTTGGGACGATGGATTTTTCTGTTTTTTAAAACCCTGTTTTATTATACAACTATATCCTTTTGATTGTTTTATTATGTTTATTATTACTGTAACACTAATCTGTTTTTAAATATATACGAAAATTTTACTGGGTCCATTTGGATATGATACCCATTGATTCGAAATCATCGGTCATTTGCTCACTATTGACTGGTTGTGGACCTACAAAATGCTTCAGAATCCTGGCCAAGAGGAAGGCTTCTGAGTATTGATTATCATCATCCATTTCAGATATATTTGCTGCCCGTCTTCCACGTCTCTTAGGTAATTCAGGAGCGCTTGTTCCAGGAGTAGACTCTGAGCCACTGGTTTCATATAGCTGACTCTTGAAAATTTCATGTTTGGAACTCATCGTTACCTTCTGTTCTTTCTTCGTAATATTAGTTGTAAGAACTTCAAATTCTCCCTTTGTTGCTACAGGCATAAAATCGGTAACATCATCCTTATTATCTAAGGGTGTCCCTAAATCATTCGTTTTCAAAGCATCAACCAAATCTTTTATTTGAGCTTCATCTTTCCCTTGAACCTTCATTTTCATTATTTCCTTCAATTCAGAGTGATAGTTCCTATGAGATATATCATTGAACACTTTGGCACTTTCTCTGGTGTTCAAATCCACCAATTCGTTCAAGTTCTTATCATTATTGATCAAATTTTCAAACACTTTCTTTTGGTACTCGAAGAAATTTTTCAATTTAAGTAGCTTGCTCACAAAATTCGAATTGAACTTCTTGTATACCTTATTAGAATCCTGATAAAATGTAAGTAGTAATCGTGAAATCTCATAATCTTGTTGAAATTTGAGTCTCATCAACTCAATATCACGCTCCTGGCTCAACTTTTGCTTCATGGCAATCAACTCGTCGTCCTTAAGTAAAAGATTATCTTCGTCAGTCAAAAGGATCTTCGACTGAGTCAAATCTTGTACCTTTTTAATAAGCTTGTTTTTCTTAATTTTGTAATTATCAGGATATAAGTCATGGTACACTCCTTCTAGTTGCTGTACAGTGTCATTTATTACTTCCGCCTTTTTGTTGGATGGTTCTTTGGGGCTTATCCTATTTGATTTTTTTAGTATTTCTTGGATAATTGGCAACTTCTTGCTGATTTCCATTTCGTAGTTTATATCGCTTGCATATTCATCAAATTTTTCAAAGGAGTCATTATTATAGTTGTCATTAATCATTTCGTCACTCACTAAGATGTTTTTCACGTTACTTAGTTGGGATGTAATCTTCATTGGGGGATAATTATCGATTCTGACTTCATTACTAGTTGGGAATATTTTTTGATGAGAATCATATTCATTATTGATGTTTATATTATCATAGTATGCCCTTCCATCATATTTGTACTGTTCTTCTTGTTCATTATTATTCGTTTCGTTTCGTCTTTCTTGATCACGCTCTACCTGTAAACGCAATTGATTAAATTGCTCTAAAGAGAATCCCTCCTCAATTGCTTGTAGTTTAAGGTCGTATAATGATCCAGCAGCAGATGCCATAACCATATCAATCCTAGGTAAAAGCATAGATGCGTCCAAAAGGTCAGTAAATAGCTCAGAAGGGATCACACTGGACTTGTCGGATCTTAATGGATATGGCATGTAATTGGGCGGGGGGAAAGGCAAAGGAGCTAATTCCACCAATTCTCCATTGGCTCTGTGTCTTTTACGATTAGTATTTTGCCTGTAAGTATCAGCTTTTTCGTATAAAAAATCCACATCATCGACATAAGGGTCGTCTGTAATAACTGGAGGTGCTGGGTATATGAAAGGGATCATTATTCCGGTTTTGGTAGATGGTTCCCAGTCTCCTCTTGAATTCTGTACCGGAGGTGGTAGTGGAGGAGGAAATATTTTGCTGATCCTTCTAATTTCATCATTATGAAAGATAGGAGAATAGTCACTGAAGAAATCACTAGCTTGGTAAGGATTCTGAAGTACTGGAACTATATTAGAAGGGACGTTATGTAACTGAGGATGATCAAATTTTGTACCTTGGTAACCCTTGAAGGATGGTAACAGTGGTTCCCTTCCTGTTGAAAGGGAAACTAGTTCGGCTAGTTTCTGTCTCTTAATTGGATTCGATAAGATGTCCTCACCCATATCAGAGGGTCTCTTAACTTCCATTTAGTTATTAGTTACAGATAATAGCTGTACAATCACCGAAAAAAGTTTTGGCAGCTAAAAATCTGGTAAAAAAGGGGACAAGCGTTATACTTTAACGATTGATGTAAAACTATCCAAGATAGCTTCAGCGCTTTAATTCACACTTATTAAAGCCTTGATATTTCTTTGAATTAGTTTTCGGGTGATATTTCCAAACTAATATTACAAATAGGAAGAATGCAACCTTCCTTCAAGACGTTAAAAATCTTTTTTCTTACAACCTCAACAATTTATCTCTCGCACATTTGCACCAAAACCCTATGTAATTTGATAAAAGCCTAAACCTACTTTACTTACACAAGAGAAGCTCTGCTGTTGTAATTCTCTATATAAAACAATTACAAGCACCGTTAAATTTTCCTGGAATTTTTATTGATTATTTTCAAGTTTTTTGATAAAGAATGTAATTTATAAGAATATTTGTGAATTTTACCAAGTGTGCTTGATAATAAATCTGAGTAGATTAATTTGAAAGTATCAAAAATGACTTCGCTTTAGACGACAAGTGATCACTCTGATAAGTTAATGGTGACACCACCAGTAACCCTTGGATGTAAAACGATCAATCTCTATCATTTTATAATCTATAGTTTGTCACACGACGGAACAGGGCACATAACTTAATAGTGATGAAGTGAATTAAATGACAGGAAGTATGACTAAATGGGTTGAAGAGGATTTGCAGAAGTGTCACATTAATAAAAGCTTTAATAAAGGGTATTTGAGATAAAGTGGTGAGTCAGATACCAGAGTACCAAGACCTAACTACCAAATCTCTCCAAATGACGAGCTAGGCAAAGCTATTGAAAAAGCCAAGCTATAAGGACAGCTAATAAACTACGAATCAATGGTAACTTCCAAACTCCTACGTGAATTGATCAGCGTTGGCGCACTGGTTCACTAGATTTTGCAACCATTAGCTAATACCATAAACTGGTTTAGGTTAGAATATACAGCTCTATTACTCATGACTACAACTACTATTCCATGAAATATCATGAATATCAAAATTCAAGCTCGAGCTCTCTTGCTGTCGATGTTATGGCCCTGTCTAACGTGGACCAGTTTCCCATATGAAATGGAATTTTTAGTGCCATACCAGGGAGTGAGAAGTTGAGAAATTGGAAGAAAAAATATAAACAAGTTTATCACTAGCACCGCTTACGTTGGGATAATTGAATTGTTCCACAGAGGTTACTTACTACTTAACATCACAAGTATCAAAGTGTCTATTAATACTAATCCTTGACCCCTTCAGATACTATCGGGAATAGTTTTTTTTAACTTTATTGTTGGGTGAAACCAGGACACATTTCAGACCGGGTACGTGAAGTGCAGTTTATTACACCCATATCAACGACTAAAAGACACTCATTTAGGCATTCAAGACCGGAATAATTAGTTTCCAGGTGATCGTGATTGATATTATTTTCTTATTCACCTTGAAACGATCCTCATTGTAGATTGCTACCTATCTCCGGTAAGAAGTTGAAGAGAGAAGCATGCCACCAAAGAAATCGAAAGGAAGATCAGAGAGAGCTCGAGAGAGAGGGTCAGCGATTGGTTCTAGGTCCTCAAGATTCAAGGATCACGATTTGGTGTTGGCCAAAATGCAAGGATATCCTGCTTGGCCATCTTTTGTAATGCCTCAAGATCTTATCCCCACTGCTATATTCAAACACAAAGAAGGAGAAAAAACGACGTGTGTCATATTCATACCTACAGGAGAATATTACTGGTTCAATGAAAAGTCACTAGAGTTTTTAACTGATGATAAAAGGGCCGCTAAATTGAAATCATTACAGCGAGCCAAGAAGAAAAATGAGATAGAGCTCAGAAAGGCACTCGAATACAGTCAGGATCTTGAATTCGAGGACTTCATGGACACTTTAAAAGGAAGAAATGGCGATGAAGAGCTGATGGACGAAGAAGACGAGGAGGTAGAAGAGGAAGGGGAAGCAGACGAAGAAGAGCATGAAGAAGAAGGGGATGATGATGAAGAAAACGCAGATAATCATGAAGACAAAGAGGCAAAGGAAGAGAATGAAGAGGTGAATGTTAAACCTGAGACCTCTGATTCGGAGACCACCACTGGAGAAATATCTCAACATGAAACAAAAGATGATATAGATATAACTGTTGATATTAGCTCCGCTATAGGTAATGGAGAGAAGAAATCAGACGACGAAATCGCCAGGAAGCGACCAATAGGTTCAACCAATAATGCCAAAGCCAAGAGGTTTAAAACTGTATCACCAGGCGCCAATAAAGAGAGTGAAAAGAATGGTAATGGGAATGGTAATGGTAATTCCAGTAACGATCACCATCACCACACCAAGATTTTGAGTGAAGAAGAGAAATTATCACAGTTATGGCTCTGTAGAATAAAATTACAGAAATCGCTCATCCAAAGAGATAAAGGCGACGAGCCCAATGCAGATGAATTATCAACGGCTCGATTGATTTTACGAAAGTTGTTGGAAACAAATATTAATCTAGACCTTCTTAAAAAGACCAAGATTCATAAAGTGTTGAAATGCATTATAAAGGATAAGAATTTGGAATACTCTGGCAGTTTCGATCTCCATAAACGATGCAGAGAACTTTTAAGTAATTGGTCTGACCTAATTGAAGCAATCAAACTAGAGAAAGCCGCAAATTTCAAAGACACACCCAAGATTGATGAATCGGAAATATCTGACATAAAAGGAAGGTCTCCTAGTGAGTTGAAGTTTGCTTCCGTGGAGAGTTAATATTACACCTCATGATTAACGATCCTCATCCGAATTTCACATTTGATCTATTATGTACTATAGTTAATGTATAAAACGGCTTCTTGCGCCTGTACTTCTTCGGCACGTCTTTGGCATCCTTTTTGCATCTTTTTTGCAGCTTGGGGAAAAAGCAGGGTAACCGCTCGGTCTGGGTCCAGGTAACTAGATACCGTGCTAGAATTTACTGTGACGCGGCAAAATTTACTGTGACACTTGGGGTTTTTTGAGTGGCTTTGTGTAATTTTCGCATTTGGAATATTCTCATCCATTTTTTCTCATCTGGACGAAATTTTTTCTTCTTTTTTTGCTTGAAATAAAACAAATACTAAGATGTCTGACGAAGTATGTTTTCTTTTTGAAGTTATCATCCTAGGTGAAGAGGGTTTGAATTGTTGATAGTTGTACACGTGGGGATTATATCTAAAAGAATAACGAAGTTTATACCACTATGTGTTTACAGGGCTTGAATCTTGAATCAAAAAAATTTTCGGTCTCTGAATATTGGTTTTCACATTAACGTTATTGGTTACTTTTGATGGATCCTTGATGAAATAGAATGAAGAGCATTATCCCATATAATTCAGTATACGACCATTCGGTGAGCTAATCTAGCGACCCCAAGCTTACAATATGTGCAATTATCCTGTCGTTGTTGTGGATAATGACAGCGACTCATCTCCTTAGACTCATCTCCCTAGGACAAGGCTGAGATTTTCAACCAGTAATACTAACAATATTTAGCAATTCGCTACTGCTTCCGCCGATGCCGCTCAAACTTACCCAATGCAATGTTCTGCTTTGAGAAAGAATGGTCACGTTGTTATCAAGGGCAGACCATGTAAGATCGTTGATATGTCTACCTCTAAGACTGGTAAGCACGGTCACGCTAAGGTTCATTTAGTCGCTATCGACATCTTCACTGGTAAGAAGTTAGAAGATTTGTCTCCATCTACCCACAATATGGAAGTTCCAAACGTCACCAGAGAAGAATTCCAATTGATTGATATCGATGATGGTTTCTTGTCCTTGATGTCCCCAGATGGTTCCTTGAAGGATGATGTCAAGGTCCCAGAAGGTGAATTAGGTTCCAAGATTCAAGAGGAATTTGATGAAGGTAAGGATGTCCTTGTCACCATCTTGATGGCTATGGGTGAAGAAGCTGCCATTTCCTACAAGGAAGCTCCAAAGTCCTAAGCAAGTTAGTTAATAATTAGGACTGCTAGTTATTTAGGATTATTCTAGAGGCGTCTCTTACATTCCATTGAATTTAATTGATTTAGTTGAATAATTATATAAGAATTCATACAAATCTTCAATATTTAATTTTAATCGTAGCCTGCATATGCAGTATAATTTGCTAATTGGTTTGCAAATTATCGAACCTGAATGGAATGCTATTCCGAAAGGTTACTCTTTGCCAAAGTAACTATACTGATAAGAGACTGGGACTGTTTTGTCTTATCGGTGGTTTACCGGTCATCAACTGACTGGCCGGCAATCAATTAAATGGCCGGTAATCACCTGTCTGGCCGGTAAATCATATGCAGAAGTGCGTTTTGACAGAATCTAGACCACTGCTGATACGACAGTAATTATACGAATGCCGGTAAGAATGATAGTTATGCTCTACATATAGGAATCCCAACTCCCCAAATCCTAACCCCTATTTACAAGTAAAACGTCCAGTTCAACTGAAAATTAATATATGCTCAGTTGCATAGTAATTGTTTCATTCTATTTTTGGTAGACCCGAAATTCCCAAATCATCAATTCGAGCAAATCCAATTAGGCAAGGATATTGAGATTTTAACACCCCCTAATTTCTTGTACGTTGGTTGTGACATAGTGATAGACGACAACAACTATGATAACGACTATTACCACGGACTCCGAGGGTAAGGTGGTTGCTACTACGTTGTCAGAATCGGCGTCGGCCACCCTGGCGAGTTCCTTAGCCTCTTCTACTAGTTCAGACTTTACCTCCACGTCCTCGTCCTTTGTGGGCAACACCCCATCAACAATATTGTTTTTCCTAGCTTTGGCAGTCGGTATATTTATTGCTTCTTTGTTTGTTTTCTTTACCGTCAGGTACTTTATTAGATCAAAGTATGGATTACATGTGTACCCTGTTGCTCAAAGAAACTTTATCATTTCCCCAGGTTCGGGAAGTAGCTTAGCTCATATGCATCCTACTACTGTAGAATTACAGGAGCAAATAAATTACCTCCGTTCCAATAATTTTATAAGAAGTGAGTTTATCGATAGGAGGTTAAATTTACGAAGGAGAAGACGGAGAAGAAGACGGGGAAGATTTAGCAAGATGAAAAAGTTAACTGAACAACAAGTGGAGAATTTGTTTCCTCGGAAAACATATGCTGACTGGTTGAATGGTGGGAAAGAACGTGACAGCGAAGTAAGAGATGGTGTGCTAAGAGAAGACCTTAATAAAGATACTACAACTCTAGCTATCACTAGCGAGGATTCCATACCCCAAAAGTCAAGCACTGATGGCATCGAACTCACAGAATTAAACACAGCGGGAGAAAGCAGCAGTTCTGCTGTTGCCCCAAATCAAGATTCAACTAATGTCAATGGTGTAGTTGATGTAGTTGATGAGCTCCATTTTACTTCAGGTTCATGTGCTATATGTCTTGAAGTTATTCAAGATGACGAGATCGTGCGAGGATTACTATGTGGTCATGTCTTTCATGCTGATTGCTTGGACCCTTGGTTAACCAAGAGAAGAGCATGCTGCCCAATGTGCAAGCGTGATTACTACTATAAGAACTACCAAAACTCACCCGAAGATAATGAGGAAAATAACGATGACGCTACCACCACCAATAATGAGAGTACTAGTGAAGGTCCTCATAATGATGACAACGAAGAGACGTATCATCAAGCCACCCGACTCGAACACGATGAAAGTTCGGATGAGGATTCCTTTGACATTGAAGTGTTTAGAAATGATCCTACATTGCGTGCTATGCTACAGGAGTTAATACCAACTGAAGAACGAGTAAGAATGATTTTGACCGACGAATCAATAAGTCATATGGATTTCGAAGCTATAGGAAGGGAAGTTGCTAGGAAAAAGTATGGTAAATTTTTCAAAGTAATATTTTGGAAGCTTGTGGGGATAACCAAACAGGATTTATTTAACTATGGTGTGTTAAATGCTTACCATAACTTTCGTGTCGAAGAAGAGAGAATGCAGACTTCAAGGCGAAATGATAATACTGAAACTCCGGCTCTGACTGAAATTGAAGCTGATTCAACTGTCCAGAATCCTGTAGATCAGGATTCTAATATTCAAAGTGTACATACTGCACATTCACTGCTACATTCCAGCACCCCAGTTCCAGATGCTGACTCTACGGACATTACAAATCTTTCAATTTCTGATCAAGTAAGAAGAGATACCAATGATAATCGGGTTTGAATGAAAATTTAACTACAAATATGCATTGTTTAACTCAGTGAAGAGCACTCTCGTTTGCTTCTTCTTGCTCAACGTTTACTTCAATTCATTTCATTGAAATTGGTATGACTATGGATAGTAAATTTGTATTATATATATATCTATGACATGTAACTTGACATTACGCCATTCCTGTAGAGAATGCTAGGTGAAAAATTTTCGCAGCGCTAATTTAAATATTTCCTTGTTACAAATAGAAACTAAACTATAATGGGTATGTTTGGGGTCGAAGCATAGGAGTAAAGGGTCAATTGGAGTTAACCTTATCCTGGTGTTTATCAAAAGATTATACTAACAGACGGAAAGCTCCAAAGAAAAATGTCAAAATGGACTTAGGTGCATTCTTAGCTGATCAATCCCTTGGTGGAGGTTCATGGGCAGATGAAGAAGTCGACATGAGTTCCATTAGTGTTCAACTCAACAGTACCTCTACATCATCTGAGAGACCAACAGGTGATTTTGGTAGATCATCTTACTCATCAAACAACTATCGTGATGAGTCCAGACCAGAAAGAAAAGAATTTCCAATTCCAGATCAACCTCCATACAGAGCTAGAATTGGAAATTTACCTTGGGATATCAATGAAGATGACGTCAAGACTTTCTTTGAGAAGAGGATGCAAATGGACGATTTCATCTCCGATGTTAAATTACCAGTCGATCCAACTGGTAGATTGAAGGGTTATGGTTTCGTTACCTTCAATGCTAGAGAATTATTGGAAGAAGCCTTGCAGTTAACTTTATCTGACTTCAACGGTAGAAAAATTTTCGTTAATGTGGCTGCACCACAAAATGACTTGAACTGGGGATCTGCCAGATCTGGTGGAATAAGAAGAGGAGAAGACGAACCAGAACCAATTTTGGATTTCGCAGCTGCTAGAAGTGAACGTGTCTCTCTACCACCAAGAGAAAGATCTAACAGGGGTCCATCAAGAAGGCAAGAGGCTGAACTGGACTGGAATAGTGCCAGAGGTGGCCACGACTCATTTGAATCAAGAGAAAGAAGACCAAGAAGAGAAGAACCTGTTCTCGATTTTGCGGCTGCAAGAGGTGAGAGAGCTAGTTTACCACCAAGAGAAAGACCAGAAAGAGCTCCAAGAAACCCTTCATTCAAGAAGCCAGAACAAGAGTTCGACTGGAGTGCTGCTAGATCCCAAAAAGTAGCTTTACCTCCAAGAGAAACTCACAGAGAGCCTCAAAGAGAAAGATCCACCAGGAAGCCAAGAAAGGCCGAGCCAGATTTTGACTGGAGTGCTGCAAGGCAAGAGAAAGCTGCTTTACCTCCAAGAGCTCCTAGAAAGCCTAAAACACCAGAATCTTCAGCACAAACTGAGCAAGGTCCCCAGCAATCATCTTTTGGGGTCTTGAGTGTAGAAGGCGATTCTGACGCAGAAGAAGAGAAACAAGAAGAAAAAACTGAAAAGGAAGATGCTCCTGTAAAATCTTTGGAAAAAGAGACCGCTAAGTTATCTGTCCAAGATAATGATGACGGTGAATGGGAGGTTGTCCGCAAGTAATTAATGGGGTATTCATATAGAGGTCATCTACAAGATTAGTACGAGTATGTATAATAAAATCACAAATCACTAAGCACATCCGATTCACTCTGCTGCTCTCGGCATTTCATCTACCAAGTAATTTGGCTATAATTTGCAGCCAGACACCAGATTAGTGTCGCACTAAATTTTTCAATACCGGCTTTGTATTCGTAAATAGTTTAATCGCTTCGAAGCATGAGCGACAAAGGCGTTACAGAGAACGATTTGTACCTAATCAATCGGGATAGTATGTATGATAGTATGGTTTGAATACCATAATAAATATGTAGCCAAGTTACTGACCGACAGAATCTTATGAGCCAATCCAGCCTTCACCATTGCAGAACCTTATAAAATTGTATGGACTTGAAGACACTGCCAGATCACTAGCAAGGACAAAACCAGATGGTTCCAAGGGTGTAAAGTTAAGAAAATCATATAAGAACCACATACAAGATTTACCAGGAAAGCATAATATATCACCTGCCAAACCAATACCGAATGGGTTGTTGGATCCTATGCTAAGCCAACTTCCGGATATAATCAAACCCATAGATCCAAAAATTGTGAATAAGGGATTGAGTTTTGATAAAACACCATTGAATGGAATTCCTGGCTTCAATACTGCAGACTTAGCTATCAACGACCAACAAACTTTAATGAGAAAAGACGACGGTGCAGACAGTGAAGACGATAAGAGGAAGAGAAAGAAAAAGCAACTCAACGGAGATGCAAACAAAAGACAACACATATGATCATCCGAATGGTCTTTTAATGATTTAATGAAGTATTTTCTACTATCCGATAATATAAATACATATATAATACACTACTCAACTATTACTTTGGGAACGCAATTCACCAACAGGAGTAAATTTAGCATACTTTTTCAAAGGTCTCAATGGCTTGTTAATGAGTCTCCCAGGCTTACTTTTTCTCTTGAATTTATTCTTCAATAAACTACCCAAGTGACTCATGATTGCTCTTATAATAACTTTTTTGAGCACCACTGTGAACTCAAACGCTGACATAACTCTTTTATGGATGGTAATTGGAGGTAAAACGAATCTAAAGTCTTCAATATTCAACAATCTCTTGTATCCACTTTTAAGCTTGAGGGATACCAGTAATGATACTGGACTTATTTTAAGATTATTGATACTGACATATTTTTTAGATCTTGAAATCATTGTCTCCAAATCTTCTCGATACTCTTCCTCAGAATTAGATGATTGGGTGAAAGACCTCAGCTTTAAATAGTGAGAAGATCCTCTATGGGAGAGCTTTTTGGATGGCGAAAAATCACCACCGCCATTATGATCACTGTCATCATTGAATGTCACCTTGCCTTTAACTTTATCCTTCTTGTCCTCTTCAAAGTAGTCACTCAAGTCAATCTCTTCATTTTCGTCTTTGAGAGGAACGTTGTCAATATCATCATCATCACCGTCACTGTCATCATTTTTGTCACGATTAAGTAAGGGACTATCGTCGATATTCGATAAGTCTGATTTGAATATGTATTGCATCAACTTTTCACCAGTGACTTCATCAATTCCAATCTTTAGTGGCTGGGAGTTAACTTCGAAGTTATCAATTAACTTGATACCCCCAACATTAGTATATATGGACCAATCGACTGTCAACAAATTCTCCTTTGTTTCTGTTCGATGATTCATGGGTTCTAAGAAAGAAGGGAAAATAGCATCCCCCAACAAATTAAACCCCTGCATCATTGCAACTTCAATCCTATTTGAATTGGAATCATCTTCATTGACAATTCTACGGAATTTACCCTTTGCTAATGCAACATCAAGTATAGGCGATCGATCATCATCTAGCATATGCATGATTATTTCATCTGCATTGATGATCCACTCAGCCTTTGGTTGCTTTTTCAGGTTATCATAAAATAAGTTCCCTGTCAAAATAGAATGCATCAATAAATATATTTCGCTTGTGACTTCATTCTTCATGCTCTTTAAGGATAAGAAGTCATTGAGCAGTTCATTATCCAAGTATTGCTGTCTGAAGTTATAATTATTACTCATCATTTCGAATACTTTGTTTTGAAAGTGCAATGACCCAATCCTGTGATGAAGTGAAGAGGGATCTTCAAAATCAATGGAAAATTTTAACCTTTCTAACCGTTCGGATATTATTTTGTTACTTGGTTCATCATACATCAATAAATCCATCACAATGGAGTATAAAGCATAATACTGATCTGATGTTGAAGTAATGATAACTTTGGGGATATCCACAGATAGCTTTCTTTCGAATTTGTCATTAAAATGGTCATCTGAGTCAAAGAACTGAGACAGAGTTATCGATGAAGATGAATTTGAAGGCATCTCAACAGGACCCTTATTATTCGTTTCTTTCTTATCCATATCTAATCTAGATGCATTAGTGCCCAATGGCTTCAGTTGGGTGAATGTGACCATTACGGAGGTATTCTCCAATATCAAATGCTTATCTGTATCACCAGCAAGACTCACATCTCTACATATCTCAATACCTAACCATGGAGGCCAGCTCTTTCCAGAAATAGCCCCATAGCAGTATTCGTCAAAGAGAAATGAATTCAGGTTTTCAACTTCCTTTTTTTCGAATACTAAAACATTAGCATTGTTAACAAGTACACCATATCTATTCTCTAGTTCGTCAATATTCAAGAGAAGACGGTCTTTAGATTTATCGTAAACAGAAAAAATTTTAGCATCTATTGAAGGTGCTGTAAGGATGATAACGGAGCTGGGAGTTTCTTCGCTTTGTAATTGAATCTGTGGAGATATGATTTCAATCAAATAGTCCTCCGTCAACGTCTCATTGAAGGCTACACTTCTCAAAATTTTATCAAAGTTTTCAATCCTGTCTTGGGAATGATAATATGGACTACTTCTATTTTCTGCACGAGTTATGTCCAGACGAATTCTTGCGATGTGATTATTACTTGTCATGCTAGCTTCGCCGTCTTCACCAGCATTCATACTCAGGATAATATCTTCAATTGAGCTGATGGATTCAAAATTCAAGTATTCGTTCAATGCGTGATTGAGTTGCACGTTATGGATATACTTTGACATCAGGTTTCTATTCTTGTTATTCCATTTAAGTAACATTCTCATCAATATGAATTTGTTATTGAATTTCGAAGGCGATTCTGCTATCAGTAACTTTCTGGACCTATTTGTGAGTTTATTTTGTTGCAGCTTCAATTCCTCTATGTCTTCAGTCAATTTAGAGATTCTATGACTTAAGTTTTCGTTATCTATTCCAGTACGACCATTTCGTTTGGCTCGCAGTATCAATTGAGTGACTCTATCGGCAAGTATATCAATTTCCGCCGTAAAGACATCTCGCAAACGTTCAACACTGTCTTCCTTAGAGTTGAATAAATCCACCTCCTTGAATCGTCCATTTGGTTCAGTATCTCTTAAATAAGAAAATCTCTTGCTAAACAATAAAGGCAATATCTCTATATTTCTTCTAGCTTTGGATAAGGAAGGTAGAAAAACCTCTTCATAGTCCTCTATATCAAACCATTGCATATCGTTATCAAAAATCTTATACTTGGAGTCACCAGCATTACTATCCTTAGAATTATAGACATTGTGGTCAAATTTGGCTGACACTAGTCTTAAATCAATTCCTTTGATGTGTACATCTCCTATATGGAAATTCATCTTCATAATCCTCCTGTTACGTGATAATTGTTCATTCACTGTTATTCTCTTTTCTTTTCGTTGGTGTAAGTGAACAACAAAATCATCCATCTTACCTCTCAATCCACAGCATTGAATAAAGTCCTCCTCTTCTGATTCTTCATCTCTATAAATATGGGAAATGAACAAAGACTTGAAATTGAATTTGAATCGATTGGTGAATAAATGTTGGGAAAACTTGGTTGATTTTGTCAGTTCGCCAAATACCTTCCCTTTCCTAACAGGTAATTGCATGTTACCTGCAAAAAGTTTCCACCATGAAAAAAACTGTAGGAAGACTCCAGGGCTGAGATGAATTGAGTTGTAACTCTCACTGAAATTGGCATCCATTGAAATTGACATATTTATATAGTCACTTCTAAATCCTTTATAAGAGTCATGATCCGGTTTGGTAAAATCAGGATTGAACAACTTGATTTCATAATGTGGCTTACATTCTTCAGTTTTGTTTCCATCTTCATCATCTCTTTGTAATACAAAACCGACCTTGAAATTAACACCACCACTTAATGAGACAACTTGCTTCTCAGAAACATCAGCAGGTTGTCTTTTAGTCGATTGATAGCTCTCATCATCTAAGTAATACGCATAGCAAGAGGTAATGAATTTTTTGGCATTGGGCAAATACGTGAACTTCGAACTATCTCGTATCCACGATACCATACCTGTAGCAAGATAGTTAGGAATATACCATGAAATTTTATCTGACTTAACATCACAAAATTGCCTTGAATCGTCATGTTCATTGATGGTCCAAACTACATCGTCCTTGAATGATAATACAAAGCCTGAAGATACACCAAATAAATCATACGGGTCTCGAGATCCCTTAAAAGCAACTTCAAGAGGTCCTTGTAGACACTTGATGGTGAAGTTTCCATGCATTATCAATCTAAGTTTATCCCAGAATCCAAGCTTACTAGAAGGATCAACCGGAGGTTTGGAAAACTGATCTAGGTTGAGCATAACTTGCTGAATTCCAAATTGGTATGACTGACCCCAAACAAACCTAGATGGCAAAGAAGTATCAAATTCCACGTTCATGTCGGTAAATAATTTCACAGACGAGAGTGTCTTTTCAATAGTCAATTGATAGTAATTGTCGTAAGAGCTTTTATGAAATTCTCTCACTAGATCAACAGAAAGTTTTCTAATATTCTCCTCTGTGGTTACCAAAGGCTCTGCAATGACCAAATGCCCACTCATCCTGACAGAAGAACTACCATTCGCAGGGACAAATAACAAAGGTATAGGATAATCTCTCAAATGTATCCTTAGTTCTTTTAACTTCATTTGAATATGAGCCGGAAGAATCAAAGAGTATATTGTATTGAGTGGAATACCTTGACCAATATCATGCAAATACTGAGGCAAGTGTCTCAAGTCAAAAGTCGGTTTGGTAATCTTTAAATCTAAATCATCCATGATTAAAGAAAGTAACGGGGCATGTATGGAATATGGTTGAATAGATTTTTGGAACTTGGAGTCCAATTTAGCTTCATTACCAAACAAGAACTTTTTGTTTTTTACTACTTCTTCATTCAAAAGAGTCTTGTAACGTTTAATCTTGTTGATCCAAGAGTTGGATATCATTTCCTCTAAGTCTGTTAACTTATTTGGTAAGTTCACTCCTTTTTCATCCACACTTTCGTTATCATCTGAATCGAATAAGTTAACTACCCCTTTATTATGGAGGGTCCATGCTTGGTTCTCAAACAAACTATGGAGTTCAATTCTTTTCCTTTGCTCTGTTTGTCCTAACTGGAAAATCATTCCCAATTCACTCTCGAAGGGATCATCTTCCATGTTATACATGAGTCGGCTGGTCCTGAATCTGACATTTGGAATTGATTTTGCAACTGACTCAGAGGGGTGAACCACTGTTGCATCCCCGGAATCATCCTCAATTCTATTTGACTTCAAAGATTTAAGAAGATGTTTGAGAACTTTAACTGATACTGAGATATTATCAAATACTTTATAGGCAACATGTTGGTTGGGGTTAATGAGCTTCACTAAGCTGGTGGAGACAGTGATATTTTGAAGGTCATTGAGGTCAAGCTTTAGGTTGAAGTCGTCAATACACCCTAATCTTGACCAATGATGCTTCAATGTTGGTGATTCTGACAAAATTCTGAAAAACTTATCATAAACACTTAATATGCACTTGTGTAGGTCTATTCTGATTTGGTATGATTCCAACCTCATTCTGTAGTTATCATGGAGGACAAGTGATATATCTGTCTTTGCTATTCTACAGTTAATTGTTATGAGATCAAGAACATCTTTCAACGTGCTTGACTTCAGTTTTGACTTATTTTGCTTTTTGGTGGGAGACTTAAATTTTAATTTTGCTGATCTCAATGGCTCAACTATAGTTTCTTTGAAGAGATAGACAGCACTGATAACCGTGAAAAGTTTACAATAATCGATTTCTCCATCTAAATCTTGAATGTTGATAGTAGCTACTAAATGTGGATTCGAACTAGTGTCACTACTTTTGATACCAATAAGAACCTTGGGTATGTCTAACAAAGTTTCGTAGTGTTTACTATCATGGAATCTGGTCATAGCGCTGACTTTCAAATTGCAAATATCTAGAGAACTAGACCAATAGTTGAAAGATGGCAGGCTTGAAGTAAGGGTTTCCAGTGATTGGGTTTTGAAGGACGACGACTCATCTGGTAAAGCAGTGTGGCCATTTTGAAGATGCATTTTTAACTCGAAGAGTTCAAATTTCATGCAACGCAAGCCGTTACTTCCATCTTCTCTCTTGAATAAATCGGAAGTCACTGTGTTTCCAAAGGTTCTGAAGAGGTCTTTAGATGGAATTAAGATGGATCTTGACCCGATGACTATTTTGACTCTATCAATGAGTAACCTACATTCCAAAAGCCAATCTGGAAGGTTATTGAAAAGTATGTCACCGATAGGCTTGAGTGGTTGTTTAATACCACTCTGTGCGTGACTCGTTTTCAGTAGTATAGTTTCATATTTCATTATTTTTGCACGCAAAAAAACAGCTATAGAACCATTATTCAAGTCATAGTCTACAAGATTTATGAGTTCGTTCAAGATTGTGTTAAACCCAAGAAATACTTTCAAGTCCGTGAGGTTGATATTTAATGAGTGAAAGTCCACCGTTGCTTTTACCTTGAGATTCTTTAAAATCTCAATCTTGATAGTAATCGATTTAAGACCCAACAAATCAAATTTGGGGTGCTTCAATACCTCATGTGTATTTTTTTCGAGATAAGTAACAACCGGTGCCATCAATTGGCACCTTAAATCGTAGTCTCTATCATCTGTAGTAAGAATTTGTAAATTTGCCGAGGATAACGAGAAATTTAGTATTTCGATCTTGGACTCAACTAAGTTGGATTGACGAATTATGAGTCTAGGTTGTTCTATTATGAACTTAACATCAATTCTTGGATAGTATTCCTGTAGGTATTTATATAAGCGATCTTTAAGTGGGGTTGATGACTTCTGAGTACTGTCCAACTCTGTGTCGGCCAAAGTGACATCTGCGTCAGTTTCGTTATCACTATCAAAGTACCTTAAGTTGAGTAAATGTTCAAATTTTCCGAATACCTTTTTATACTTGATATACTTATTCAACAAAATCATGTTGTAAACCACATGAGAAATCATCTCTGAATCTAAATCTAAAATAGGGCTTGAGCTTGTGACAAATAGTTCTCCAATACAGTCTTTGAACCCTTCACCTTTTGATAATCTATCTAGAAAATTACCTTTTACGTTAAAGGAGTAATTGGGAATACTGAAGAGTTCGATTAATCTTTTAGTTACCAAATTCTCTTCATTTTTGATTATTTTTGCAAAATGTAACTTCAAAATTTGAATAGAATGGGTGCAATTAATAGGGTCATCTTCAAGGGTATCGAATAGTGCATGAAATCCAGCGGAAGTTTTCGAAAGTTTCAGAACATTAAAATTCACTGATTTGAGGACCAACTCTAAAGATGTATCAGGGTACTCATGTTTCAAGTAGTCTGAAAAGTGCTTGTTACATTTGGTTGTAACAAATGGGATCTCTAATATGCTGATGCTTTCACCAAGAATTGAAATGTCATCGATAGAACTGTATATACGGCGGAAAATACGAGTAAGTCTATCTAGATTCCTATGCTTCCTATTGATACTATCATCTGTGGCATTAGTATTGTTTCTCTCATGATTAACGGTACCGAACTTCGCATCGATTACTTCCTTGTAGAGTTTCAAGAGTTTGAATGCCAGAAGTCTGACATCATCTGAAAACACTTTTGATTTGATTGATGTTATTTCACCATCAGTTAAATTCACCGAGAACTTGAAATCAAACTTGATAGAAGCCACATATAATAAAGGGTATTGATATGATTCATGAAGTTCACTATAATTCTCGAACTTATCGATGATGAATGAAAATGTAAACTTTAAGATTTTAGGGCATTGATTGGAATATCTTGACAAGGAGTTGAGCTGAGCATAGCTCAATGAGGTGATTCTATCATTAGATTTAATACTAGTACTCTTCAATTCAACATCAATATTGGGAAGCACTCTTAGCAATAATTTCACTACCACTCGCCCTAGATGATTTGATGGGAATATGTTAAATGCTAAATCATCTGGAAGGTCAGAATTAGGTTTCTTGGAATTCCTTTTGGGTTTGGAAGTCTTGGATTCAGATGACTTCATAGTTATGTTCATTCCACTGATTATTATTCTTCTGGAATTTCCCCATAATCTGAACCTGAAAGACAGGATGTTTACCTGAAGGTGCTTCAAGTGGAGTTGAATATTATTCAACAGGATCCCATTGTTAATTGTAATGGATCCAACATAAACTCCAACGACTTTGTATATACATGTCCAAGTAACTACCCAGATCACAATAACGTATAATAGATATGCCAATATTTGGCTGCTATCGTTATAAGTTATCATAACTCTGTTGCTGTGTCAATTATTCGGGGTTATCGATTATTTAGGTTACCGATCCCTACACTTTTAATGTCTAAATATACCTTCCAAATCTATCAGAGATATCTGCTTCACTATGCTATTAAAACTTTCGTTAATTCGTATTATCTATTTATCTAAACATCTGCACCATAAGCAAACTAAAAGAGTAACTTACACAAAACCCCAAATAGGAAAGCGCGAGAAGTACTCTGCAAAATATACATGTGCTCCATAGTAGGGCAGAAAATGTGACTGCGAAAACTTTCACTGAGAAATTATCTTTGTGCTATGATAATACTGCGATTTTTTTAACTAGTGAGCGAACAAAGTTTCCTGCACACAACTGAAGTTCAATCCTCATTCAAAGGTGAAAAAAATCTAAAAAATTTTCATATACAATTTTTATTGAAGAAAAGTATGTTACTATAAGTGAATTATAGATGTTTGACTACACAGAATGATGGTGCATATGTAGTCAGAGGTTGTTGGAATCCACGGTCATTGACTGCAAGTGATATCTAGTTGTTATTGAAGAGGTAGAAAAATTTTCCAAACAAGAAGAATCATCGAAGATGTAGGTCAGAACTACATGATAATGGCCCATTTCTGTGTGTCAGTCAACATGATAAACATTATAAATACTTGAATACTAACATAATCTAGATGGCTGCCTCATTACCACACCCAAAAATTGTCAAGAAGCACACCAAGAAGTTCAAGAGACATCACTCTGACAGATATCATAGAGTTGCTGAAAACTGGAGAAAGCAAAAGGGTATTGACTCCGTTGTCAGAAGAAGATTCAGAGGTAACATCTCTGAACCAAACATTGGTTACGGTTCTAACAAGAAGACCAAATTCTTATCCCCATCCGGCCACAAAACTTACTTAGTCAAGAACTTGAAGGACTTAGATGTTTTGTTATTGCACACCAAGACCTACGCTGCTGAAATCGCTCACAATGTCTCTGCTAAGAACAGAGTTGAGATTGTCGAAAAGGCCAAGAAGTTGGGTGTCAAGGTTACTAATCCAAAGGGAAGAGTTTCATTGGAAGCTTAAATAACATTATAATATAAATAACATGTAAATGTACAGTTTCAGTGTAAGATTATTATTTTTCATTACTATACATTACGATTATCATATCTAATTTCTCTATCGCCATCTAGGTTGGTTTCCGGATATGGAAACTGAACTGACATCTAAATGGTGATGTTTTCTCACTTTATACCCTAAATTACAAATACCATGTGGGTCTATGTTCAAGTCTGTAGGTGGCCTAAGGATTGCTTCGAACAATATCTGACTGTTAGCTCGAGTATTAGTTGGACTTGCACCGGGGGTCATATTAGACTTGTAGCTTCCTGTAGAATTAGTTCGTATAGGATGTGGGTGTGAATTAACCCTAGTACGGCCATTTGAGTTTTGACTGTTCAGTTTATGACAGGAGCATACACAAGGTGAACCGTTAGTAGTTGAACTTGCCCTAGATCTACCGCTTGCATCATCACTACTATCAGCATTATCTGCATTATCAACAGCAGTCTTTTCATCTTTGAGGTCAATATTGTCTGCATCATTCTCCTTCAAAATATGTAAGTTGGTCGTTGATCCATCCGCTGTAGGCTTGGGTTTCAAGCTTTCAGCAATACTGGTGAGATCTAACATCGACCTCACTTTGGGCTTATGGTCCTCACAATCACAACACTCCTCTGTATTTGCCTTATTGATCTCCTGTATGGGTGTGTAATCATGAGTCAACGATGATGATGATCTTACAGAGGTATTATCATCTCCATGTTGGTCAAGGTCCAACATAGACTTGAAAGTCGACGAGAGTTCAGAAGCATTTGACCCCGAAGTCTGATGATGACTATAATTGTGAAACGACGAATTGGTATTTCTCCTACTAGAAGGCCGAGAATGAGAAGCTCCTATTAATGAGGTGGGTCCACTGTTGACCTGGCTAAATATGACTGGGTCAATATCTTGGTCCTCGTGTTCGTATAAACACATTTCCAAGCCTTGAAACCAAGGATCTTTGAATAAGAGCTCCATAGTGTAACGGTGTTCTACTGATGGATCACACAACTTCCAGGCTACTCTGGCAGCACCACTGGACCCGAATTGAGCGGCCCATTTGAATTCACTTCCAGGACCCTTATTGAAATCGGAATTGTGCTTAAAGTTAGGGTGGTTGGAACAAAACCTGGCATGACTGAACTTATAATCTCTATAACCATGGTCATCAGGAAGCGCAGAATTGAAGGGGAGCCCTGCATAGACTATGCAGAACAATAACATTCCTAGCCCCCAATAATCCATCTTGAAAGGGTCATATGCCCAGTTTTTAGCCTCGAGATGATGCAATTCCCTAAGTTTCATCACCTCAGGTGGGGAGTATGGTGGTGATCCCACATACGCAGTGGACAATTTAATGGGCGAAGTGAAGTCGCCTTCAACTTCATGCCCAAAATCACTTACTCCAAAATCGCAAATTTTAGCAATACCGTTATGGTCAAATAACACGTTTTCAGGCTTCATATCACGGTGAACAATGTCTCGATCGTGTAAAAACTTCAATCCATAAGCGATCTGTTTGAACACGCAGTAACGTTCATTCAATGGGGATCTTTTCCAGCCACTTTTACTTATGAATGTGAATAAATCACCAGCAGCACAGTACTCTAAAATAAATCCCCATCCCCTAGTAAGTTGACCTTGACTTGGAATTCTCAAAAGGGCAAAAGTATGGACAACATGTCTACTCTTCGAACGCATGCTAATAACGTATTCTTTGGTAGCACGTTTGTAAAAATCATCGTCAGTTTCCTTTTCCATCATGGTGAATTTTTTTAAGGCATAAACTTTCCTTTTATTGTTGATAAGGTTGACCACACGAACATCGGAAGATCCTCCGCTACCAACTTTATCCTTGCTCATATCAATCTCAAATTCATCTAGGAGATTTACGTGGTCTTCTTTGTATTCTTCAGGTAAGTAATCATTAGGGTCTGCCACTGGATTAGCTAAAACTCTACCTTGACCAGTGTTATTCAAATAGAAACTAGTGTCTTTTGGCTTATCATTGATTAAGTCTTTATTGATACCAAATGGATTATAAACGATTTTATCATGTGTAGGTTCTTTCGGAGCATTGTCATCACTAGAATGTTGGATATTTCGCTTATCCTCTAATGCCTTCTTATGGTTCTTTTCATTCAACTGTTGTAAACGAGCCATGGTTTCCTCTTTGGAATACTTAACTGGTTGTTTCTCTTCATTCTTAGTGTTGTTTCTTCTTAAACTCAACAAACTAGGAGTTCTAGATAACTTGTGACTACTATCAGCATCAGGTGAATTCCCATGATGATGATGATGATGGAAGATTTTAGAAAGCCCATGATTCCCAGATTTGGTAAGATCACTGGTAGATGCCGAGTTCTCCTTCTTGAACATGCCTTTGATTCCATGCTTATGCTCAGATGATGTCATTGTAAAATTTCACCAGTATATCGAGGGCGATTATAAATAGTAACTGCAAGATAAAAAAACAACAACTTTTATGGTGATATTATAACTTTTATTAGGCCTAAGGATATATATCTACTAAACTTTCAAATAAAACTTAAATTAAATTAATCACTTTATAGAAAATATTAGGCGCTAACAAAATGTTTGCTCAGAAATTTTCGAATGCTCTCAAAATGTTCCTAAAAAATTCAAAAAATTAACCCACCATAATGATGTAAGAGCGCAGAGACGGTGGTCATTATCTAGGCAAAGGGTATATACAGAATAGTGGAGGGGTATTAGAATTAATGCATAAGTATTTAAGTTTTGTAGTGATAAGTTAATGACGTGCGGAACAGAGGGATGGTGAATTGCGGTTGCAGATCTGAAAGTTGGGCAACCAGATAAGCTTTATGATTTTTATGGTTCTCCCTATTTTGTGTGGTAGAAAAAAGTTCTTTAGAGGGTGAACAAGCTCGTAACACTATTCCGCAGACGATTTCTTGGTATCGGGGAACCCCTAAAATTCCGTAGACCCTGTAGTCGTCTTGAGCGCACTGGGTTAGTGTGTGTACCTTTTGTCTTGGTGCCTAGGTCTTGCTAGGCCTGGTGCAATATTATGCACTGCGTTATCATGCGCTATCATAGGATCTACGTAAAAATCTCTTTACTTATTACGGTATATTTAAAACACAAAATATACATACTTGACGGTCAAGCATATTTTCTTTTTTTGGTTTTGCAAAAGTTAAGATATAATACAACACTAGAAGAATATGGTGGAAGTGGGTAAAACTAAGTCATTATTTAGACACTTTCCTCATCAGAGACTTTATGGTTTCTTTTTATCTTGAAGAATCTGATTCCTCCATTGTCTTCTTCCTTTGGATCTTCAGCTGGTGGAGGAACAGTTCTTGTGAAAGAAGAAGCGTCATTATCAACAATTCCCTCTTCTTCATTCTTGGCTTCACGGACTCTGGTGATGTGCTTTCTGTAAGAATTAGCAATATTAGCAAAACAGGTGTTGAAGAAAGACAAGATAAGAGTAGCAACTGCAGTCCAAATTAAGGCAGTGGCCTTAACACCAATGTGAGCACTTAAACCGTCATCTTTGAAGGCATTCTTGGCCATGACGAGAGCAGCGGTTTGTAATGCCGCATTACCTCCAACAAACAATAAAGCTAACGAGATAAAGGCCATAGCCACTTTATCGATAATTTCGAAACACAATCCTAAGATATCAATAATCAAAGCGATACCAGTGAAACACAAACCAGTCAATGTAAAGGCAAACGAGAATCTAGTCAAGTAGTAGTACTTGTCTCTGTTGTTAATAAAATCCTTAGGAACATTCTTTTCAGTATTGAAGTTATCAACTGGAGAGATTGGATAAGCTGGACCTAACGAGCAATCGGCAAAGTTATGGTATTCACAAACACCCCAGAAAGTCCAGGCAGCTTGATTTGGTGCATTTCTTATGTTAGAAGTGTCAGCTCTTAACCAGTAAAATCTATTGAATGGGAAGTGATTGGAAGAGCCTCCTGCGACAGTTAAAATTAACAACACGACAGTACCAGCTAACAACACAATGTTCAAGAGGGTAAATGGAAGTCTCATGTTTAATATTTCAGCAATTGGGGCCTCTAGTTAAAATAAAAATTATTTCGTAAGGAGGAATTATTTATTTTTATAAAAGGGAACTACAACGAAAAAAAAAGAAAAAAAATTTTATGTTGATGAAATTCACTATTATTCTTTTATTGATAATTACCTGTTTTGAAATATACCAAAATAAAGAATGAATAAAGTAGTAGATTATGGTTGTAGCCTTACTACTTGTCAATTAGGCAGATGATTTTGAATTGATTCTATAGAGTGTTAATTTCTCCAATACTTTTTATTGTTTACTCTTTTATTAGACGGTAAATTTACTAGTAGAAAAGGGGAATACTTGTAACCAAGATTGGGAGTCAGGTCATTGATTGTAGGAGGTGGTAATTCGGAACTATGTTACTAATGGGCCTCGGCTTATATACAATCCCATCATGGTTTGTGTCAATGAAGGTGGTGAAATTCGAACTGTCATCTGAAATGAGGTTCGTGGCCTTTCTTGCTAATTTGCTAGGGTGTTCCCAAAAAGGCAATTTTATTGACCTTGATTGTATGCGCCTTCCGCATTGGGATTATTTGTCACTCGTTTAGGCTCTTTTTTTGGTGCTTGTTATTATTTTCCGCATAAATTGTATTTCGTCATTTTTTGGGGTTCAGTTTAGACGGCTGACACATCACGTGATACATATAACTTTCTATTTCATTATTTCTATATGGTCTACATAAACTTGATATCATCGTTATCATCATCGGTCCATTTCCTACACCACCCATACCAAGTACGTTCAACGCATTTTTGCTTTTTAGGTGGCTCATCTTCGCTAGGGATGGGGTTAGCCGTAGTTGAGGAGCTGGTAGAGCTAGGCGCAGATTCCGTCATCGTCGCCGAGGTTGCGGTCAGTGTAGTACGGGTCTTGGACTTATGAGGGAGTAATGGATTAGGTAATAACGGCTCATCATCCTCGTCATCATCGTGCGTAACGTATCTCCAATTGAAACAGTCTCTGCATGGTGGTTGCTCTACACATTCTGCAGTATCATTGTACTTCAAAATGATCTCATCGATTACTGTATGAATCCTATGATTGAGAACATTCACATTCCATCCTTTGTCCGTGACCACGTCATAAACGCATAACTTACCAGTATGACATGCGGTTTCCATTGCATATCCTGCAGCACTACAAGTAGAAGAAACCCCGTTGCAAACTCCCATAAATATTGGATCCGCAGTATTACCTATGTGATATATGTGCTCCATGTATTTGGGATATCCTGGAGGTTGTGGCAAATGCAATCTTTGTGTGGCGAGCATTTCCCCGGGTGCTTCAAAAGCTACTGCTGGTAAACCGTATGTTCTACCGAGCAATGAAGCTAATGCTCCACCCAAAGAGTGACCAGTAAGCCATATATTATATTCTTCCGGTGGGTAAATTTCAGTGACGTTTCTATAAATATCAAGAACCGCCTGGTAAAACCGATCTTTTCTCATCAATTCTTTCTCTAAACAATCTTGATTGCAAGTATAAGCCTTTTCGTAGCAGTCACACACGGTTTTCCACAAGTAGCTTATTCTGGCACAGCAGCACAGGAAAAGTAAATTGTCATTAAGTTTGTCCGAACTTGTAGTGTCATCCTCTCCCGAGCCGGGAACACCAGCACCACTAGTTCCCTTTATTCCAATGACTACAGTTTTGTTATATTCATTGACAAAGACATGTCCCCTAACACCCTCTCCGTCCCAACCGAATTCAATGTTTGCGTGTTCCTGGTCTGGTTCCCAAGAATCGCCCACATCGGTCCAGTCCAGTTTCTTCTTCTCATCATCGTCTTTAGGGAAGCGAACGTATGCATTTGACGAAATTAGTGCCAAATTGACTATTGTTTGCTTATCACTAACGTCTGGGATAGGCAATTCTACTTCTTCGTCCCACTCGAGATTGATCATGTTGAGTTTCTGGGGGTTACCCTTGACTTGCATTGCGTAATCCAAGTAGGAATCAAGAAACCCAGGAGTATGCCTTTCAGCTAACCTACGTACAGGTGGTTTCTTTGTAGGGTGGGTCTTGATTGTAAGCTCCATGTTCCAAGGATTATGATCTTTGTAAGCCGATGGCCAGTCATTCTGTGCGTATATGTCTTCCAAATTATTAGTAGTGATGTCAGATGTAGCTGCATCCATTTGGAACGCATTCAACCCAGTTTTCTCTAGATACTTCTCAGTTATATCTAGTCTTCTATGGATCCGGTAATACTTTGATCCGGCACCATGATGAAATATATGCTTAAGACGGAATGAATCAGGAGAAGTGTTCTCTTCGATATGAGGACCTAGTGAGGCCCAAAAATTTCCTGAATTAGACAGGAAGTACCATACGGCAAGTAACACACCAACAAACACAGTACCAAGCATTCGTTTGTATGGACGCTTGCGTTGCTCCTGTGCTTCTAGTTTGATCATGTAAATTTGAGACGCATTTTTGATACTGTGGGTCATTATTAAGATAGGCTTATGTACAGGAAAGCTTATATATCTATAGTGTTTAGAGGAGTTCTATAAGATTGTAATAAAAAGTGTCTAGAAGGGATGATTTTGATATCATAAATGATATCAACAGGACCGTTTTGGTCTGTTTCAATTTGTTTGGTATTTTGTAAAATTTTGGTTAACTTAATGATAGCATCTTGTAAACCTTGTGGAGTTAAACCAGAGTCTTGGTAAAAGTTATGACTGATTAAAGCAGTGAGTAAGTCACCACATCCAAAGAATTTACAAGGAATTTCATCAATAGGAATGAATGTATAAAGTTCAGTTTCTTTAGTGTAACCAACACTAAACATTTTATTATCAAGAGTAATTGAGGATATGATGATATTTTTAACGTTGTAAAAATTATTGAAATGGGCGATGGCATTAGTTAAATCGGACTTATTCTTGATTTGAACCCCGCTGAAAACTTCGAATTCAAACTGATTCGGCGTTATCAAATCAACATATCCACTTGATAAAATTTCTTTATAAATAGGTATGACAGTTTCAGGGACATAAAGTTTACCATTATCTCCCAAAATCGGATCCATTATATAAATAGGATGTACATCACTCAGTTGTAAAGCCTTGAATATTGATTCCTTTATACTTTCTAAGATTTCAGCATTAGGACAATATCCTGTAATTAACATGTCATATTGAACCATCGATTGGTTAATATCTTCTAGTCCTTGTAGTACTTTTTTAATCAACTCTGGTGACTCAGCACGCCCTCCAAATTTCCCATATCCAGGATGATTAGAAAGGTTGGTGGTATTCAAAGCATCAACATTCCAACCAAGATATTGCAAAGGAAATGTTATTGCTCGGTTGCCAACATACCCATGTACAACATGCGACAGTATAGACAACACCTGCTTGGTCATGAGGCTTATCGATGTGAGAAAATCAGCGCTGATCTGGCGATTCTGGCGATTCTGGCGCTTCACAGGCGAAAAAAAAAAACATTTCGTCACAAGTTTGCAGATGTCTATCAAAGAATCAGCGGTATTAGATGTTGGATATCCAGTATATGGGGCCAAGTTTCTTGACAATAAAACTCTTATTGTTGCAGGAGGTGGAGGAGAAGGAAACAATGGGATTCCCAATAAGATTACTGTAATCAAATGTAGCTTCAAGATCAAAGATAAGAATAGAAAGTTACAAAGATTTAGAGAAGTAACATTACCTAGTAATGAAGATTCACCTACTTGTGTGGAGATAAGTAAAGTTGATGATAACATCAATGATGATCGTTCCAGATTTAATGTATTTGTTGGATGTAATCAATCTACTGAGATTATTAAGAAGATGAATGTTAATAATCATTTGAGAAAGTATCATTACAATGACAATGAACATTTAGAGTTTGTAGATGCTGCACAATTGGATCTGGAAGTTTCAAGTGATAGTATTGGTGAGTATCCAAAAGTGATCAATTTAGCTAAGGATAGTTCATTAGGTGGATTTATGACTTCTAAAGAGCCTTCTTCTATATATATATTTGATCCTGAATCTTTGGAAGTGATCAATTTGATTCTGGTTAATTCAAGTATTAAGGACTTTGTTTTGAACCCTTATGATAATGGTAAATCCTTATGTTATGTCACTTCGTCTTCTATAGAAGTTATTTCTACTTCTAGTTCAGAAACTGTTATTCATTCTACAAGTAACCCCATCTTCAAATTGGATTCAGTTGCTAAAATATTACAAAAATATATCATCACAAAAGTTAGGTACATCAATGAAGATGAAATTATCTTGACTGCTAACTTGAGGAAAGGTGGAGTTTCTATATTGAGATACTCATTCAAATCCAAAACTTTTACCAAAATTAATGATTTCTCCAGAACTATCAAAGGTTTGGTTGCATTGGATGTTTCTGTTGACCAGGATTTGGTGGCTGTCGCTGGTAATGATTTTTCCTTGACATTAATTCGTTTGAGTGATTTTAAAGTTCTCAAAACTTTCAAAAAGTTACATCCATTTGCTATTACCAGTGTTGCTTTCTCTGCTAATGGATCCAAATTGGCTACTGCATCTGCATCAAATGCTGTGAGTGTGTTCAAGATTCCAAAAAATTATTCCAAAGGAACTTCAAAAGTTGGTACATTGATCAATTATGTTTTCTATACCATGGTTATTGCTATTTTGGCGATCGTCTTGCAAACTTCCATTGAAAACGGCCAATTAGATAGATACTTGGCATCAGCAAAGATTTATGGTACTCAAGTCCTCGAATTTTTAAGTGAGTTCTCATTGCACAGCTTCGAGTATATCAAAGATAAAATCAACCATGAGAAGTTGGACGGTGATGAAAATACTAAAAAGTATTTCACAATCGATGAATGGAGTCCACTGATAACAGAATCATATAACAACACTCCCTTGGGGGAACCTGTTAGCACCGCTAACGATGAAGTTAGTGAAATGTCTATCAGCGAAGATTTCTCATCTATAATTGAAACAGAAACGAATACAGAAACTACCACAGAGACAACAGCTGTCGTGTCAGATGATCTTGCATACTATGGAGATGATGATGACTCGGGTGAAGAGACCGCAGATGTGGAATCAGAAGATGAAGACCTTGGTGAGACGATTGAAGATTCAGTCAACACAGAGATTAGTGAACCAGAAGCCAGAGATGTCAGCGACGAAGATATTCACGGACAAGAGGATTTCACAGACATTGATGCGGCTCAGGTAATTGACACCTCAGAAGGCACTTCTCTAGAAACGGCGACCCCAGAAGTTGAAACAATTGAAATTTCAGATGAAGTTCCAGTGCCAGCGGAGAGTGAATACACCATATTAGAGGAGTCTGATACCGAGACTGACATAGGTTCGGCACTGGAAGGGGAATCAAAACCTTCAGAAGAAGTAGAAATCGAAGCACCAGAATATGTAGACAAAGTAGAGAGCCAAAGTGAAGGGAGTTCAGTGCAACCCATATTAATATCCGAGGAAACATCGGAGACGGATATCGATATCGAAACCTCCGAGACTGAGATGGAAGTGAATTCAGAGGCAGAGTCTGCCACCGAAGAAGTGGAAACAGAAGTATCAGAAACAGAAGTACCAGAAACAGAAGTATCAGAAACAGAGGTATCAGAAACAGAAGTATCAGAAACAGAGGTATCAGAAACAGAAGAATCAGAAACAGAGGTCTCAGAAACAGAAGTATCAGAAACAGAAGTATCAGCAACAGAAGTATCAGGAACAGAAGCACCAGAAACAGAAGTACCAGAAACAGAGGTCTCAGAAACAGAGGTCTCAGAAACAGAGGTCTCAGAAACAGAAGTATCAGATGCAGCAGATGCAACTACCGAATCTGAAACCGAATCAGTAAATGAAACCGAATCAGATGCAGAGTCTATTACTGAAGCAATTGACTCAGGATCAGAATCCGAAACTTCAGTCACAGAACCCGAAACCTCAACCGCAACTAAATCCTTAAAGAAGAAAAAGAAGAGATCAAAGAAAGCCCAAAAGGTCAAGAAGCATAAAAAAACAGTTGCTCATGATGAACTTTGAGTATAGTTAGTTTAGTCGCAATATAAATTTAGTCATCACTACGACGCGCTATGGACCAGTTTAGCAAGAACTTGGAGGCGGTGACTGATCCTTCAGACTGGGGAAGCACACAACTACCTAACTTGGACCAACTAGATTCTCTTCAGAGATGCTATATATGTAAGGAGTTTTTAAAGGCACCGGTTGTTACATCATGTAATCATACTTTCTGCTCAAGCTGTATTCGAGAGCATCTCATGACAAAAAGTGCATGTCCACTATGTCAATCTAATCAACTAGAAAGCAATTTAAGGCGAGTTGTTGTTTTAGAGGAGATCGTTAACTGTTTTGCTAGTTTAAGGCCACATTTACTTGAATATCTACGATTACGTAATGACTCAAAAGGGCAAAAGAGGAAATATGATAGTATAGAATCTTCTGATACAGATGTTATAGTTGTATCTGATGAGGAGATTATGACTAAAAAACCCAAATCACTGGAAGCTGAGTGTCCAGTGTGTTGCAAGATCATGGATGCAAAATTCTTACAATCTACACATATTGATAGTTGCTTAAATGGTAAGCCTATAATGCCCCCTAAGGACACTAAAGAGAAGTTGAAACACGGAGCAGGTAAGGGGATATCAGCATTTTTCAAGTCTGTTAAACCAAAGGATGATCTAAAGATTAATCACTCAGACTTTTATTTCAATAATCCCGATAAGCATATTCAGAAACAAAGTCGGTTACCAAAATTAGATTTTAGTTCATTATCACTTCCGAAACTTAAAGAGAGATTAACAGTATTAGGAATCCCTGCTAATGGTTCTAGACACCAATTGGAGTTAAGATACAACCAATACTATATACTCTTCAACTCTAATTTGGATAGTAGCCATCCTGTGGATGTGCGTGTTTTACGACTGCGGTTAAGTAAATGGGAATCGTCTCATCTGGCATTTACTTCAGCCACTTCTAGTCTCTTTACTAACAATAATTCTAAAAGCTTAAGTTTCAAGTCTATAACAGATAAACAATTCCTGGTGAAAGAGTGGAACACAGTTTATCATCATGAATTCAAAGTTCTTAAAGCCCAAGCTTTACAAAACATTAAGCGGAAAAAACACCCGGATCAAATGGATGCAAAAATATCGCAATCTCCGGATAACGCCTCAGTAGTTAATGATGAGAGTGAAATGTTCCCTTTTGAATCCAGTCAGCTTTTTGTATCGGGTGAATGACTATAAATATTATGAAATAACCTCTTTACCACATTATCATCAATTTATTTATTTTACATCATTAATATATATCGGATAAATCCCAACCCGATCAAGCGATTGCTGCAATTCATCGCCGCATAATTTTGTCGTTTTAGGAAAGTTTTCTACTGAGTTAGTTCAACATAAAGAATAACATTAAAATCGAGACGTTGTTAGACATCGCCAGGCTTTGACTTGTATAGGTGGGTACTACTTCAACAGTATAGTAACATTTTCAAGGATTCAAGTTACTTTTGATAAGCAATAGATAATGGCAGACGATTCATTATATCTTTCTACGCATGAGGCAGCATTGGCTCTTGTGGCTACAGCGATGAAGAAATCCCGTCTACGTATAGATACACTTATTATAAACTCCCTTGTTGGGGGGTTGTTGTTTACTACCGGTGGTATGTTTCATGTTATACTACAAGCTCATCTTTCTGAGACATTTAAAACAAACCCTGGATACGTTGAACTCCTTCAAGCCGCAGCTTACCCCATTGGTTTGTTTTATGTGGTAGTTATGGGTACAGAGTTATTTAACTCTAATATCCTTTTTTTCAGTGTCGGAGTTGCACGAGGAGCTGTTTCAATAGTGGACTTAGTAATCAGTTGGGTGGTTAGTTATTGGTTTAATTTAGTAGCTAACATATTTGTTTGTTATATATGCTGCTATTATTCCGATCTTTTTGCTAGAGAGCTGGTCATTGATGGGTCTATCCTCTTGGTGAACCACAAGGAATCCTTCACATTTGTTCAGACTTTTATTAAAGGTATAGCCGGTAATTTTTTTGTTGCTATGGCCATATACTTGCAAATAATGGTGAAACCTTTGCATGTTAAATTTCTCATGATTTTCTTTCCTATATTCACATTTGTAACCATGGGATTCACACATTGTGTAGCAGATATGTTTGTTTTAATAATGGGAATGATAAATGGTGCTCCTCATAGCGTGGGCAAAATTGCATGGAAAGTGATGTTACCAGCAGCATTGGGAAATATGATTGGGGGGTCATTTTTTGGAATCGTCATACCCTGGTACCAACATCTTTATTCTGTAGAACAAGATCAAAAACTCTTGGATTTGCCTCAATATGATTTGAGGGATGAACAACCAGAGATTAATGCTGATTCCAGAGTTGTACGGACCAAGTCTCAATTACCAAAGTCATCTGAAGAAAAACCTGGAATTTCTGACAGTACATCAGCTACTAATAGCCTCAATGAACAAAGTCCACCAACAGGATTATATGCCGAGCAAGATTTAGAGGATGTCTTAAGTAGAACTACTGGAGTATCAACAACCAATTCAGCTCCATCGTTGAGATCAAGAAGTAAGACTCACAAGAGATCGCCTAAGAACGTTTTCCCGGTATATGGTATGGGGGAACCTCTAGAACGAGAGAAATCAATTGCATCAGGATATTACCAAGATGCTAGTGAAGACAATGTACAGGGTTTCAATCCAGTTGAGGATGATACCAATACATCAGCAGAGTTTGTGGGTACCCGCTTGAAGAAATACATAAGTAGGCGATATCTGAATAAATCAGCCAAGGAAGATCTAGAGAAGCAACCTTCGGTTAGAATCCCTCAATTAAGGCAGTATTCAATAAGTTCTTACAAATCTATCAGAACTGATAGAAGTGCATACAATAACAGAATGGCTAATGCTGGAATATCTGAAGCAGCAATGGAACATAGCGACAATGTTGCAGGTGTGGTCCATTCGCCTTCAGTAAGTGGTGTACAGCTGCCATACACTCAGGAAAATGTTTCACCCAATGCATCTGATTACGATGTCTCCGACTTCAAACCCAATCCTTAAAACAATACCTTCTGAATTCATATCAATTATAGAATTATAGACTTCGAATTCAAACCTAATCCATAGAATAATAGACAACCTTTAATCCTACTAATTAACGATGGTAATTTAGTTATCCCACTACTCAACAAAGCTTCAAGCTTAAGAAGAACATGAAAGAAAAGAATCCATAGAATAAAAGACATACTTTATAACTTCAATCGATTAATAGTAATACACTACACCGCCACAGCCAGATCGTTCATTCCGCTTCTTGAGTCTCCTTCAATGTCTTCTCTCCTACTCAACTATCTTATCTCTCTCCTTTTATATCCTCTTAAGGCTCAAACTGGAATGCCTACGCCCAGAAAAAAAATATGGACGAGACAGGAATCGAACCAGTGACCTTTTGCTTGCAAGGCAAACGCGCTACCAACTACGCCACACGCCCTAATACTTTCTATAAAAACATTGCGCATCACACACATGCTCTCGCTAAAGTCCACCCAATCCGGCATACAATAGCAAGAAAAAAGTTCAAGATGAGCTGAGATAAAATTTAATAACTAAGGATGAGTACAGTATCGGCAGCTAATGCATACTTAGATGATAGCGTAAGCTGGAAATCATTCAAGTTGGACTCCAGATTACAACAGGCAGTTGAAAGATTAGGATTTAAGAACCCTACATTGGTTCAATCCAATGCTATTCCTTTGGCATTAGATGAGAAAAGAGATATCATAGCCAAAGCATCAACTGGATCAGGTAAAACAGCAGCATATTGTATTCCTATTATTCAGAATATATTAATATCAGAAAAGCCTAATCAAACCCAAAGCATTATTCTTGTACCTACACGGGAATTATCCAATCAAGTGCAAGAGTTCATTAGCAAATTGCTCGTATTTTGTCCTAATAAGATTAATATTGTGAATTTATCTAGTAACTTGAGTGATCAAGTCATCAGCTCAGTTCTTGTTAATACTCCAGAGATAATAATTGCTACCCCATCCAAATTAATCAAAGTTTTGGATCAGAATTCAAAAAGTATTGATTTGTCTACTGTTACTAATTTGACTATAGATGAGGTAGATCTTATTTTAAGTTATGGTTATAAAGATGATGTCATCAAATTACAAGATTACTTACCAATTAAAAAGAACTTACAAGTATTCTTAATGTCTGCAACCATAAATGATGAGTTAAATGAACTTAAAAGTAAGTTTTGCTCCAAGCCTGCAATCTTGACATTAAATGATGAAAATATAACTTCTAATAATTTAGTGCAATATTACTGTAAAACTACTGAATTTGATAAATTCTTATTGGCATATGTCATATTCAAGTTGAATTTGATCAAGGGTAAAACCATAGTGTTTGTTAACAATATCGACAGAGGTTATAGATTGAAGCTTTTCCTAGAACAATTTGGTATAAGATGTTGTATTTTAAATAGTGAATTACCAATCAACTCCAGATTACATATTGTTGAAGAATTTAACAAGAATGTTTACAACTTGTTGATTGCTTCTGATGAAACTAATGAAAGCAATGAAGAAATTGAACCAGAAAAGTCATCAGATAAAAAATCAATCAAGGTTAAACAAGATAAAGAGTATGGAGTTTCTAGAGGAGTAGATTTCAAAAATGTTGCATGTGTGTTAAACTTTGATTTACCAACTACTTCTAAAGCATACATTCATAGAGTTGGAAGAACAGCTAGAGCAGGTAAATCTGGTATGGCCCTTTCATTCGTTATTCCCGCAAATGAAGTAGGTAAACATAAAGTTGCAGGATTAAAGACCGCCAAGAGAGATGAGAAAGTATTGACTAGAATAATTAAAAACCAAGCTAAAAGTGGGTTTGAAATCAAGCCATATCAATTTGACATTAAACAAGTTGAAGGTTTCCGATACAGATCAGAGGATGCATTCAGAGCTGTTACTCAAGTTGCTATAAGAGAAGCTAGAATCAGAGAATTGAAACAAGAGTTGATAAATTCTGATAAGTTAAAGAGGTTTTTCGAAGAGAATCCTCAAGATTTAGCTTCATTGAGACATGATAAAGAACTCCATCCTTCAAGAGTCCAATCCCAGTTAAAGAGGGTGCCAGATTATTTGTTACCAGAAAGTGCTAGAACTGATCCTAAAAAGATTGGTTTCGTACCATTCCAAAAGAATAGAGTCCATAAAAAGGGTAAGAAGAGCAATAGGAAGAAGACCGATCCGTTGAAAACGATGAAAATATAGTTAGTCTATAAAGTAATGTACAAGCAGCCAAGCAGCCAAGTCTACGCCAATTTTGCCAACACTAAACTCCAAAGCAAATTTGCTAGACAATTGGAAAAGAACAACCAAGATTGGGGAATAAATACAAATGAAAGAATCGAAAAGAATGGCCAATAGCAGTATGAATACTTCAACGATTTGAGGTAGATGGCTTTTGTATTGGCAGTAATTTCACCATGGTCCCACAATGTGCTAAGAATATTGAAGACTCCTTGAAAAAAAGGTGCACCTATAGATTGGTCAATCAAAATACGAATTACCGAACTATGGAACCTAAGAATCAAGAGCTCTAACCACAACTCTGTAAACGTACCATTTATCAATCCCCATACAAAGAACTTGCCAATTTTATTGTAGCTTAATTTTTTCTTAATGATTTGATTTATTGACTGTGCCCCCATTGCTGTTACTGACCCCATTAATGCTGGTGCCAACAACCGGTGGTATTTCAATAACGTGGTATAATTATAGTAGACACCAAATGCAATACCTGCCTCAATTAAAATATTTAATATCAACTTTCTGTGCACATTTTTAGGAATTGGATAAAGATTTGCATCCAACCCTCTTTTCATGCCTTCTAGGTTCTCTTTATCATAGTCGTTGAGCGGGATTGCCTTATTCATATGTGGCTTATTTATAGCTTAGGTCAATTTTTCTCATGGTTCAAATGGTCGTGTGAGGCTGTCGAATAACGGCACGTGTCGGATTGACTTCCAAGTGTAGGAGGGATAGTAGTAGTGAAATTTCGCCTTGCAAGCCTGGTTATAGATGGTCATTAGTGTGGTGAGAGTTGTGAGAGTCAATGGTGTGAAGTCGATGGTGTGAAGCCAATGGTGTGAAGTCAATGGTGTGTAGCCGATGGTGTGAAGTCAATGTTGTGAAGTCGATAGTGCAGAGTTAGTGGTGCAAAGTCAATGGGGCCAAATTTATTTTCAAATATGGTGTCAGGCATAGTGTCAAGTCAGGCATAGAGCCAAATATAGTGACACATATGTCAGCGGTCTTACATTGCTGTCAAGCTAGTCATATTTTATGCAGCCGTACCACTATCCTGCATATTTCCCAGATCATATGGATGGAGCTGCAAAATGTTGATGATTAAAGTTTAACATAATGATCGACGTCTATAAATAACACCGGTTAAGCTGATTCGAATACCCCGAGCCTTATATCATTTAACCGGAAATGCATTTTACTGCAATATTTGTTAGGGAATTCGTTGCGGATAGATAGATCGGATACTTTCCTTAAAAGCGGAACATTAGGCGGAAGCGAGAAGTAGAAATCTACTGGGGAGATTTCATATAAATACCCCATGATTCATTGCAAGGTAATATTCCATGAAAATAGCAAATGGACACAGATACCAGCATAGAGGATTTTAATCAAGAAGTGGCCGAAGTGAAGACCGCATACGAAGTGAGCTTCGATGGTACCGATGATGAAGAAGACGTTAGGAGATTATCCAAATTACATAAATGGCTTATAGCTATTCTAATCTCCCTAGTGTCATTATTTGTAACATGGCTTTCGTCGTGCTGGTCATTGGCTAGTGACAATATCATGGCCCACTTTGGTGTCAACCACGAGCTAAGTGTATTGGGAATATCTTTTTATATCTGGGCGTTGGGAACAGGAGGAATTTTCTTAGCCCCTATCTCAGAGTACTATGGAAGGAAGATCACCTATACATTTGGATTGTTATTGACAATAATTTTCAATCTCTTACCTGAATTCAGTAATAATTATGGTGGTGTATTGTTTGGTCGTTTTATGTCTGGTTTTTTTGCAGCTAGCTTCATGGCTGTTGCTTCCGGGACTTTTTCAGACATATTCTCCAAAGAGGAGTTGGCTTACCCTGTGGCACTCTACACGATGTCTCCTTTTGTGGGACCTGGCATAGGGCCTTTGGTTGGTGGATTTGTCAATACGTACTTAAATTATAAATGGACGTTTCATATCATGACTATTTTGGGTGTTGTATGTTTAACATCGGTGGTAATCGTTATTCCTGAAACCTACCAGCCAGTATTATTGAAGCGTAAAGCTCAAAGACTCCGAAAGTCCACTGGTGACAATAATTATTATGCCCCCATAGAAAGACTTAATTCTAGCCTTTTACATACTGTAGTGTTGTCTTGTAAGCGACCAGTTGGCCTTTTTTTTAGAGATAAAATGACGTCTATATTGTGTTTCTATACAGGGTTTGTGATGTCTATTGTTTACATGTTCTTTGTAGCAATGCCTTATTTATTCAGAACCGTGTATGGGTTCACACTCTACCAAGTGGGGCTATCGTTTCTAGGCTTGATTGTTGGTATGGCATTTGCGTCCTTTACCAGTCCACCGTTGACTAAAAGAGTTATGGCGAAGCGGGCTGCAAATGGTAACAATGAGCCTGAAACCCGATTCTTCAGTTTGAAAGTCGGGGTGTTTATCTGCCCTATTGGTCTATTCATTATGGCATGGACCAGCTACTCTCATGTACACTGGATCGCGCCAATCATTGGATCCGGTGTATATGCGTTTGGTGTCATTTACGTGTTCAACGGAATTTTTGGTTACACCGTAGATGCATATCGGTTATACGCTGCATCTGCAATGGCTACGAACTCTTTTGTTAGATCACTTATGGCTGGTATTTTCCCACTTTTTGGGTTGCAAATGTACAAAGCAATGAATGTACACTGGGCAAGCACCCTCTTGGCTTTATTTGCATGCGCTTTGATCCCTGTAGCATTCCTTTTGGAGAAGTATGGACCAAATTTGAGAAAAAGTAGTCTGTATGCATGGGCCTAGTCTCAATATATTAATACATACGTTTCATTTCGAGAGCAAATTTTAGACGGCTGATGACAACCGGACACAGTCTGATGCGTAGCTGCCTATATTAGATGGAAGGGGACCTTACAGGAAAAAAGTCTTTCATTGAATTTGGGCCTAGCTTTCTTCTATACCATGCAATTAACAATGCATCGAGCTAAAAAATACTTCAAAAAATAATTTGATAGACAAGTAGTAAATAGAGGTCTTGGCAACAGTAACGACGTAGTAGAACGCAGTAAATTTCGGGGATAAGCTGCGACGACCCTTAAATAGCTCTCTCGTTAAAGTTGGAAATATTAAGGTTTGTGATTTCTTTTTCCGGGCTATATTTAACTGTTTAACATGGCTCTTTTACTAATTCAAAAATAAATGAATATTCATGTGTTGATATTGAATCTTCTTGTTATCGTATGCCATGTACTCGGTAAACTGACTAGTTCGGTGACTAGTCTGGTGACTAGTCTGGCGGAGGAGCAAGTTATCTATGGTTACTCGTTTGAGGTCTCAATAATTGGTGACAATGGTAAATCTAGTCTTTGGCCTATTATACATGAGTATCTGGATAGATCAGCATTCAAAGTAGGGAACCTTTCGTTAATAAGCTCAGCTAGGTCCTACCTAGTTTTTGTTTTAACTCCTTACGGTCAACTTCTAACTGTAACTGGAAATAGTACTGGATTTGACGAGATGGGTAATTGGGGAACATCGCCGACATCAGTTGACGAAACATACGGATTTTCTATATCAGATAACATGCTTTTTTACAATGAAAGTGGTAATTGGATGATTTGTCCCAAATCTAGAGGGTCACTGGTTATTTACACCATTCAATTCAATAGTACTTGTGAAGATGGATATTCTACGTCAATACAGCTAGTTGGCATTGATGAAGTCGAGGACCAAATATCCAAACCTTCTCTTAGCATCTTCACTCTGCATTTATCTAATTCCATTGCTACACTAGCAAATAATTCATTTGAATCTTATTCATTCTTGTTTGAAAGTAATTCCTCTTCATATAACATGGGTATCCTAATGATGCTATCGTTCTTTGTATTTACATTTTTATAGCTTACTATTTACGTCATTGCATACCCCACTCGCACCTCCTCTTAACATCTCCACCACTACTCAGTTGTCTACTTTGAAGCCCTCCGGTTGTGAGCACCATAGAACTCGATAGAATTTTTACGATAGCTGAAAACTGAGGAATTCGTCAGAAAAAAAATCTGCTACGACAAACCATGGTAGTTCACAATCCGAATAACTGGTATGTAACTATGGCTATTGTAGTATGTGTTTCTATATACTAATATCTAGGCACTGGGTAGATAAAAACTGCCTCCCTTGGTCAAAACAGTACTTTCAAGATGAGCTTGTAGATGTCTCACATGAGACTAATGATTTTAAATTCACCATCACTGGAGTTGACTCTATTACCGGAGATTGTGATGTAACTCAAAGAAAGGGAAAAGTATTGTGTATATATGATATGAGCTTACAATTCGCAGTCTTGGTGTCCAAGGATGAGGATACCTACACGGGTACCATCACTATTCCTGAATTCATTCATGATCAGGAGGAAGACGAATACGTTTTCAATGTCACTTCGGGAACTCATGCACCTGAAATCAAGACGTTCTTTGTTCCTTTCTTGAAAGAGAAACTCATGAAGTTTCAAGATGACTTGATCAAGGCTCATGAAAAAGACGTTCAACATAGTACTTGATACACATTATATATAGACATTATTTACATAGAATACAGGATTATCTATTCAAATCCTTCGGGAACTCCCCTTGCGTGTCTGAAGCTACCGTCTTTCGATCCAAGATACAACTCCGTCGATCCAGTATCGTTGTATGTGGAATCAAAACTATACCAAGGGATATTACCTTGCTCTAATGACTTCAAAAACTTGAATGTTTCCACGTCACTGTATGGGACACCAAGACTTGGGTCGAAATACTTGACCTCTTGTCCTGTGATAAGGCAAAGCTTTTTGTTTCCATTCGGTAAGTATAAACCTAATGGAGCTTCAGTAGTTAATACTATTTCTCCATCATTCTTGTCCTCTTCCACGACTTCTTCAACTATTGCTTGTCTAATACCTAACTTGGGGAGTCTATTGAGCTCCTCAAACATGGGGTTATCTTCTGTCAAATCATTTGCTGGTAAAAATATTTCATCCTTTTCTTCTCTGACTTTAGCGTAAGGATTGTTTGCTCTCCCTATCCGTACAATTGTTTTCAATTCCTTGAATCTTCTAGAGGCCGGAAGAATTGCATCATCTCCAAGAACGACCTGTTTTATTTTGGTCTCGTCAAGAGATTTGGGGTCAAATTCAAGAAGGTAAAGAGTATTTCTGCAAATACGCTGCACGGGACCTTGGAATACTTCTTTTTCTGGCTCTGGCTCTGCTGATGGTTCCTGACCATCAACTTCCTCTTCTGCTTTCTCATCATCAACAAAAGAAACATGTTTCCCATTCTTGTCAGACGAGTCTTTATCCTCTCTTTTTACATCGGCATTGTCTTGTGGTACGTCGAGTTCTTTTGTCTGATCCACAGTATCTGATTCAGTCTCGGTCTGTTTTACTGGTTCGGCTGCTTCTCCATGTTTCTCAGCATCCACGCTGTCTCCTTCAGGGGCTGCTTCTTTGGAAGCTTCTGCTTTGGCGGCTTCTTCTTCTTGGGCCTTTTTAGCTTCCTGCTCCTTCACATAGGGCAATTCCTTATCTATGGCTCCAGGGTATCTGGCCAAAGCGAAATCCAAAAACGTTCTCCATTTCTTGGAGGTCTTCTTTCTGGATTTACTCGTCAAGGCATCAAAGTACTTTCTGGCATTGTCGACTTCATCATTGGGAGTAATGATTACCTCTTTACTTTCGAGTCTTAAGATGTTGACCATTTTGGCTCTTCTCAGCTGTAAAAGGTACTTTTGTCTTTCCTTCTTAACAACTTCTTGTTGTTGAAACAACTCAAGAGATCTCACATTAGCAATTTCTGTTTCTACAGCTTCTGCTAACTTCTCTTCTTGGGTTATTTCACGTTCCTTTTCTCTTATTACAGGAGTTAGTTTGGCTCGTCTCATTTCATCTTCCTTCAATTTCTGAACCAATGCCTCTTTATTTTCAATAGCTGATGCTCTTGAGGATGCACGTCTCATATTATGTAAAAGTGTATCAGAAGTGATAACTTTCTTGGGAGTTGATTTCTTAGGTTTTCCATCATCTGCTTTAAACCGTTTGATTTTTGGTATGAGTTTTGCTTGTTTTTTCTGCTTACGCTTCTTCTGTCTTTCTTGTTTCTCAAGTTCACGTTCACCTTCATCCTCGTCAGAATCGGACATTGATATATCAGAGTCTGATAATTGTTCATCAGAGTTAACTACCACATCTGATTGTTCATCATCGTCTTCATTTTCATTTACGTTTTCACCTCCTTGGCTTCCTTCCCTTACACCTGATTCTTCCTCTTCTTCCTCTTCCTCGTCTTCACTTGAATCAGATTCCACAAACTCTCCATCTTCGCCATCTTCTTGAAATAATAAGTTCACATTTTCATCATCTTCATTGACAAACTTGGAGACTGAAGGACCAGTTGAAGCATCCTGTTCCATATCAATCAACTGTTTCAATCTGGCTCCTGCATTGGCACGCCTCTTTCTAGTAGTCATCAAGAATTCATCGTCAGACATGTTGATACAAAAAGAGATAAAGATTGAAATTTTCTCGCGATCTTTTAAAACCGTTGATGTTCACCAGCTTGATGTTCTCCAGGGAAATGAGGCCAGCGCGCTTGCCACACAGGGGCAGAACTTTCAGCAGAGGTTTAAGTAGCAGAGGTTTCAGTAGCAGCACAAGGATATTTCATAAAGTCGCAAGTGGGGCGAGTGAAGAAGAACTTTCACATTTCAATGCATTAGCGTCTTCTTGGTGGGACGTTAATGGGCCCCAGAGAATATTGCATAAAATGAACTTATTAAGAATGGATTTTGTTAATGAAACCATTAAAGATCACTTAAAGCTTAACGAAAACGTGACTTCTCCAGAAGATGAGGTATATATTCCGCCATATAATGTTGACCTTTTACCTAAGCAAGTCAAGCAAAATATTATTGCAGACCAAGAAGCCAGACGGAATGAAATACTCGGCAGTAAGAAGTTGAAAGTATTAGATGTGGGTTGTGGTGGGGGGATTTTGAGCGAGTCAATGGCAAGATTACCATTTGTAGAATCAGTTAAAGGTATCGATTTATCTAAAGATGTTATTGAAGCTGCTAATATTCATAAAGCCAAAGATCCTGCTTTGAAAGGAAAATTACAATATAAACTACAGTCCATTGACCAATTACCTAAAAAGGATCAATTTGATGTTGTCATGATGTTTGAAATGTTAGAACATGTAGATTATCCGGCAAAGGTATTATCAGAAGCGTTATCTAAAGTGAAACCTGATGGATGGTTATTTTTATCCACCATCAATAGAGATTTGGTTAGTTGGTTTACTACTATATTCATGGGTGAACATGTGCTCAAAATAGTCCCTGTAGGCACCCATACCTTGTCTAAATACATCAACCAATCCGAAATCAAGGAATGGCTCGAACTGGAAAGAAAATACCAACTTGTATCAGCGAAAGGATGTGTGTATATCCCTAGTTATGGCTGGAAATTTACCTCCAATGAGAACATAGGTAACTACTTCATGGCTATAAGAAGAATACATTAATTTACTTGTAAATAGATAATAGTCATTAACTGGCAACTTTTTCAGGCTCTTCACTCTCGTCAATGAATGTTGGCAACTTATCTGCTCCTGTGGACTCGTCATTGAGATAAGTGGGTACCGATAAACCATCATTGAATTCATTCTCGAAATCCATTTCTTCACCCAAGGCATCCAATTCCGCATCTAATTCCGACTCGCTGATATCATCCGGTATATCATTGGTCATTGATAAGGACTCTTGAAGCTCGTTAGACTTATCAATCAAGTCTAACATTTCATCCTGCAAGGATTCGATCTTATCAATATCTATCTTTCCATATGTCTTTTTCAATTGTTTGTTAGCTTGTTTCATGGCATCTACCGTGATCATGGTATTTTGTAGGTTATCGGTGGTCATTGCTGCTTGTGTCATATTCCATGATTGATTTTCCAACTGGTCTTTTTGAGCCTCGATCTGTTTCCGTTGTCTCAATAATTTAATCGCCTTCTGCTTCAATGCTGATTTCCCTGGTCCATCTCTCATTCTAGCAATTTTTTGTTGATACGTAGACAATTCTGAGTTGATTTTGGCTAATTTCACATCAAATGTACCAACTCTATCATCTATATTCTTAATAGCATCATTCAATGATGGTTTTGGTGCTGTATTCTTGCTTCCAAAGAGTCTATTCATTGGTAATTTTGTGCGAATGATCAAGGCGTCCGTTTGGGTGCAAAATCCGACCTTGGTAAAAATCAGTTGGAAACGGCAATCCTGGTTTAATGATGTGATTTATTGCATATAGAGTTTTGGTACATATCAGCTAGAATAGTGCTCCTCAAATAATGTCTAATCTAGAAACCCTTGTTCAAACAAGCGATTCATACATTATCAGGAGACTTCAAAAACCTATTGAGCCAGAAACAGTAACTTTCACGTATATACATATTATGTTATCAACACCATAAGTACAAATGTAACTGGTCGAAACCACTTGCTGATAGGCTAGCCATAAAAGAGTATAACAATAACTATTCAAGACGATATCACTGATTTCCATGTTTTTGGTAACTAGCAGTTGGCCCCACTAGCTCAGTCGGTAGAGCGTCAGTCTCATAATCTGAAGGTCGACAGTTCGAACCTGCCGTGGAGCATCTGTTTTTTTTCTTCATTTTTTGAGTGAGAAGTTGAAGCTTTACTAAAAATATGCCAGAGGTTGCTGAAGTATGTAGTGTTCCTTTTTTTCTGCATTATGGTAGTACTAACAGAGTTAGGTAGCGCATGTGTGTGGACAATTGCGTCGAAATATTCTTGGAGCTAAAATAATTAAGGTTAACTTGCAGCATGATAAGCTCCTATTTCCTAGCCTAAAGACGGCTGACAATCCAGATCAAGAACTCCTAAGAATAGAAAATCTATTGAAAGGTTCAATTGTTGAACGTGTGGGCCGTCATGGCAAGTACTTCTGGATTAGGTTCAAACAGAATAAGATCATGCTAATGCACTTTGGGATGACAGGAAAAATACATATAAGAGGTGTTAAATCTCATCTTGTGTTCATGGAGAATGGTGGAGACAAGAAAGTCTTGAAGGATAAAGAAAACAAGTCAAAGTATTTTGATATAAAGAAGGAAGAAATGAAAGAAGAAATAGAACAATGGCCACCCAAGTTCAGTAAGTTGGAATTGGTATTAAACAATGGTGATAATATTGATCTTTCCTTTGCTGATCCAAGAAGATTAGGACGTATACGATTCCTCACTGACATTGAAAATGACTGGGACTTGTTCAATGTTGAACCTTTAAATCGTCAAGGCCCAGACTACTCGAAGTCAGGTCAAGATATAAAGGAATTCACTTTCGGGGATCCTGACCCCACGAATTATGTCGAGCCATTAAGCTTGCAAGAGTTCGGTGCTTTGATCATCAAAAAGAAAAAGCCTATCAAAAGTCTCCTCCTTGAACAAGAATATTTTGCTGGAGTGGGAAACTGGGTTAGCGATGAAATCTTATACCAGGCGCATATTCATCCAAATGAAGTCTTAAGCGATAAGATATCGGAAACCAGTCCAGTATTAGAGAGATTATATAATTCTTTAAAGTATGTGTGTACCGAATCTGTAAGAGTTGAAGGCGATGTTAATCAGTTTCCTGAAGACTGGTTAATGCTTCATCGTTGGGGTAAGGCCAGGAAAAAGCAAGAGCGACCAAAAGTAGGTGGCCATCCCATCGACTTTGAGACCATTGGTGGCAGGACGAGTTGCTTTGTCCCTGCAATACAGAAAAGGCTATAGTATATATTAAATAAAAGGAAGGCTACAGCGAGTAGCCAATCTTTATAAGTGGCTAATAATCCCGGAGAACGGTGCTATCAATAATTGACCTGTTCGTCGTGTAAAGTGATGAAGCGGCTCCGAGATTTTGTTGTCCTCGTAAGAGAATTTTTGCAACCGGTCTCGGAGTATGGTTAATGCGATGGGATTTATCCTATTTTATCCGATATTTTCTTTTTCACTCTTTAGGAGTTTTGATCATATCTCCACTGGCCTTTTTGAACAATAAAGATTTTGCCCTTGTATATAGGTGATGGACTTAGTAACAAAGGTTATGTCCGTCTCGGATAATATAACCGTCTTCCCCTGCTAGGATCTTACCGGATAACAGATGAGGAGGGGAAACGTCAACTGATGCGTGTCTCTTAAACCCCAACAGCGGAAGCACGCCAAAAATGAGATTTGTATGCAGGATTCAAGTTCAAAAGAATAATTGATGTTAAAGAAAGTACCGTTGGTCCGCCAGCGGTTAAAGTTTTTGACTCATTAGGGTGCATATAGACTGTGAACGTGGAACTTCAAGGTTTATATGAGTGATCTTGACAGCTGCAGTAGTAGGCCAGTGTTTAACTGAAACGACCATCCCCTCACGGTTGTTGGATTGGGTTGAACCAGTTCCACAGTAGGAAAAACTCGGAAGGCTGCGCTTCTATGTCGCTTTTGAGATGCGGTCGGAGTTAATTCCGAGGTGATCTGCCACCGGAACTCTTTAGTATAAATTAAATTAATTATCCCTCTCTTTTGTGTATCCAATATGCTTACTATAAGAAGATTGTACGCCACCAAGTCGGTGCACACTCACACGATCAAGACTCCTGTGGACATTAAGGCAGCCATCGAGTCCTTAAAGCCTAAGGTTACTAGATTGTCTAATGATGGGCCCATCGAATGTGATTTGACGGGGTTTCAATTGCTCAATTCTCCTATTTTCAATAAGGGTTCTGCTTTCACAGTTGCAGAAAGAAAGGCATTTGGCTTGACATCATTATTGCCATCTCAAGTAAATACTTTGGATGAACAAGTGGATAGAGCTTACAGGCAATTTAGCTACTTAAAGACTCCTTTAGCCAAAAATGATTTCTGTACTTCTATGAGAATCCAGAATAAGGTTTTATACTATGAATTAGTAAGGAGACACATTAGAGAAATGTTACCAATCATCTATACCCCTACTGAAGGAGACGCCATTGCATCTTATTCCAACAGATTCAGAAAACCTGAAGGATGCTTCTTGGATATTACCGAACCTGACTCTATAGACGACAGACTTTCAGCATTTGGTGAAGATAAAGATATTGACTATATTGTTGTTAGTGATGGTGAAGGTATTTTAGGTATTGGTGATCAAGGTGTTGGTGGTATCAGAATCGCAATTGCCAAATTGGGATTAATGACTTTATGCGGAGGTATTCATCCTGGTAGAGTCTTGCCGGTTGTTTTGGATTGTGGTACCAACAATGAAAAGTTATTGAACGATGACTTGTACATGGGTAACAAATTTCCAAGAGTAAGAGGTGAAGAATATTGGTCTTTTATTGACAAATTCATCAAAGCTTTAAAGAAGAGGTTTCCTAGTGCAGTTTTACATTATGAAGATTTCGGTGTTTCTACCGGTAGAACCATGTTACAAAAATACAGAGAAACTTTACCGTCATTTAATGATGATATTCAAGGTACTGGAGCTGTCGTCATGGCATCTATGACCGCTGCTTTGAAGTTTTCCAACAGAAAACTTCAAGATAGTCAAGTCTTAATTTACGGTGCTGGTTCTGCAGGTTTAGGTATTGCCGATCAAATTACCAACCACATGATTAACAGTGGTATGACAAGAGAGGATGCACTTAGCAGAATTCATACTATGGATAGAAGAGGTTTACTCTTAGACACCTATGATGACCTTTCTGAAGGTCAACGTAAATATGCCGATCCAAAAGCTGACTGGGATGGTATAGATACTAAGAGCTTGGTTGAATGTATCAGAAATGTCAAACCAACTATGTTGGTCGGTTGTTCCACTCAAGCTGGTGCATTCACTGAAGAAGTCATCAAGGAGATGTACAAGTATAACCCACAACCAATAGTATTCCCATTATCCAACCCTACTAGATTGCACGAAGCTTTCCCAATAGATATCATGAAATGGACTGATAACAATGCCTTAATTGCTACTGGTTCTCCTTTCGCTCCAGTTGATGGTTATTATATCTCTGAGAATAATAACTGTTTCACTTTCCCAGGTATTGGATTGGGAGCTGTTTTATCTCGTTGTACTACCATCTCTGATACTATGATTTCCGCAGCTGTTGATCAATTGGCCTCATTGTCTCCAAAGATGGAGAATCCAAAGAATGGTTTGCTCCCCAGATTAGAAGAAATCGATGAAGTGAGTGCTTATGTTGCCACTGCTGTTATTCTTCAGAGTTTGAAAGAAGGTACCGCTAGAGTTGAACTCGAAACAAACCCTCATGGTGAATTTGTTGAGGTACCAAGAGACTTTAAGAAGTGTTTGAAATGGGTTCAATCACAAATGTGGAAACCTATTTACAGACCATTGGTTAAGGTAGAACACGTTCCAGAGATTCACACTTTCCAATACTGATTCAGTTCACCATTGTATTCGCATCACTACATATTCAATCATTAAGTTAATCGTTTTATAGAGTTACTAATAGACATTGTACAAGTTATATCTATAAACTCTCATTCAAGTACTTTGTTAATCTAACAAGTGTAAAATACTTTTCATCATCCAAATGTTTCAAGTCTTGCTTTAAAGCATCATACTCCATAAAGAATAATGAGTCATGTAATCCCCAAGGCTCTATGTGAGCAGTGAGCTTGGGTTTGTTCTTCTCATTGACTTTAAATTCAAATTCTGGGAGTTGTTTATTATTAGAGGTCCCAAATGGTGGCTTTGGAATATCGTAGATCTGCTTGAGCCAAACAAAAACGTGATCCCTGAAACTTTCATCTTCACCAAAAACTAAGAAGACTTCATTGTTGTTGTCATTGAAAAAGGGAATATCAGTCCAGTCAGTTGGTTGCTTATACGACCAATTAAAGAAGGAGTTTTTAAGTCTAGCATTTTCAGTTATGAAGAGGTCAATATGACCGGCACTAAACAACTCAAAAGTGATGATATCACGACACAGGTTCTCATAATATGAAGTTCCAGGCGAGTTGTCTTCAAGTCTTACAGCCATGTCTACCCAAGGAGAAATCAAAAGTAATTTATTGGGAGTTGGTAAGTATGGTCTTCTCTCTTTAAGAAATCTAGTATAAGTAATTGATAAATGTCCACCAGCGGAATCCCCGAACAAGATTAAATTCTTATTTCCTTCTTCAACCAACTTAGTATAAATACTATCCAATTGTCTAACTTGACGGGGAAACTTAGCACCAGTACACACTAAGTCATAATCCAAGAACAATATAGAAACCTTTTTAGATGGATCAATTGACTTGTAAACGGCTGCTAAACTCTGTAATTGTTCGACTTGGGTCTGCATAAAGTAACCTCCACCATGACTATAGATAATCACCGGATCATCAACAGATCTACCTTCATGTTTCGCAAACCAAATGCCACTAGTACCATATCTCTCTCCATAGTGGGGTAACTTATTTGCAACCGCACCATTTGTTAATTTGAACAACTTGAATACGGTGTTATTGGTTAAACTGATATATTTTGTATCGGCAATAGGGATAGCGATACCTGCTCTGTAAAAGGTCATCTTGATACATATCAATAGTCTTTTCTCATACTTCCTGAATTTGTGGGTACCAAGGTAGTAATGCAATACTGAAAGTAAAACTTTTATTGGTATTCCCAATATACTGATAAATCCCTGTAAGCTGATCATGATATATAATTTTTAGGTGGGTTCCAATTGTATTTAATGTCGATAGATTATCTTGTGAAAGTGAAATCTCCTCATGCTGCAAATATGCAGGTGAAATTTAACGACAACGAATCAGTCGTCTACTATCGTTTGCGCAAGTGTTTGTACTAGTCATCTGTAGTCATCTGTACTAATCATATCTAGTCATCTGTACTAGTCATCTCCACTAGTCGTCTTTAGTTGTCTTCACTGGTTGTCCGCACTGGCCATCACGAGTCGTCTATAGTAATCCGTCTGTACCAGTGATTTCAATATGAGATAGGTTTTTTTATATCTGCAGCTCTCCCATTCCATAATGACTACCCTTTGTCGCTAGTCTTACTACATCACCAATAGTGCTTCTTATTCACTCTTAGTGGCTTTGTGTTTGGCACGCCCACGAATTTCCGGGGAAAATGATTGGAAGATTTCAGACCTCAACAAAGTGAAAATTTTGAGTAAAAGTCAAGCATGTCAGTTGAAGAATTAAAAGAAACTGTTAGTAAATTACAGGAGAGAATCCAACACTTGGAAATTAAAGCTGGTATAATTCCAGATGTTCCAAAATCCATCAGAATGGTCTTAATTGGACCTCCAGGTGCAGGTAAAGGTACTCAAGCTCCAAATTTGAAGGAAAAGTTTTGTGCCTGTCACTTGGCTACTGGTGATATGTTGAGAGCCCAGATCACCGCCAAAACCAGTTTGGGTTTGGAAGCCAAGAAGATCATGGACCAAGGTGGTTTGGTCAGTGATGAAATCATGGTTAACATGATCAAATCTGAATTGGCTGAGAACAAAGAATGTCAAAACGGATTCATTTTAGATGGATTCCCAAGAACTATTCCTCAAGCTGAGAAGTTGGACTCCATGTTGAAGGAGAGAAAGACCCCCTTGGAAAATGCTGTTGAATTGAAGATCGACGATGAGTTATTGGTCGCTAGAATCACCGGTAGATTGATTCACCCAAGCTCTGGTAGATCTTACCACAAGCTCTTCAACCCACCAAAGAAAGAGATGACCGATGATATCACCGGTGAGCCATTGGTCCAGAGATCTGACGACAATGAAGATGCCTTGAAAAAGAGATTAATTACCTACCATAAGCAAACCGAGCCAATCGTTGATTACTACAAGAAATCCGGAATCTGGTCCGGTATCGATGCCTCTCAAAAGCCAGCTACTGTTTGGGATGATATCTTAAAATGTTTAGGTCAAAAATAATTTAGGTTTGTTTCTTTTTATTGATGTATATAGTTACATAAGAAGAATAGACACAGTCGCTATACCTTTTCTCTCTTGACGTTCGTATTTAAATCATCTTGAGCGTTTCTTTTTCGAGTTTCATTATAACAGTTCACATGTACAATCTTTCTACCAGACTCAGGCTCTCCAGGTTGTATGATACAGTTAACCCAGCACCATTCACCTAATTCTTCATTAAAGGTTCCCTTGACTTGTTCCCTACAGATCAAGCATTTGTTATTAGTGTTGGTCTCGGTGCTTGGAATTACAACGTAAGGCACTTCTTTATTGAGTTGCTCTTCAGCAGCTTCAGCAGCAGCAGCGGCGGCTTGTGCAGCAGGATTGTTTTCGTTCTGTAATTCCAAAAGACTCTTCTCCTTGAATTCAATCCATTCGCTTGATTTCATATACCAGCTCCTTGACTGGACTATATTAGACGTTTTCAACTTCTTATTCATACGAAAATGCCAGTCCAAGTGCAATCTTTTATTGTTATGGCCCACATTATCACTGGTGAATCTTTTTCCACATACTGAACATTTCAAAGATTTAGCCTCGTAAAGCAATTGTTTACATTGTATAGGAACAACTGATTTAGATATGAAACTTTGTAAATCGTCCACCAGCAACTTCTTGAGTTCACTATACTTCTGTTGTTCATATTCCGATTGATGTCTATTACCCAAGAATTGACCAAAAAAGTTAGCAGATTGATCATCAGATACTTTTTTGGGGTAATTTATATGATAAACTCTGGGTTTATTAAAATCCAGTTCATAGGTTATAAGACCAAAATTAATTAATTGGTCGAATATCTCATTGCTTCTAGAAATGGGGGTTTCCTTCGTTACACTTGGAAGGTTACTTTGCTGAGGAATTTGGGGAATTTGGGGAATAGCTGGTAATGATGGTAAGGTTGGTACAGCAGGTAATGATGGAACAGGGCTATTTGAGGTAATTATATCAATTTTACTAGGACTAGAAGTGGCTATAGAATTGGCCACAGTAGGTACAGGAGGTACAGGAGGTAATGATGCAGGTAATGAGTGTTTAATAGTAGGGGTAGTGTTCGGAGAACCACTTGATGACCGATCACTATTCAAATTATTTAACTCTTGATGTTTAATACTATTTAATTGACTCTGGACAGCGTTAAGTTCATTAAACTGCATTTTCTGACTTTGTAAAAGTTCTTTGAGTTGTAATAAGGCATTGAGCTTGTCTTTTAATTTATTATTATCAGAGTTACTATTTAACTTTGTCTGAAATATAGGCAATAATTCGTCTATATCTTGTATTAATTTTGTATTACTTAACTCAGTACCGTTAACTGGGCCTACTGCCTTGGCCAAAAAGCCGCCTATTTTGTCTAGTTCTTCTCTAGGGAACAACGGTAAGTTCGTTCCTTTAGACTTGGTCAATTTCCAAGTTTCGAATAAGTTTCTCATCTTCTGCCTTATAGCATCATTTACCAACATGTAAACATGGCTGAAAAGTTTGAATACCTCATCTCCAATCAAAATATTGTATGGATTACCAACCTGCTTACATATAGAATCAAGAAGATATAATACGAACAACTTCTGCTCAGGGACACAATGATAAAGACGACTGGTGATGGCGTCTAATATTTCATCTGCAACTTCGCTATTTTCGGCAGCCAATGCTGTTAATGAATCTATTATAGGCCTGGAATTGAATGTTAACTGCCCTAGGCTCTCTTTGAACTGATTAACCGCTTCAGTCATAGTTGTAAGTGTGTGCTATTAGTGATGAAATTTTATTTTCGCCGCGAAGTTTTAGATGAGTTTGGCTGCTAAGTGGTATTTTAAGTATGTGCAAATACATGTAATTACAGCCAGCTTAAGTTTGATTTAACACGCAAGTAGTGTGTTAGTGGTATAAGAGTATATATATATATTCTCTCGTAAAAAAAGAACCAAAACCCAAGAAAATGGGTAAATATGGCTTGTTTTTTGTTCCTAAAAAGGCTGTGGTATCCTTCCATTCCTTTAATTACATCAGTGTCTTGAACTTTTGAGAAGAAAGTCACATACAGTAATATTCTCCACTGTACTGGAATCTATACATTTTCCCGAAAAGGTAATCAAAGTTTACCGCGGTGAGTCAATCTTTCAGTGTGAAAAATTTTTCATTATATCAAGTAGTCACATATAGAATTAAGATGTCCCCAGCTGCTGTTACTGCTCCAAATCAAAGGAAAGAGTCCGCCCTTGCTAGAGTATTAGGATCTGCATCTGCAGGTATTTGTGAAATTGGTGTATTCCATCCAGTTGACACAATTTCTAAGAGATTAATGTCTAATCATGGTAAGGTCACGAGTGCTACCCAATTGAATTCGGTCATTTTTAGAGAACATGCTGAAAAGGCATTACCTAAGAGACTCTTCACCTTATTTCCAGGTTTAGGTTATGCTGCTGCTTATAAAATTTTGCAAAGAGTCTACAAATATGGTGGTCAACCTTTTGTTAATGAATCCTTATCTGCCAACTTCAAACAAACTTACGAAGATTGGTTCGGTAAAAAGAATGGTAAAGCATTGTTATCCGCTACTGCTGGTTCACTTATTGGAATTGGTGAAGTTGTTTTACTACCATTGGATGTTTTGAAGATTAAACGTCAAACTAACCCAGAATCTTTTAAGGGTAGAGGATTCTTAAAAATCATCCAAGATGAAGGTTTTGGTTTATACAGAGGTTGGGGATGGACTGCTGCTAGAAACTGCCCTGGTTCTTTCGCTTTATTTGGTGGTAATTCTTTCGCTAAAGAATACATTTTTGGCTTATCTGACCACTCTAAGGCTACTTGGACTCAAAATTTCGTCACTTCCATCTTCGGGGCTTCTGCCTCCTTGATCGTATCTGCTCCATTGGATGTTATCAAAACTAGAATCCAAAATAGAAGTTTTGATAACCCGGAGTCTGGTTTCACCATCTTGAAAAACATGGCTAAGAAGGAAGGAATATCTTCTTTCTTCAAAGGGTTAACTCCTAAATTATTGACCACTGGTCCAAAATTGGTCTTTTCTTTCGCTTTGGCCCAATCCTTAATCCCAGCTTTTGACAAATTGATTAACTAACCAAGTGATGTCTCTATTTAATTCGCTGTATATAGTGTAAATCTTAACAATAATGATAGTCTTCTTGCTCCTGTATATAAACATTATATTCTATGCACATGGGAGAGTGCGGAGGAAGAAATTTTCTTGAGTCACTAATGATATGAAGCTACTATACTTCATATATATCCTTAAGGTGAACTTGTTTCTGGTTATCATAGACAGTTCCCGCTCACAGTCACTCAATCTACAATATATACATAGCTCGTTATTTGATGCGACCTCATGTCAGCCTACCGATGACGAAATCGGTGATTTTACTATCATCAATAATTTCACAGGTTTTCCTTATGACATAGAGATATGAAGAGGAACGTTAGGTATGGGTGGTGCATATATGAATACATGTGTGTATTTCTATGTGATGGGGAGTGTATATAAATGGTATTTATGGGTTAGTAAGGTATATAGTAATAATATAAGACGTTACGTTAATATTGGTAACTCACGCCTACGTGATCAAAATAGTCCTGGTTGATCAACTGAGTCTTCTCTTTCTCCCATCTTGCAGCATCCAAGCCTGTCTCTGAAGGCGACTTGTTCTCCAAGACAGCCAATCTCATCATTGCATCGATTTGTCTCTGTTGTCTGACAAGCTTTTCAGTAGCTCTTTCTCGAAGTCCTCCAGACAGTTTAGCAACGTTTATGGCACTTTTAAGGAAGACTTTACTGTTTTTCAACAAGATATCTCTGTTCTCTTCCCTAATATTGCTCCTCTGTAGATCAATGTCACACCTTTTGATGTAAGTATTACTTATTGTAGCGAGAAGAGTGCCTAAATTGTCACCTCCAGCCTTTTGAATCTCTTGTTTCTGAATACTCAAAAGCTCTTGTGCCTTTTTCAAGTAATTTCCCATTGTGGTCAAGCACTGCCAATAAGTATTCACATAATACTCGTTATTCTTACAATTGATAAGATTTATGTCATTTCTGTCTAAAAATTCTTGGATACTGTCAACGAATACTAAATACTTCTCCGGTATCTCTGCAATTTGAGGAAGGTTATTATTCCAAATCTCATATAATGTATCGATATTATGCTCAAATAGAGAGGTGATGTATACCTTATTGATTTTGTATTGATTCAATACCGTCTCTGGTATAGACGAAACGAAATCTGGTTTAGTGTTGTTTCCCGAGCTGAAATTAGAGATTAACTCGTCGGCTATAGCATCACATGATTCAATAAATGGACCTGAAAACTGCCTAACCATTTCAATCTCTTTTTCAGGATCAGTTACGTTCTCGATTATAGCACCTACTAGGTTATAGCACGATATGATAGTCTCAAAAACATCAGGAGGTTGTAAAACAGTTTCCCCAACGGCCTGTTCATTGCCAGTGTTTCCAGAAATTGTTTCTTCAGTTAGACCATCAAGCTCAGCTATGAACTTTTGAAGCAGACTAACCTGCATTTTTAGTACGTTTTGAAAGAGTTCCTGAGCCTCTGATGCCGATTGAGTCACCAGGTTAAGGTCAGACAGATTTTCGATCATCTGAGTAAGTACCAACCCAGTATTATATAGCAAATCTACCAGAGGGGTCAATCCTAATTCATTATTCATGGCAATAGTTCTCTTATGATAACTAATAATCACCGAAAGTTCTTGCACAACAGAATCATCAGCTAACAACACTTCATCCACATTTGTGAGATCCTTAACATCAACTCCATCAGTTTGAAAATAATGGTTATAAACATGATAGAGTAATCTAGAGATGTTATAATATATATCTATCTTGAGATTAGGATCATCGATTGGTTTCTTGAGTGCTATCAAATAATTATTATATGCCTTTTGATAGAATCTCAATGCTTTAGCTAAGTCTGAACCTAGCCATCTGTCTCCTGATTCTTCGTCTATTGCACCTTGTTCAAAGAAGTCATCGCTGCTCTGTAGCTTGGACTCGGACTCTTTCTTGATTGGTGCTCTTCTACCCAACTTGGGAACCTTGTATGCCTCTACACGTTAGTCTCCATAGTTCCAATTGCTCCATGGCTTTTTGGTTTGTTCTACAGTATGCTCTGTAGCCCTAATACATACTCTTCATGATGGCGCGTAAATATATTAGCACTCATGGCATCTTCATTGAATGAGGTCAGCCTCAGTCTGAAACTGGAGTATGAATTGCCAGTTTTTATTCTAGGGTATAAGATGACTCCACTGGTTGGGGGCGGTATACTATATGTTACCGATTTCACCACGATCAGGGAAGACGTGATAGACACGAGAAGAAGTGATAAACTTCCTACGTTACATATAACTAAGACTGGAGAACTCGACTCGAACCAGATTTTTTGTTTAAGGTTCTCTAATGACAACAGTAAAGAGATAAAGAACTTAGGGAAAGGCAGTTCGATATATAGTAAGGCAAATATTGTTAATATTCGATTTAAACGTCATACCAATGGATTTGAGTTGATCCCAACGTCAGGTAAGATATTGTCTACAATACATGACAGAACTAAAACTTGGGCTACCCCAGCTTTCAAAGGACTACTATATCGGTTTTTTGATACTGTCAAATCCGACATTCACAATAATGCACCTACTACAATGGCTATTTACAATAGTGAAAATGCAGAAACAAAAAAAAGAAAGCTCAATGCACTCTCACAGTTGAACTTCTTCAAGTCAGCTCGGCCAAATGTGTCTTCACTAGTATTCCGTAACAGACCTATTGAAGATGATGAGGATGAGGATGAGGATGCGGATGAGGACAACCAAGAAGAGCAAGAAAGCGAAATTGCAGTTGAAGACAGTAAGATAGTATCACATACGGAATCATCAGTAAGTGATCCACAAGTGCTCAACACATCAACTGTTAGTCAAGAGTTGAATCAAGGACAATCGAAGAGTTTTGGATCTCAAGTGATAACATCTAACTCTGATAAATCACTAAATGAAGTACCTAGACTTGATGGATTCAATGATTTTTTAGCAAGTAAAGTAACCATCGGACAGCTTAAAAACTTGACTGATTCCATAGAAGAAATCACCAAGGCCAAAGAATTCGAATTAAAAGGATATTTGCGAATGGTACCGCCGCTCACTGATTTCGTGATAAAGCCGTATAAGAGAACACTCAAACTTTCTTCATTCAAAATATATTTCTTTGAACAAATGAAACGTCATAATACTACCTTCATAGAACTAGAATTCAATACTGATGAGGAGATTTGTGCATTTCTTGGCTTGCATGAAATTGAAGACGCATATACAAACTACTCAGTGTTACAGTCCAAATTGAATCGTGTTTTAAATATGAATGATAGAATTTCCATACCCCTCACAAGAAAATTATGTAACATGGCCACTGGTAATTTATCTCGGCTGTATTGGACATGTCTGAAATCCATTAATGACCTTATATGACAAGGCTTGATTATTATCAGTAATTTGCAACCAAGCCTACTTGGGACCATTTACTTGGTGAACTTATTTTTAGCACCGCGCCTCTTCTATAATCAGGTCCATTCTTTTTTTTTTAATTTTTTTTAATATTATATATAATAACCCCGGCCGTCGAAAAAAAAACACTTCCACTATGTTTATTCCTATTCTTAACGATAATTTCTGTCCATCATCCTTTGTCAAACGATCATTCAGTGAAGATGTCACATCTACTGCTGACTCTTTCAAACATTGGGATACGTGTATGGATAATAAAACTTGCAAAATAGTAGCTATTGTTGGTATAGTATTAGCTGCTTTGGTAGTTATGTGGATATTTTCCACCCTTATCCGTTGTGTATGTTTGGGTTTTTCGTGTCTTGAAGCTTTATGTTGTTGCTGTTGTAGATCTGCTTCCAAAGATTATCAGCAAAAGCAAGTCCATCCGTATGATAATCCTAATATGTATGCGCCTGCAGCACAACCGATGTATCAGCCAGTCCAACACCCTTATACTCCGCCACACACTCAACAGCCTAGCATCTATAGCTCCAATGGTTATAAGGTTGTAGATGATAGAGATGACCCGTTTAAAGACCATCACACTGCTTATAGAGGCCAGAACTTTTAATGATTGATATGTACTTTAATTCACGCTATAACCTTAAAATTTCCTCTTTATCACAAACATGTTTGAGAACAATGACCCGGCCCATTTTGTTTATGACGGTCAATCAATGAATGCCCAGGCTGCCACTAGAGTAAACGACTATCCTATGAAATTAGTTTTGTGTCTAGACGGTACCCAGAACGAATTTGGTTACCTACCTTTTTCTAATGCCTTACGCTTCTTTAGGCTCTTGAGTAAAGACGACCCCAACCAATTATGCTATTATCAACCAGGTGTGGGGGTTCGCTATGGGATTCCCTTTCCCTACAATGACCCCAGAAGCATACTTGGTAATGTAGTAAGAACAATTACTCTGCTGTTAGATTCTGTATTTGCGTTCACCTTCGAGTTTCATGTTAAAGCAGCTTATATATTTCTTATGAGGTTTTATAGAGAAGGAGATTATATATCTCTCATTGGGTTCAGGTAACTAACTACCATCTATTACCATGACACTGGTTTCTTACTAACTTTTTATTTAGTAGAGGAAGTTTTGCAGCCAGAATTTTAGTAGGTATGATAGAATGTGTAGGTCTCTTGAATAAGGGCTTAGAGGACTTGGTTTCTACTGCTTGGGAGATCTACTGTAATTGGGAAAATTCTGGCCAACCTTCGCTGGAAGCATACTCTTCCTCTTTGGCTAATGAGTTTAAGAAAACCTTCAGTAGGTCCTCGGTAAGTATTCATTTCATGGGATTGTTTGATTCTGTCAACTCTGTCGGTTTGATAAGGGATAGAATGTTTCCTTTCACCAGTAGGAGTGCAATTGTTAAGCATGTCAGACATGCAATTAGTTTAGATGAACGAAGAGGTAAATTCAAGCAAGTATTATTTAAACCTTATAGTTACTATCCCCACCTTTCGGACTTACAGTATGAAGAATGTAATAGTGGTGACTCTGATTCTAGGAGCATGAGGCTGGTGGGGTTTTCATTCGTCAATGCATTGACAGATGTTTTATCTTCCCTTATCGGAAAACGTCCCACCAGGAGAGTAGATGATGACTGTCATTGTCCAGATATTCAAGAGTTGGTGTTCCCAGGAAATCATGGTGATATTGGTGGTGGTTGGAAAGATAAGGATACTGATCAATGTCTTTCCAATATCCCTCTCCGTTGGATTCTTTCTCAAGCTATTAAATTCGAAATTTCTTTTAAACCTGGCTCCATTCATGAATTTGATTCCTTGTACCCTGTGACTAGTAGCTTTCTATCTTTTAATCATGATATGCTTCGTTTCAAAAGGCATAATCCCTTAGATCCAAGTATAAAATTAGAACTTCCACATCATCCTGTTAATGGAAACAACAGATCTGGTCACTCGGGGTATTTACAAGTTATCTTCTGGTGGCTTATTGAATTATTACCTATTGGTATTAAGATTGAAGATGAAAATGGGAAATGGAAAAGAATCTACGTTCCCAACTTGGGCAGAGCTAGAAAATTTCCTGAAGGAATCATGTTGCATTGGAGCATTTTTTACAGATTACATTACTTCAAGGATTATAATCCTATAAATCTTCCGGCTGATTTGGCATGCAAATTTATGGATCTGTTGAAAAGTTTCCAGAGTAAATTCAACCACGATCAGTTGAAAGATTACTGTGAAGGATTGAATGTTGACAGAATAAAGTCTGATTGGCAAAGTGAAATTTGGCATACTCTTCCGGATGAGTTGGAGGAGATCTTGAAGAAGAATCCAGATATTTAATGCATTATATATTTGTTACTATTTTCTGTAAAAATAATGTTTTTCAGCCAGGTAGCTGAGATAAATAAGATATTAGAAATCTATCGATGCTCTTATTAGTATTTATAGGACTTTTTTTCTTTTCTAATCGTTTTCTTCTGGTTCATTAACTTGGTTTAACCAACGAGTAAAGTTTCATCGTCAGTGAATTCGTATTGAGGAATTTCCAAGTTCAATGGAGCAGGACCCTTTCTAATTCTACCAGAAATATCGTAGTGAGAACCGTGACATGGACAGAACCAACCACCGAAATCACCCGATTCACCAATTGGGACACAACCCAAGTGAGTACAGATACCCAACATGATCAACCATTCTGGTTTCTTGACACGGTCAGCATCAGTTTGTGGGTCTCTTAATCCATTGATTTCAGTAGCATTAGCCTCATCAATTTCATCAGCAGTTCTGTGTCTAATGAAAACTGGCTTACCTTGCCATTTAACAATAACATTCTTACCTTCTGGAATAGCACCCAATTTAACTTCAACCTTGGCCATAGCCAAAACATCAGCAGAAGCAGCCATGGAATGTAAGAAAGATTCAACAGTAGATTTGGCACCAGCAGCTGATAACAATCCCATTGAACCAACCATGAAGTAGGTAAAGTTTCTGTTGGTGTTCTCACTTCTATTGTGTAAGTAACCAGAGAAATCTGGTTGATCGTAACTAGATAAAGTCTTAGAAGATGAAGACAAGCTTCTGACACTGTTCTTAAGTCCTAAACTTTTCAATGATCTTGACAACATTTTACTTTAATTGAAAACTTTTGATTTTAATTTTGGAAATGAGAAAAATTGTTTTTTCAGTTCCTCTCATTGGTTGTTTTGGGGTCGTGTAAAGTTCATAATCATAGAGTATTAGAGAAGAATATAGTCGATATATATATTATTGTATCCCTCCCCTATTTTATGCCAAATCCACTTGATTCGTTGACGGCAATCCTCAACTTAGTATGTAACTCTTCTTTTGTAGAATAATTGAACAAATCTAACTCATTAAAGCAGGTATGAGCTACTGGTAACTTTTTCTTATCCTTAGTAATGTTCTTAACTGTGAAATTTAAATTTTGAATACCAGTGGCTGGAATTCTATCACTTCCAGTTACAAATGTAAGGAATTTCTTTTGTTCTTTGTATGTTAGAAGTTTCACATATTCCCAAAACCAATTAATTATATCTGAATTCTTTGCTTCTTCGTAACTATTCCAACCCATATACCTAGTAATAGACTTTAAAACATCTACTTCAAGTTTACCTTCTTCATTCCCACATATTAGTAGCTCTATTTCCTTTGGAGAAAATATAGTAAGTGCATTACCATTTGTAACTGAATTAAATCCTTTCAAGAAAGTATTAACTTGTTCAGAAATTCCTTCAATTAAATGGAACTTAGCATATTTCTCAATATAGTAGTCTCTGTTTTCAATATCAACTCTAGTCTTATCACCACCAGGTATAAGCTTTTTGGTTATCACATTATTGAAAACATCACAAACACTAATCTCAAAATTTAGATCCAATGCTTCCAATTCTTCTTCGGTTAAATTCTTTAACTTGAATAAATTCTTTGACAATTCCGGGTATAACTGTTGGAAATCACTGAATCCCAAAGGAATATCCAAAAGCATCTTATAGAAAGCAATTGGGAATTTCAAATCTAAAATTGTTGAATTATAAATTGCCAAACCTAAAATAGCTCCAAATAGATAGTAGATTTCTAAATTATCTATTGGCACTAGATTAAACCAATAGTAATTCGACTCGTTCACATTAACAACAATACCAGTCTGGGGATTGAAAATTGATTTGGTTAAAAGTAAAAACCATTCCTTCTTTAACCCCCCTGCGTCTATTCCTGGTTCACCCAAAAACTGCACTTTTAGACTCTTTCTTAAATTCTGTTGATTCAATTTGATACTGTTTAATGAATCTTGTACTATATGATCCCTTCTAACTTTAACTCTGAAGTATACATCTATAGGTATTCTCTTATCCAAGGAATTGATAAATGCTTCCTCTGCTTTCCTCTCCATTATCCGCTTCGCTTCATATTCTAGAATCGATATTTTGTTTCCCAAGGTGATCAAAAACGGGAACTTGCAAAAAAAGTACGATGCAGCAGTCGAATATGAGTTTTGCATTCCATTGATGTAGTCCAAGACTGTCAGAATCTCTGGCGTATCGGAAGGTTTTGCCTCCTCAAATTTCTTATTGCTAACCCAGGAATCAAAATCCATTTTCAAATTGACATAATCAACCAAAGAATTATAAAATACAGAAACATTTAAATGATCACCTCTTATATTATAAGCCTCCATAAACATTTCTAACACTCCTGATGCTGTCTTGAGATGCCAATCATTTCCATATTGATATATTTTTATCTTTGCTGTTGTGTCTTTACTTTTCTTGGACTTGGACCTACTCAAATTCATAGGTAAAGATGTAAGGCCAAGTGAGTTCATCTGTTCTATTTCCTCTTTAAAATTTGAGTTTTCCAAATATTCTGGGTCAACTCTAGTCGATGACTTAGTCTTATTCCTTCTTCTATAGTCAGGATTATTGGCTATGTAAAAATACTTCTTCAAATGAAACGTTATATACACATTGATCAAATCAATTTTTGCAGTAAAAATTGATTGACTATACTTTGAAAACCAACTAATTATGTAGTTTTTAACGGTGACAGATTGTATGTTTGATATTATACCCAACACTCTTTTCAAAATATCATAACTTAATGCTTTAACTTCTGGAACGTCAATCATGCTACTATAAGTAGACTTGTCACCTTTCTTGTGGATTTCATGATGAGTTAAAGCATATGATAAGAATGGGATTTCAAGTAGTATCAATAGCCAACAACAATTTCTAGCATCGTCACCAAAGGATGTTGGTACTCTTTTCAATAAAATAAGACAACCTTGTAATGCACTGAATAATGGTCTCTTAGTAGGAAGCTTAGTTAATATATCAAATGTCATCCGTATATCTTCATAATTGATATTGGATGTAGAATAATGAATCTTTGTACTAGATTTTTTGAGTTTGAATGAACCATTCAAGCAATGATAATTTTGGAACGCACTATAAAGATAGGTAGATAAAGGTTCAAATACTTCATGTAAAGTCCTACCATCATTTATAGATGCTAAACATTTTTCCAGGATTTTATGTACATATTTATAAGAGATACTATGAGTGGAATTGACAGAATCATAATATGCAACTGAACTCTGTAGAATGTTTGTCGTGTGACAGATTGAACATTTATATTTGGTTGCGTCCTGAGGATATGATAAGATTGTACCACAGCATATACAATTGGATACAGTACTCTCATTGCAAATCTTCTTTTCGGGTTCTGCTTGCTCAGGTTCTGGATCGATTTTGTGGGTTCCACCTGATATTCTTAATAAATCAAATAACTTCCACTGGGAAAACGATTGAGGGATATTAGGACTAGAAGACTCACTATTGATCTGAGAGATAGGTTTGGGTGGTGGTAGCGGTATAGACAATCCATGTCTATTCAATGAAGTTTGTCTCTCCATTTACCAATATCTCCAACTAATCTACACCCCAACTCTATGCTCAATTCTTAAGGATATGAATATTAATTGATCCAGCTTATTTGTCCTCTTATAAAATACAATCCCGCGAGGGCCATTTTAATCTACAGGAACTAATGGTATTTGTGCTATCTGAGGCCACACCTGCCAATTGCATAAATCATGTCCTTCAAGCACGGGTGTTTGATGAGTATCCTACTACAATCTTAAATAAAGTTAATCGATTGGAGTTTCGATCGCTATCAGCTACAGAAACTGATATTGAGTTCCCATTAATAGAGTATTTGGATTTAGAGGAACCAATACTAGCAATTAACAAGTTTCAACACCCTGATGTTGAAAGAGATTGTTTATTACTTCTTACTGAATCATATGTGTTATTGGTGTTATGGTTTGATCGTGATCAAAACAAATTTGTCGTGCTTAAGTCCGTGACTTTTGATGCAAGTAACCAACAATTACCTGCAGATATGCAACCCAAAATAGTGGTAGACCCTTCTGAATTCCCTAAATTCTTTTCGGTATATTTCTTTGAAGGATTCTTACAAATATTTACTATAAATCATTCTTGGCAAAGATGGGAATCAACTTCTTCGAGATCAAAAAGAAAACTTGATCATACTAGTGAACTAATAGACGGAATTACTGTATCTGTGGGAAGTATAGTTGTTCAAGATTTACAAATCTTATATTCAAGCTCTGAAAATCTGCAAATCATAGCGGTTCTTTATAGAGATTATAGTTATAATTACTCCATGAGATACTATCTGATATCAAAAAAGTCATTCACATTAATACATCAATTCGAAGAATTTGAAGAAGTACCCACGCTTTTAATGCCTCCCATGAGTGGAGGAGTCATGATACTTACTGATGCTCATATCTTTTACTTTCCTGGTCCCAATATTAAAAAACTACAATTGTCCGATGATAATATTGATAACAACATATCCATAAATCCAAGAGATTTGGTGATTACAAAAAAATTGGCCACTACTAATTCTATATCTGCATTCTGTTGTTGTAGAGTTATTGATAACAAGAGGATTTTATTAGTAAATAACAAAGGAGATACCTTTGTTCTTTTCTTCGATTGGAAGAAAGCAGGACATTCAACGATCGAAGTGTTAAATATCTCTTTCATAAGTTTGGGTCTTACAACAGTACCTGTGGACATTCTTCATATAACCCAGAATTACTTTTACATTGCGTCCAAACTTTCTCAATCAATGGTAATCAAAATCCTTCCTACATACCCTTTCTTGGAGATCTTGAAACTTATAGCAAGTTCCCCACCAGTTATTGATATTGATGTTGATCACTTCGAGAACAACTATGAAGTATTCACATGTCAAGGAGGCTATGAAAGTGGTGAATTTAGAAAGTGGTCCTCTGGTGCCAAAACTCTAAGGTACGAAAAGCATTTTCAACCTGATCTATACCCAGAGCAACTTTTTAAGTTCAATGAAAATTCTGAAACTGTAGTATTTAAGCTGTATGATAGTCCGAAAAGAGTAGAGCAACCATACAAGTTTAATCTTGAAACTATGGAAATTCAACCTCTTGAACAAAAGGCTACAGACGTGCTCATAGGCTTTACAGATAACTTTGGGGTGTTGGAAATCAATAATGATTCGGTAACTATTGATGGTAATAACATTCTCCTACTGGATAGTATTGTCAAGTGGAAAATACTGAGCTCTTCTTGCTTTGTTGTAGTAGACAACACAAATAATATTCACATTTACTCTTCTGGAAAGTTACTAACCATAAAAACAGTCTGTGATCATGAGGTATCTGATATAGATATAGTACCAACTTCAGACTACGAATCGCTTATTTTGGTCACATTTTGGAATGGATTCTATGAGCTTTATGTGGCAACTGATTCTGAGTATGAGTTGGCAATTAATGAGGCATTATTACCGAATGGGAATCCAATTTCATCATGTTGCATTATTTATAGGCCTGAATTTTATCCTGATTCAGCATGGCTATTATTCCTGAGTTCTAACAGCAGTATCGTTCAGTTATTCTTCAATTTCAGAGAACTAACTAAGGACCCAAATAAGTTGGTAGTTGATCATTTTGGTGGTTTGCCTTATAAATTTATCCGAGGTGAAGACGAGGTATTCATGTTCAACAAGAAGAGATTGTTCCTTCTCCAACATAATAAGCTGCTAAATATGAACACCATTAGTGCTGTCAACTGCCTTCCTCCAGGTGTGGATATAACTGATCTCTGTGTTTTGAGTAAATCGGTTGTTGCAATATCTTGTAGTTCCAGTGACGTTTTCATTTACACCATAGTGGAAAAAATCATGGCCGATGATATCTTGTTTTCAAATACTTTCAACATGAAGTCTCTCAAAATCGGACCTAGGCATTCATTGATATTATCATCACAGAACGCCTTTGTTGAAAGTCAGAATGATTACACTAGGAATTCATTTCTCCAATTAATCAACATCAAGGAAATGAAACAGATTGCTAAACTAGAATACCCAGAATCATCGCCAGTGGAGATTGTTGATATTTGCAGTCTCAATGCCTCGAGTTTTCAATTTGAAGTCCCATCTTCCAAGAAAAAGTATTTTTTAGGCCTATGTAACAGTCCAAAGCTAGACAAGATACTCCGAGTGTTTGAAATCGAAGGGGGCAAAATTGAAGAGTTGGGTACAGTCAAATTAGAAGGGGTGGTGAGTACAGATCACTTATCCCATCATTGCATCAAGTTGCTCGATGCTTCCAATAACTACTACGCTATCTGCGGTGTGATAAATTATATAATTCAACCAAAAAGTCTCTTGGAATGGGCTGTAGTACCAAGTGCCATCTACCAAGGACCAGTTTTTACCATATCATGTACTGTTTCAGATGAATGTGTAGTAATTGCAGATGTTATGAAAGGGATTAATTGTGTCCCGTTCAATATAGAGGATGAGCATGTTTCTTTTTCTTACGAGAAAGCATTGACTTATCTTGATACAAATTTTGTGACTGACTTAGACTGCTTTGAATCCAGTGTGGGAAAATTGAACTTAATATCAGACTCATACGGTAATTTATCAGGTTTCATATTCAAGAATGATCAAGAAAATATAGAAGAAGTGATTTCTTACAATATAGGGGATCCAGTGAATGTAATCAAAAGACTTCCTGAAATTCAACCGATTACAGATTTTACATCTGAATTTGACAAATTACCGGGAGAAAAGGAGCCATATGTGAATAACAAAGCTATTTTAGGAACGGTTAATGGAGCTTTATATATAGTGAGTGAACTTATTGATATTGATGAAGAAATTGAAGGAATCTTGAATGAGTGCTATAAAGAATTATTGGCATTCAATGATCCTTTATCAGCATTCCAACCTACCAACAAGAAAGAAAGAGTCAACAGGTTACTATCTAAACGAGAAAGAAAGTTACTTCAACAAGACGAAACTGGTCAATTCAGGAAGTCTCAAAATATTGGCATTATTGATCTAACCTTGTTTCAGAGATGGCTTGACTCCAGTATTGCATTGAAAGAACAAGAGATCTCTTTGAAAAAATGCTACAAGCATAAGAGCTTGTTACAGAGAATAATTTTCGATGCTCATTGCATCGAATCAGTGCAGTCATAGCTAGCTTTATAGATGCATATTTATACTATATACTATGTAGTGCGAGAAATTTTATTCATCGAATAAACAAAAAAGTTTGGACCATGGATACAGAAGATAACCGATTTAGCAAAGGGTTTGATGATATAGAGATGATGGAAGTGGGTGATACATCATCTGACGCAGAATCAATCTCAAAATCCTCAATTCCATCAACCATAGAATCTGACATTTCTGATGCGCCAGTGTTGAAAGACTGGTTACATTCAGACAAGCCATTAAGTTTTCACTTCAATTCAAGTAAATACAAACATAGTTTGAATCTCAAGGAAGACGAATTCCATCAAGTATATACCGAGTATGTCAACAAAGCATATAAGATAATAGAAGAATTAGGGAATACTGATTTAAGATCATTAGACTACTCAGTTGAAGAACCAATAGGTCTCATCACCAGCGGGATGTCAGCTACCAAGGAGGAGTTAGCCAAGAGGAAAGATGATGAGATTAATGAGGCCTTTTTCCAATTGGTTGAACAAACTGTGGTATTAGTAGACGAATTGAAAGAAATAGATCACGACGAACTCGATAACTATGAATGTGTGCTAAGTATCTTAGATTGTTTACTGGCAGTTTGTTTTACAAGAGATACTAATTTGAAACCCCTCAAGTTGACCAAATGGGTCAACAGATTCAACCCACGACCCGAGCAAGAATTGGTTGAAGAAATAATGTTTAAGAGTAGTAAGTCGTATCTTCATCCGTTATTCTGGAACAAATTCATCAGCACATTATTAATAAGGGGACTCTTAGATCAGGCTGTAAACTCTTTACTGAGCTCAGGATTCCAAGAACTTAAAGATTCTGAATATGAATTGTTTCAGGTTATTGAAGATCTCATCAATTTATTAGAGAGTTATAATAGTATGGCTCTAAAGAATGAATTCGGGGAATGGAAATTGTCTTGCTGTGAGTTCAGAGACTCATTTGGTAGCATTAAGCCCACAATAAAGTCACCAGAAAACTTAATAATCTTGGATCAAATCCATGATATTCTTTGCATTTTAACAGGACTTCCTAAAACTATAGCTGCATACTGTGACACGTGGTATGAGGTAGTTACGGCATTATCATTATATCAAATTAGAGACGACGAATCTCTCTATTCTGAATACTTTGATGTGGCGATCAAGGAAACTCCACCAATGCTCCTTGAAGGTTTCGAACAAGATTTGTTCAAATCAACCGAAAGCGCATTTTTAAATACATTTGAAGGAAATTACTTGAAAGTATTGATGACAGTCAATGTACTTGATCCTGCTTCCGCTGCCTTTGTCTCTCGATTTTTAGAAATCAAAGGACTTTTGGCTAGTTACTATTCAGTGGAAACCAGCAGAAGCTTTGAAGACTCGTTGAACAATAGGACCATCTCAGAATATTTATTGACTCAATTCTCGTTTGATTGTTTGAACAATCATGATTTGGTTCCAGTTGGAATTGGTTTATTAGTAAATAAGGAGATTGTCAATAGAAAAGAATCTCAGCATAACCGCAAGATCATCGAAACTTTCTTACCAAAATATAACTGTATTACCAATGATGACTTAGACTGGTGCTTAACTGTTTGTGCTAAGCTTGGACTTATTTCAACGGCCAGTGAATTGTATAGAATTCATGGAAATAAGTCATTAAAAGAAGGAATGTTATATGAAGCATTAAACATGTTAGCTAACTGCATCAATGATGATTCCGATAAAAAGGGCATAAAGGAAATATATCATATAGTATGGGACATTATCTTTCAAGATAGTCTACTCAATAATCGACCAGCAAATGATGTATTCATCAATGATGTAGTTCGTCATAATGTTAATTTCGAAGTAAATCCCATCATAAAGCAATGTCTTTCACCATATGGAGTATTGTATGATTATTACCAGTCGCTTGCCAACACTGCCATTGACGATTCAAAAATTCCAGTGAATTCCAAGATATCGAGAATAATTCACTTGTTAGAATTCATGTATTTACCAAAGAAATTCTATCCGCTCTTATTAGCACAACTTATCCCGTTTTTCATAGATGACAGATACCGATTTCAAACCCCTGACTTGATTATCATCATTGAGTTGATTGATAACTTCGAAGCTAATGTCAGTAAGAGTGATAAAGATAAAGCACAAGAATTATATACTTACTCTATAGAGAATCTTGAAAATACTATTTCCGACTATGACTGGAGAAAAATAGTTAAAGACAAGAATGTTGATATACCTGCCAAAGTAGAGGACCTTATCCAACTTTTAAGAAATCAAATAGTAGACAAGTCAGGTCAAGTGTATCTTGGTAGTATATAATAATGAAAAACTAATAGTTTAAAACTTTTGATTTCTAACATATATATGTCGAGCTAATATTTAATATAAACTAATGTTCTGAGAAATGAAGATCTATTTTGCAGGATGCAATGCTTTGATTTAACAAGTGACATCTTGAGTAGCTCTTGAATTCAATAATAAAGCGACGATCAAACCGTATAAACCCAAGACTTCTGCGAAAATTAAGATCAAAATCATACCAACGAACAATCTTGGTTGTTGAGCAGAACCTCTGACACCAGCATCACCAACAATACCGATGGCGAAACCAGCAGCCAAACCTGATAATCCAACAGATAAACCAGCACCCAATTGAATGAAACCGGTGTATAATGCTTGAGTCTGTTTCAAAGAATCAGAAACTAAAACGGCCACAACTAAACCGTAAATGGCAATAATACCCGCCATAATAACTGGAACAATATTCTTGACTAACAAGTCTGGTCTCAAGACGGAGGTGGCACAGATACCAACACCAGATTTAGCAGTACCGTAAGAAGCACCGAAACAGGTGAAAACAATGGCTGCAGCGCAACCAATTGAACCAAAAAAAGGAGCGTATACTGGGCTGTGTTCGTTAGTAATGGGCAGTCTTGAGGCATGGACCTGAACTTTACCTCATGTTTTATTCATCGCTGGTTGCTGGGTCGACAAAACGGTCATTACAAAAACCATCAATCCATCAGCACAACACAAAATATCACATGGTCGGCAAGTACGCCAATTAATCCAATACGGAAGGATACATACCATAAATCGGACATCTTGAATACGTTGAACTTAGTTTAATAAGGGATAAATTATTGAAAGTTTCTGAGAACCAACGAAAAATCGGTAAACTCCTCGGGATGAAATTAACTCGCCACGAGTTTAAATCATCCTGTTTCAGATGTTATCGTTTATTTCCGGTGCTGATAGATAAGCATGAAGGGCTGTTGGATTTACCATTGAAAGCTATACTCCCTAGGAGAGATATTTGGGATTTATACTTGCCCTGTTTGAATATTGGTGTATCTTCCTCTCTCCTTTGCCTTGTTTATTCGGTATACTTTCGTAGGTTTCAATGGCAGTGAGGCTGAGAGTGTAGAGCACGTTCACAAGAAACATTCTACAGAACTAATGTTGTCATTAAACGTCAATTATAATACAAATACTTTTGGTCTATAAAAAAGATGAACTCTATAAAAGTTTGAAGTCCTCGAACTTATACAAGTAGTTCACATTCAATGCAATGTCACAGTTTCCCAAACTCTTGTCATCAGAGAAAATAGGCTTGTTGATAACTCTGCTTTTGTACTTGTAGTAATTGGAGTTCTTATCGACAAAAAATCTTTCTTCTTCGTCTGCATCATCCTCGTAGGTTGTTATTTCTTCACGATTGGTCAAATCTAACTTGACATTTTTAGTGAAGGTAATATCGTCACCCTCGAACTCAAATTCATTGTAAGTCAAATTCCCAAGTTGCTTCTTGGAGGCAATCTTGAATTCGGAATTCAACTTACAGTTTGAATTGAATAACTTGGGGAACTTCAAATTAAGTGAATGATAGCTTGGTAATAAACTTTTTGGGTTATTGCTTTCGAGCTTGTCAACCAATTCAATTATCTTGGTATTAAAGAATTTTGTGATTTTGAACATCTGATTGTTCTTGGATATCACGTTTTTGTTCTGGTAGTAGATGTGATGGTTGTCCAAGGTGTTGATGGTGACAATCGGAATTTTGTTGACCAAAGAGAACTTTTCCAAATTCTGTAAATCAGTTTCCCCCTCGATAGGGCCAGCTATAATTAGGTCGGGGATAAATTGGTTGTAATGTTTGGGTATTATGTTTCTAAGAAATATTGATAATGTGTTTAATGGGTTATTACTGTTAACATACCAACAATTTGGATCCAAAGGATCATTACCGTATTGATTAGCTGCACTGGTAATTGTTTCATCCTCTTGTTCTTCATTAGCTCTTTCAATATCTTCTTTCTTAATCAAGTTTTTAGCACTTCTTGGAAGAGTCTTTAACTTCTCTAACTTATTCAAGTTTTGATAGTACATCTGGTTGGATTTCAACAAGTGGCCAAAATCACCACCATCAGTGATTTTCTTCATTGACACCAAATTATTGTCATATTTTGGTGTAGATTGATATAATGGACCAACTAATAATACCGTATGATTTTGTTCCTTTAAGTCATTATATAAAAGTCTAATATTCTTTGTGACCCATGAGTCTGTGGTAGTTAACACTATATTCAAGCTGTAAACACAGTAAAACTGGGCTACAAGCAAAATTAACAACTTCATTTACAATATATGATTGTTTATCAACAAATTTCTTGCCGGGGTTTTACACTTTTATATAGAACCTTATCCCATGTGTCTTAATTAGTCGCACGTTTCTATATTTGGACTTCTATTTTGGGACATATTAATTTAATTTTTTGCAACTTGTGTGCAACAAATCCTTGGTGTGTAACTACCAACACATGTCAACAAGTATACACGGGTATTCCCACACTAGTTTATATATTAGTTTATGATATAGATAGGAAGCTGTAATAAAAGGATTCCAGTTCAAGATGAACCAAAGAAGAGGGGATATCGTGTGATGACCCTGATTAAAAATAACTTACGGGGGCTGGGTCTTTATCTTTTACGAAAACTCGGGACATCGACTTGTTTTTTTTTTGATCTCTTGATTGTTTTTTCTTTAGTAAAAAATAACGCTGATCCACTTCCACTCATTTCATTCTAGGAAACATGTGATATAGAACTACTCTTGAATATCTAATCAAATGTAGTCGTTATTGGATGTTAAAATAAATAAACAAAGTTTTTTTTAGTTATGTCATTACTATGCAGGTTTGATAACTGTAATTGTTAACTTTAAAGTTTAAACGATATACTGAAAAGGCGTACTTCGCCCCCCTGCAATTGGCTTCCGAGTGCCTTGGCTATTTTTACATTATATGTATTAAATGCTATTGATGTAATGGGTCAACTCATCCTCCGGAATATGACCAAAAAAGTTCAAGTATTTATTGTGATTATTGTTTTTCAATAATGATACAAAATTAGTGAGTATTTCGTTTAGGTTAATGTTATCTAATGGAGTTATCTCCATGGGATCTTCATTTATGTCGTCATCTCTGCTTGTACTTTTAGTTAACTTGAGGTTTTCTTCATTCAAGAAATTCAAGTAATCATTCTGATCTTCGTTAATTATATCTTCGTCTGATTCGATTTCCAATTCTGTAGGAAAATCTTGAACATAATCTTCAGTTATGTTATGGATGAAATCAGAGCTGAATACCTTTCTCTTTCTATTCAATTCATTTGTAGCAGATGGTAGTTTTTTGATCAAATAAACAAGATGATTGCTATAATTAGCACTTGGAATAAGGTTATTATTGTTTATCAACGATACCAAACCAAGTATGGAAAGTTTGATATCGTAACATCTAGTCATTTTTGGAATAAGAACGAACCAATAGTTCAAGAATCCATGAAAGTTATTCTCTTGTAACGTTAGCATCACAAGATTCGAGTTATATATCAATAAGCTGATAATAATATTAACAAATGAAATTTTATACATCATACTACTAGATTCAAAATTTTTGAAATGTGGCAAAGCCAAATTCAACAATATACCGAAATATTTGGCTGCCTTCAGTTTGAGAATTAATATAAAGTACTGGATCAATTCAAAGTTCAAATTGCAATCATTTGGGTTGAAGTTATTTTGATCAACTTTAGTGAAAATGTTGACGAAAATTTGGCAGAATTCATCCACATTTTGAAGCTTACTGACATCTGAATAAACCAAGTAATTCTTCAATGAAGGAAGCATTTCTTCAAAATACATCACCCCAACGCCATCATCAATCAGTTTATTCATGAGAATCAAGATTTCATATAAGTTTGGAGTTATGGTTTTATTCAAGTATATGAGACTTTCTATGATCTCACAGATTTCACTCAAAAAGCTATCGTCCTTTAGCTCCAATACAGTGGTTATTAATGCCGATAGGATATTTGTTAGTTGTTTGATTACATTCTGACTATTCTCAAATGATAACAAGACGGTGATAATTGTATTGAGAATTCCTATGGCAGTAATAATTTTATCTCCATTTTCATCGTCTCCATCGTCATCGTCATGCTGTTGTTCTTCTTCTTCTATTTCATTCAAAACTTTCACGAAATTCTCTACAAGCTTTTGTACTAACTCTACTCCGAAGGGTTGTAATTGTTCACTAAAGTTCTCCACACATTCCTGCATCACAACTGATATCACGTCATTATCAATTTGATTACTTAGTTCTAAAAGCTTCGACATCACAGGTAAGATAATCAATGATAGATTCTCCTTGAATGGTTCAATATGCAAGTAGCTTTGGATGCATAAAGCATTCTCCAATCCAACCACTAAATCGATGACCTTATTGTCTCTGTAGTTTTCCAAAATCTCATAGATTACTATATTAAGATTGGTCTCGTTTTTGAACTCCAAGTCACAGAATTTACTTAAGACTTCGAAGGATCGAGCTACCAAAAACCTATGCAGACTCTTCAAAGATGGAATCACTAATGTCAATAAAAAATCTTCCATTTGGTCGTAGTATTTGTCTTTAAAGTTGTGAAGTGAGTGGCCAGTAATTCCTCCCAAAATTCTTAACACTGCTTCTTTCCTTTTGGCATTTTCTAAAGTATCTAATGATGAAAGTTTTGTTAACTCGGTGTATATAAAATTCATAAGATGATCAATAGTGCTTTTCTTTCTTTTATCAGTCAATTTTTTGACAAATTCTATGGCTGCACAATCAGGGGAATAACTATTTTCTAAGAATATATTGAATGTGAGCTGAATATATTCTTGAGGATCAGTTTCAAAGAGTAATATCTTTTCGTCAGTGGGAATTACTATGGGGTATATAAAGTGCTGGATTAAGTGAGGTATAATTGGCTTTAGCTCAAGCCACAGGCTCTTCAAATTGATACTATTGCTAAGTATCTCTATCAATAAGTGTAATGAAGAAAGGTTCAACCATCTTTGTGAGGTACACCATGACTCGATTATCTTTAACAAGTTCTGCAATAAATATGGTAAGAAGTCATTAACAAAGATCTTTCTGAACTCTTCGTACTTGAACTTGTTATTCATACCATTTCCAAGTACGTATCTTGTGATAAGTTTATTAATATTACCCAAAGACCACTTCAAAACTTTGGCTATTTGTAGCTGATTTTTACTATGTTCATCCAAGTGCTGATATTTGATCATATAGTTGCTAATGTCTAGATTTATTAAAAATCCTAAGAACTCCCCCCATTGTACAATTTCTTGTCTATGCCTAAGAGATTTAGGTAAGTCAAAGTACGTAGCAAACTTGTAACATTTCAAGATCAACTTCAAACACTCCGCTCCAGACTCATTTAACTCCGAATTTGCTAATGACCAGCCTATTTTCAAAATTGCTGGGAATTGGACCCCGATAATACGATCAAGTTCTGGTCTATCTTCATTTTTCATCCATCTATAGCTTCTTACTATTTCGGAGAGACTGAGGATTCCAGTGTGTATCATATTAAGATTTGAAGCATTGGGTGTGGATAAAGAGGACTGGTTTAATAACTCATAAGTTCCATCGAGTAATTCTACCCAATTTGCAAGTTCTATTTGGATCAATAGCCTTAAAGTCGGCACTAATTGATGTTTAATATGATAGTCACTGTTATTAAGAATTTCTAAAAAATTCTGTTTTATGAAATGCTTCTCTTCGTCAATAATTTCATTGCTTATCCAATAATTATTGATCACATGCTTTAAATACACGGCAGCTGCCATTTTTATCTCTCTGGGAATATCACAGCTTTGACTATTTAAAATTTTAACACAGCTTTGCAAGAACCCAGGTACTCTATTAATATTATTCAATTCGTTCTCACTCTGATTCCGGATGGCTTGGTTTGCACTCAAGGTATTCTTGAAGTACTCAAGGATCAAGTCTTCATTGATTCCTTGGTACATGACTTTGTTATCGCCGGTGACGTTGTGGATCCAAGAAAAAAATTCTTCGGGTATATAGATCACTAGCTTACCAGATGGTTTAGTCGCGAAGAGCTGCAGACGACATTGTCAGACGAGATACAACATCGGCAGAGCTCACTAGAGCATGGCGTGGTAGAGGGGAGCATAGTGCATCTTTACTTCAGTAGACCATCTCTCGATGCATTGGGAAGAACCATACCTTTGGTTCATATATTAGCTATGTATGGGCAGTTGGTATTCCCTGGTTGAAAAAACTATATATTACCTTGTTTTCTAGCCAAGTCGGTATGAGTGTCGATGTCGGTGGCTTCCCATGGATAAGCAATCCATTTATCTTCTACATTTTCACCAACGATGTATCTGTTTTCATCAAACATTTGCTGGGGTAATTCAGCTCTCTTTGGCTTTAACTTGTTATGTAAGACGAAGATTTGGAATGTGGTTACTTCATCTTCTCTTCCCAACTCCTTCTGCAATTCGGCAATGTCCTTCTCTAATTCAGTCAACGCATAATGTAAGGTGGTTCTTGTATCATCAACTTCATCTACTATAATAATGTTTTTACCAATCAATGAATCGAAATGTTGACTTAAGTTACCGAAGTCAATCCACTGAGTTCTAATGACTTCTTTTCCAATAGTTTCAGTGGGTTCATCTCCCATCTGCTCGTATAATGACAATCCAATAGCTTGAATTGGGATATTCTTGCCATTCTTCTCTTTAATAAAAGACCTTAAAATACGAGCAGGGATAAATCCTCCACCTCCAATGGCAATTATAAGATCAATAGGCCTACCTTGGGTTTTGCATTGGTCTGCAGCTTTCTGGCATAATTTATGTACGCATTCATAAGAAATGTAGAGCTTGTCTACTGGAGCTTCGGTGGATCCCATGATAATCTTTTTTCCCTTGCGATGAGGTAATCATTCTTACTATTATGAGACTCTAAATTATAAATACTATCTCTAATCAGCTTATATTGTCGGGATGTGTTCATGTAACCCAGATATACTTGTTATTGAATTTTTCATGAATTTTTCTTGCAGTTTTATCCTAAATAAAATTCAAAAGCTTATACTGCAAAATTCACAGATCTGACATAATATTGCAGCCAAAAAGGAAAAACATATATTAACAAAGTTCTTAATGAATAAGTCTATAGATTAAACCTCTTCAATATGATCAATATGGTTAATTTTGTCTTTAGATTCCATGGAATTGTCAGAGTTGGAGTTGATATCACTTTCTTCTGGTACGATTGAATGTGCATCAGCCTCAAGTCTTAAGTCTTTATGGAACTTTTCAGGACCTAAGAATACTACAATTAATAAAAACACCATGACCGCTCCAACAAAAATACCCATGACTTTACCATAATCATTAGAAGGGGTGCCATCTGCCAAAGTAATCGGGTACCGAGAACCCAAGTTTGATTCGATTGTGGAAGAAGCTGATGATACTAAATTACCCAATTGGTAAGCTAACCCAGACAACATAGATCTATGAGACAGATTAACCAATTCTAAAAGATGAACGGGTGCAACACCCCAACCTCCCATAATACCGGCATTCATGAAACCATTGCATATGAGGATTGTGGCACGATTCTTAGACATAAAAGTACCATAAATGAACACCCCAGTGAAAGCACTAGTCATCATTACAGTCAATCTTCTGCCAAAAATCTCCATTCCCATACCAAAAATTATACCGCCAAAAACACCAAATACATTACCAATCACCATAATAACTGTACGTCCATCTGTGCTGATTTGACGCTGCTTCTCTAAGAAGAGTACCATTAAATCTTGTGCAGAATGTGTAGAGAAGTTGAATGCTGACATCAAGACGATAAGGTAGGAGAATAACAACCATTCTGTTTTCATTGTAGTAAAGATAGAGGTGTCAAATGTTCTTGCAAACCATCCAGCACTTTGGTGTTCCTGTTGCTTTTTTTCCATTACAAGCTTTTTCTTCTGTTGAACTTTATGATAAGTTGTGGTCTCTGGTAAGCACAATCTCCAAATAATCAAAAGACAGGGAAGACCAGATGTGAACCAAAACAAGCTTCTCCACCCTTCATTTTCTTTGTAAGTATTTTCAAAAGCTCTGAAGAAAACGATTGCTAAGATGTAACCGACATTATAACCAGGGAGAAATAAACCTGATAAGACTGATCTAGCTTTGGTAGGCTGATCTTCTAAAGCAGTTGTTGCACACACAGGATAGAACGCACCCATTGCTATGCCAAACAAGGCTCTGCAACCTAAGAATTGACCATAAGTCTTTACAAATCCTGTACCCAATTCGATGGCAATGAACATCAGACATACGGCGATATAAGTCCATTTTCTACCATAAGCATCAGACAAGAATCCAAAAATCAAAGCACCTAAAGATCTAAACATTAAAACCAACGTAATACCCCAAGTGATACTTGTAGAGCTGACATTAAGGCTCACCAGTAACTGACCAATAGATGCACTTACCACGAAGAAATCAAAGGCATCAACAGACCAACCAACAAAACCAACGAAATACATATTCCAGTCTAATGGCGTAAGCTCTCTCAACCCATCAATAGGATTAAGAGTGGCCATAAGAGATTGCTCCGATCTCTTGAATGGGATGTCGATCAAGGTGGTTGGTCTAGTAAGAAAGTAGTTTTTGATAGAGGACCAGCTCAAATCTGGCTTTTCATTGAAAATTTGCTTCTCAGCTTGTTCAATTTGGGCTTCAGCGTAATCAGACATGTTGTGGGGATAACGAATCACCAAGGATATTGTTGGTCTTTATAGTTCCAACACATACAGGATAATTGAGCCACTTGCAAATCCCCACACTTTTCTCTTATTGTTGCCCTAATTGGGACAGTGGAAAAAAAAGACCCTTGGGATAAAGTAGGACCCGACAATACCAAGACCACAACCATATAGTCTCATTTACCGATATACATGAATACTGAATAATAAGACACTATTTATGGGATAGTTATTGAGAGAACCATTTACTTCATATCAAAGGAGTTAAGAGCAAGGCGTGTGGGTGTAATCTTCGGGGGGAAAAAAACACTCCGAGATCTGTCATAAGAGCTCCCTCGCGGGGGAACAGGATGAGTGGGGCAGGTAGCAAACCAGTTTATTAACTATAATTACAAACATACTTTTCTTTGAAGCATAGATTAAGCTTCATCTAATTCATCATATTTATCTAATCTGTCTTCAGCTTCGTCTTCATCTGCGATTTTAATACCGCCGCTTACAGAGAACTGTCCACCACCAGCAATAGCCAAGATATTATAAAATTTGGTGGCGGTGTTAACGATTCTAGTAGGCTTCTCTACATCGTCATCTAATTGGCCCAAACCTGGAGCATACGTATCACAGAACCCCCATGCATAGACAAATCCGTCTTTGGTTACTGCAAATGAATGGTGAGACCCACATCCAATTTCTTTTAATTTAACGTCTTCGGTAGCTGCAGTAAATTTCAACTTAGTTGGAACAGGTACTGCTCTAACTTTACCATGTTGATCTCTAAAAGTAGATTCTGGCAAACGATCTACAGTAATACCAACTTCTTTCATATCATATCTACCCCAAGAATAGACTTTACCATCTTTGGTCAAGGCCATAGAGTGATGCTCTCCACCTACGATCTTAACTATATCTTTTTGAGATAATGGTTCGATAATAGTAGGCTGAGTAATTAACGACTCATCCTCTAATTCTCCTTTGGAGTTTGTCAAGGCACATTGTCCGAACTGGTTCAATCCCCAGGCATAAACATTATCCTCGTGATCAATAGCGAAACAGTGGAAGTCACCACTGGCGATGTATTTGATATTATACAAACCAAATTGTTGAGGTTCCAAGGCTCTATATCTATGTCTGTCTAAGATTTTTCTACCCAACTGGAATTGCTGGCCATTACCCCAAGCATAAACAATTCCCTTAGCATCCAAAGCTAAGATGTGATCCTTTCCACCAGCTAATTGAACAATATTAGTCAATTTATCCATTTTGTATGGTGTATCTTGAATGGAAATTTCATCCCTTAAAAAGCCTAATAATCCTTCATTGTTTCTGAAACAGCCCCACGCATAGACTTCACCAGAGTCGAATAAAATAGCACTCAAATTATCAGTAGCACAGAGTTGGACTATTTTTTTATCTTTTGGTAAGTTTTCCACTAATCCTGGAGTCGACTCTGCCTCATTCAAATCACCGTCATCATCATCACTGTCCTCAGCATCGGCATCTCTCAATACTTCTGCAACTTGGGAAGTATTCCTACCCAAGACTTTACTATCATTGTTACCCCAAGACCAGAGCTGGTTTTGGTCATCTAAGGCCAACGTGTGCATACCACCAACAGCAAAATCAACAATGTTTTTGCCAACCAAGTAAGGATTTAACCTAGGTCTCTTCACTTCTTTGTTCTTGGAACTAGGCCCTAAACCTAACTCGCACATTGATCCAGTACCCCATACAAAGATGTCTAATGGCGTAGATTTAGCAGCTGGTACTGAATTGATCGAGGGCAATCTCGAATAAGAATGTAAGATTTTTGACGAGGATGTACGTGAAGCCTTGTGCTTCTTAGCAGATCCAATTTCAGGAGTTCCTGCTTTTCTTTTTCTCTCTAATGCTACCATGTTTGTGTTATACTTGGTGATGGCTGAAAAATCAAAACTGCGCATTTCGTAACGACGATGAGATCAAATTTCAGAAATGATTTGGGTATTATTAAAATATATACTAATTTAATTTGTGAGCGTTGGGCAAGTTATAACCTTGTCTCTTATGCATCCATTTGCTCTTTGTTTCAACTAAGAAACGGGCGTAAGTTTGGATCAAGTAACCAAAAGATCCTATAGCTCTAATAAGAGCTAAGAAAGCAACAGTCCATAAGATGAACCCTAAGTAGTAATTTTGTCTTGTGTCACCAGCTTTGAATACTTGCAACATGGTCATGATAAAAATCAAGTTAGAAAGCATCCAAATCAAAACAACCTTCGTTCTAACATCTTTAGCATAATCTTCTCCATCTAAAAGTTCGGGTCCGGAGTTTGCAGCCAATACTTTCTTGCTAGATCTTTTGGCTCTAATGTTATACAATGTCTCTAAGTAAATTTCATCGATATTGACATCTAGAACCACTGCTTCAAATTCACCTTCTTCGTTTTTCTCGATAATATACTGGTTACTCATATCTTCCTTAGGATTATTGTCACCTTTAGTACCCCAAGATACATCATGAGTGTTACAGAATGCAAAAATTTGTAAAGTACAAGTATATGAAGGAATCATCAAGAAGTATTGGAGTGAACAGGTAAGCATATGCCATGGATCAAGGTACAAGATAGACATTAATGTGTACAATCCATAAGTTGATAACAATGAAACCACGACACTTACAAAAACATAAACACTTCCATCTCCCATTCCAAATTTGTTGATAGTGTTAACAACAAAGAAAATACCGACAATCAAGGCATATAATGCACAGATGGTTAATAAAATAATCAAAGTTTTGAATATATTCCTAGAACCTTGAGGCCTATTACCAATGGAAACAATAAACAATGAGGTTAAAACACTTATACAAAGATAATTGAAAATCGTGAAAATCCAGAATCCACCATTATGGTCTACTTCATCAATCAAAGCACCCGTCAAAAAGTAAAAAGTCAAATAAAAGTTACTCAAGGAAAAGAAGGAAAAGATTATGGTGATGGTTTGATATAAGAACTCTACATGTAACCAAAACTTTCTAGCAAACGAATGGTCAGTGAGCCAAATCTTCTTGAAGTTCTTTAATGCATATAAAGCAGCGAAGAATGCACCATTAATCCATCTTCTTCTTTGGGACAAAAACTCAGGAATGGATTCTGGTACATCGGTTTCAGCTGTTGCCAGTTTAACGAATTTCAAAACCCAGTTTTCATTCCTTTTGGCAACCAATTCCCAACACAAAATTCTGTCTTCAGCCAAGTACATGTTTGCCTCGAAGAAATTGGTCTTAGTGTTATTATGAGTCTTGGTGGTATTTAACAAGTCTTCACCTTTAAAATAAGAAGCAAGTGGACCAGTACCGTCTTCATGGTTGGTCAATGCAATCCATCTATATGCAGATAATGCACCAGGTAAAACTGAAATATAACCAAATAATGATTCCAAAGGTTTATCTAAAATATTGGACATCTTATATTCAAAGTTTTGAGATGCAACCAAAGGGTTAGTTAAATTAATCCAACCTTTACCTTTAATGGCTTTAATCTCCCCTGCTGCACCGGCAACATTAGAGTCTCTATCGAAGGCTTTCCATAAATTGTAAATGGCATGGTTGTCTGGCTTAGTACCAACATCTAACAAAACAATGACATTTGGATCCAAAATAGGACAGAAGGCATTGAACAACCATCTATGGGAGTTGATTTTCTTATGATTCTTTTCTTTCAAACAGAACATAACTTGAACTGGTGCCAAAGATTTTTCATCACCTTTGAACTTTAAGTTTTCATCAATAGAAATCTGGGTGGTATATTCGAAAATATGGGCATTGACCTTTTTGTTGTTAACGTAAGGCCTGGCCAAGTTACCTTGATAGCAACCAGTGGCAGTTAACAATTGTAATACGTTTTCATTCACTTTGTTTCTTCCATCAGCAATGATAATAACCTGAATTTTCTTCCAACTCTCTTTTCCCCAGACGGAAGATTTGTTTCTGGTACATAAATGGGCAATGTTCTTCATGATAGAGTGCATTGTTCTAGCAAAAGCATACTCATCTTCATTGTACATGGTAACACAGACAACTAGTTCAGTCTCTCTGTTGTACTTGGAAGCTCTCAAACTATAACCATCCCTAATAAATTCATCTGGCTCAGAAGTACATGCAGTATAAGACATGTGAGTAAATTCTCCAAAGGGTGATTCGGTTCTAGTCAATACTTTCCTCAACTCTTCAGGGATTGGGTTTTCCAAGACTAAATGACCGGCCTTACCATCCACTAATCTAACTTTTCTTTTAGTAATGGTCTTCTCTCTATTAGGTCTGTAGCCATTATTGATGTTGTTCATCATGTCATTATCGATGGAAGCACCAAAGTACTCACTTTCATGAACTCCACTACCACCGACACTGGAATGATAAGCAGTAGAATCAGAGTACATGGATCTTTCTTCCATTTCTTGTTGTTTTTGGTAGGAGTCATAATCATAATCATCAGCAATCGTTTCTTGATCATTATCATCTTCAAACGGATTGGCTTCTGCGTAAGTCTCGGGAGAGAAAATAGGCTGTGGGGGTTCCAAGATTCTTTCACTTCTATGACTACTGTTAATGGATCTACCATAATGAGAAGACCTCATAGGAGATCCAGCCAAGTTTATGGATTCATTGTCATTCTCGCTATCCAAAGTGTCATCATCTTGAACAGGAATACCAGTTTCCTTTTGACGCTTAGGCGATTCTCTGGAAGTGTATTGTGCTCTTGCAGTGGGAACTTTAGAATTGTCGTTGAACTGTAAGTTTGGGGTATTAGTAAGAAGAACATTGCTCAAGTTAGACAACCTTCCACTTCTAGTAAAGATATCAGGAGACTGTCTTACAGGAGAAGGGTTTTGGGAGGTGCTATTTGGAAATGCCATGAATTGGTCGTCTTCTTCCTCATCAATGATTTCTGGTTTATATCTTCTGGGAGAATTACGATCAACAAACGCAGCATTGGGATATGCTGGTTTGTTGGAATTGTCGTTGAATGGACTGTCTTCGCCGAATGGATGAGACATAATGACTTATCTGAAGAACTCTTTATTTTTTAAATGAGTTCTGAAGAGTGCATTTGTTTATTTATTTACATTACTACTAAATTGGGAAGAAATTTTGCAACCAAGCGAAAACGTTTAGACAACTTAAAATAAATGTGAGAGTGACGACTAAGTGGATTAAGCTTTTTTAGATGAATTACTATGCATATAATTGTTCAAGATATTCTTTTAACTTGGATCTATTACTTACTTCGAACTGATAGAAAATTTTTTTACCAAATTGATCAATTCAGAAAATTGGCCCATAATTACAAGATAATTATAGGCCATTTATCTTATATTATATACGTCTTGAGTCATATAGAGGTACTCCCTAAGTCAATTTAGAGACATGAGTAGTGTAACCGGATAATATGTGGACTGTTGACTCTTACTGTAGGAGGGTTCTATCCTCAGGCCTCTAATATTCTAATTGCGCGTAATTCAACTATGGCGGATGATAACCAATCTATCAGTTCCAGTCGAATTACATCTAGTGCTGCATCTCAGATATCTAGTGTTGGGTTCAATAATCTTAAGAAATTGAACACAAACTCGTCAGTGTCTACTACAGGATCTCAGAGCTCCTCTAAGCCAAATGCTTTAAGTAGACTATTCACTAGAAATCGGTCATCAAGTACATTGGATGGACCCATTTATGCAGATGACGACGAGTCTTCACTTGAAACCCAATCGGGGTACCCCATAGAGAGGAGTCAATCCAACGTATTCAGATTAGGGAAGATGACTAAGAAGAAACCTACTAAGAATCTTAAGGATCTTACGGTACAAACTTCTGGATTAGCTCCACCCATTAATACTAATCCCAGAAAGCCCTCAGTTAATTCCCCAGTGTCAACTCTCCAAAAATTGTTCCACAGATCAGCTACCAACAATAGTATGGAAGCATTGGATGAACAATTGATCCCAACTCCTAGGACGGCTATAAATTTATCTTCCAATAATTCAAACTCTACCATTTCCGATTCTCATATCGCCCAGGTGTTTAAGTTCACCAGTATGATAGAAGACGATAGTGAAGACTCTTCTGAAGTGTTTAAGAAAATGTTCACTCCTGCTGATCAATATTTGAAGCCGAAGCTATATGCTTCTAGCCCCGCCGCAGATGAGTCCTCTGAAGATGGAAGGTTTTGGGATACCCTTTTGAGTTTTCTTAAACCAGTGATTTTATCGTCACAACAAAGAAAGCTTAATAATGGATATACAGCACCCCAATTGATTGCTACAGAGGAAGAAATCTCGGCATATATACGAGACCAATACTTAAAGAAGTTCTTCATTAATGTTGACGAGTCTAATGATATTAAGGGAAGGGAAATAACCCAAGACCTCAGTAATTTCTTTATACGGGTGATGATTTTATTTAGCAAAGATTTTAAGGCTATAATTACTGAAGATCTCGATCCAATATGTAGAGAATGGGTGAGGTTAAGTCAACAATGGAAGTATTTCCAATCTAGAATCCTATACTTTATTTTGAATTGCTTTACATACATAAGTGATACCGCTGGACTTTTCAAGTCTCCATTTGAAATTGAAAAGTTGCTTCTTAATGCTTTCAAGGAGGTGATAATATCTCCCTTCATAGAGCATAGAAATAGAGTGCGGTCAAGAGATAACAATTTCCTCTTGAGCTATAATGATGGGATTTTACTTGATAATTTGATGAGTTGTTTTGGTTGTATCAACTCATCACAATCTTATGATGGTGACGATAATAATGCCTTTGTAGCCACTTTCCTTTGGTTAGTGGATTTGTAATAAAAATTTTTTGCAACTCTTGGAAGCTCTTTTTTTAGCAGCATTTTTTGGTAGTTTCATCGAGCGCGTCTAAAACTTCCTACTTGATAGACATGCTGTTTCCTGCTAACTTGAAGCAGAACCTTATGCCATCGGAGATCAACTTCTTGGCAGAAAATGAGTATATAGAAATTATTCCTAGGTATTCGTTAAAGTCTATTCAACTTATTGGGACGAAAATACCCAACTTACGTGCATTAAGAAGAGAGAAAGTTCCATTGTGGGTTGCACTAATTCTCAAATCACAAGGTAAATGTAATATAGTACCTCCAGATTGGCTTAATGTAACTCATTTCAGAGAAAAATATGACGAAGAAGTTAAAAATCCTATGAAATTTAGTGATTTACCATATAATTGGATAGAAGTAAGTAAAATGTTATTAGCAAAAGCTGCTGATGATTTACCAGATCAACCTCACCAACTTCGTTCTTTAATTCAAGACCTAAGAGAAATCAGAAAAGTCAAAACTAGAAAAGGTTTAAAGGAATTGAATGAATCCAATATTGGGTTAGCAGGTTTGTCTCTACTTGAAATCAATGAAGTTAGACCCTTCATGTTAACAGTAATGAACAAACTAAGACAAATACACGACACTGTTAAACCTGAAGATGATGAGGTAGACATTGACGAAGACGGCTATGCAGATGACTACTAATCCTATCAATCTGACTACGAACCCTAATGTCTACCGACTATGCCCCAATATCCATTATATAGTGTTCGACTGTTCCACTTACGTGCACCGACCGAAATCTTTTATGCGAATGGAATCATAAAAGTTGATAAAGTTATGAATAAGGCGAGTTTAAGTTTGACGTTAAATCGGCAGTTGATATCGAATATCGAGCTTCACGAGTCGAAGACACACGCCAAGAGGAATCTTATTCTTTCAATTTTAAAGTCCACCGCTACTAAGAGAGAAACAAAGAATTATCTCAGTAAGTACCAAAATCAATTTAAGTATAATGATTCCAATTCATTGAGCAGGGATTACCAAAGAAACCTTTTTATTGATAGATATTTGGCACAGAAGAACCCATTCACTCATATATTTGATGAAGATGAGAACAAATTAAGTAAAGTTCCCTTGAGAATTGCAATTTTTAAGATGAAATTCACATCGATCAACAACTGGCAAGGAATACAAGAGACATTGAAAAGATTACAGGATCTCGGGATTAGTCCTTTAGTAGTGATGGACCATGATGATGAGTTTATGAATGATTTCAAATTGAATGAATTGGCTATGATAAGCCAGGGTAATAAAATCCTTAACCATTTGCAAGGTATAAATCCACGTCTTATTAGATCATTATTTTCATTGGATAAAAATGGAACCATGAGAATCAACAGTTTGGAACAAGTATTAATCCCCATGTATCAGGAGTTTGTACCGATAATACAACCACTTGTGTATGATACTACCAGCTCAAGTCAAATGTTTGTTAAATCTCATGGTCTCTTGAAGCATGTTTGTGAGTCAATTTTATCAACTAGGAAAAGAGACTTGTTGACAATTGAAAAGGTGGTGATTGTAGATAAGCATGGTGGTATTCCTTCTATTGAAAGGAATCAAAGTAGTCACGTATTCATAAATTTATCTCAAGAGTATAGTGATATTGTGTCTGAACTTTATATAGGCTTTCTTGAGCCTGAATTAAGAGATTTGCATATAAACAACTTGAATGCCATTGATGATATTCTAGGAACGATTAGTAGTATTACAGGAAATGATGATACCACCGGTATTATAACCACACCTGAAATTACATCGATCAATGATGATCAGTTGAACCCAATTATTTACAATGTATTAACCGATAGACCTGTTATTTCGTCTTCTTTACCGCTGTCATTCAAGAGAACACCTCAATTGTCCACGTCAATTTTGAAAAAGGGTATTCAAGTCAATGTTTTAGAACCTAGAAACTACGCAAGAGAATTCACTCTTGAAAACTTGATTGAAGATAGACTTGTTGATAAAGAAAAGTTTTTTGCATTGATAGAAGATTCCTTCGGGAAGAAGCTCTTAGTGGATGAATATATGAAACGTATCAACAAATCTGTTTCAACTATAATCATAATAGGAGATTACGATGGAGGAGCAGTAATAACTAATGAAACTTGTGGTGAAACTACAGTGCCATATCTTGACAAATTTGCAGTAGCCAAAAGAAACCAAGGGTTACCAGGGCTCGCAGATATCATTTTCAAACTCATGATACAGTTAAATCCTGATGAACTTATATGGAGATCAAGAAAGAATAACCCAGTCAATAAATGGTATTTTGAGAGATGTGTGGGATCAGTTGCAAATACTGATTCCCAATGGAAAGTCTTTTATACAGGTGATTTGTTCAATAAGGCTATTCAAGTGAAGAAGAAGAGAGGTTCGGTCAATATAGATGAAAAACTCAAGATTTACTCCCAAATTTGTGAATCCATCCCACCCTCGTTCAAGTGATCGCAACCTTAACTCCGCGGTGGAATTTTTTTGGGTAAAACTATGAGTGGATTCGAAGTAAGGAAAAGAGTAAGTACGACAGGAGCTGGTAGGACAGGGGCTGACAATACAGCACCTAGCACTTTTACCACCACAGAGGAATTGTCCAAGGATAATATTGAAGCTGTAAAGAAAAAGTTGAGCTTCTTTCATGAACTCGATGAGTGGCAGCAAGATAACCATTTCATTAGATCAGGTTATGTCAAGGAAACTAAATCGTATAGATCCAGCATAGAATCTTTATTATACATACACAATGAAACGGGAAATATATACTCGCATCTATTACCTTCGATATTGAGCTTATCGTGTCTTATTTATTACTTGAATTATCATTTGCCATTATACGAAGAGCACTTGCGAGTGTGGGAGTGGATCAATTTCTTACAATTTGGACTTGCTGCAACTTTTTGCTTAGCCATGTCATCAATCTTCCATTGTATAAAATCCCATTCATCAAAAGTTGCCAAGTTCGGTAACCAATTGGATTATTTTGGTATCATTATTCTCATCACCTGTTCTTTGCTTTCGATCATTATATTTGGTTACAACGATGAACCATATTATAAGTACGGTTTCCTGGCTTTATCTATTACCCTTGGCTGCACATGTACATTTTTCACCTTAGATCCAAAGTTTTCATCTCCAGTTTATAGACCCATCCGTTCCACCATGTTCATACTTTTTGGATTATCGGGTACTTTACCCGTCATAGCATCTTTACATAAATATGGATATACCGTTACAAAGGATAGATGTGGACTCATATACGTTGTTCTTGAAGGTGTATTCTACATTACTGGGGCAGTTTTGTATGCTATGAGAGTTCCAGAGAGATTTACTCATATAGAGCAAGATGAAGTGAGTCTTTCAAATCAGCCATTGGCAGGAAAATTCGATATTTGGGGTCATTCTCATCAGATTTTCCACGTTTTTGTAGTCATAGCTGCGTATTGTCACTGGAAAGGATTACTACAGTGCTACCATTATATGCACCAGAATGTGCTCGCATAAATTTTGTATAAATAAATATATAATGGGTTATGGAACTTTAGTTATAGTACCGTGTCACGGGATCTGGAAAGGTGGAGTCAATGGAGATGATAGAAATGAATGGCTTTTAGCCCCCTTTCAAGTCGAAGGAAATGATCACTTATGTTTCAAGGAGCATTTAATAGAAGCGTTCAAAAAAGTACGATCTGACAAATCTGCTCTTTTGGTGATATCTGGAGGCAGAACCAAGGAAGAAATCAAACTAAGTGAAGCAGAATCATACTTCAATATATTGAAGAAACTTTATCCTGATTCTTGTTTAGAAAACGTAAAATTAGAGGTCTATGCAAGAGATTCAATGGAGAACGTAGTTTTTCTGATTTGTCGATACTATGAAATAAATGGTGAGTACCCAAAACATATAATAATTTATGGGTTCGAGTTCAAAAGGTCGAGGTTCTTGGAGAACCATATAAAGGCATTGGGATATCCCCTCGATAAAGTTACCTACATAGGAAATGCACCTACCCCACCGGAATTAACGAAAAAGGCATACTTTGAAGATCTTGCTGAAAGTGAGTATCAGTTTGCAGTCAAATATTTTGAACAAGATTGGTATGGTATAAGAGACCCTCTTTTGAAGAAGAAGATTAGTAGAAATCCCTTCAATGATAAGCATACTTATGCCATTACTAACCCCGAGATTCGAGAATTCTTGACAGAAATAGGCGATGAAGGAAGTAAATTATCAAACGAGGCTATCAGAGAACTTTATTTCATCGACAGATAAATATATATTTACATTTTTAGTACATTGACATGATTAGTTTTTCTTCAAGGATCTTCTAGCTTGAACAGCTTGACTCAACTTGGTTAACATGTCAACAGTGGTTTCCCAACCAACACATCCATCGGTAATTGAAACACCGTATTTCAAGCTTTCTTTACCTTGACCTTCAGCTGGCATTGGTTGTTTTCCTTCATTGATATGTGATTCAATCATGACACCAATTAAAGCGTCTTCGCCTTGACTGATCTGTTCACAGACAGCGGCCAAAACCTTGGGCTGGTTTTGGTAGTTCTTTTGTGAGTTGTCATGAGAACAGTCAACCATTAACTTGATAGATGGATCGGTACTTTTAGAGATGGCTTCTTTGGCAGCCTTGACAGATTCAGCATCGTAGTTGGTGACCTTCTTACCACCTCTTAAGATAATGAAACAGTTGTCATTACCTTTTGTAGTTGTGATGGCAGCCATACCATCCTTGGTAACCCCCATAAAATGATGACCTTTAGAAGCAGCTTGAGCAGCGTCTAAGGCAACACCCAAACCACCATCAGTTCCATTTTTGAAACCAATAGGGAACGATAAACCAGAGGCTAATTCTCTGTGTAATTGGGATTCTGTGGTTCTAGCACCAATAGCACCAAAACTCAAAAAATCACTGAAATATTGTGGAGAAATGGTATCTAACATTTCCGAACCAATAGGCAAGCCAGCCTTATCGGTCAAATCAGCATACAATTGACGGGAAAGTCTTAACCCTTTATTGATATCGAACGTATTATCAACATTAGGATCATTAATTAAACCTTTCCATCCAACAGTAGTTCTTGGCTTTTCCAAGTAAGCTCTCATTACAATAACCAAGTCATTCTTTAATTCTTCAGATAATTTCTTTAATCTTGAAGCATAATCTAAAGCTTGCTCTGTGTCATGAATAGAACATGGTCCAACGATGACAAGACATCTGTCGTCTTTTCCTTTTAAAATCTGGGCACTCTCGAATCTACCTTTGATAACGGTATCAAGACTTTTTCTAGAAGCCTTTATTTCGTGGGACAACAAAGATGGGGAAATCAAAGGCTCGTAGCCCAATATTCTGGTATCGTCATACTCTTCTGGAATAGGCGTTTTACTCATAATAATAAATAGGTTCTAAAATATTGCCAACTCTATTTTTCAAATTTTTCACTCTGCTCGACTATGACTAACAGAGTCGTGTACCAGAAAATTTTGCAACCGTGATGAGGGCAGAACAAGAGAGTAAGGCGAAGAAGGGGAAGGCGAAGCAAAGGGTATTGATGGAACCAAGACTTCTGGTAAAAGATGGGTGGTGGTGACAGAATGTTTGTACGAGACGAAGGCCGTATGAGGCAATAGACAGAGGCAATAGACAGAGGCAATAGACAGAGGCAATAGACAGAGGCAACAGAAAGAGGCAACAGAAAGAGGCAACAGAAAGAGGCAACAGAAAGAGGCAACAGAAAGAGGCAACAGAAAGCAGGCTGGGGTGTACTATCACCACCACTTGAGCGCATACATCTTCACAGCTGTGACACTACACCATTTCCAATACCACAACGAAGCTCAGGGGCACTTCCCCCATGGGTCGTCAAGGTCGCTCTCGAAGCTCTCGCAGTCGCTTATCAGTTGCCGCGGTTGGCGCACAAGGATCATGATTATACTCCACCAAAACAAATTGGTGTTCGGGTCGTTCTTTGGGTTTGGGCTCTTGAACAACATCTTGTATGTGGTGATATTATCTGCAGCTGTTGATTTGGTGGGTAGCGAAACTCCCAAAGCAGTGGTGTTATTGTCTGATATTATACCAGCCTTTCTCATAAAGCTAGCGGCACCATTCTTCATTCATATTATACCATACCAGTTTAGGATCTGGTGTTTGGTATTACTATCATCATTAGGGATGGTGATAATCAGTTTGTCATCTGTTCATGCTATTGGGTGGAAGATCCTTGGAATTTGTATGGCATCATTAAGTTCAGGACTTGGAGAGTTAACATTTTTACAACTAACCCATTATTTCGATGAATTGTACTCAATAGGGGGATTTTCAACTGGTACTGGTATGGCAGGATTGGGTGGTAGTTTTGTCTTTATGCTATTAACTAACATTATTGGAATGGAGACGTGGAGTACCTTATTGATCTTCTCAATATTACCTGCCGGATTTATAGTCCTATTTTATTTAGTGCTTCCACCGGCCAATAATGAAATAACCCAATATGAAGAATTACCCACAACGACAGGAAATACCACCAAAAAAAGTATTGGGGAACACATGTCGTTTACATTGAAAGAAATTAAGCCTCTTCTCAAACCATATATGGTGCCATTATGCACGGTATACATCAGTGAGTATGTTATAAATCAAGGTATTTCACCAACATTATTATTCCCATTGAATGAATTACCACATTGGTCGTTCAAAAGTTATAGAGATATCTATGTTGTTTATGGATTCTTATATCAATTAGGAGTGTTTATTTCAAGATCCTCCATTAATGTTGGTATTAGATTCAAGAAATTGTACGTTTTCACGATATTACAATTTTTGAATGTAGTGATTCTTTTAAACCAATCGATTTTATCTATACCTTTCACGTCAATTTGGCCACTATTGCTTTTAATCTTTTACGAGGGTCTCCTAGGGGGATTTTCCTATGTCAATACTTTCTACTCCGTTAGTGAAGAATCTCCAAAGTCAAAGCGTGAGTTTAGCATGGGTTGCGTGGGAATGAGTGATAGCTTAGGTATTGTTTTTGCAGGCATAATTAATTACTGGTTAGAGACTAAGTTGTGTAGTATCCAGGTGTCCAATGGCCAGGACTGGTGCCGGGTGTCCCTGAGAAGCGATGGAGTCTAAGAGCGCAGAGGGTGGTGTATGGTGTACTTACGGCCCATTACAATGCCTTTAATAATGTGGGAATTTGCATAGTGAAATCAGGTAACTCATCACCCAGTGGACTATTAAATAGACAATATAACGTAATCAAATGCCACAGTTTTAAACCACCACTGCGAGAGATAAAAAAATCTTATGAATATAGCGAGAGCTCTTAAAAGACTACCTATAAGACAAGTAAGATATACAATGAGTGGTAACCCAGCTAGTTTACATAATCCATACTTCCATAAAGCAGAAGGTGAGAAAGATATTTGGAGTCTTATCAATGAAGCGGCAGCAGATGCGGCTGTCAATAACCCTAATCAGGAGGTTTATAATTTAGGTCAAGGTTTCTTCTCTTATAGTCCTCCAGACTTTGCATTAGGATCGGTTGAAAAGGCAATTACTGTACCTCAATTCAACCAATATGCTCCTGCTAAAGGGAATCCTAATTTGGTTAAGAGTTTGACTCTGAAATATTCTAAAGATTTTGGTTATGAAGTAAGTGCTGACCAAATTGCAGTTACTACTGGTGCCAATGAAGGAATGCTTTCGATCTTCTTTGGTTTCTTGACTCCCGGTGATGAAGTCATCGTATTTCAACCTTTCTTTGATCAATATATCTCCAATATTGAGATGACTGGTGCTGTTGTAAAATACGTTAATTTAGAGTACCCCGAAAAATTTGATAAGGAAAGTGTAACCGGTGATGATTGGAAGGTCAATTGGGATCAGTTAGAAAAGGCAATCAACTCCAAGACTAAGTTAATTGTCATTAATACTCCTCATAATCCTATTGGTAAAGTTTTTAATATATCCGAATTGGAAAGAATTGGTAAGTTAGCTATTGAACATAACTTGATTTTGGTTAGTGACGAGGTCTATGAGAATTTGTTCTATGGTGAATCATTCCCAAGACCTGCCACTTTAGACAGCTTACCAGAATTGAGAGAAAGAACATTGACTGTTGGATCTGCTGGGAAATCGTTTGCTGCCACTGGTTGGAGAATCGGCTGGGTAGTAGGTCCTGCTTCTTTGATTCCTTATGTTATTTCAGCACATACTAGAATTTGTTTCTCTACCCCAGCACCTTTGCAACAGGCTGTTAGTCAAGCCTTTATCCAAGCAGACGAAAGGGACTATTTTTCTAAGACAAGAAAAGAGTATGTTAAGAAATACGAAATTTTCACTAAAGTTTTTGATGAGTTAGACTTACCTTACACAGTCGCTGATGGTGGTTACTTTTTATTGGTTAACGTGCTGAAGATTAAGATCCCAGAGGATTACGAATATCCATCAGCATTCAAGACCAAGACAAAGGATTTCAAGTTAGCTTACTGGTTGATTAACGAACTTGGAATTGTTGGTATCCCACCCACCGAATTTGTGGAACCAAATTCTAGAGTTGGTAATGGATTAGAGAACACTCTCAGATTTGCTGTTTGTAAAGATGACGATTTCTTGATCAAGGCTGCTGAAAGAATTAGAAAATTGAAGAATTATTTATAGATTATTTAATATAAACTTTTTAAAGCAGTACTTGATGTCACCAAATTCATCGGGCCCCATTTCAATTTCCTCATATGTCTGCTTATACGATCCATTTAAAAGAGTCCACAAATCTTGTCTAACATCTTCATAGTTTCTTCTTATGGGAACTTGAATAAGAACTTCAGTAGTATCTGAGACAAAGTGCTTCAAAACGTTGTGAATGAGGTATGGGTGTTCATGAGAGTAAAGTGGATCACTTAATATCACTGTATTGAACCTCACATTGGGATATTTTTTTAGAAACTTCAGTGGATCGTTCCAATCCAACTCATCTATATATGCAGTTGTTTCATTAATAGCTAAGTTTTCTTTTAAATTGGGTACAATTTCGGGCAAATCAGTCACATATATTTCTTTAAATCCTAGTAGTGCACTGATGATACCTATGAGTCCTGTACCAGAACCAAGTTCAAGAATTGGTTCCTTGAGTAATTCAGGTTCATTAATCAACTTTTGACCTAAAATTAAAGATGACCCCCACGTTTTAAGTCCTAAATTATCACTGGTTAACGATGGTTCTTTAAGCTTCAAAAATGATCTACCTAGTTTGTGCATGTCTTGAAGCTTGATCTTTCGTATTATCTCTGGCTGTGCTGTTCTACCGCAGTTCTCTGATATCCTTAGACTGGCTTCTTTGTGGATAATGACTATTTCAGTTTCCAGTAACCACTCAAGACTATTGGAGATTATTCGAGTCAACCATCCATTGTATTCAGGGTACTGCTTCAAAGATATACTTAATTGAGGAAGATAACTAAGCTTGAGCTCAGTATCGAAACGAGGGCAGTTCTTAGTTAACCAAAATAGGGCAGAGTCAACTTGTTCTCGGGAAATTTGCTTCTCTTCAAATACATTCAAAACATTTTCCAGTTCTGTGTCTTGCTGAAAGTTCCACACTTCATTTAAGGCTAATAACTTGAGGATTACTAGCAATGCATTATATGTTGGCCTAAGAACCAACAAAGGTAAATCATAAACTTGTATAGGAACTAAATGTTCATCCTCTATTGGAACTCCAGTATCTTCCCTTTCTTGAAGAATCAACTCTATTGCATCATCTGTATGGCTCTTGGCCTGTAGTGGCGTAAATAGAGATAATGGATCAAAATCCATACTGGAAAATTTGAGATGAGAATGACATCATCTTGAGGACTCAACTACTACGGTTTTATACTTGAAACGTGTTTCCGGAAATGATATGCTTGTTGAAATATTCTATTTTACTACCCTATTAACTCTATGTACACTAGAAGTCCGTGACTCTGCCGTTAAAGGACCAGTCGTTGTACTTTAATGGGTCCTGCTTTGGACCACCCTTTTCCCCTGTTTTTGGGTTGACATCCCCTTCAAATTCAGGAATAGTCTTAAGGTATTGGGCTGAGAATCCCCCAATATCTGTCTTTGCATCAGGAGATTGTACTACCGAATTAGTCTCCCCCTCGATTCTAGCATTATAATCATCGATCGCAGCTTGAGAATTAGCAATTCTCTGCAATCTTTCAAACTCTTCCTGCTCTTCCTTGGGAAGTTTTGGAGGGGCTGGCATCTGCTTAGGTGAGAATTTAGACGAGTATTGTCTTGATACTTGTAATATCCTAATTATTGATCTGTTCATAGCGAAGAAAAAAATTGAAAATCCGGAAAACGGCTTATAAAATTGCGCAACGTAGAGTGGTTACTGAACCAGATGATAGCCCCGGTGGTACTAGTTGAAAGCACAATCAATAGGAATTATTAATTCGATGACATTAGATATTGTAACAAATCACATTATCTACTTTAGTAAAACTTTCGGAAACTTCAGCCGATCTTCTTCTCTTACTACTGAATTAGGAAATATGCATACTTTACTGATAAGACTATATAAATGTAAGATAAAAGACTTTAACAGTGAAAAATGTTTAAACATCTTACTATAAAGTCAAATAGACTCATTGATACTATTCATGAAACTGCCAAATGGGGTGCTCATGGTGTTTGGGGTCTGGCTGCTACTGAGACAGGTGTCTGTAGATTGACGTTATCAGATTTAGATAAGAAAGTTAGAGAATGGTTTATCAATGAGGTTAAACTGTTAGGATGCACTGTAAAAATTGATAAAATGGGTAACATATTTGCTATATACCCAGGAGAGAATGATGGATTACCAACTGCAATGGGATCACATCTAGATACTCAACCAACTGGTGGTAGATATGATGGTATCCTTGGAGTTTTGAGTGGTCTCGAAGTATTGAGGACCATTAAAGATAACGGTTATAAACCTAAATATCCTATTGCTCTCATTGATTGGACTAATGAAGAAGGTGCTAGATTTCCAGTGCCAGTTATGTCTTCACAAGTTTGGGCTGATCTCCGTCCCTTGGAGGAAATGTACCAAATTAAATCAATCACTGATGATGTTCCAGTTACTTTTATTAGCGAGTTGGAGAGGATTGGGTTCAAGGGAGATATTGATGCTAATTATAATGCTAATCCTATCAAATGTCACTTTGAAATTCATATTGAACAAGGCCCAATTTTAGAAAAAGAAAATAAGAAAATCGGGGTGGTCATTGGTGCACAAGCTTATAATTGGACAAGAGTCACAGTTAAAGGTAAAGCTACTCACACAGGTACCACACCTATGTATTCCAGATCAGATGCTTTATTAGCTGCTTCTCGGATGATTTCTGCAGGTAATGAGATCGGTAAGAAGCACAATGGGTTGTTATCCGTAGGGGCATTAACATTGTTACCAAACGTATGTAATGTTATTCCTGACACGGTTGAATTTACGGTTGATACTAGACATGCCGAAACTAAGGTTATGCACCAAATCATTGAAGAATATAAGGCTGAATTTACTAAAATTGCCAAAGAATCAGGTAATAATATAACATTAGAATACGAACATCAAGTAACAACCGATGCAGTCCAATTTCATGAAACATGCATCGACTGTGTTAAAACATCCGCTATTGATTTGTTCGGAGAAGATGAAGTTATGGAGATTCGTAGTGGTGCTTCTCATGATTCGTGTGCTACTGTTTGGAGGGTTCCAACTTCTATGATTTTCATTCCTTCCAAGGATGGAGTTTCACATAATCCGGAAGAATATTCCACCCCAGAACAGGTTGCAGAAGGATTACAAGTCTTATTGAATGCGGTATTAAAATATGACTCTCTTAGAACCGACTAACCAATATAAAACTATATCCTCTTTATGCCTCCTCTATATCATTGCCCTTGCAAGCTCTTTTTCGCAGCCAAAAAATTCTTATTGGATATCACGATGTCTAAATTCCCAGAGAAACCTCCACCACCGGGACAAGTCAAGAAGGATCCACTGCTACTAAAGTCTCTTGATGAACGTATACTGTTTGATAATGAGCTCAACCAGTTCATATTCACGGATAATGAAGAGGGAAAGCCTGTGGAATATCAATACAATTTCATAGTAGATAAATGGATTGTTGTAACGAAACATGTATTGAATGATGAAGAATTAGAAGAACAGGCAAATAAAGAGGAAATAAGAAAGATAAAGAAACAAAAACTAGACGATATACGAAAACAAAAGGAAAAAGTCAAAGAAGAATCGAAATCAGGGGGCATTTTTGTTTCCAACTTACCAGAATCTTTAACTAGCGATGAGCTAGAAGAGTTGTTCAAAAAATATGGTACAATTGCAATAGACAAAGGAAATTCTACCAGAATTAAGATGTATTATGATGATAATGATAAGTTCAAACGAGAAGCTTTAATCATATATGAGAATCAGAAGTCAGTTGAATTAGCCATCCAGATGATGAATGAGACTATTGTAAAAGGAAGTACTATTAAAGTGGAACCTGCCATATTCGAAGAAAAGGAAAAATCTATAGAAACTATAAAAACTAAATTTTACTCAAAAATCATAGTATTAGAGAACATGTTTAGAATAGAAGAGTTTAAACTGGACCCAGATCTTGCTAGTGATATCGAAGAGGATATCAAGGAAGAATGTGAGAAGCATGGCGTTAAAGATCTCTTGAAAGTAACCTTTTTCCCTCAAGATCGTGTGGTAACTGCTAAATTCAAAACATCTGAGCTGGCCGAAAAGATAATAAAAGTCTTTGATAGCAGATATTACGATGGGCTAACGTTGAATGTACATGTCTACTCGGGAACTAAATACAGATAGAGTATCTGCTAATTCAAGTACTTCAAATGTAATGTAATATATTTACCTAAACTGAAACTTACTCTTCATTATCCAAAGTAGCAGACAAAGAATCGATATCTGCTTTAAGCTTCTCCATGGCCCTTTTTTGATCAAGAATAAGATTCTTGATGGTGAAACTTTCTCTGGAGAAACCCCCAATTGGCTCTTTCGGTATGTTTATAGTCTTCTTTATATGCTCCACCTGGTTCGTCAAATTTTCAATGCTGCTTGCTAGAGGCCCTATCTTATCACCAGTGCCATTGATTTGTTTGCTTATATCTTCGATCTCCTTGTGCCAGCTCTTCTCTTTATCCGATAAAGGGATTTGTCTAGAAACTTTAATCTCTTCAATCTTCTTTACAAGCTTAGTGTGTATTTCAGATAATCTTGCTGTTATCAAAGATTGACCAGATTTCAACCTCTCGATCCTATCAGTATATCTTTCAATTGAAATTGGATCTGAAGAGTTAAACACCGATATTTGGTGTTTTAAATCCATGATATTGGTTGCAATCTGTAAACTAAGTTTCATTAGAAGTACTTCCTGAACTCTTACTTGTTCAAAAGCATTGATGGAGAAGTTATTGATCTTGCTCAATGTTTCAGTATCTTTATCCTGATCGCTTATCTTGAAGTTAATTTCGTTTATGGTTTTCAAATTATGCAAGTCGCTTTCGATATCTTTAATCAACTCCGCTGATAACTTACTTTGAATCTCAACAACTTCCTGCGGAGAGTCATCATCAACTACTTTAGATTCTTTGGCCTTTTTCAATACTTCTCCTTCTTCTACGAGAACCAAATCTACTGGTTTATCTTTATCGTCAAAAGCAGAAAGTAAATAATCACCAGTGAAAGTTATATCATCTTTCACCAATACGGAGCTCGCGTATTGTCCAGTATTTTGAATTAGGGAATACGAATTGAAGATCTTTACATCGGTGATATCAGGTAATGCAAAGTACCATTCCTTAGGTGAGCACACAATAGTCTTCTCAGGCGAGTGTATTAAGAAACGGGAATCAGAACTTCTTATGAGTTTTCTATCCAGGGACATATTGCATTCAGATACTATATCCACCGAGATTTCATCCAAGCTTTGAAAGTTCTTTTTGATAAATTTGGTAGAGGACTTGTCATCATCGCCATCAGTTGTGTTTAGTGACTCCGGTTCAGATTCTGGAGTTGTATACTCGTCTTCCAAATCGAAATCATCGACTAAGCCAAACCCAATTCTAGGTTGAGTATAAGGACGATCGTTTGTTGGTTTGCTTTCTATGTTTTTTTGTTTAGGTGCCTTGCGTATCGTCAAGCCACTTAGTCTCTCGCTTATATCTGTAAAACAAGAGTCGTTCAAACCCATGATTAAAGGTTTTAATTGACATAACCATTTAACGGTCAAATCTGTAGAGTCCTCATTGACTACTACAAGAAGAGGCACATCTGGGCTATGACCAACGCTAGAAATATCTTTGATCTTTCCCATCTGTAGATCAATCAATGGGCCTTGCAACAGAATGCTAGGTGATTTGCAATTGACAGTATAAGATAATTGAGTGTTATTATATCTGTCTTGTTTGACGGAGGTAGGCTCCAGTTGAGCGATCTGGGAGTTTAATATAGAAAACCACCGCAACTGTTTTCGTGCCAATGTTTTGATTGAAGTTGTAGGAGCCAAATTATTAATGTACGACAAAATCTCATTGGAATCATCGAGTGCTTCTTTAACCTCAGCTGCACTAACACTTATTGAAGTCTCTTCAGGTAAAAATGGGTAAATCGAAAATACTTTGGAGCTTTCTGTAGTTATGTAAAGAGTGAGTCCACCAATTAAATTAGTATTAGAACCGTAAGATATAGAAGTAGCGATTTCACCATTAAAACAATCAAACAGATTTAAGTCCAAAGAAATAATTGGTGATACTGATTGAGTTAAGTCAAACAACTTTATACGGTTTTTGTCCTGTAATATAGTTAAGGATAAGCCCCTATTAGAAAAATTATTCCATACAATCTTCAAAATATCAGGCCCCAAATTTTTCAATTCGTAAGATTCTTTAGTAACTATTGAACCAAGTTCTACATTAGTGAGTAAGGGAACTCTTTCCACATTAATTCGGTGGAAATCCGTAATATATATATATGTAGCATCTTCATTCAATCCTATATCACTGATTTGATATGATGTACATGCTAATAATCTATAGTTCTTTGTTTGTGAATTCCAAGTACAACATCTAACAAAATTCTCTACAGCATATATCAAATCTCTGTTTCTTCCTATTTCTAATTTATTACCAAATCTAGAGCTCTGGTTCTTGAATAGCCTCTGAAAGATCAGCTGTGACTTAATGGCTTTGACAAAATCGTACTCTACCATGATCTTTAAGAAAACTTTTTTAGCAGTGCGGTTGTATATTTTTGTGTAGCACTCCAGTCACCAAGCTCCATGATTTTTAGAGATATCAAGGATATTTAGAAGTAAAAGAATCTCTAGAAGTGGAAGAATCTTCAAAATTGAAAAGATCTCTGTGAGTCGTCCTGGGAACCACTGAGACCATTCATAGATACGTGGGGCGATTGAAGATAGGTTTCTCTGGGTCTTAAATGCTGATTGCTAGATTTAATAGTGAATAAGCTGGTTACACTCTTCATGAGGTTAGAGAAATTGACTAATTTATTAGGACTTGATCCAGGACTAAAACTACTCTCTGATGCGATAGATTCTGATTCATTAAGAAGAGTTGATCTTCTGGATCTGAGAGTTTTCAAATCATGGTTGGATGCCATTTTTCTTAAAAGCTCGCTTCTTTCTTTCTTTCTTTCTAGAGTACTCTTTTGGTGAAGGTCCCCGGGGAATGGCCTGGTATGGTTTGAACCTTGGCTCTTGGGGACATGCCTCTTGAAATCTTTGCTCCTGGAATCTTGGTTCTTCGTGTGACGATGGCTTTAAAGTGAGCTCTAAACTGGATTCTAAGTTGGCACCCTGGTAATCTAATACGTATGGGTCTAAAGTTAGCATTCTAGACTCCAGGGAAACCAACAGTGCTTTTTCATCTGACACGTTGGATTCTACCGAAGTAAGAGCAGCTAATCTGCTGGTTGTATTCAAGTAATACCCAATGAAAGATGCAACTCTTTCTCTCTTTCTTCTTTTTTTGGGTGGCAGTTGGGTTGAAACCAGTGTTTCTTCTCCGGAAGTGTCCCGGATTGTCCCAGGATTTTCACTGGATTGAAATTCCACATAAGGATTCCCAGACTCTTCTTTATTTCTTAATCTTCTGGACTTTCTTGACCAGAACTTCCTCTTACTTCTCATATCTAGGATGTTGCAAAAAGAGACTTTAAAGGCCACAAAAACCACCTAAATAAAGGAAAATCCATTTTCACCAAATTTGTATTTCATATCTGCCCTACGAATACTATATCACTGTGTTTTGAAATCATCTACTGCGCTAATACAATACCTAAAGACTAAATCAGCTCCCGAAGTACCTCCAACTTCGCCATTCCATTGAAGTTTGCAGCCAATTTTCACTCGCAATAAATTTTTTCTTTATATTCACCATGGGAAAACAGTACATATCCACCAACAGTGTCGACAACGCGCATAGTCTGGACATACTAGATGTTGCTATCACCAATAAGTATACAGTAACAGTTTCCAGTGATGGGTATGCCAAATTTTGGGATAATAAATTAGATGAAGTGGTAGATCCCAAACAACATGTTCATGAAGAATTCATTGACAAAAGTGGCGTACATCATGTGAATGTATATGAGAATATCTTATCTGACAGTCATAAAAAGATAGTTATATTGGGTTATGGATGCTTTAGTGGTTCAATTGTACTTCAATTTTATGTTAACGATGATATTAATACTTTGAAGACCATTAAAGATATACCAGAAGAAATCGTTAAATTGTCGTGGATTCCCATATTTTATAAAGACCCAGAATCTGTGCAAGATTATCTAATAGTTACTCAAATAACAGGAAACATTTACTTATATGATGTAATCATAAAAGAGGAAACCATTGAATTTGAGAAACACGCCGAGTTAATACCAAAAGAAAGTTTCTTCCCCAATTCTGTTGATGTAAGTCAAACTATCGATAAGAAACTTGCAGTTGGTTATACTAATGGAGAAGTGCTTTTGTATAATCTCGATAACCTAAAAATTCTTTATACCTTCAGGTCTACTGATTTACTAGTTTCCAGTAATGATAAGAGTTCCAATTCTATTCCAAGAGTAGTCAAATTTAGTCCTGGTGGCTCAATTTTAGCAGTAGCTAGAGATAATCAAAATGCAGGCTCCATTAATTTATATGATGTCCAATATGGTGAAAATGTCGGCTCATTGACCAAGCCATCGCATTCTTCAAGCTCGGCAGTAGGAGGGTTTGCTCACGAAGGTTGGATCATGGGGCTTAGTTTCGATTATGAAGGCAAACTCTTGGCAAGCTGTGGATTCGATAAAGTCGTAAGAATTTGGAATTTGGAAGACAAAGAAAGAGAAGCCACCATAAATTTATCTATAAGTGATTTCGATAATACTGATGCTGATGAAGCTGACACCAGTATTGCTAGCGGAGTGAAATTTATCAAGAAGGGAATCAGAGGTGGTCTTGGGGGTGATAACAATGACGGGTTGTGTGTCATCAGCTTCGATAGAGGTGTAAGGTGGTACAGGGAGGCTGGAGGCATATAGGCTCATCCATTATAGTTCAAGCGTCCATATCTATATCTAGCAACCTTATTGTATACTAAATGCATATCCTACAAGTTTCACGTATCATCCTTTAGTATTGTATACGATATAACAAGTTGAACATATCTATCATCCCTATTGTATACTGTACATCCCACAAATGCAATAGTATATCATCTATATGTATCAACCTTACTATATACTATAAATTTCACTATATATGTCACTATACGTGTCATTATAATTGTATACTATATGCATATCCTCCTAGTGCACATATAATCTATATATAAATCATCTCGAATATTGAATACTATCACCCTTATATGTATATCCCTTGTATATTCCTTGGGTATCCCTTGTATTTATTGTATATCCCTTGTATTTCTTGTATATCCCTTGCATTTCTTGTATATCCCTTACATGTATACTGTATCTATCATCCTTGATGTATATGCATGTAGTCTTTCTTGACGCGTAAAATAGTATGGACCAAATCAAACGGCTACAGCAGGAATCCAAGGAAAGCAGAAAATCGATTCTCCTTGAAGCTGATAAACAAGTAACTGCTACCGGCCTACATGAAGATGAACTTGATACACTTCTAGATTTAGTTTTTGAAGTAGAAAATAAACTTCATACGAATGAGAAGAAATATATCATCAAGAGACTACTAATACCCAATGGTAGTTACAAGCTTGATACAGCGATAGCCTATAGAGTATTGAGTAATATAGGAGTTCCACGAGTATATTCTAATGACAAGAAGCAAATGAAAGAAAAGAAACTAACTTCTAATGTACAAATTCTTCTATTAGAATGGTTGGTTTCATCTATCCATTTATTTGGCGATGCTATTTTCAGAGAACTTCAATTGGCCATGCCAATACTATTCAACTTACTATCTTTCGAGTACCTGCGACCACATATTACCAATTTGATATTCTTGGGCTTCATGAATGCTAAGGATAATATTGTTAAAGATTGGCAGATTCAAAGAATCATTGATTTAGCAGTCAAATTCCCATTAGATGACTCGTTAAATAATTTACTAGCATTAGTTAAATCCATAGTTCCCGGTTTCGATATCAAGCATTACAGAAAAACCAGTAAGTTAACACCATCTAATTCAAGAAGAACATCAATGAAATACCCTAATTTTCAATATTTACATAGACTTGAAGCCATAAATCCTGAAACTTCAAATGATACTATATTACAGTCTTGTCTAAATCAATATAGGACTTTCAATAGATCCTTAAAGAGACGTAAAGTCCAGTCCAAATTAGAAGATATTGAAGATCTCGATGTCATTAAATTCAAGACAGATGCAAACTCTAAAGTTATATACGATTTGACATCTCTTGAAGATCTCGTCAAAAACTTGAACAACGTAAATATGATAAACCTAACGACAACGTTTAATGAGACATCGGGGTATTTTGCTTCTATTCTCAAGTTTAATTTTTTGATATTCAAGCATCTAATTGATCCAGCAGACCCCACATTTGAAAAATTAGATTTCTTTCTACGGTACTTTATTAAGGAACCTGACGCAAACATCTTGCGTCTGAACTTTTTACAACTAGTACGATTACATCCTAAGTTTGTTGAGTTACCAGCTATTCAAGACTGTTATAATATCTTTCAAGAGTATTCTGATGAAAATCCATTGGATGACAATCTTGTAGTCTTACTCATTGATTTGTTAAAGTATCATTCACTACATACTAATATCACCACCATCAAAAATTTGATAAACTTTGCATTTGATACTGATAGGACAGAAGTCCTATTCCTGGAGCTTTCGATATGGTTTTCCATATTATACAAATCAGAAGGAACAAACTCAGTGACTTTATTGAACGCTATCATTCCTTATGTCTATAGCTTAATCACTCCAAGAAAGTTTTCCTTGGCTGAAAAGGTTAGCTTTTTGAAACTTTTCAATTTTTTGAAATCTTTGGATGAGAATATGCTTCAACAATTGAATCCAGATGTTGTATTACCACCTGTTACTGTTACGTATCTGCTTTTTTTCACTATCAATCCTTTGGTTGTTTCTGAAGTATGTGGTTATATCGCCTATACAAAGATGTACAGATTTACCCCGGATTATAAAGATATCCAAAGTGATGTCATCATGGATTTACTCAATTTCCTCTGGAGAGATAAGGCGTTTTATATAGAAGAAGGTACTCACCATAAGGGGTTTTATTTAGGACAAAAATTTATCGATAAACTTGCCACCATGAATGTATTTGGTTATTCAATTGTCCAAGTCAATGAAGTTGGAAGCTTATTCCACAGTCCTATCTGGTCATATTTAGCTGCGCAGATAGTGTGGGAATTTGAAGATCAAGCTCAGGATATCACTAGGAGACATCCAGGGCCACTATCTGAAGAATCTATTGATGGTTTCTTATCTGAACCAAATATTAAATGGTTGGATATGACATATGATGAAATTAAACTAGAAGTTTTGCGTAAATTAGATCAATGGGGCTTCGAAGGCTTAGTAGATTTCCTTTCATCTTCCCTAAGAAGTTTGTCTCAATTAAGACATCAATAAATATTTTGCAACCAGAATTTTTTGTCGCATAAAAAATCTTCGTTCTTGTGAGTTCACAGTAACATGATGATAAGTGCTACGACTGGTGTACGACTGAGGAATTCAGTAGTACCAGTCATTAAAGTATTTCATAGATACAATTCATTTTTGCCTTTGAATAAACTTGACACTAAATGGAGTAAGAAATGGAGAGAATTAACTTCATTAAAAGGTTTGAATCCAAAGAAATACCAAATAGACCCCAATGCTGAAAGCTTCTATGCATTGGTTATGTTCCCATATCCATCTGGTATCCTTCATATGGGTCATGTGAGGGTTTATACCATCAGTGATGTAATAACTAGGTATAAAAGACTTCAAGGAATGAATGTTATACATCCCATGGGTTGGGATGCCTTTGGGTTACCAGCGGAAAATGCTGCAATTGAAAGAGGTATTAACCCCAGTGTATGGACTGATAACAATATGCAGAAGATGAAAGAACAAATGGAACTCGTCTTGGTAGATTTTGATTGGGAGAGAGAATTAGCTACTTGTAAGCCCGATTATTATAAATGGACTCAGAAGATCTTTTTGTTATTGCATGAACACGGATTAGCCTATAAAAAGAAGGCAGAGATCAACTGGGATCCTGTTGACCAAACTGTATTGGCAAATGAGCAGGTCGATTCAAATGGGAACTCATGGAGGTCAGGCGCAAAAGTCGAAAGAAGAGAATTAAGTCAATGGTTCATTGGTATTACTAAATATGCCCAAGCTTTAAACCAGGATTTACAACTATTGGAAAAGTGGCCTGAGAAAGTCAAATTAATGCAAAAGCATTGGATTGGAGAATCTAATGGGTTTGAATACGAATTGCCCACCAATAGTGCCAATTTCCCTTTCATTAAGGTGTTCACATCGAGACCGGAAACTCTATTCAGTGTTCAGTTCTTGGCTCTCTCATTGAATCATCCGATTGTAGTTGATGCTGCAAAAACAAATATAACATTACAAGAGTTTATTTACGATTGTGAGAATGGAGAACAGGACTCGAAAAACGGCTACTTGTTAACATCGATCAAAGCTTCAACGCCCATAAACTCCGATAATACCGTGAGAAAAGAATTCGACATCCCTGTATATGTGGCTCCATATGTTCTTTCTACATATGGTAGTGGTGCAGTCATGGGATGCCCTGCTCATGATGAGAGAGACTATGAATTTTGGAAAAGGCATAACCCTAATGTTCAACCAATTGTGACTGTTGGTCCTTCCAGTTTGAAACCTCCAGTAGACAAATGGACTATTCCTTATACTTCTAAAGACGGGGTTCTCTATGATAGTAATACATTGCCTAATAGTGTACCGGATCTTGGAATTTATCGTGGAATGACGTGCAAAGATGCAGCTGAGAAAGTTAGTGAAGTAGTGGAAACTCTTGGACTTGGTTCAAAAAAGACAAACTTTAGAATAAGAGACTGGTTAATTAGCAGGCAGAGATACTGGGGTGCGCCAATTCCAATTGTTTACTGTGATAGTTGTGGTACCGTACCTGTTCCTGATTCTGACCTTCCAGTTAAGCTCCCACATATGGAAGACAACAAATTTGGAACGGGTAACCCCTTGGAAAAATTGGAATCATTCTATAATACGAAATGTCCATCTTGTGGTGGCCACGCAAAGAGGGACACTGACACCATGGACACATTCATGGATTCTTCTTGGTACTTTTTCAGATATTTGGATCCGAAAAACGAGTCTTCACCATTTGATATTGACATTGTTAGCAAGCATTTACCGGTAGATATGTATATTGGTGGTATAGAGCACGCAATATTGCATTTGTTATACACGAGATTTATCTCAAAATTTTTGGGTGACATAGGTTTATGGGAAGGATCTGAGCTCAATAATGAACCCATTGTCCAGCTTGTCACTCAAGGTATGGTTCAGGGCTTAACATTCACCGATCCTAATACTGGTAAATTTCTTAAGCCTGAAGAGGTAGATACCAATTCGCCTGAGCCCAGGATTATTAAAACAGGCAAGGTTCCATCTGTTTCATGGGAGAAAATGTCCAAGTCAAAATATAATGGTGTTGATCCTGCTGAAACAGTTGAAAAATATGGTGCAGATGCCACTAGAGCCCATATTCTTTTCCAGGCTCCTATTTCCGACTCATTGAATTGGAATGAGGAGCAGATTCAAGGGGTAGACCGCTGGTTGAGAAGAGTCATATCTTTACATAGGACTGTGGTAGCCTACTCCCCTTGGAAAGATAAACACAAACGATTTGAATACGATGATATTGAGTTGGATGGACAAAAGCTAAGAGTATCATTTGCTGAGCATGAAGTCAAATTCTTCAATGAGTTTAATAGTTATATTGACAAGATTGATAAGTCAGTCAATGTAAATTTGACTATGAATACTATCATATCTGATCTCATGAAATATACTAATGCTTTGAGCAATGTTTTGAAAGACCCTAAACATTCGTTTGATAAGAGCTTGGTTCTTGATGCATATAAAAAGCTCTTAATAATTTTATCGCCGGTGACTCCTAGTGTTGCGGAGGAAGCGTGGGAATTATTGCTGCAAAAGTTGGGTACTCCATGGACATCCATTACTTTGGAAACTTATCCTAAATACCAACAAATCAAATCTGATAATATAACATATAATGTGTTCATAAATGGTAATGCTAGACTCCTGTTTAGTGGCTCAAAGGATTTTATTTCAAAATCAGAAGATGAGATTTTGGACGCCATTTTTACTTATGAAGGTGTTCAAAAGTTTGCTTCCAGAGACAGTATAATAAAGATCATCAAGAAACCCGGAATAGTGTCGCTTGTAAGTAGAAAATAATTCTTGTATATATATAATGTCTATTTACAGTTATAATACAGTATTTACATGTCCAATCAATAACCCCTTTTCATGACAAATTCTTTGTAGTCCCTCCTTCTGATTTTACCTTCAAATCTATATTGTGCTCTCCTAGCAATGCATCTCAACGTCTGACAATGCTTATCATTTCCAATCTCAACACATTTTTTGTAAAGTGAGTCCAATTGAGTCCATGACCATTTGAATTGGTACTCGGTACTCACTATGATAGCAACCGCATCATCCAACAAGTTCATGGTTGACAAACTTTGGACCATAGCATTAGCAAACTGAAAATCGAGCTTGTCCTTTTCTTTTCTTGGGAGTAGCTTGAATTCGCTTGATTTACGATACATTCCCCTTTCAGCCCATATATCCTGTCCAAATTTGAAGTCTCTCAAACGACCAGCCCCTTTCAAAGCGATTATATATGTTAGAGTGGTTCTGGTTATCCTTACATGGCCACTTCCTCTCATAACTTTACCTAAAGTTGGTGGCCGGGATACTTCTGGGTTGTGATGTTCATTTGCTTCATTGTTTTCCTCTATAATTACTCTGGTGGACTTTGTAGGTGCGTCATCTACTAGTCTGGAAAATTCATACCTATCTTTCAAGTCATCTGAAGAGCCAAATTCAGCTGCTATATTCAAATAAGAATTGTACGAGTCGATGTTGATAAACTCTGGATTGAACATTAATGCGTGTGCCCATAATGCACTGGATTCTGCTAAAATCTCTTCAGCTGTTTCAAGCTCCACCAAGGGCAAGAAGGGAATCTTCAATCTAGGATCATTTTCCTGTACCACTATGGTCTGTGATAATAGATTAGCCCTCAAGTTTCTCCCTCTTTCAGTAGTAGTAATAGCAATGGGTGTATCGTATATCTTCAATGCTCTTGATTTTGCGTAAGCCATCAAAAGAAAATTGAAAGATCTTTTACTTGCAGCATTCTTGGAAAACAATCTACCATATAATGCCCTCGATAATGCCACGTCTCCATCTCGACTTGCCAAGTAGATCATGTATTCCAAGGTTTCTACTTGGGGGGTCCAGTTGTTGTCATAGATTTCAAACATAAAATCCCAAGCCTTAAATCTAAGTTCTTTTCTCATAGCACAACCTCTAGCCAAAGCAACTAAAATCTGCTGGTTAATAGGCGTTTTTGACGAGATCATTTCCTGGTAGAGATCTAATGCTTTCTCGATATCATCATCATTGATATAAGATACAATGACATCTCTATATGCAGACGTCCCTGGTTTAGTCTCTTGGGACAAAAACTTCATGGAGTCAAATATAGAAACCGCCTCTTTATGGTTTTTAGCTTTGTAAACCAATGATGTTAAAATATTAGAGTAAATATTAGGCGTTGGTTTAATGTCAGCATTTTTCATTTCCAAGAGTAATTCGTTGATTTTGTCCATGTTGTTGAGTTTCCCATATACGCTTATGAGTAACTCGAAGGTCTTCTTGGGTAAAGCTTTACCTTTCATTAAAGATCTTATTTGTTTAGTAAAGTCTTCTATCTGAGCAAGAACATCAGAGTTGATGTCCTTCTTGGTATTTAAGCTCTCTATAAATGCATTCATGAGCTTTGGAGTCGCTTTCAAACCAGAATCTTTCATCATCAAAAGAATTGAAGGAATTATTTCTGGTAAATGGTTCCTTGGAATACTATGAATAAACTGCCTTACGTCATGAGGTTGCAAACCTTTAAATCCGCCACCTAGCTGTAATGTCTGGAGCACTAATGGCCAGTTCTGGTTTTCTTGAGAAACCAAGTAACGTACAGATAGACCTAATCTTTCTTCGATTGGCTGTGGTATATCAACTACTGGAGTTAATAAAGTTGACTTGGATGCATCAAATTGTGTAGACTCTGGTTTCTTTAACGCTTGGTATACTTGGTCTACTTCCTTTTCAAGTTGAGATGGCATTGGAAGTTTTGAAACAAATTCTTGCTGCTTTCTTTTATCTTCATTCTTCTGGAGCATTCTAGATACGCTTGCAGTAAGACTATAAATCTCCTTTAACTTCTTCTTAAACTCAAGTTCCTTTGTGGTCTCAGAGCGACGGGTATCGTCTTTTGCCCATTCTGCAAGTTTTTCGGCTTTTCTTTTCCTTCTTTTTGAATCTGAACTGACAAATATACTTCTTTTACCCAAGCTTACTTTACCGGCATGTCCAATACGTCCGAGTGCTATAGTATTGATTCGTAGCATTTGGTAGATTTAGAGATGAGGTAATGCGAGCTCTGAAAAATTTGGTGCCATTTGTAGTCCCACTTATAGCCCCACCAATACCACTCTATGCAAAGCTAATGGGTATAATTAATTACCAATTCCAACCAATATACTGGCTGAAGATAGTATAAGTGACAAATTATATAGGTAGCATTCAAGTTTATATCCTAATTCGAATAATAGAATTGAGAGAAATCATACATACTAATGACTAGTATAGTTCAATTCATCTACGTGACAACACATTCATCTACGTGAAAATACCAACACCACCTCTTGAGTCTTATCAAAAAAACAAGATGACAGCCCTTCTTAGTTGCTTACTTACTTTTCCTTTGCTCTACAACATTGTAGCACTTATGGACACGCTACTCTTTTAAGCTAATTAGACTCGCGACAGGTATATAAAAAAAGTTTAAATTACACTTTAAGAATGTCTTCTTCTACAGTAGCTGGATCTGCGGCTGGACGAACAAGAGCAAGCTCAACAGTCAATCTACCTCCAGATTTAGCAGCAGTTTCTGCAACCGATGGAAATATGACCACATCATCTGATGCCATAGGGAACAATCCTATCGGAATGGGTGTACCAGGTAGTAGCGCATTAGCAGGAATCAACCATGATATATCTCCTGATATGGCAGTATTACTTCAAAATCTAGAAGATGATTTCATGGTACATAAAACAATTGATCAATGGACGTATATCAATAGAAGAGAAGAAATAATACAATCCATCAATAGATTGCATCAGCGACAGTTAGATGAACAAATTAAAGTCGACCCCGAAAGCCTAGAAAAACCACTATATCCTAGACAACCTAGTGCATCACTACCGGATAAGTTTTCCACTAATACCCTTTTAACTATATTAAAGAATCGTGCCGCCATATATAAATCAGATCAAGCCTTTATAGTACTAGACCTCAAAGGTAAAGAAACCTCTTTTATTTCATGGGAGAAACTTTACTTGAAGGCTGTCAAAGTTGCATATGAAATAACTCATAAGTTGTCTCTCAAGAACAGTGATACTGTAATTCTACTTTATAAAGATGGTGAAGTTGCTGAATTTGCAGTAGCTCTCTTTGGCTGTTTTCTTGCAGGTGTCACTGCTATTCCAATTCATCAAGATGTATCTTTACATGAGGTATTGGATATTATCAATCTCACGCTGTCCAAGTTAGTGTTATACTCAGAGCAAGTTGCTAAAGAATTAGAAAGATTGAATGCACATGGCTCCAGAATTGTATGGCCTGGAAAATTAACCAGATGGAGAACTACCGACTTCGGTTCAGCAAAAAAGTCAGAACTCTCTTCATGGGAGTCAAAATCAAACCAAAAACAACAGCAAAATGCTAAAACAAAAGCAGACCTTGCATATGTGGAGTTCTCTAGATCTCCATTGGGTGAATTGAGAGGTATTGCTTTGAGTCATCGTACAATCGCACATCAAATGTCTACCTTGAGTATTTCACTTCTGAGTTCACCAAACTCAGATGGAATTGTGAGGAATGACAAGGAATACAAACGAAATAAAAAAGTATTTATGGCAACACTAGATATAAGATTTTCCATAGGATTGATTTTAGGTGTTTTGTTCAATGTCTTTTCCGGAAACCTCCTAATCTGGGCACCACAGAAAGTGATGGAAATACAGGGTCTTTATGCTAATATTGTGTCGAGATTTAAAGCATCGTTACTTTTGACCGATTATATTGGTTTGAAACGAGTCACTTATGATTATCAACAATCTCCAAATTCTACTCGTTATTTTTCAAAGACACAACGAGTAGATTTTTCACCGGTGAAGTGGGTACTTGTGAACTCCTTGACTATAGATGGCGAGTTTATGGAGATTTTGGCTAATAGATATTTGAGACCGTTAGGATGCCAACAGCCAGAGAATGCAATTATACCTATGCTAACATTGAGTGAATATGGAGGTATGGTTGTGTCAATGAGAGACTGGATTAATGACGACTCTAATCCAAACGATCCAAACAAGGGTGAATTATCTTCGGTTTTGATTGACAAAGAACAACTTACAAGAAATAGAATCAAAATTGTTGAAACTAACCCTTCAGCTGCTGATGATGTTTCCAAGGACTATTTGAGAGTTGATGCCTTTGGATATGCATTGCCTGATGCTACTTTGGCTGTAGTGAATCCTGAACTGTCTGTAATAGTTGGGAAGGGTGAAGCAGGTGAAATCTGGATCGATTCACCCTGCCTTTCTGGAGGGTTTTATGGGTTACTCAAAGAATCAAAACTGATATTTCATGCCAAATGTAAGGATGCTGATGGGACTCTTGATTTGGACTTTTTAAGGACCGGTCTTTTAGGGTTTACGTTCAAACGAAAAGTTTATGTTTTAGGTTTATATGAAGATAGAATTCGTCAAAGAGTTAGTTGGATAGATCAAAAGGCCTACCAAAAGTTGGGAAAAGAATTGGAGCTTGGAAATGGCACAAAATACTACTATTCGTCGCATTTGTTGGCTACTCTAGCCAGTGAAGTTAGACAGGTATACGACTGTACAATCTTTGATGTATTCATCGGAAATGAGTATTTGCCGGTAGCAATTGTTGAAGCAGAAGTGATACGAAGGGCAATTGACAATACTAATGATGCGTCAAGCAATTCATCCGGACGCAGTGATGCTAACGGAGGTATATTATATGGTCCTATACCCTTGAATGAACCTGTCTTAAATGCTATTGCTCAAAAGTGTTTTGACACTTTGTACAAGCATCATTTATTAAGACTATATTGTGTGTTGGTTGTTGATTGTGATACCTTACCAAAAATCATGAGGAGTGGGGGTAGGGAGATTGCTAATATGCTTTGTAAAAAGAGATACCTTGAAGGTAGCTTGAGAGCCGAATATGTCAAGTTCTTTGTCAAAAAGTCTATTAGCATGATTCCCCATGGTGAAGATTTGATTGGTGGTATATGGTCACCATACGTTTCAGAACTTAGAAGTGTTGCTTTAAGTAACTTCACTCCCCAACTCAGTCAAATAACATATAAAGATAAATCTTTCGATGATAAGACAGGTGCTCCTCTTACGGATTTCAAAAGCATAGTCGATATTTTGAAGTTTCGTGTTTCTAATTCAGCAGATTCGATTGCGTTTCAAAACTTGGATAATGGAAAGAGCAGCTCAAAACCATTAACATGGAAGAAGTTCGAATTGAGAGTTTATGCAGTGGTAAGTTACTTAATTGATAAAGCTCAAGTCAAAGCAGGAAAATACATTATTTTGATGTACTCTTTATCAGAGGAGTTTGTTGTTGCTGTGTATGCTTGCTTAATGTGCGGTATAATACCTATTCCTATGTTACCATTTGATTCAAACAGAATTGGTGAGGATTTGCCTGCATTTGTTGGTGTAATAAGAGATTTCGATGTAGATGATATTCTTGTCAATGAAGATATCGAAAAATTTTTGAAAAGTGGGCCTGTTGCGGACAGCTTGAAAAGAATGATCAGGAAATATAAGAATTTGAAAGTTAAGAACACAGCAAAGTTATCCAAGGTTTCGAATGTTGCCACATTAAATTCTAAGATTTCAAAGTATCAATCAGCTGTTAACTTCCGTGATGAGAAAACAACGGCGATGATTTGGCTAAATTTCACATCGGATCACTACAGAATTGCGGCAAGGTTGAACCACAAAAGTATCATAGGTATCTGTAAAGTTTTCAAGGAAACGTGCAACTTAACATCCAAGTCATCCATAATAGGATGTGTGAGACACTCTTCCGGTATTGGATTTATTCAGGCAGCATTACTTGGTGTTTTCTTGGGGACAACAACGTACCTATGCTCACCAGTAAGTTTTGCTGAAAACCCACTTGCATTCTTCCTATCGTTAGCGAGACACAAAGTGAAGGACGTGTTTGTTACTGAACAGATGTTGAAATATGCTTCTATAAAATTTACACCTAAGGGCTTCAACCTATCTCAATTGAAAAATATGATGATTAGCACTGAAGGAAGAGTTGAAATAGATTTGTTAAGAAAAATTGCCAAAGTCTTTCAGCCTACTAAATTAAGTGTAGCTTCAATGTCGACGGTTTTCAATCATTGGTTTAATCCAATGATATCTACCAGATCTTATATGGCAGTTGCTCCTGTCGATTTATACTTGGATCCTATTGCACTTAGACAAGGTTTTGTATCCATTGTCAACCAAGTTGAATTTCCTAATGCCCTACATATCCAAGACTCTGGAATGGCTCCTGTCTGTGCAGAACTAGCTATTGTTAATCCTGAGACATGCAGTTTGTGTAAGGAAGGTGAGTTTGGAGAAATTTGGGTTGCAAGTGAGGCCAATGTAAGCGGTTTCACCAATGGACCCAAAGGGCCATTGGATAATTTCACTGATAGCCAATTCCATGGTAAGATTGTTGACGGAGATCCTAACATAACCTATTTGAGAACTGGAGATTTGGGATTCTTACATCATATTTCTATTGCCAAGAATAACTCAAGTACCGAAGCTGAACAGGATACTATAACGTCTTTCCAGCCACTTTTTGTGTTGGGTAAAATCTCTGATACTTTCGAAGTAATGGGATTACACCATTTCCCAATTGATATCGAAAACACAATCGAGTCTTGTCATGCAGATATATATAAGAATGGTTCGTGTGTGTTCAAGTGCTCTGATTATACTATTGTGGTCTGTGAATCTAAACGTAAGAGAAATTTCGCATCATTGGTTCCTATAATTGTGAATACAGTTTTCAGTAAACATCATTTGGTAGTTGATATAGTTGCATTTATGAAGAAGGGTGAGTTCCCTATCTCAAGATTAGGAACTAAACAGAGAGCCCGTATTATTGATGCTTGGGTCCAGGGAATCATTCCTATAAGTGCCCAATATGGAGTCAACTACGGTGAAAATGTAATGATTCAATTGGTAAAAGAAATTGAATCAGTAGCAAGAGATAACCCTATCACTGGCTTGAAAAATCCTGCTTTATCCTACTATGATACGGAACCTTACGACACTAGATCTGACATATTTGACAACCAAAGACAAGGATTAACTTTGAATAACGGAGATTTTGAAGGAGATTATTATACAGACACAGCAAGCTCTTCACTCCGACCAGAATATAGTAACAACTCCCATAAGGCTACCTTTCAGGTGTAAGCCATTAATATATAATACTTGATTTAGACACACCTTTTTGTATGATGCGAAGTTTTTTTTTCTGCATCAAGTTCTTATAGAAAATACTCATTTAGTAGCAATCCCAGTGATGACCACTAGGAAAAGATCAATCAGCCCTCACAGTATAGATACGGGATCGATTGATAATTCTAATGGATTGAAAAAGTTTTTTAGCTTCTTCACGAAAGATGAAAAATCTGGAAAGCAGAATCACTATGCTTTGAATGGCAACATTGAAACACTAAAGATAAATTCAAATAATCCAACTGACGGTATTCTTGACTATAAAGACGATCAAATTGTGATTTCTGACAAGAGAAGAAGAATATCTATTCAACAAGCGAATGAAATGAGGGGATACATTCCTCGTAGATCCATAGTTGAATTCAACAGTACCAATGGATCCATCAACAAATACGGGGATTACTTGAATAAAATCCAAGAGGAAAGTGATGAAGAGCGTATAAACATCGAAAGACGAGCTACGTTAGATTTTCCTGAAGAGATCGATGAGAATACCAGTAGGTATGATTCACCTATACCAGACATTGGTCAAGTAAAGAGACAATCCCTTGCATTAATACATAAGCTAGAAGATAGCTATACTGGTAGCGAATATGACGAACCAGCTGTTGAGCATGTGTTCCCGCAACCTTATACTGATGAGGAAGGAAACATTATAAGACCAGAATTCATAAATCCTGCACCAAGAGAAAGATATAAGTTGTTGCAATATAAAAGAGAACTCGAAACTAAACAAAAGTTGGAATCAAAGATGAAATACATGCTTAATCCACATGAGACCCTGTCGATAGTTCTCCCTGGAAATAGAGTTGAAACTGCTACACAGACTCATGATGTCAACTACTTAAGAAACAAATTGCATTTTAATAAATTCATCAAGCGAAAATCTGATGGCCAAGCCAAATCTAAGATTCCAAAAACAACAGCTAGTGTGTTCTCGGGTGAATTTCTTTACGACGTTACAGATCATGAGAAGAAAGAATCAAATAACAAGCTCACGGGTTATTTAGGTTCAGTCAGCAAACCAGAATTTAATCAGACTACAAACATCCACCGGAAGGAATTTACAAGCGATGCTAAGATATCTCTTGATTCTGATTATGTATCCAAGACCGAAAAAATAACCGATATTATCAAAGTCAAAGATGATGCACCAGAGAAGAAGTCTCTGGTATCCGTTGAACCAAGCACTGGTTTCCAATTCTCTATCAAGAAAGACGATGTTAATGACATACTAAACAAGAGGAAAGAAGGAGAAGAACTTTTGAACGCATCCCTGAAAAGAAGGTTTTCTGATGGGCAATCTCCTGAGGCTCCCGGTCTTAGTAAAAAAGAAGATAGGCCTATTGCTTTGCCTAAATTTAGCTCTAGGAAAGAAAGTTCGGGAATTGATATTCCTAGACAACCACCTTCCTCAACTCTTGCATTTAGCTTTGATAAAAAGGAACCTCCTCCTACAACACAGAAGCTGGACGCCAATAATAGTGAAGCCAAACCTACTTTTAGTTTTGGTTCAACAAAAGCCCAGGAGCCTAAACCTGCATTCAGCTTTGGCTCCGACAAGAAAGTTGAGCCTTCCTTCAATTTTGACTCCAACAAAAAGGCTGAACCAAAGCCTGCTTTTAATTTTGGAAAGGAATTATCAACGCCGTCTTTTGGATTGGGTGACAAACCTAAAGTTCCATCCTTCAGCGCTAGTATGGAAAAATTACCTGATTCAAAAGACAAACCAGCGTTCAGTTTTGGGGCACAATCAACTACTATCAACCCCACTCTTTTCAATTCTGTAACCAAAGAAGCTCCAAAATTCAATCTTGAGAACAGCAAAAAAGAAGACGTCCCTAAGTTAAGTTTTGATGCAAATAAGGATGAAAAGAAAGACAATACCTCCACATTCAGTTTTGGAAGTGGGGATAAGAAGTCACAAACTCCTCAATTTAATTTTGGAGGACCAGTAAACAAAGATGATTCTTCAAAACCTGTTGTCAGCTCTAATATCAGTGGAGCAAAGCAAGAAGCCCCAAAATTCAGCTTCGGTGGTGAGAAGAAAGACAGTACGGAAAATAAGGATAGTGCTCCAAAGTTCAGTTTTGGGGTTTCTGAGAAGAAAGAGGAGGCTCCAAATTTCAACTTCGGTAGCTCTACTACGCCAGCAGATAAGCCTATAGTGACTTTTAGTAGTACAGAGAACAAGAATTCTACGCCCGCATTCTCATTTGGGTCTGGGTCTGGATCTGGATCTGGGTCCACAGCGCAAAAGGAAGAGAAGAGTACAACACCCTTTTCATTTTCGGGTTCTGTTGGTTCTGGTGATAAGAAAGAGACCACTCTGGGATTTTCATTGGGAGGTAAGACCCATTTCACCTTTGGTTCAGTCGAAAAACCAAGCGTGAGTAGCGCATCTGCATCTGCACCTGCATCTGCACCTGCACCTACCGCTTCGCCGTTCAATTTTGGGGTTACACAAAAGCCAGCCTTTAATTTCGGTTCATCAGCAGGATCTGTGGCACCTGCATTTGGAAGTGTTCCTGCGGCCAGTGCTCCTGTGGTCGGTGCTCCTGCTGGTAGTACAACGTCTTTTCAATTTGGAGCAGTGGATAACCCCACTTTTCAAGGCTTCAACAAGGATGCTACACCAGGATCTACAACTTCAACTATTTCCAATAACGGTGCTATTAATAATGGGTTCCTGTTTGCTAATGGAGTTACCCCAGTAAAACCTGTGATGCCTGTAGCCAACCAGTTTGGATTCAATAAGGAAACCACTCCAGGTCAATTCAATTTCTCAAGAAGCAACACCAATACCCCAGATTTTGCCAATAGTGCGCTCCAGCCTTCCATGGTATTTGGCAACAACATGGGGGTGAATAATAATATGGGGGTGGGAGGTATGAATACGGGAAGCATTGGTATGACTGGTAGCTCCAGTGCACCAGTTAATAGACCCAACAGAAAGATTGCCCAAATGAGAAGACGCAGAGGGGCCTAGTTAGATGTATAATAAATTTAATGTAATCGCATAATCTTCACAAGCAGAACTCCGCTCGATTTTAAAATTCATGTGTCCCCCAAAATTGGAGTGAAAAGTTTAAGCGGAAAACTATAAGAAGGTTGAGAAATCCTAATAAATTGCCATTCCTCAACATGTCAGTTGAGTTCAGAGCTGGAAGAATCCAGAGTTTGAATGCCGACCAGGAGATAATCTTGAAGCAGGTATATGCTTACCTTTTAAAATACTATGGATATTCTATCAATATTCCAGACGAGGATTTACCTTACAAAGAGTGTTATATCAGCTCTACCAGAACCTCCAAATTAACTGATGCTGGATATGGTGCATTGAGTTATGGTTTGGTCAGGACCAGTACCAAGGACTCTACAACATCTTCTCATATATCCCATAAGACTGGTGCCTCAAGTTTTACCTTGTCCAAAAAGAAAAAGTCGTCGGTTGCAGCTGCAGCTGCTGCGGCTAAAGAAGCCAAGGCACCTATAACATCCAAGAGAATGCAGACCATACAGTCCAGGTCTTCTTTGGAAAAATATGAACCTATTTCAATTGATCCAAAGGTAGCGCATGTATATATAAACCACTATAAGCAAAATTTTGAAAATAGTGACGATTATATGAGCGACAATGAGGACTATGGGGAAAGTGATACTGAGTCAATCAGCTCGTTTGTTACAGCTGAAACTTCAATTGAGGTTCCAGACATGAAAGCTTTTGTCAACAAAGTTTCCAAAAATGGCCTGACTAGTGCCACCAAAGGTGTTCTGGGAGTTCCAATTGAAGAATTCAAAGTCAAACCTCAGACATCCATCATTAGTGGTTTGAATAAATATGACCCCAGAGATTTGCACAGAGCTGTCTTCAATGGTATAAGAAATGATGCTCTCGACAACTTTGTCTTGAGATTCGTAAGAGCAAGAAAGTTTAAAACTGAGGATGCAGTCCACATGATCGCCAAATCTTTAGATTGGAGAACCTCCAACTATACTCCAGATGAATGGTGCAATGAAGGCGATGCCTTGAGTTATGTCCAGGGAATTAACAGGGGCTTTGTTAGAAATTATACCTCCCAAAAATCTTATGTTAGAGGCTTCGATAAAGAGAGAAACCCCATCTTTTTTTTCAAGGCCAAGTTACATCTTATTTCTGAATCTCCTTTGGCTGATACCCAGAGGTTTGCTGTTACAACTATTGAACACTGTAGGTTGTTCTTAAGAGATATTAATGATTCTGTTGATACCTGTTCAATTGTATTCGATTTAACAGGTTTTTCATTGAAAAATGCTGATTATAATGGTATCAAGTTCTTAGCCGATATTTTCGAGGCACAATACCCCGAATGCTTGGGTAAAACTTTGATTTATAACGCTCCATGGATTTTTTCGACGGTTTGGAATGTTATTAAGAATTGGTTAGATCCTGTGGTTGCATCCAAAATTCACTTTACCAAGAACTATAAGGAGTTGAGTAAATTCATTGATCCTGAGTGGATTCCTGATTATATGGGTGGATTAGATGATTATGCAGGTGAGTATCCGGTTCCGACTGCTCGTGATGCTATGTGGATAAAACCAAGAGATTCTGATTTTGTTAGATTAAAGAAGGAGCGTGACTTGTTGTTCTTGAAGTTCCTTTCGACTACTAAAAAATGGATCGAATCTACTAATCCAGAAATCAGTGACAAGTACTTGCAAGATAAAATTGATTTATGTGGCCAACTAGCAAAGAACTACGTTCAATTAGATCCATATGTTAGATTCTCTAGTTTCTATGATAGAAATAAATCTTTGACGGTTTCTTGTTAGCTTTTTAGTTTTGTATTTAATAAATATCATAATCAGAATCGTTAAATTTTCACAAGAGCCTCTTTCCTAATTAGGAAAGTGTGATTTTTTACGACCAAAGGTTGCTGCACAATAATGGGTCTGAGGTATTGTGGGGAATTATTACCAGATATAGGGGATTATTATTATGGCTGTGAGATTACAAATGAGGAATCCTGGATGAAACTAGCAACGGTTTCATCTCTAGAGATAATCAAACAATAGGTATTTAGAATACACTGTTTTATCATAATGATTATTTAGTTGCAATTTCTCCTAAAACAAGGGTCAGATTCTAATTGAAATAAAGTAAAAATCACAGATTGTAGTTGTAATAATAAAAACGATAATAATCCATCATATAACCAGTATAACTGGTTCCCTCCACTTTTAAATGAACGCTTACGATGTTCATCAAATAACTCCTTTGTTATCATCAATTTTATTGCTTTGATTTAAACCCTATATGAAACAAGGTCGTGTACTACCAATTAATTGATACTAATAGTGAAGCGCGATGATGGTAGAAAGCGTAAGTATGTCACGTAGGACAACGAGAAGGAATTACACAGAAAAAGTTCAGGAGGAGCATGAACAAGCAGATGATGAAATCGAAGACGAAGAGTTAGAAGTGACACGATGTGTTTGTGGAAATGATGATTTGAACTCTGATGAAATTAATGAGAGCTTGGCCAATTTGTTACAATCTGAATACGACATAACAGTAGACCAGGGGCTTTTCATCCAGTGTGACAGGTGCTCGGTCTGGCAGCATGGCTATTGTGTTGGTCTTTTCACTAATGAAGACGTACCCGATAAGTATTGGTGTGAATTGTGTAAACCGGATTTACATGTAGTCATCCATGAAGGCAACGATAGAATACGGACATTATATAAACCAGTTAATGATAAGAGAAAGAAACTTATGACAGAAAGTGAAAAGAGCTCCAAGAGGAAGTTCACTAGAAAGGACCGAAGAAGCTATGATTTTGATGAACAATTGCAAAAGGCATTAAGGGAAAGCGCTAAAGAAAGCGGCATTGAATTGACAGATAAAAATAGAGCAGACCCCAAAAAAGAGACCATAAAAGAAGAACCAATCGTGCCCAGTGAAGATTCCAAAGAAGATACCAATGCTCCTCAAGAGGATGATGCACCAGTAGCAGAGATAGTAAACGAGACAGGAGGTTACGAGGATGACGAACCTGGAGCTGAAGCTGAAGCCGAAGGTGAGGAAGATGAAGAAAACCCAGAAATTAAGAAAAAACCAATCAAAAGACCAAGGAAGAAGGATAATAGAGGAAAGACGAAGAAGCCGAAGTCGGACTCTAAAACGGATACTCCATCTTTCACCAAGGAAGAATTAATAAAACAGCCATCCAAGGCAAGATTTGTCAATGATAAATCCAGCATTTATGAGTTGAGGAAGAGAATAAGTGCAATTCTAGAATGGTTAAATAGATCCCAATTAGAATTAGAAGATGAAAAACTAACCAAATTAACTATGACCAATGACCCCGATCTTATCAATAATTTCAATGAAAATCTGACTTTGATGCAAGGATTGACGGCTAAGATATTGGAATGGGAAGAGAAGTTTGGAAAATATGCTCCTTAAATCATGTATACTAATCAATATAATCATATAGTTGCTGTAACCAAGTTGTACTGTTCAAGATATTATCACTGCCAATAATGAGGTTAACTTTTTTATTTGACTGGTTAATCTCATGAACTACTCTAGCCTCTTCGTACGTCACACCATTCTTGAAGTATACAATAACGTCTTGGATTACGTTGGACTCTTCCAAAGTATCAGGCACTAGAGTATTGAACTGACCTGTTTGAGCAGTCCCATTTAGAACTCGTTCTAAGATCTTTTTCAATGGAGGAGTATACTGGAGGAAGACATTGTCTACTTCATTGGAATTTCCAAAGTTATTGAAAAACTTTTTGAAATTATTCTCCGGTTGAGTCTTAGTTTGCAAGTCAACATTTTTGAATATAGTATAAAAGTTACTCAACAACTTTAGTTGTACTAAAGATGCTTCATTATTCAAATAATTTATAAACTTATTAGGCGATTGCTTGAATTTTATAGAATATAACAAGAGGAGTTTGATTTTATGATCCAAGGAGGTATTCGGACCCGATAAGATTCTTACTAAACTTTCTTCTACAGCCTGCTTACTGTCCAATTCACAAATAATAGTCTGTTGGAGTTCACTTATTTCCCATAAGTTTTGTCTTGAAATTTGATGATCCAACTCGGTCAAAATATTCAAATGCTTTAAGATATTAGCCAGCTTTTTCTTAAAATCAGGTAATTTAGTCAAGATCCTTTTCAATTCTACCAAGTTGGATGTCTTAATACTTGAATTAGATTCCTTCTTAAAGATCTCAACCCTTTTCTGGAAAGTCTCTGTTAAATCACCATAATTGGAGTAGATAGAAGTATTCCAAAATTCATCCTGTTTGTCACAAAGAGGTATTTTTTCATTTGAAACTTCTATTATGTTCTTGTTAATACCGATCAATTCATGAATCATCGATTGAAACGTCCACGGGTTAAGTAAGGGAGTTATAGGATCATTGTATCTGTCAATCAACAAGAAGATCGGTGGGGTTTCAAAGTTCAAATTTTCAAACAAGTTGTTGTTTAAGTTAGAATTAATCTGATACAAGAGTTCACTCGAAAGTTTCTTTGCATGAATGGAGTTATTTTCGAATTTGATGATAGGAAACTTTTTAATGGACAATAGCAAACTTAATAACCGATTTGTCTCGTCTATTATTGACGTAGAAGAAATTTGAAATAGATTATGATTTATTACTAAGTAGTCTTGGAAAAGCTCTACTACATTAGTGATTACTTCGAATTTATCACATTCTGCTATTCTTTCAAGCTGATTCTTATTTATGATATTATTGAAGAATACCTTATAGTTATTGAAATGAGGAGCTTGTAGCTCTTTAGCAAAGTAATCAATTGACTCACCAACTGGTTTAATATATACAATACAGTTCAAATGCTTCATTTGATCCAATTGGTTATGGTTTTCAATAAGATCTATTAAAATTACATCTTGTTGTAACAACTGTGATTGACTATAACATACCGAGATAATACTCATGGTGTACTTATCTACCAAAAGGACACTCCCTTTGATGTCAGTACCTTGCCATTCACTTTCGAATAGCTTGCTAAAGTATGTATCGTTAACTTTATATAAATCCATGATACGTTTTTAGATTATCAAAATGAGATTTTTTTATGAGAGAAATCGTAATAAGGTCTGATATATATCTAGTCTATAGATGCAGTTCTGTGTAATGGAAATTGGATAATGGTTCCACAGGCTTAGGAATTCCAGCAGTTGGGAATTTCTTGAAGTCATCAAATTGGACACGTTCACCTTCAGATGGAGGAAAGAACTCATTTACACCCGAAGTTAATTTCTCTATTAAAGAGTGTTTGAAATCAACAGATTCATTTTTGATCGAAGTAATTGCATCCGCTAACTTCTCTAAATCACCTTGGTAAGTTTCAATTGCATTTAGAATAGCTGGATCGTTATCATCAATGATTTTCTTCAAGTTGACATATTTTACTTTGTAAGAATTTAAATTTAGAATGATCTTAGCAAGATCAGTGTTTTTTGAACTTGGATCAATGAATTTATCATAGAATTGTAATAAACCAGATTTGGTAAGATTTTGAATTGAATCTACAAGTTTTTGATTTACTCGGAAGTCATAATATCCATCGGTAATAGCATTCCAAAATTTGGTTGACTCTTCATTCAAATTCTTTAACTTGGTTAACTTCTTATCTATTAAAGTTTTCTTATAGGTGTCGTATTCCTCATCAGTCAAGGCTTCAAGTTTTGCTCTCATGAGCAGTAGAAAGTTTTCAATTCTGCTCCTCAAGTAACTAGTTGGCCTTTCAGATTGGATCAAAATTCTATAGCCCATATAGTTTCTTACAAATCTCACTCCAGAGAATACAACATATCCCAATTGCTCTTTTGTTCTCAATTGATTGAAACAAGGTTCATGGAATATAGTATTTGTCAATTCTAAGAAGCTTCTGGTCTCATAATCCAATTGATGACCAATTTTGATGAAATAGTCAATTGCTGAGTTGACATTATCCTTGTCTTCTAAAGGCAAATCCACAATCACAGTTCCCTTCTCATTTGTATAACTCTGTAATTTTATCTCCTTATCAATCTCTTCAATACTTGAACCAATTGGAGGTAATTCTTCGAAATTCTTAGCGAGTAAGTCGGAAACCTTTTTGAGTTGATCGATATTAATGTTTCCAATTAACAAAACTTCGATGAAACCGGATGTGAATAAGCCTTTAGTAAATTCAGTAAAGTCACCGAAGTTAACTGTTTCTAATACAGGAATTTTATTCCTCGTCAAGTATGTCTTTTCATTTACCAAGGTCAAAAAATTAGTGTTGATTTGTTGATAAGGGACCTCAAAGCCAAAGTTTTTGAAGTCTTGTAAAAGTTTTGTTTTTATGATCTCAAATTTATCACTACTAGGCTCAAAGCTGGTCAATTTGGATAAAATCTCTTTAAGTAAAGTGGCAATTTTATCGTTATAACCAGATACCTTAATCAATAGTCCGTCCCTCCATTGATTCACGTGGAATTCAAGACCGACCATAGACGCATAGTAACCAACATCATTCAATTCGTCCTCGAATAAATCACTGAACAATTGTGTCATGACTAAAGACTTGATGCTATAATTAGATTTTGGAAGATGTAAAAACAAGTTGATTACTAGTTTGGGGATAGTAAATCTATCATCTTGTTTGAACCAGATATTGAATTTGTTAGTGTCTTTGAGTAAATAAGGATGTTCCAATGGAGCATCTGATTTTGGTGTGAATACCTCAAAATTTTCTGGAATGAAAGAATTCTTTACAGGGAATTTGAAATGTTCGTCCAAAGTACATTCTTTGATTTGTTCAACTAGTTTAGCGTCAAGTGGAGAATACTCATATGAAGTTCCATACCATTTCTCTTTCTCTGGCAAGCCCTCCAACGTTTTAGATGACAAACTAACCCTTAAGTTTTCTGGGGTTAAAAAATCTCCATATTGCTTGATGGCTTGGGGATTGAACTCAATTTTAGTTTGATGATTAAAAACGTAATTGGGTGGAATGTTTGATTTAAATTTGTAAAGAGAATTGCTGAGTCTGCTTACAGTTGAGGCAGCATTCTGCTTTTGCTTGAATTTAAAGTTGATTTCATTCATTTGTTTGAGCTCATTGAACAACCATTCTTGAGGTTCACTACTTTTTACTAGTTTCAAGTACTCAAAAATCTTGACAACAACATCTTTATAGTTCTCCAAGCCCTTTGGAGTCAACTCACACTCGATATAGAATACAGATGATCCTGAACATATTCTACTTGGGCCACAGCTTAGTTCATTAACAAGTCCCAATTGGTTGAGATAATAGTAGATTGATCCTTTACTTTCATGACCAACTAAATGACTATAGTAATTTGCAGGTAAATACTTCCAATTAGTATCTTGATCATCAGGGATTGTAAATATCAACTCCAATTTGTGAACATCCATAATAGATTTCACCTTGGAAAATCTTTGCAATTGTTCCAATTCGTAAATTGTAGCACCATATTCAGGTCTAGGAGGCAACTTTTTATTTTTGATAGCAGAAAATTTGTCTACAGCCAAAGTGGCTAATTCATCTAATGACTCTTTACCTAATATGACTAAGTTCATGATATTAGAAGAATAAGAATTATCATAGAAATCAAGCAAAATATCTCTTACATTGAGACCTTTTGAGGTAGGTTCTTCTCCTAAAGTATACAAGTTACCTGTTGAGAACGAATTATAGGGGTGATTAGGATTACTAAGGGATTTTTCTAACTGCATGTGTCTCCAGCCATCATTTTGCAAATTCTTCTTATTTTCACTATCTACTGCATTGATTTCTCTATCTTTACAGCTTTCATCAAATAAGGGATTTATGAAAAATTGGGCAAATCTATCAATAGCGCCTTCCAAGAAATCAGCATTAACCTCAAAGAAATAGTTTGTATGCTCAAATGAAGTGAAGGCATTGGAATGTCCACCATGATTTGATAAGTATGAACTATATTCATTCTCAGAAGGGTACTTAGAAGTTCCCATAAACAATAAATGTTCACAGAAATGAGCTAGACCTGAAGTATTATACTGTTTGTCTTTATTAGATCCTACATACACATCTAATCCTGCAGCTGCTTTATCAGTAGAAGGGTCATGAATCAATAAAACGTTGAGTTCATTTGGTAATCTAATCAACCGATATTCTCGGTCGTCTAATAGCGGTTTTTCTATGTTGTTGGCAATTACCTGATACATAGTTTCAGCTGAAAAATTCAAATTCCCCCATATCGCGATTAAGGAATTAACTGATTATATTGTCAAGATTCTCTAAGAAGCTAGTTAGCAAGTGCTCTATTGAGTCCAATTTAGTAAATACACTGGTCAATACGGGATCTGGTGAACTTACATTGATCTTAGTATTAACCATGACCACCATTTTATTATATGTAACACATTTGGTGATATAATCAGTAGGCTCAAATTTAGGTTTAATGCTGAGACTAGAGAGCATGTTATTGAAAAAGTTGTTTTGGTTAATATTATTTAATTTGGAGTCAAGATCGCTCAATTTCAATGGTTCGCTTTTTAATATAGGAGTAGCAGTAGCTGTAGAATTTCCTGGAGTCATTGATTGATAACTAGGAAGTTTCATCTCATCTCTTATTTTATCGACATACGACTTCCCATTTTCATCTATTTGACTCCATGGGAGTTCATTGATAACATGTAATTTTTTAAGATCGATACATATTTCAGCTTGGCTCAAGTAGACATCTACTGTGATATTTGGTGGTAATTCAGGTTCAAACAAATGAAAAGGAGTGATATTTTGTGGGAATACAAGATCAGGATCTAACGGAATTTGTAAGTTTTGCCTTCCGATGGATATATTTGATAGTAAGTCATTGAATAGTTTTATAAGAGCTGTATGATCTCTATTATTATGGCCGCAGTCACTGCTATATAATATGAACTTCTTCAACAGAGCAATGGATTCATTAATATATTTCTTGGTGATAATGATCTGCTTGAGAAGTAAAGGTTTGGCTAGCGTAATCCGGTGTAATACCTTATTGAAATTCGATTGGTTTAGAGTAATCGATAATCCTTTAACATACGCACCATCACGTATTAATATCCCTTTCAAAATCTCCAGTTTGTTAGATGTAAGTGGGAGTTTGATCGATGGCCCTCTTTGGATTTGTTGAGCAGGATCTGGGTGTTGTGGAGTGTTATATAGTAAAAGATTCAGACATATTTCCAATGTTTCAATAAGTTGTGGTAATTCCTGAAGAATTATTGACTCAATATACCAATGTAGCTCTTTGTGGGCGCTCTCATTCTGTACCCTTTTAATGTCTATCATAGTTTAAAAACGAGAATAGCAGTGCTGCATACAAGATGCAGGCTCAAGCGACCACCTACAGGACCCACGCCTCTAACATGTCTTCGAGTTAAGTATGCCCACACACTCTACAAGCCACCACTAGTTAAAATGATCGAACATCACATCATCCCATCGCACATATACCTCTATACACTTCCCCATTGATGCCCTAATCATGTTTTTAAGGTCAAATTAGCCACAACACACGACTTTCTAGTCGTGCACTGTCCTGGTCTCAACATCAAATCCTTCGTCAAAACAACAACCGTACAGGAAGAAAAGATTGTATACAAGACTTTGAAAATGGCTGCTGCAAAGGGTAACACCAAACAAGAAGGAAACTCACAGGGAGGCGTCGGTCACATGGCGTCACCGTTGCAACACCAAGGACACCAGATTCAACAAGGGCAACAGAAGTCAGCGAATGACAACGGCGGACTTTCACAGGCTCAGTTGAAAGGTATTCCACTTTCTGGAGGCCATATGCCTCCAGATGCCCAGGTTGCTATGGCACAACATCAGTACTCTCAGATGATGAATCAGATTCCAGGACAGATCCCTGGTCAGATACACCAAATTCCCCACCAGATCCCCCATCAACCTCAAACCCATCCTAGTCAACAACAACAACTCCACCAACAACAACAGCAACACCAACAGCAACACCAACAACAGCAACAACACCAACAACAACAACAGCAACAACAGCAACAACATCAAATTCCTGGCTACCCAGGAGGATACAATGATATGTTACAACAGTTGCAGTTTCCAAGTGGTAGTCCTTACCAACAACAGTTGCAGAGTTTACAAAATGCAGCTGCTAATGTAGTTTCAAGTGCCCAGTTGCAACAACAACAGGCTCAGATGCAACATGCACAATTACAGCAGCATCACCAACAACAACAACAGCAGCAGCAGCAGCAGCAACAACTCTTACAGCAACAGATCCAACAGCAGCAACATCAGCAACACCCGCTGTTAAATTCCCTCAGTAGACCAGTATCAGCTCAGCTCAATTATGAAGATGGTGATAACTTGCACTCAAGATACTTGGAAAATGAAATCATTAAGACTTTTCAAAGTAAACAGGAGCTTGTTAAGTTTGTCAAAACCACTTTGAACGATGAAGAGCAGTGTAGAATTGTTATCAATTCTTCCAAGCCCAAGGCCATCTACTTCCAATGTGAGCGTTCTGGTTCTTTTAGAACAACTGTTAAGGATTCCGCCAAGAGACAAAGAGTTGCTTACACCAAGAGAAACAAATGTGCTTACCGTTTGGTTGCTAACTTGTACCCTCCTGACAAGGAACGCAGAAAACAACGTCGTGAAAACACCAATTTGGACGACAAGTTGAATGATTTTGAAAACAATCCAGATTCGGAGGCCGAGATTTGGATTTTGAGGATGATTAATCCTAACCACAATCATGCTGCTGACCCACCAACGCTTCAGAATAAGAAGAAGAGAACCAAGAGTTCTCGTGTCTTAGTAGAAAAACCTTTGGGAAAACCTAGTGTTCCATCATTGGATTTGAATGCGCAGTACCAGGGTATTCATACCCACCACCCGCAGTTGCAACATTTGCAACATTTGCAGCCAGGTGCAGGTCAGATATCTAACCAGATGTCAGGGCAGATTGGGGGCCAGATTCATCAAATGCCTTCCAACCAACAGTTGCATCATTCGATGCACCATCCTCAGAATTTACAGGATCCTGATGTGTTGGCAGCCATCACTAGCAACTCGTTGGCATCCAGCTCAGGTGGCTTGAGCCAACCACCTGTCGACCCTGCAATCGACCCAAATGTCGATCCTAATGTTCAGGATCACGATCATATGAGATAGTTGTACTATATAGTCACTGTATATTGATGTATTCTTAGCTTTACTCGCTCTGGAGTTTTAATTAATCTAATTTTCTCTAATTTACGTCTAACTACAATCTTATTGTTCGTATTTCCTAGAGGCCTTTTTTCTCTAATTTCATTTATTATCGTCTAGCGCGCAAATAATCATTTAAGGAGCTCGTCTATGGTATCTATAATTGAAAAAGCTAAGGACAGAATTCGGAAGAACCGTGACAGTGATGATGAATCTGTTCTGCGTAGCAGCTCATTGTCCCGGTCATTTTCAAGAAAAGGCCGTAAAGAAAAGGGTAAGGACAAGGAAAAAGACAAGAAGCGTTTAAGTGGTCTTCGTTATGAGAATCGACTGGGTGCAGAGTCCAAGGACTCCATTGTATCGTCGTCATCATCCAAAAGTAGGACCAGCAAAACATCCAAGCCTAAGGCTGCTGAACCAGTGGTGCCTGTGAAGTCCGAGGAAACCCTTAAACCTATTGCACCTGTTGCAACTATCTCTGCAAATGCCGTGGAAACCCCAGAACCTGTTCCAGAAACCGTTACAAAGTCAGCTCCAGAGGCAGTACCAGAGTCCACCAATCCAGATGCCAGTGAGACCCTGGTACCAGTAGAGCAAGAACAACCACAAGAAACTTCCACCGCTGATAAAAAGGCAATTTTTGATGATGCACTTTCACCAAATACCTCATCTCCTCATGAGGAGTTTCCTGATCCACCACTTTCCTCATCTACACCCAACTCGAACGGAGGGTTCCAGCCAAATACTATTCCAGTTGCTGATGAAACCCAACCCTTGTTGGGTGAGCGGGCGGTACCCTCCCACAACTTCAGCAGTAGTAAACTAATTGTGGGGTTATTTTTAGTGATTGTTATTTTGGCCTTAATCTTGTATTTCATTTTCCATGATTCCAATACGGTTATAATGCAATCTATATCCCCTCAATTAAACTCCATTAACTTGTTGGGGTTTACAAGTAGCGGATTAGAGGTTAGAATTGATACATCTGTTTCTATCAACTACGATAATATTTCGAATATCTTTTACCAGCATTTGTACAAGTTTGGTGGTCTTATGCTTGGACTGGTATATCTTAGACCTCAATTACCTATTAAAATACTCCTTAATGACTTGGAGTCGTTCAACGTATCAACTCCCCCAAACTTCCAGATTAATCTTCTTAATAAACAGGTCACTAACCTCAGTTTTACCCTGGATATCGAGGTGTCTGATACCAACTTAATTAAATTGTTAAACGACTTGACTAGTCAAGATGAAGTGCTTATGAACGTGAAGACGCACTTTAATACTGATATCAAGACCAAGTTTTTGTCTTTGAAGAACCAGAAGGTTTCCGTCAACCAAGATCTCATATTTGAAAATGACTTGAGCTCTACGCTTCAAGTTCAAGATTATGATTTCCAGGTGAACGAGAAGAACGTTGAGTTTCTGTCAATTGTGAACTTTAACAATAATATTCTTCTTGATAAAGTGATTCATGATCGGTCATTTGAGATGTACTTAAAAGATTGTAAGTCGAAATTGAGAAATATTGGTGGTCTAAACCTTTCTTATAATAGGAAGAGATTCGATGAAGTAAAAATTACAGGCAAGGTCGAGGAAATAGCTCAAGAATTGGTTGATTGTAACTCAATTCGTAAATTGGTCTTGCAATTGCAACAAAAGGAGAGACCAGATATTTACTTGATGTCTAAAGATATCGACCCTAAATTCCCTGATTGGCTTAATAACATCATCACCAATGTCATTATCAAAGTGCCTAGACTTCCTGAACCTACATTTGCACCTTTTAAATTAAATGACCTCAACATCACACCGACTAATGCGTCTATTAGTTTGGGTAAGAATGAAGTCACCATGAGTGGAGCTTTTAACATAGCCAATGAGCATATTGGTATTCCATCATTCTACTCTCGATTAAGGACTAATTTATTCCACACTAGAAGTTTTGGCAGTTTACATAAGGGTATATTGCAACATACCACTTCTGTGTCACATTTCTATAATGGAGCTGTAGAGAAGCTTAACCAGTTGTTGAATAATGAAGAGATAGAAGAGGATATATATATGCTGTTAGACTCTATTCAGGTGGATTTGCCGATTCTCCATGATCATTTTGAAGATTTGAAAGGACATATCAAAGCCAAGTTTCAAAGTCCATATGACTTCAAGCTGTTAGTTGATCAAGTCAAATTTGAGATCAACGATGTATTATTCATTGGGTCGAATGATAAACTCTTACAATTGAAAGTAAATCTTAACTTATCCAGCCCCTTTCCAATTACTGTTGATTCAGTTAAGGATTTGATCAAGCTTGAGATTCTGACAGGTAATAAAGTGTGGGGTCATTTGAAGATTGATGAGTTGATGATTAATAGCGACACCGAGTCTGTTGTAACATTGACCATCGAGAAGACTGAGCAGAATACCCAAGAATTAACCAAGTTCATCAATGAATTCATCTCCAGTAATAACACCCAATTGTTAGATATCGAGTTTAAAGAGCCTGGATACTTGAGGTCATTAAGCTTGAAAGATATAGCGTTACCCAAGTTGACTTTTAAGCACGATTCAAGTACTATTGGGACTTCCGAGTCTTCAGAGGATGAACCATCGACTGCCAATCCATTTATCTTGGAGACGGTGTTTCACATCATTGGATCGGACGCAGAGTTGGTGATTTATAACCCCATCGAGAACCACGAGTTGTTCATCGATTTGAAAGATTTCAAAGCTACTTACAAGGATACGCTACTAGGAAAATTAGGTCAACCCCAGAAAATTATGATTGGCTCCGGAATCAACACTACTTCAAGAATACCCATTAAATTTAATACCGTAGGCATGGATATCTTAAGGAAAGCCATGAACGGTGACTTAGAGGTCATGGTTGATGCTAACTTTACCTTATCCCTCGATAGTTTCAACTTAGACTTGGAGTATACTGGCCTTGCCTTGAACTCTCATATCAATCTTTAGTGTATATTAGCCAATGTATTATGTCGGATGTACTTTGTACTATACTTTCGTCTCCCCCCTTCCCTCCTCTTCTCTACTCTTATTCCTCTCTCTCTCTACTCTCTTCTCTTATTCCTCCAATCGCTTCTAACTCTGCTCAATCCGAAGCTCCAGATCACATCTAGATTTGATTAATTCGCAGCGCGCACGACTAAATCATTACCCACCACACCCGATAGTAATATTCAACATACCACGACTATACTCGAGATGAAACGACAAGTATAAACAGAAATAAAAAGGCAGATTTGGAAGGAGAAGACTTTAAACAATACCGATGATCTGACTTAACTTTACTTAATCAAACTCTCTAGTAATTAATCGTAGGCTTGGAACTGTTATGCCATTCTCCTATGTTTGGCCTCTTACGCCTGGAATCTCAATTTATTGCCAAAAATAGACAAACGAGGGAATTTTGTGTAACTTTTTGTTTACGTTAAAAATTTTCATATCGGTGCATTTAAAAAACCAACACATACCCTCGTTTTTAGTTGTTGATTCCCATCCCTACATTCGCTCGAAAATGCAATTCAAAGTCGCTGTTTTATCCTTGATCTTAGCCCAGTTGACTGTGGTTACCGCTACTCCACCAGCCTGTCTTTTGGCCTGTGTTGCTCAAGTTACTAAGAAATCAAGCTGTTCCGGTTTGAACGACGTAGAATGTATCTGCTCCAAGCAATACGACAATGTCGAAGACTGTTTGAATGATATCTGTCCAAGTGGTGTTGCTGATACTGCTGTTGATGCCTTTGAGTCTACTTGTAAGCCATATGCCAAGGATGTCACTAGCTCCAGTTCTAGCTCAAGCTCTAGCTCCAGCTCCAGTTCTAGCTCCAGCTCCAGCTCCAGCTCATCCTCCGTCGAGACTTCTTCCAGTGTTGCTACTACTTCTTCCAAGGAAGCTTCCTCTACTGTTGCTACTACTTCTTCCGAGGAAACTTCTTCCAGTGCCGCCACTACTTCCTCTGAGGTAGTCGCCTCTGTTGCAACTTCCTCTGCTGTTGAGAGCAGCGCAGTTGCGGAGCCTACTTCCTCCCAAGTCCCAAGCACTACTCTTGCAGCTGTTTCAACTGAAGCACCAACCTCCACCGAGGCTTCATCATCTTCAACTCAAGCCAGTGTTACCGCATCCACTCAACATGATGGTGCTAACATGAATGGAATTTCATTGGGTGCTTTGATTGGTTTCTTAGGGGTTGCTTTGTTATAATTTGATACCAGGTAAATATACGGCAGGATATATTGTAGATCGTAGAGTACTAAGAGTTTGATGTAATGAGCGTGCATCCAAGAGTCTGTGCGTCGAGTAAGCACTACCGTGTGATTGTAGGCGTATGATAGCGCTACCAACACTACAATTCATGGTTGAAGTATGCACTTTATGATTGTAGGGCATAATGGCACACTGCCAATACTGAATCACATTTCCAACTACAATTTACGGCCGAGTAATATACACACTCTGGCAATACTATATTGCATGCGGTTCTAATAGTCAGTACTGCATTGAGTGGTTGTAGATCACACGAGTGGCTACCTACTAGTGACAGTGAGCTTCTCTTCTAATCCATACCATCACTTCAAAGAGTTGCTGGTTTCTATAAGAGCTAAATAGCAGAGAACCCAATACCAGAATAATTCCAGAATAATATCAGAGGAATACCAGAAGTCAACTCCAGGAACTGGGTCTATCCGGTACGGGAACTCCATACCTAACAACTACTTTTATGACTTTGATGGCTTAGCCCGAGACCGTATGAGTTATGACACCCCTAATGAAGAACAGGTTCCGCACAGGAATCATTCTTAGTGACTACATGGCTTAGCCCGAAGCTATAATTCATGACAGACGTAATGACGAACATGCATAATTACTTGATTTGATCCGGCGCGCCGGTTCCTTCTTCTGCATTTCGCAACCTTCTGTTTGCGGAAAATCGGCGTGCACATGATTGCCAACTTCAGTTTCAGGTTTATCGGAGGCCCGAGTAGCAACTGTAGGTTTAGACTCCGGTTTAATTAGCAATAAATCACATATTAGGCCGATATCATTGGTCAATTTTACCTTTAACTTTCCGGCGTTCCATAAATGCGTCACTGTAATTAAAAAATCGCTTTATTATATATAGATCGGGTATGCCGTTGGAACAACTTCTTTATCAGTGCGATAAGAAATCACAATAACCGCAAAAAGTTACACAAGTGGCAATATTTAAAGTCCCCAGTCCCCCACTATTATTTTGCAGAACGTCGTCGTATAATATGCACTGGAAAGGGAAGAGTACCCCCACAACTAAGACATCAATTGTCAACGCTAAGTCTTATGAAACTGAATCAGTAGAGTTTATTAGGGCTACTGAAGTAATACCTTATACCCTTTATTATGGAACTTTTGTCGATACTCCTCAGTTGGGAGATATCCGGATCCGAGTCAATACCCTTGTAGGGGTTGACAAAAGTGGAGTTATTGACTTCGTTGAGGAAAATGTTCATCAACATGAACTTGATTGCTCTATCTTAGAGCACTTTAAGCAGAAGTACTATAGTTTTGATAGTATCAAAACCCACTTCAGATATGTCGATACTTCCAAGAATCCAACCCAATTTTATTTCCCTGGATTTATAGACACCCATATTCATGCATCTCAATATCCAAATATAGGCATTGGATTGAACGTACAGTTGCTCGATTGGTTGAAAACATATACCTTCCCATTGGAGAACTCTTTCAAGGTGGAAAACATGCAAGTGGTTAAGGAGATATATACTAAGGTCATTAAAAAGACCATGACTAATGGAACTACTTGTGCATCCTATTTCACTACTATTGATAAGAATACTTCCAAGATATTTGGTGATTTATTATTGAAGTATGGTCAAAGAGGTTTTGTTGGTAAAGTCTGTATGGATCACAATGCTGATTATCCAGAATATGAGGAAACAGAAGAGGATTGTATCCACTCATTGAAAGAAATCACTAGTTATTTTGACACTAAGAATCCAAAAGAGGAAAAATTGATTAAGCCAATTATTACTCCAAGATTTGCTCCTGTATGTTCCAGAAGTTTATTGAAGAAACTTGGAAACATGTCTGTAAGAGATGAATTACCTATTCAAACTCATATTAGTGAAAACAAAAACGAAATCAAGCTAGTAAAGAAACTTTTCCCCGAATGTTCTAACTATGCATCTGTCTACGATAATCATAACTTGTTACAAGAATCAACTATATTGGCTCATGCTGTTCATTTGACTGATAAAGAATGTGAAGTAATTCAACAAAAGAATTGTTCTATTAGTCACTGTCCTACTTCTAATACTTTTATTGCTAGTGGTGAAGCACCAGTTAAGAAGTATTTATATAAGAAGAAAATTAATGTTAGTTTAGGTACTGACATAAGTGGAGGTTTCGAGCCTTCCATTTTGGGTATTGTCAAGCATGCTATATTGGTTAGTCACCACTTATCAATGAAAACTGGTACTAACTTCGATAAAGTCTCATTAAATGATGCTCTTTATATGGCTACCACTGGTGGTTCTATTGCTGTAGGATTGGATGATTTAATTGGAACTTTCGACCAGAATAAGAGGTTTGATAGTCAGTTGATTGACTTAAGCTCGATTAACTCTCCTATTGATTTATTTGATTGGCAGATCCCAGATATTAAGAAGGATTCTATGGATGACTTCGCCAACAAATTTATTAACTTGTTAAATAAATGGGTATTTTCTGGTGATGACAGAAATTGTTACAAGGTTTATGTCAATGGTAGACTTGTGGTAGACAAGTCTAGTGACTGGGTATTGGTTCAATAAATATATATTAGTTAAAATGTTCAATAAATGTACTAATGTATGGTATACTTGTCTTTACCAAAGTCTCTTTTTCCACCTAAGGTACCAAAAATATCTCCTATATAATTAGTGGCTTTGATACCGTCTTTATAAATGGAATCCCAATTGGTCATAATGTCTTCAATAATTGGTGCACCGGCGATGTACATGTTCTTTAAAGCATGATCAAACCCACCTTTAGGTGTGTTCTGGAAGAAATCCAATGAGTCAGCAATGGCATCGGGTTTTCTAATGAAGTTAGAGATTGATCTCATTACGATGATTCTATCAAAATGGACCATACCATACTTGGCGATTCTCAAGAAGGACTCTAAGGTAGCATTTTCCTCCTGTGCTGCAGAACAGTAGATGGCAGTACCATTGGTGATCATTGAAGTAAAATTCATGTAGTAATCGCTGAGAGCATTTCCAATAAAATAATTATCGCTGGTAGTAACATCACACGCTTTAATAGTAGGATTAGCATTAGCAGGGTATTTATACATGTTTCTTAATTTAATGTTCTCTTCACTCCCAACATTAAGCAAGTGTTCGGTTTGTTTAGCCAAACTAACAGCTCTATCTCTCAAATTCTCGTTCAATTCAAATACCTCGGTACCATAAACAGAATCAGGGTATGTCCAAGGGTCGGGGGAACCGTAAGAGAAGTAACCAGTAGGCCAATCTGGATGAGATTCAGCATTCTCAATGGAATCTATTTGATATTGTAAACCAACCTGGACTGCATATTTAGCAAATGTGATCGTACCAGTCGTGACTTGACTAGGCTCACCCCCACCTATACCAGTCAATAACCAGTAGGTATTGGTGAAGTCAAATTGAGGATTCAATAATAAAGCCATCATTGAATTAGCAGCATTAATCTCTCCTTCGCCAGTGGTGAATTGGCAGATAGAGTATTCTTGGTTACAGTGAATATTAGGATGTAAAGGACTTAAACCAGGGATGGGGAAATGGTGGACAAATTCCATGTTTGAAGTCCAGACCTTTTCTTCCGGCTCAAACATAGCTACAATAAAAAGCTTGGGATTTATTCTATCATACTGAATGTTAACGAGTGGACTGGCAGCTATGGCCGTAATAAACGAAAGGATGATAGCCAACATACCGAAACCAACTTTTTCCTCATCGCGAGACAATACCGTGCCAAGACCAGCGTGTTCTGTCGGCCTTAACTGGCTTCGCTAAACCTTGTGCCTTGTCAAGAAAGTCCCGAGACTATAACATATATTTGCTTATGTGTTGGCTCAGTTTATGAGGGTACAGAGTTATATAGATGCAATCTCAAGAATTGCATTTCAAGATTGTAATTGTAGATATATACAAAAGGATGCAGACTTTGCCTATAGACCGTATAAGAGGATAAAGACATACCGTGACATGTTGGACGGTACATCTATAGAATATATGACTGTGGAAGATTACATTTGTATTTATAGCCCTTACCCTCCATATGCTTGATGATGCGTAATACAATAATTTTATTGCGCGTTATTGTAAATATGAGTACACACAGGCGTAAGCGGCCAGGTTCAGATCTGTCAGAAGAGGAGGATACGCCTGTGAGCCAGAAGCGTTCTAAGATGTCACAGAACCTTGGAGGAATTACACCCGATCCTAGTCTGGAGACAAGCTTGGAGTCACGAGCTGAACAAGAGGTGTCAGAGTCTTCAGATTCAGAGGAATCATCAGGGAGTGAAGAGGAGTCAGATATTGAAACAGAAGGGATAGAATATGCTGGGGTTATTCAAAAGATATCCCTTAAGAACTTCATGTGTCACGATTACTTTGAGGTGGAATTAGGACCACGTTTGAATTTTATCATTGGAAGAAATGGATCAGGGAAGAGTGCTGTAATTACAGGTTTAGCAGTTGGACTAGGGGCTAAGGCTACGGTTACAAGTAGAGGGTCAAATCTACAATCCCTTATTAAGGATGATAAATCAGTGGCTGAAATTAGTATAACGTTTAAAAATAGAGGTCTTGATGCCTATGAGCCAGAAAAGTATGGCGATGAAATAACTATTCAAAGACGGTTGACCAGAAAGAGTGGAGGTGGTTATTTGATTAAAGATGTCAATGGAGTCACAAAGTCCAATAAGAAATATATTGTTGATGAAATTTTGGCAACTTATAATGTCAGAGTAGATAACCCCATGACATTCTTATCTCAAGATAAGGCAAGAGAATTCCTTACTACCACGGACGATAAGCAGAAATTCAAGTATTTCATGGAAGGTACTTTGATTACTGATATTGTTAAAAACTACCAGAGTGCCGATACTGATTTATCTGATATTGATTCAAAATTATATCACTTGAAACAAGAACAAGCAGTGATACAAGAAAAGTTTAATGAATGGTCTAAGATTTACCAAAAGTATAAGCAATCTGATAACTTGAGACACAGATTGGAGCTTATTAATGGTAAAATATTCTGGTATAATGTAACCAAGATTGAGCAAGCCATCGCCAAAAATAAGGGGAATATCCAAAAAATTATGCATGAACTCAGCACGAGAGAACAAGAAAAAGCTGACAAGATCAACAAAAAGGAAGAACTCATGACTCAGAGAACAGAATTGGAAGACCGTATAGTTTCATTAAAGGAGTCTATAATCGACAAACAGGTGTCATTAAGTAACAAAAAGAATGATCATAAGATGATAACGTCCAAGTTCGATGAGAAAATAGAAGAGATCAAAAGTAATGAAAAAGATGTGAAAGCAACCCAGAAGAATATTGCTATAATGGAAGAAAAATTAGAGATTGAACGAGAGAAGATATCTAAGAATGACCCCAATAGTATTGCTCATCAGATGGAAGAATTGAAGGAGGAGCTACTAAAAGCTCAAGAAAAGAAGGCTGATATATCTGAACAAAAGGATAATATTGATAATCATGAATATAACTTGAAGCTAGGAGAGTTGAAAAAAGAGAGATCAGACTCAGAGAATAATATAAGAAGACTCAAAGAGCAAATTAAATCATTGGAAGAGTCTAGAAAGAATAAATTTGGAGCTTGGGGACGCCAGATGGAGCGGTTAGTTGAGAAGATTAACCAGAGTAGTGACTGGCATGAGAAGCCTTTAGGACCTTTAGGGTCATATGTCAGTATAAAAGAGAATTATAGAACTTGGACAGAGTTGCTAGGGTCAGTTTTATCCAGATCATTAGATGCATTTATAGTTAGTGATGAACATGATCGTCGAATGTTGAATGATCTTATGGGCAAATATCAAGTTGGGAACGTAAATATCATGATTAGGAAGTACGAAACTTTCGATTACAGTTATGGTATGCCCAAAAATCAAACAACTGTCTTGGATATGTTGAAGTTTTCTAATGAAACCATTCGCTATACTTTAATCGATTTTAATAATATCGAAAAGTGTATCATCTCTGATCCAGATCAAGCCGATAAACTCATTAGAGAAGACAATGTCATGAGTGTTTTTTCAAAAATAACCAAATCCAGTGGCAGGAGAACCACCGGATCTGCAAATAATATATCAATGGATCCTATCTATTATGGGAGAGCGCTGTTAAAATTTGCTGTTTCTTCAGAAGAAGACTTGAATGTATCGTTAAGAGAAACCAAAAGTCGTCTACAAGAAGAACTCAACACATTAAATAATATTGACCTGAGAATTGTGGCAACTCGTAATAACTTGTCGAAGCTTGGACATGATTTACAGAAACTGTTGGATAAATGTATCAAAAAGATCCGAGAGACTAAGAGAAAAATGTCAGAGTTGGAAGACATCAGCAATTCTTCTAATGCATCTGCTGTGATCGAATCCCTTGAGGCTGATATCGAAGAGAATAAGAATGTTATCGAGACTACAAAGAGTATAATAGTGGGATTTGGTAAAGACTTGGAAAACTTGAAAGGAAAGCTCGACGAGGAAAATAGTGCTCTAGAACAATTAAAGGGAGAGCTTGATGCCCTTGAGACCGAACTTCAAGAGAGATCCCAGTCTTTGCTTCGTGTAAAAGATGAAGTGATTAATATTGAGACGGAATTGAGTAAGTTCGATGTAGGCAAGATTAAAAAGGAGAAGCAAATTGAACATTATAAGGAGAAATTGGTAAAATATGAGGATCAGTTAAAGACTAATACCGAGAATGCCCAGATGATATGTTCCAGAGAAGAAGTGTCTATCACTGAAGAGGATACCAGAGAAAGTATACAGTCAGAGTACCATTCAGTCCAAAAGGCTGTAGAAGACGCTGAACTGACAATGTCTTATGACTTTGAAGAGATTCAAAGCAATTTGTTGTTGTTCAAAGATAAAAGTGACGAAGCAGAGGAAAAAGTGTTGGGATTGGAAAATGCCCATCGAGAATTACGTACAGATTTTAATGAGAGAATGGAGTATTTAAAGCTGCACTTGGAATCCAACATCAATCAAGTTCAAAGATCATTCCCCGAGGCTTTATCTCGGAGACGTTATAAAGGTAAGTTGATTATAGATACTGTTAACCAGAAAATATCTATATATGTCGCTCCACAATCTGCTACAGATAATAGAGCAGTAGAGTCACTATCTGGTGGTGAGAAATCATTCACTCAGCTTGCGTTCCTTCTATCTATCTGGAACATCACAGACTCCAGAATCAGGGGTCTTGATGAATTTGATGTGTTCATGGACTCTGTTAACAGAACCGTAAGTATCAGGTTACTTATGGATGAATTGAGAAGACGTAGAGAATGTCAAACGATACTTGTAACTCCACAAGATATCACAAATGTCGGAGATCTCACGGGAGATGATGTCAGGATTCATAAAATGTCCAGTCCTCGTAGTGATTAAATGTTTATTAGTGTAATATACAAGTCAGTGCTGGAATAGGTTATCAAACTGTTTTATATCGAACGAATCGTTCAATTTGTTCATGTCATCCGTAGATAGATTGATCACATCATCAGGAGTCTTATGTTCTGTGTAGAAGACCAAACAATCAGTTATAAATCGACACTGACTAGGTCTTAAATGGGACAATTCTGTGAGCAGTGATAGATATGATGAAAGGACCTTTGGAGAGAACCATGGCCTGTCTAACTTCTTCTGCATAAGCGAGTAGTATTCCATTATATCATCAATGAGGGCTGAAAAACTTAATAAAGAGTCCTGATCAGCTAAACCGTTATTATGAAGGCTTATGAGTCTTTTCTTACAACAATTGAAAATTACGACGAAAAGGTCGTGACTGTAAAATATTGGTAGCATTATATCTAGATTCTTTGCAGGAAGTTTTTTCATGACAGCAAAAGCTTCACGAAAATGGCCATGAATGGATAAATTTGCAATCACAAAAGATCCTAAAGCAAAATGGCTTGATTTAATGAGTCTAATAAAATCAGAAATTTTACCCTGGGACAGTGACTCCATATGAGTCTTTACCAAACGACCAATCAAAGCATTGAATTCTGGTAGATCATGAAAGTGTAATGCACCATCGATAGTTGGGAAAAATCTTGCACTATTATTCTTTGAATCTAAAGGTCTATAAGGGAGAGTGTTTTGCTTTTTTAAATAATCCTTTTGTATATGGTCAATATCGGAGAGAATCATATTAGGAGAGTCAGGATATGTGACTGAATTTGTCTGAATGTTTTCAATTCTCCATTTGTTAGAATTGACCAAAGATGTATGAATGTTAGCTAACCTTTCTATTCGATCAGCTAAGTTATAATGCCCAATAAACATCATACTCAAGTATCTGAAACTACTTAGTGCATTTTTGAAGTGTCCAACGGCACTATATGTCTCTACTAAAGCAATAGAAATATCCTTGAAAGTATTTGCATGTCCATAAGTGGAATAAAATCTTTTGAAATATTCTCGTATTACTATAATATAATCTGGAAGTTCATTTCTTTGGAAGATAATTGTCAAATTGCTTAATGCATTAGGATTAACCAAAAAGGGCATTGTTGTTTGCGTAGAATTATATGACGAAAAGTCATCATCATAGAACTTATAGTTATCAATGATGTTATGATAAACAAGTTTAGCACCATCTATTGAAAATAGTTCACAAGTGATACTTAAGTAGATTGACCAAAGTTCATTACTGATAAGAAATTCGGGTTTCTTTTTGATGATGAGCTCCAAAAGTTTAACCATGGATGTGAAATCATCTCTGTTATCGATGTTTTGGAGAAGAAATCTCTCTAGTAAGGAATTATGTAGCGTATCTATATTATCCAATATGAAGTTTAATGGGGTAATACGATCACTTAAATTATTCAACATGATTTCAAACTTTAAATTGGTATGAAGCCATTTATGGTCATAGTTGGATTGTATTTCTGATTGCTTGACTTCATCTGGTAATTGGGAGAATACCTTCAAGAGTTTATCTGCTTTATAGGTTTGAATATCAGACCATAATATATCTTGCTTGATTTCATTATACTGACTCAAAGCGTCGGATTTTAGTCGATAGGTTGTACCAAAATATCTTATAGGTCGTAGTAATGTAGGTAATCTGTATATGCTCCTACTGATTTGAAGGCTTTCAATACCTTTCATGTTAGTGATGGTCCTTTAACACGATATTTCGCAGTCTAAATAGTAACAAAAAATTTTTCAGAAGCGTTGATAATGTTTAAAACAACGCTTTTACGGTCTGCTAAAGGGTTGAGACCTCTTGCTTCACCTCAGAGAATGATTATCCCACAATTACAGACGATACCTATGAGTAAAATAGGAGGTATTCGTTTGAACTCCACCAATAGTTCAACAATAACTAGTTCAGAAATCACTACTGAATTGGGAAAGTTTCCTGAAGAACTAGTTCTGAATATGACTTCTGATCAATTAGGATACTTGGATTCTATTGGAATGGCTCAAGGTTATGGACCTACTGCTCTAATCGAACATTTTCTAGAATATACACATGTTTATACCGGATTGCCATGGTGGGGTTCTATTATAACTGCAACTATAGCCATCAGAGTGCTTATGTTCCCATTATATGTCAAGGCTTCTGCAAATGCTGCTAAAATGGCAAAAGTGAAACCAGAATTAGATGAAATTATGACTGGATTAAAGGAAGCTGAAACTCACCAGGAAAGAGTGGAATATGGTATGGCTAGAAAAGAGTTAATGAAGAAACATGATATCCATATGTCTCACCAACTTTTTCCAGTATTACAAATGCCAATAGCTTATGGTTTCTTTCAAGCTCTCAGGAAAATGGCAAACTTCCCAGTCGAAGGATTTTCTACTCAGGGTACTGCTTGGTTCCAAGACTTAGCTCAAGTTGACCCTTACTTGGGATTGCAAATCATCTCAGGTTTGGTGGTTACCGGTATGTTCAGACTTGGTGGTGAGACCGGGGCAACTCAAATGAACCCAGCCATGAAACAATTTATGTATGCAATTCCAATCTTATCGTTGTTCATTACTAAGAACTTTTCTGCAGCAGTTGTTTTATACTTTGCTGCTAACTCAGCTTTTTCATTATTACAAACTCTTATTTTTAGGTCTAAAATATGCAGACGTTTATTGAAGATCCCAGCTATTGTAAAACCAAAGGCTGGACCGGGTGCAACTGCTCAACCTCAAAATATTGGTGAATGGTGGAAAGATTTCAATAAAAGAAATAAGGATAGCACCCAAAAGAAGATGCAAGAGTCAAATAAGAAATTAGGTGTCATGCAGAAGAGAAGAAGAGATGTTGATAGAAACTTCGTCAAAAGACATTAATACTTGTAAATACCTTATATTGTGTACATATATAAACCAATCTATTTAGTTTGAACTCACAATCTCTGAATGTGGTGCTTGTTCTTCTATGGTTTTATGAATTGAACTGTGTTTTGATGCATTTAGTTCGGCCATAGCCAGTTGTTCTACTGGCAGGTCCTCTGAACTCTCTTGTACCGGAAATGGTTCTGACAATACCCCAGAAGCTTCTCCGATAGTGTCTGGAGTCTGACTGCTATTAGTAGTTTCAGCTTCTTCATCTTCAAATATTGGACCGTAGTATATAAGAATCTTCTCAAGGATGAAATTCATGAAGCCAAAGTTGTTGACCAATATCTCCAAGCTACTCGATTCTGTCAATGCTGGTCCAATAACAGTGGCAACATTTGTTGGGGACATTTTATTCTCCTCGCAATGGTCTATAACTTTAGTGAGATGCTTAATCAATGCCTTAAGAGTTTCATAATTAGGAGTTGGTAAGTCACTCAAAATTTCCTTGAATTTTACAACCATAGTCTCAGGTTCCACATCATTATTAACCAAATCACCTCTTAAACTATAACAACCTTCAATTACTTTGTCAGTCAAGATAGCATCCGGTAGGTCTCTGAAAAACGATTTGATACAACTGGTCAATGCATGTACATCATATCCTTTTTCTTCAAAATTTATGAATCCATTTTTGTCTATAGTAGACTTAAGGTTGGCCAATTCAGAAATAGAGGTACTGATTCTGTAAATTCCGACATCTTGCAATCCGTGCTTCTCTATTTCAGTGAACATATCAACCAAAAACTTAGGCACCATTGTGTTAGTTCTACTACAGACCATACTGAGTGGTATACCGAAAGTGATATTTGGGTTGTTACTATAGAACTTTAAGTTGTTCAATGTTCTTGAAAAGAACCAATGCTTGTTTGCGTAGTTTAACTTCATGAGCCAGTCATTTAAATCGGCATCGCTAGTACATTGAATGAAGAAGTCATCTCCACCTGAATCACTATCAATTTTGAACGATAATGGCATAAGGTAGACGGGGAATATCTTTTTGGATTTCAATGGTATGATGTGCGCTGGTCTCAGCTTAGTTTCGATTGAGTCAGCGCTAGGTAAATCCTTCAAATCAACTACTTTTCCTGAAGACCCACTATTAGGAAGACCGTTTCCAGGAGAGTGTTGGGAGCTAGAACTTGAGCCTCCCAACGAGAAGGGCCTGGATTTGCTGAAGAACCCACTGATCTTGAACCTGGAGCTTGAATTAGTCTTATATGATAATGATTGTCTCTTGAGGCTAGGATTAGATGATTTCCTATGTAACCCTGAATTGAGAGAAGATGATGAATTATTTGAATGAAGTAAATTTAAACCCGAAGGCATTTGATCTCTTAATTCTTTATCTCTTCCTTCTTTAAGTAATCTCTTCCTGTTATCAATAACTAAGAGCTTATGTTGATCTTTCAAAACAGACCTGAAGAGTTTGGTACGATCCCTCTCCAATAAAGTGAAGTCTTTCAAATTCTTGCCATTGACCAAATTTTCATCAAGTTTCAACAAGAATTCGAATTCCCTTGTATCATTATGAGTCAATTCTTCATTTGCATTAAAGTCTTCAACGGTAAGCTCCTTCAAGATCTTGAATACAAGGTACCTTTTGTTAAAGTTAATCAAATCACGATAAAAGTTGGAAACCCTGTTCATTTCTAATAAATTCTCAATTACCCAACCAAAACAAGGTAATAATGGTTCATGTGTAATGGCCAAGTCTGATATTTTTAATCCTTTGGGTAATAATGAATTCAAATCATCATAGTCCTTCATATTTTCCTCCCCATTTAATGAATTTGATGCCTTCACCCATAGGTTAGTAAAGAGTCTACTCTCCGGAGATAAAATAACATTACTTATCGCCGTTTCAATACAAGAAGGTATTGGACCAGCCTTATGAGATTTCTTTGACGTCCCTTCAAAGACAAATTGATTCTCTGCCATTTTTAAACGACAAATTTTAACCATGAATAACAATGTCTTCATTCTATCCAAACGTTCATCAACAGTAATATTCAAATCAGTTAGTTGAACCATTATATAAGTCTTGAACTTATTATAAAGCTTGAACAATTTAGTAAAAACCAACGGAAATTTCTTTAAAATCAATACTTTTTCAGTGGGGTTTACTAAAGTTTCAAAATACTGAAAGATATTGGAAATAGCCAAAGTCTCATCATTCGACCCATTCTTCTGCAAGTTAAATTCCAAGAGATTACTCTTCTCAAACTCAACTTCTAAAACCTTGTACACATTAATCCAATCTTCTACCTTTATACCTTTATAAAACACCGTCAATAGCTTATTGAATTTATGTAAAAACTTTTCAATCTTCTGCACGTTCTTATGCCCAGGTAAGTTCCGGTTGATGGGTACTTCATGTAATGAGTTGTTGAATTTGAATTCCTGAATTAAGAACTCATTGAACTTAGAGAGTTCAATCGGCCTATAAGTTCTCTTGACAAATAGTTTCTTTAGCTTTTTATAATAGTTGACCAAATTCTCAAATGATTTCTCTAACTGATCATCAATCTTATTGGAGTTATACCATTGTAAAATTTCATTACTGAATAATTTCAAGAGTTTTATCAAAATTTTCTTGTTAATAAGATCCACAGCAAAATTCGAATAAAAATTATTAAGTAAGACAACCAAAGTCTTCAAAATATTGATCTGAATTTTAAGTAACAATGAATAATCCACTTCACCTAACTCAGTCAAATCTACTGCATTATCAAGCGCCCAATTAGGAAACGATTCGTCATTATTAATGGTCAGTCCGCTTTTGTTATAATAAACTCGTTTCATTATTGAGATAACTGCATTACCTGAATTGATGAACCTATGAGCCAATTTCTCTAAGAGTTCTCTGGTGGTCATAAATGCATCGTAACTTAACAAGAATACAAATCGATATTCGGTCAAATCAATATTAATTGATTCATCCAAGTATTTTGAGTCGATTATCAAAAGATCGATCAATTTATCAATGCTGGAAAATTTAGGAATATACTTGTAAATTTGTAATTGGCTGGAATCACTAGAAACAACGCTATAGCTGTTAGTTTTGGTATCATTCAGACCTGAACCTGAAACTTTTTTGGTTTCTGATTCATTTTGATTGAGCAAACTATTGAACTTTTCTGAATTCAAAATATCATCTACATCTATACCCAAACCAGGAACTTCATCATCTTCATCATCATTCTCATCAACTTCCTCTAGTTCATTGAATGAGACGTTATTATCGAAATCATTTATAAAATCATCTATCCTGAAATACAACTCGTCGTTGATCTTTATGTTGTGCTTTCCATTAGCAATCCCACCGTCTAACAAATTGTCCTTGGAGTCATTGGTATAATACAATTCATCATATTTTGAAAGATTAATCTTAAAATAGTGGTTGTTAAATAAGGGCAACTTCGAGCTGGGATTAATCTCAGGCTCAGCTTGCGAGGAATCGTTTGAAATAAGTGAAATATTTGATTGATTGTTCGATTGATAAGCTCTGAGAGCCACACCATCGACCAGCTTAGGTGTGAGATAACTCTCTGGTAATTCCGGTTGGAATATAAGCGAATAATGCATTAATTTGGATAGATTAAAGGAATTATCAATGTTTGAATTCAATTCAAGTAATTTGAGCAAGTATGCGTGTAGCTTATTATTCAATTTATGACCAATCAAGGCGCTATCACCACCATCGGTAGAAAGACTCTTGAATGTAGAAGGAACAGAATCGTCATTATTAGACCCTAAGTAAAAAACTTGGTTTAGACTTTCATTAGAAAAGATAAATCCCATTGAATCATACCTCTTCAAAACATCATCATTATACTTAATTATCTCCTGGAAATTACTCAAATTTAATAAATAGTCATCCCATCTACGAAAGGAATAAGAAACTTTTTTGAAGATCAAGTCCAACTCATTCACACTAGAAATGGAAACATTATTGATGACCAAGTCTCCGAAATATGGGACAACATTCTCTTTAGGGTATATCTTACCTAAACCTCTTGGTGCCATTATATGGTAACTGTCTTTCAAATCGGAATCATCGTTGGCAGATATTTGTTGTTGGTTAGGGGAATTAGGAGTAGAACCACCACCAGCTCCTATTCCACTAACGAGTGATCTTCTATCGAGCTCAAATAAGACGGGCGACCAATCATTCTTCAATAACTTTACATAATCTGGTGAAACTAAAGTCCATAATTTATGTAATCTTAGTATGGGTTGAGATAATATTATTGATGAAATACCCAACCAACTTGACATGTTACCTGATTTATCTAAAAGACATCCCAAATCAATCCATTTTTCCAACAATCTTGCCTTAAGTTCGAGAGCAGTCATAGTACAATTAAGAGATGTGGTATTTGGGTTTTCCAAAAACAAATGATTAATGAGAAGCCTAGACAAATAATGAATATGAAAGTCATTATTGAAGAAAAGTGAATTCTTTTTATAGAACAAATCATTGGCATGGGTACTATCATTCATGATGGAGTAAAGTAACAAGGATTTATCAATACTGGCATTCCAGTTCGAGTGAAAGTGTAAGTCAACTGAATTGATCGTGGCAACAAAGTCTATTAGATTCACATTATTCAAAAAGTAATTCGAATTAATCTCATCTAGTGGATTTAAGTCATTAAGCTTGTCATCATCAAAATTGAGTAACTTTATAAGATCTTGCTGATTAGCTAACATTTTTTTCTTGAATTCGTTTAAATCTTGGAGGAATCCTTGCCATTCAGGTTTATCTACAGTGTTCTCATTCAGGAATTCCAATACTTTCAATATATATGGAGCAATATCTGATTTCAAAAGAAACCCCTTGAAGTTTGCATTGACATTATTCAAGATCTTCAAGATTCTTTCAGAAATGATTTTTGGCTCAAAATCTCCTAAAAACTTTTTCTGCAATATATAAGATAAGAACAAATTAAGAAGTCTTAAAGTCTTGCCAAAATTGTTTAGTAAAGGTAGGTTATGAATTGCCTGATCCACTAACCCATCATAGGGCTTGTCATATTGAAAGAAAATCAAATGTAAGATAGCTTCTATTGAAGAAGGTTTCTGGTTGAAAGTTAACGTGTCATAATTCACATTGAGATCAGGATGAGGAAACTTAGTTTCCCAATACAGGATCTTATGATCGTCAAGATTATCTGATTGAACTACTGGGGTCAAAATCGAATTATTGGAAGGAGGAATATGATTTTTAAATGTTTCATTATTTGGAGGATGCAAGGTTTCAACATGAGATCCCATGGAACCGGAAGTTGGGAGAGGGGCACTCATGGGACCAGAAATACTTAAAGGTCCATTAACATTGATAGGAGATGGTTGATATTCAAAATCCAAATTTTTCACTGATGAAGCTTTTCCGCCAAATATACTACTGGCATCATCTGTCGATGTCAAACCGGAGGTCAAACTGAATTTTCGGTAATTCAAAGTATTAAGTGGCTTATATAAATATAGATGAGAGCCTTTCAATTCCATTCGAAAAAGTTTAAGATTGTAGTCATTAATGTCATTGACTGAAGTATTGATGATAACATTGGCCCAAGATGTTTTAATCAGCTTTAAGTCGTAATCGAATTTGACGAGACCATGTAAGTTCTTGGGCGATGACGTGGTTATAGTATCAATTGATGTAGTTTTTGTAAGAGTGGTTGAAACCGTGGGACCCGTAAGATGTGATTCTTGTATACTATGAGCCAATGTTGACACATCATCTTTCTGTTCTTTTTCACTAGAAGCTAAGCTATGATTGCTTAAAGTTTGATGTAGAGAAGCCGCCGAGTTCCCAACTAGACTTCTCCGTTTTTCATCTTTCTCTTTATCCTTCCTACTCCAGATTTTTCTCATCTGTATAGTCTATCGATGAATTGGAGCTATAAAAATTTGTGTTGACAAATTATAAAAACCAAAGGACACCAAATAAAAATGATCCCTCAATTCGTTGGTTCGCGTAGTAAATAGAAATAAAAATATTCGTAAAACGCTACTAGAGTTACCAGAGGTGAAAGAAATGAGGTGGGAATTTGCATGATTATAACCGGAATTGGTGATAGATGTTGTACAGGGGGATTATGAAGTCTAATTGAGGATAGTAGGGCACATTAGATGGGGCTGAAGAGGTGTTAGTGCGGTTGGAGTTTTTCCTAAAACTGAGTTAAATATAAGCGATGCGTTAACTAATTGGGATAAATACAATTGACGAGTAGATAATTAGACGAGGTGGCATTGTTTTAGGAAAATCGATTATTGTCAAGCGTAATTACTTGTTTTACTATTGTCTTTTAAGGCACCACTATACTAGATATACAAAAATAACTTTAAATAACATTTATTTACTAGATTAATTAAGCTTTGAAGCTAGGAAATATTTCATGAAATTCTTATTTGAGGTTGAAATTCTATTCTTAAACTGACAGAACTCGACTAAAAGCGCATAATTATTTATCACTTCGTCCCCTCTTTTCCTCGTCTACCTTGTCCGTCTTCTTGTGTCCGACTCCTCGTTTCATCGTGCCCAGTTTTTCTTTCCCTATGGCGTTCCCTTGATTTCTCGGGTGCCAGGGCATATAAGGCATATAACTGCCCCATCATCTCCTGCACATTTTTCTGAGGCTGCTATGTACCTATTTTACTTTCTATTACTCGTTTCACAGGCTACCGCTAAGGGGGCCGTACGGCTCTGTTTCGTCTGTGCTGCAACTCTGTACTACAGCTTTGTTCCGAAACTCTTTCGCAAATGTTGTAACTCATTGTATGGCATATTTCTTGGGGTCTCACACCAGATTTAACCTTCGCAGTAACATTTTTTGATGCTAACCATAGTCAGACAGACGTCCCTTAGGAGATATTTTCTTTGCACCAAAAGATCTCTACATTGTTCTCACTTCTACTTTGATGAGTATAGAGATAGAAAGCATGAATTGTTGACTGACAATTATAAACAGCATTACCCTGTGCTTCGTGATATCACAAAAGACTATGATGAAAAATTGAGAGTACCGTCTTTTATAAGTCAGTACAAGTCAATTGACTTTTCTCAATACCCTAACAATGAAGCCGCAGAGACTATCAATATTCAAGGAAGAATACGAAATATCAGGAAGAGTGGGAAATCACTCATCTTCATAGACTTAGTACAGGACTTCAAGAGAGTTCAGATCATCGCAAGTTGTAGTAGGATGAATTTGGACAAACAAGAATTTCAAGATATTCATGCTATCTTGAAAAAAAACGATTATATTAATTGTATAGGTAAACCTACTGTATCAAAAAATGGGGAACTTTCATTAAAGGTTACACAACCAATGTTACTATTAAGTCCATGTTTAAACTCAATGAAATTACCTGATAATAATCAGTTTGTTCATAAAAAAGTCGTTAATTCCAACAAAGTAATGAACTTTTTGATCAACAAAGAAGCTAAAGAGAAAATACTCATCAAGAATTTGCTTATCAAGAATATAAGAAAGTTCTTTGACCAAAGAGATTTTATCGAGTTTCAAACACCTATGCTACATGGAGAAACTACAGGAGCCAACGCCAAACCATTCAAATCAACATCTTCTCATGTGGAAGATTCTTTACAATTGAGAGTAGCTCCAGAGTTATGGTTGAAAAAATTAGTCATTTCAGGGTTTGAAAAAATCTTTGAAATAGGTTATAACTTTAGAAATGAAGGCATTGATGCAACCCATAATCCAGAATTCACAAGTTGTGAATTCTACCAAAGCTTCACTGACTTAGAGGAATTGATGGTGATCACTCAAGATTTCTTCAAGTTTCTTTACACTGAATTTGAAAGACACCAGGATAATATCGAATTATTGTCCACTATTTTACCACAGTTGAAATCTTTGAATGATGAATATAAAAGATTCGAATTCCTTCCAACATTGGAGGCTAAAACAGGAGTTCCTTTACCTATTGAGTTAAATTCCAAGAATTTAGTCGATTACCATACCCGCTTGGGGCTAAAGTTGCCTATCACAAAATCTCCTGCAAGTTTATTAGATAATTTATCATCGATATATTTGGAATCGATTTGTGAAGAGTATCCAAACACTCCAATATTCATATACAACCATCCCTCCGAGTTATCTCCATTATCCAAGTCTACCATTATTCAATACGGAGGGAGATCATATGATATTTCATTAAGATATGAACTTTTTATTAATGGAAAGGAGTATATCAACGCCTATGAAGAAGAGAATTGCCCCGTTGATCAAATGGAAAAATTCAAACAACAGCAGTTAAGTAAGGATGACTTCAATGATGCAGAGGCTTTGATACCGGATTGGAATTATCTAAAGGCACTTGAGTTCGGACTACCTCCAACTGGAGGTTGGGGATGCGGTATAGATAGACTTGCAATGTTATTCAGTGGAAGTGAGAGGATAGATGAGGTATTGCCCTTTGGAAACTTAAGAGATGTGTTGAGGAACTAGAACTCGGTAAGATTATCTTCTTTTACATGCTCCACTGCGGTCTTGATATGAAGGGCAGTACGGACACTTGATTGTGTCACCAACTATTTTTGGGTTGAAGTTGCTTAGTGGTCGTACTGGTAGAGATATTTGACAGTGATTAATGTTTACCATGGTGACCCAATGCCCCTAGATGACAAAACAGGATGTACATAGAACTTTTATAACTAATATTACCTGTTGGTAAGACGAAGAAGCTCTTAGGTAGTACAACAACAAGATAATTTAACAAATACAGATATAAGTCATTACTAATGACGGATCTGGAGGGTCTATTGCTGTGCTTACCAAAAATAGTACTCCTTCTCAGTACGAGAATAGTACTGTCTGTGAAGCACAGTACTAGAAAATTTGATCGCAGTAAAATTCTCTTTTCCATTAAACGCTATGGCAGATACCTCGTACTTTGAACAGAGAGAGGACATTGATGGGGTTAGAGCAAGCTGGAATGCGTTACCTAGGACAAAAATACAACATGAGCGTAATGTAATACCGTTCTCCACTATATACACGCCATTGAATAACAAATCTGAAACAATGCCGATATCGAATCAGATTGTCAATTGTAGACAATGCCAAAGTTTTATTAATCCTTATGTCACTCAAACAGGAGAAGTTTGGGTTTGTTCATTCTGTGGATTTTCAAATCGATTGGTAGGTGATGAACAAGGGAATTTACCTCAGGGATTGTCATATACTACCATCGAATATGAGACCAATAAGCCTAGTACGCTTCCTCCGATCTTTATATATGTCATAGATACTTGTTTTGAGTCTGATGATTTGGATGCATTTGACTCATTGAAAGAAAGTTTGACAGTTTCATTGAGCCTTCTTCCGGAGGATGCCCTCGTTGGTATTATTTCATTTGGTAAGAATGTAGCTATTCATAATTTGGCTAATAATCCAGTATCATATGCTTTCAATGGAGGGAAAGAGTACACATTAGAAGAAGTTAGAAAGTCATTAGGTATCTTGGATAATGCTATAAGAGGCTCCAATAAAGATGTCCTTGGAGCTATCGGTAAAAACTTCCTTCAACCAATCAATTTAGTAGAATATGAGATTAACAATATTATCGAAAATTTAGTCACTAATACTTTCCCTAGAGCTGAACGTAAGGAAAGATCCTTCAGATCTGTCGGTGGTGCTCTTAATATTGCCTCATTACTCCTAACTGCCATATTAGGGAATTTTGGTAGTAATGGAGGAAATATCTTATGTTTTATAGGTGGTGCTTGTACTTATGGACCTGGTTCAATTGTTAGCAACCAATTGAAGGATCCTATTAGATCACATCATGATATTGAGAAAGAGAAATCCAATTTTAAAATAACCAAGAATATGAAATTGATGGAAGAAGCTAAGTATTTAAAAGCGAAGAGTTTTTATGCAACTGTAACTCAAATGTTAGTAAAATTAGGTGTGAGTTGTAATTTCTTTATTGGAAGTTATGATCAAGTTGGTCTTTATGAAATGGATGAATTGTGCAGAAAGACAGGGGGTGTGGTTATAATGACAGACTCCTTCAACACTTCCATATTTAAGCAAAGTTTCCTGAAATACTTCAAAAAGCTGACAGAAACAAACTATTTAGAGATGGCGCTAAATGCCACCTTAGAAGTGAAAGTACAGAGTGACTTGAAGATTCAGGGCGTCATTGGGAATTGTATAGGACTACCAGTTAACCCTAAGAATTCCAATATGATTTCTCCCATTAAGAAAGGTGAAGGTAATACCAATAGTTGGAAGATTTGCCAACTTAATCCACAATCGTCATTTGCAGTGTTTTTTGATAAATTAGATAGTAGCATTTCATCGACATCAACTATTATCCAGTATATTACCCACTACCAACATCCTTCAGGACAATTCTTCTTAAGAGTGACTACATTCCCAGTAGGTATTATACACGATAACGATGTTGGCAGACTAGAGATGGGATTTGATCAAGATTGTGCAGTTGTAAGTATTGCAAGAGATGCTGTAAATAAGTTAGAATCGGATCAAATTTCTCAAGTTGATGTGGTGAAAGGTATTGAAAAGACCACTGTAGATTTCTGTTCCAGATTTGCTCAATATACTAAAGGTAACATTACATCATTTATGTTATCAAACAAATATGCATTTTTACCACATTTCATCTACCATTTAAGAAGGTCACCATTCATTAGTGTATTCAATAGTTCACCTGATGAAACAAGTTTTGTAAGGCATATTTTAATGCATGAAGATACTAATAATTCATTAATCATGATTCAACCTACATTATTATCCTATAAAATAGATACCTTTGGATCCATCGATGAAGAAGGTAACAAGATAACCGATCCAGAGCCTGTATTATTAGACTCAGTATCGTTGTCTAAATCTTCAATTTTGCTTCTCGATACTTTTTTCCAGATCTTGATTTATCATGGAGAACAAATCGCCCAATGGAGAAAGTTAGGATATCATGAACAAGAAGAGTACGCATACTTCAAAGAGTTTTTAGAGGCTCCAAAGAAAGAAGCTATGGAAATTTTAATTGATAGGTTCCCATTACCAAGATTCATTGATTGCGATGAGGGTGGATCTCAAGCAAGATTCTTAATGGCCAAACTAAATCCCAGTTCTTCCTATTCGTCCAACCCGAACATATTTTATGGTAACCAATTGGACGTGTTGACAGATGATGTATCTATGCAACTGTTTATGGACCACATTCAAAGAATAGTTACAGCTAAATAGCGCTAATAATCACGCGATCACTCGTAATTTTATTTTTCACTGCCAGAAGTTGGAGTTATCATCATCTTAACCTAGTAACGACGCTATGAAACGGAGATACTCCAACTCAGCTCACCTTTATCAGACACCACCTCTACTATCTACCGACATAGAGGATATTATTCCTGTTTTCAAGGTTAATAAGGTTAGTATCGTATCAAACTACGCGTCAAAACTAGTGATACCGTCATCTCATAGTCTAGAGGTCGATGAGCTGTGTACTAGTATCATAAATGAAGTGATAAGTAGGTACGATGAGGATACTATGGTCTCAGACAGGTTCTGTGACACACAAGCCCTTGTTTTCTTAAATGCATGTGGTAATCAATATATTAGCTATATTGAAAAGCAGCTAATTGAGTTGAAGATGCAGGTCGTCTTTATATCTCCCAATCTCAACCATTGTAATAGTATACATACGAACAACCAAGAATGTATCCATTTATCAAAAAAGTTTGGAGTTTTGGACCCTTTAGGCGGAGGTAGCTACCCGTTGAATTTTTTAGTAATAGTATCTAAAGATAACCAAATAAGACTCAAAGCTCCCTTGAAATTCAGTTTCCATAATCCACTCGAAAAACATGGTATACATATCAATGATTTATCAGAGACACTAGATGAAGTATATCCATTTATTACATAAAAGTTCCCATATATCTAATTGTACATACTACTGTAACAAAGCGATTTTCTCTTGTTCCAAGTCTTTATACTTGTTTCTTTGATACTCGATTTCTTGCTTGATTTTATGGATTTGAGTTTCTAGCCTTGCTAGTTCATCAGTTTCGTCTTTCCTACAGAAGGAGAGATGTTGTTCCACATCCTCTTCCTTTAAATCTTCAGGTAGATAGTTTGCTGGACGTCTAGTCAATATTTCAAAGGTAGCATCAGTAGGTTCATTGAAAACCAATTCATCATATAAAATTGAATGGACTTCACCGTTCTCCTTAAGAGGTACTTTAGGATTATAAGGGTGTAACTTCAAACCATGAAATATTTGAAAGTTCTTTTCATTTATACCCAACTCAGCTCCTGGATGGAAATGAATCTTGATGATAATCTCAAACTCTCCCCAACCGGTTTCGGTGACCTGATATGGTGGTTGTTCAATAGATCTTACTGGACTTTCGTATGTTTCGTGCAATTTGAAGGTAACTCTTTTGATCAATGGTGTTAAGTCATAATCATCAATCACTGGCTTGAGAAATACCGTCCATTCGTGAGTATGATCTGGTGGTGTAAGTGATGTCTTCTTCTCTTCTGTAAGCTTCACAGCATGGTTCCCATATATTATAGGAACCAGTATGGATACGTTTTTTATTCTTCTATTGGCACTCATGTGTTGAGTTTTTTGGCGCGGCCATCAACAGCTTTGGCTGCAAAATGGAGAGAGGAAGAAGACATGAATGAATGCACGAGCGAATGCAGATACATTAATACAAACTATATGCGTCTATTTGGGGACTAGAGGTTTCCATTCAGAAATGGATCTTGGGTCAGCGCTTCCTTGTCTTGGAGGAGGAGGAGGTGGGGCTGGAGATTTGGGCTTTTCCTCTGATTCGATGTGAAGTTTTGATCCTGCTAATGAAGTTGGCTTCAGTGGAACCATGGGTGTGAGCCTGGTACTCGATGTTTGGGATAGTACAGGTTTAACGGGTTTGGGACTTGATGAACTTGAAGGTGCAGGTGTTGCATTAGGAGATCCTATTGGAGTTGCAGTTGCTGATCTGGAAGGTATCAATGGTGCAGAAGAAAATCCAATTGGAACAGCTGTCTTCCTTGCAGGAGGAGGAGTAGGCGTAGATGTGGCGCTACTGTGCAGTAAAGTTGGATCTGATGCTATGGAAAGTCTTTCAAATTTGTCTGTATGGTTAAGCTCAATCTCACTTGGCTTTGGAGGAAGTTTCCTTGGGAGCGAATTAGTTGGTGTCATTTTGACAGTTTTATCCGTTTCTGTTGTTACCCGCCTACTCATTGGAGGAGGCGGAACACGTCTAGGTAATGAAGAAGTGTTGGAGATCGGTCTTTTAGGTGCCGGTGGTGGTGTAGGATCAAAATCATCTAGTAAATTCAATTCTGAAAGAGTATCATTTGTGAAGTTTGAATTAGCAGAACTTGACTCCGAGCTATTGGTCAATGAAAAATCAACACCTGTTTCATTGTGGTCGTGTTTATACAGCTCGTAAATTTCCTTCGCTAATTGTAACTTTTTATCTTCATCAATGAATTTAACAATGGCTTTGAATGTACCATAAACAGGCTTATGATCACTAATCATGACATCCATTAAAGAATTGTAGTTCAATTGAATCAATGGTGGAGAGTCGGTCATTGTCCGGGACAAAACTCTATCAGTCCATGACGGAACTCTTTGCTTTTCGGAGGTATCGTAATTAGAGGTACCTTTATCAAACTTATATGTCGGGTAAAACTTGATAGGTAACTCTTTAAACCCTCTAAAAGCACCGTTTTTTCCACTAGCAATTTCTAGGTTCAACTGATCATATTCATACAATTCGTCAAATTGTCCATTTTCTACCATAGGACGAACTACTTCGTTCAAGAGGTTTATTCTATAGTTAAGATCACCGAACCAAATAACGTGGTCATGGTCTGAAATGTTCATGTTTCTCACGAACGTCAAACTAGACATGATAGTGGCATAATCATTATGTCTCTCAAAAGTAGCATTGGCTCCTGCTGCTAAATGGGACGTAATCAATGAGAAACTAGTGGAACCAAAATTCAACCTTACGGCACATGCACCTTTATTTGCAGTAATTCCTCCTAAGCCTGTTTTCTTGGATGACCCAGACACTTGAGTAACATTAGCTACTTGAGATTGCTTGACAAAAAGAAAAATTGTCATTGAAGCAATAGATTCAGTTCTTAATAAAAGGTACTGTTCTTTCTGAGAGTTCAATTGGGTCTCGATGAGTTTAGCCCACTTAGTGGGTCGTGACGTATCAGCATTCAATATAGAACCTGCATTTAATTCAATCAATTCTTGAATACCGATAGCGTAAATATCTGGTAAGGGAAAATCATAATTTTCTGCTGGGAATAACCACGATGATAAATCAAAGTTTGAATCAGGCAAAGTTGCATTCACATTAAGTGTTCCTGTGAATATGAAAATATCCCGATAACTGGTGAATGTGTTTTCGACCATCTTAAGTCTATCTTGAACGTATTCATTTACTGGATCATAAATCCTCACAGGAATGGAATTCTTCGAGTCATATCCTAACAATAGATCCATGGTTGATTGCTTTCTACTGTCAACAAAGGTATTCTGATACATTCTAGACACAGATTTGGTAACATCGGATAATGCACCAGCTAAATTCATTTTTCCTGATCTTGAAAACGATGATTTCAAGGCATTAGTACCTGTATATATCTGGGAGATAGCATCACCATTATCTGCCCATAGGGAGTTATATTTAGATAATACATCTGAAATTTCATATCTATCTCTGGTACTATTACCACCAGTATGTGACTGGTTATTCAATATATTCTCGAGTACACTCTGGCAAATCACTTGCTCGATCAAATTAGTACGATCCAAGCAATCCAAACAGTTTACTCTAAATATACCGTCTTGTCTGGTGATGACTTCTCCTTGTTCACAGTCATACGCAAACCAACCAAACTGCTCAAGAGAATTAAAGAGTAGAGGTAAAATCTTAGTTGCACCACTGAACCCTCCACTTTGCTTCGTTTCATGATGAAAATCAAATTCCGTGTATGATAACTCATCTTTCCTGTTGCATCCCTGAAATAATTCTTTATACCTATTCAGAACTGCGACTTCAGGAGGCTTTGTCTTAGATAATAAGTTCACTATATGACATACACCATATTTGGTACAGATATTCTCGAAATGGACATTGAAAATTGGTTGAGTGGCATCTTTAGATCGAGTGATAGTTATCTTGGGGTTAATTAAAGTGGAATCTTGTTCCCAAAAAGCTGGTACTGAACCTCTAATTTGAATAAAAGAGAAAATCGAATTTTTGGAGATATGATTGTAGATAAATTCAGTTTCAACGAAATTAGCAACATTACCATCATCATCAATACCTCTAGCATTGAAACGGGTCCCAGCTCTTTTCCACGATTGTTTCGATATAATGGTGATAGAATCACCTTTGGAATTTACCTTGACAGTTTTAGCAAAACCTCTTATGACCGTAGTTAAGAATCTATTATCATCTAAAATAGCCTGGGCGTTAGGGTCCAAATTTTTTCTATAATTCATTAAGCCATCCATCATAAATGAGTTCCACATGTATTCTTCCAGGGAGTGAGATAATACGTTTTTGACTGAATTGTCTCTAGACAATAGCTGAGATTGGTTTATACCTCTATTCTGGAGCAATGAAGTTAAGTCAAAATCATTGGAATAGTAAAAGGAACCATTAGATAACAATTTCTTGATATCATTACAAGGATGCGGTTCAGCAGAATAAGTATTATAAGAATCAGAATCCTCAGATTCCACATTGTTCAAAACAGGCATACCATTAGAATCCAATGTGGCGAAATCCCAAGTATCTTTAGATAAGGAAATAAAATCAACAGAATAAATCTTATCAACAGATTCATAGTTAACAGGTTTAGCAACCTCAGTAATAGCACCAGTAATAACAGCTAAGAATACTTGACTATCTACATTAATGAATCCTAAACATCCGTAAACGTCTCTCAGAAGCAATGATTTATATCCATGCAGCTTCTTAATCAGACTGTTCGAGACAATCTCCATCCCCACAACTGGTTCCTTAGATCTTTTAGATCTTATTTGTCGGAACAACAAGCTGTAGGAATCTGAGTACAAAACAATTGTACGAGGAGATTCCTTATACAACAATTTCATATCGTAGCAGTTTTTTTTCATCGCGTATGACTTCAAATATAGTTGATGCTGTAATTAGACAACTTGTTAAATTTCCCATTTTCCCCATACAATCATCATTTTACTACTATCATCTATTTTTATACACTTGTATTAATCTATGGTTTCTTTTGTACCAATTTCCTGGGAGTTTTGGTCGCCTTTTTACCACCTTTTATCTTCACTTCGTCTCTCCACATATAAAATTTTCCTTTACAATTCAGTGTCCTAATCGTCCTGCATACATCCTCAGAGCGAGGGAGGGATTGTTGCAAAAAAAGTGATTGATATCCACAAATACAATTAGGCAAATGGCGGAACAGAAGACTGTTTATATCAGGAATATTGACTACTATACTACTGAAGAAGAACTTTATGAGTTCTTACAGAAATATAATGTGTATGTACACTCATTTTATTAATTAATTCTTTACTAACTTTATAGAGTTGGCGTACTTATTCCAAATCACACTGTTGTGTTTAGATCAGGTAGAAAGCCTTTAGGAATTGCCTATGCTGAGTTTCACACTCAGAAAGAGGCAGAGGAAGCTATTGTAGCCATCAACACTACTAACTTCAATGGCCGTGTTTTAGTTGCCAAGTTACATGTTCCTTTTATTCCAAAATTCAAGTCCGAGAAACCTGAAGTTATCGAAGTTAAAGCTGCAGTTCCTGCGCCTGAAGCCCCCGAGACTGAAGCTCTCAAAGCTACAGTTAATGAAAGTGAAGAAATCAAACCCGAAGTGTCATCAGACACCCTTTATGTTCCTCACCTCCATTACAAGGCCACAGATGAAGACTTACGTGAGTACTTCTCTGATTATAAGCCTCTGCTGATCTTTGTCTTTATTGACAGAAATCAGAAGAAAGGGATCTTTAGAAGACAAGTAAAGAATGCTCTTGTAACTCTTGACGTTAGCAAGCCTCTTAGCGATGTCATTGAAGAGTTAAAATCAAAGAAATTGATGGGGAGGTACGTCATCTTGAGAGCAGCTTACTTATCTAAGATTGCAAAGGTAATTGCAGCCGATCAAAAGAAAAAGGATTTAGATCTTGACTCTCCAGTACTGATTCCATTATCCCCTGTTGTTGATGTCACACCTGTTACTGCAACTGTTGAAGTCGCCCCTGTCTCTGCAGTCGGCGAATCAATCAAAGTTGATGAATCAGTCAATGTTGACAAGTCAGCCACAAATGATGCGTCTGCTGCATCTGTCGGTGATAAAGAAGCTGCTGAAGTTTCAACTATAGCCTCGGTAGAATCAAACGAGAAAGCTTAGTATTTAAGTAAAGTGAGAAGCATCGTATGTAGAAATTAATAAAGCTAGCGTGTGATCTGAGCGATTATATTCTGAGCCGTTTTTGTTATTCATTAGGCACTAATACTCATGAAAAGCATTCAAGCTATTTAATCTTCAACCAGGCCCGCTGATACTGGGGCATCTTTTGCTGAAAGCAGAAAATTGGGGTCCATGAAATGTTTATTAAAAAAGGCTGCTAAAGAATCTACTCGACCATAGAAGCTCACATCATCGAATGTCATCTTATGTAAGCGTGTCAGCCCATCCAAGTCAAGAATTATCTAATCCACTGTATCCTGAACGTCCCTGACATCTAATTTCGGATATTTGCTCTTTGGGTCTAGAAGAAACTTGACCCTAAAAATATTGGGAACAAATGGCGGCTCATCGCACGTCGGGTGTTATTGAAAAGTAAGTACCGGAATTCAAAGGCATATATTTCTTGAATGCTAATTCCAACCCAGGAACTACCATACTAAAACATTTTTTGTAGCACTAATGAATTTCATCTCTTGATAACTTTCCAGGGTGGTTTCCACCGAAGAAGAGTTCAGAGGTGATTCCTCTGTAAAGACACACTCATAATGCATGTGCGTACGCTGCTGTATTGCTCCACGAGCCCTTGAGGACATTGGTCCTTTTAGCAGCCATTTTTTTCGGGGTGCAAATATCCTTTTTTGGATACGGTCTCTGAATAATGTTACCGGTGTACAGTCTATAATAATCTTTTTCATAGCGGCATAGATGACTCTCCAGGGGTTTACGCCATTTAGTTTAAACTGCAATGTATGATACATCATCAAACAATGGACAGAATCAACACCATTTACAGTTGTATTTTAATACTCCATAAAATGACCCCTGCTTACAGACCTCCTTCCAACAAATCCTCTTCTATGGTGAATGCTTTTCATCCAATCCAGCAAGAATATCATTGGTTCCTGGTATTCATTTAGTAGATGCATTCAAGTATGAGAATTCTAGGTTATGCGGTGCAAATCCCCACAACAGAATCAAACGAGACTAGTAAGTTAAGAGAAGGAAAGCTTGGATATTCTGATATCTTATATTAGAAGTAATAAACTAACGTAACTCATTCAAAGCTATTTATAGGTTTCATTATATTTATACAATTGAACTAGTTAAATAGTTTAGTCTTGAGTCTTTTGAGAACCACGTAACAAACCAGTTCTTCTGGCAGCAATCAAACCAGCCTTTTGACCTGGAACGGCACCTCTGGAGATAGTAGAGGCCTTACCAATATGTTGATGGTTACCACCACCATGAGGGTGATCAACTGGGTTCATGGCAACACCT